>CM032335.1:32034498-33234498 GCA_019022515.1 Quercus aquifolioides | reverse complement strand
AGGCTAGGTCTACTCTCCAAGAGCTGCTAGAGTCCTAAGCTGGGGGAAATGCGCAAGGGAAGGCAGCTCAGACCAAGCTTACCACCCTTCCACCCAACCAACCTTTTCGAGTTGATCTCGCCGACCATAAGAGGAAGAGGGAGCAGAAACGCAAGGAGGTGATGGAAGTAGGAAAAATCCACCCCTCCCAAGAGGTTGAGCCCCAGAAGGGGGCTAAACAGATCAGAACCACGCAAACGAGGTCCTCTAATAAGGATGAGAGGAGGGGAGACCAGCAAGCTACAATCCAAGCCTGGCCCCCTTGCCCACTGGGATGATACAAAAATTGCTTTAACCTCCCTTCTCGGACCAGCTGCTCCAGGTGATTCCACAAAGTTCTATAGTCCTCTGTGGTGTGCCCTCGGTCCTGGTGGTATAGGTAATGAAGGCTTTGATTGCATTTTATGGGGTCACCTCCCATCTTATTTGGCCATTTAAAGAATGGCTTGTTCTTGATTTTCTCCAAGACTTGGTGTACTGGTTCTCGGAACACCGTGTTAACCACTTAAGTTGTGGTAGACCTCGATTGCCCAGCAAAGTCTCTCTAGGGTCGATTATTGTTGTATCGGTTCGACCTGAAATCCCTCATCTCTTGAGGGATAACCTTAGCCTTTCCCTTCCCTTGTTGTTGGTCTTCCTCGGCCCGCTTATACTTATCAATTCGGTCCATGAGTTGACATACACTGTTAGTAGGTTTCCCAGTCAAAGACTTCCTCAAACCATTCTCGGCAGGTAGGCCGACCTTGAAAGTTCTTATGGTCACATCATCAAAGTCACCATCTATCTCATTAAACATCTCCCAGTATCTGTCTGGGTACGCTTTCAGGGTCTCCCCTTCTCGCATGGTCATAGATAGCAAGGAATTTAAGAGCCGAGGAACCCTACTGCATGTGATAAAGTGAGATCCAAATGCATGGGTAAGCTCCTTAAAGGAATTTATAGAACCTGCTCCCAGACCATCAAACCATCTCATTGCCACAGGCCCCAGACTGGACGGGAACCCCTTGCACATCAAGGCCTCATTCATGGAGTGGACAACCATTCTCTAGTTGAAGTGACTTACATGCTCCACAGGGTCTGTTTGACCATTGTATATGGTGAACGTTGGTTGAGTAAACCGCCGAGGAAGTTTTCCTCCTTCAATTCTGCGTGTGAAAGGGGACTTGGAAATTTGGTTTAGCGCCTTGCTCATAGCGTCGTTTCCCAGGCCTTTGCAAGACGGTCTCGTAGCCAATCAAATACAAGTTGCAAAATGAGGTGTCAACACTCTCTATGGTGGAAAATTTGCTAATCATTGATAAGCAGCTAAAATTTATAATAGATTTGTTTTTATTTTTATTTAGTCTAAGAAAAAAGTGTTTTACTTTTTACTTTTCCAAAAAATGAAAACTAAATCGATTTGTTATTCTCTTTGAGCTCTTCGATGCTCAGTTTTCTTCATGTAAATTATACACACTCTATAGTTACCACAACACATCACTTTCTGTCAACAAAATGACAAACATTGTAGTCCCTAAGAGCATCCACATTGGTGGAGCTATTTTTTTAGCTATTTGACACTACAAAAAGCTACTTTATCTATTTTACCTACTCACTTTACAAAACATCCAACATCAATGGATCTATTTTAGCTTTCAACACAATAAAATAATATAAACATCACAATAAAATAATATATTTACTACAATAAAATAATATATCCATTACAATAAACTAAACAACCACCGCGCCTCAAACCCAATCACACCCAACAGCCACCGATTGCCACCATGTACAACCCACTACCAAAAAAGCACCACTCAAACCGATCAATGGCACAATCCATAACCACTGCCAACTAGGAACAACCACCCAACAACAACTAGCAAACCAAGAACAACCACCCACAACCACTGCCAAAAATCCAAATGAGCCAAAAACCACCACACAAATCACCACCAACACAGCCACACCACCACTAACCCACGAAACCCAACCACCATGAAACCCAGCCAAACCACCACCACGAAAGCTAGAGAAACCCACGAAATCTAGCCAGACCACCAAAATGGAAAAATATCACGTACCCCTTTTTTTGGCTTTTGGAATTGCCCTTGGCCCCTTTGGTCACGTTGTGTCTACTAAACAACATGACTGAATACTAAATGCAAGAATTATAGTTATACATTTGCTACTTTTTTCTCTTTTTTTTTTTTTTTTTTTTGTTGGTATTTGTTTGAAAACTACTTATTTAATATTTTACTAAAAATATAGTAAAATATACTTGGCTTCAAAATAGATAAAATAAGTTTTTAAATTGGTAAAAACTAAAATTTTTTGCTCCCTTACTGTGAATGCTCTAGTACAAAAATTGTATTGCTAACTTTTGATAGTCTACACTGTGGTTCAGATATTGATGAGTGCAAATATTCTCCCTCACCTTGCAACAAAAACGAAAGATGCATCAACTTTCATAATTACTATTGTAAGAGTATCTCCAATGGTGTAGCTAAACCCAAAATTTTCTATATAATAGAGAATGAAACCATAATTCATTGCTCCAACAGTCTCTCTATATCTCAAAAAGTTTTTTGCTCATGAACAGTAACTCATCAAGTTTGATGAGTTACTATAGATTAGGAAAAGAATTTATCACAATAAAAAATTCCAAAGCTAACTTTTTTGTGCCAGCGTGAATAAAGGAAGAATTAAAAAAATAATGAAGAAATAATATTTTAATGGAATAGAGAAAATATAGAGAATCTGTTGGAAAGTGTATTTTATAAAGTGAGTAGATAAAAGATAAAATTCACTGTTCACTCACCAAATAGTATAAAAATTTGAAGAAATTGCTGGAGATGCTCTAAGGAGGGGTACAAACGAGATACAACAGGTTGCCATCGAGTCAGCCAATCTAAGGATATCATTATTGCATTGTGTAATTATATATAGGACTACTATTATTTTTATTATTAACAGAATATTTGTGTGATGCATCATGCGTGGATTAAAATAACAAAAAATATATATACATTTAATAAAATATGTTTTTTTTTACATGTCAAAAAAAAAAAATTTATCTTTTTGAAAATCATTTGTAGTCCTAATGATGCCGAATCACATTCAATAAGCTTTGTCACTCAACAAATAGAAATATGCTAAAAAATAACTCAGTTTTAATTAAATAAAACTATAAACTCTTTCAAATAAATATATTAAACTAATAAATTTACATTGAAAGCATAGCAGCTCCTCATGCACAAAGTGCTAGGGGTATAGTGGGGAAAGGGTTCGAGCTGTGGGGTTAACAGCATGTTGTAATTATATCTAAAAAACTAAAAAAAAAAAAATTACATTGAAAGCATAGCAGCTCCCCCCCCCCCCCCCCCCCCCCCCAAAAAAAAAAAAAAAGGATTTACTAATTAATGAACTTTGTTAAATTAATTATTGGTCTCATTCATAAGTGAAATCAAAATACATACTGATTTAGTCTTTTCTTTTCTTTTTTCCCTTTTTTTATAAGAACAATAGAAAGATAAGAAAATGAAAATTTGAGGAGAAAGGGGAAGATAGAATTCTAAAAGCTAGATTATTTATAAAAATAAATATAATAAAACTATAAAATAAAATAAAAAAGCTAATTGCTAAATTATTTGCAAAAAAAAAAAAAAAAAATGAGACAAATACACACTACAATTTTTTGGTCCTCGTATATTTTTAGTTTCAATTTTCGTCTTATACATTTAATTAGGTCAATCTCATCTTTAAAACTTCCAAAAGAAGTTCCTTTAATTTTTCAATTCTTTCCCTCAACTCAATATGAAGTCATTTTTATGCCTATAAGTTGTTTTAGTTAAAGGTAAACTGATTTGATTTTTAAAATTGAGGGATGGAATTGACATAATTAATAAAAAGAGATAAAATTGATAAAATACAGTATATGATCGAGAAAGAAATTGAAACTTAGTAAAGGTATAATATGGCCAACATAATGCTCTCAATCCATTTAATAAGTACCTTCCCTTTGCTCTCTTCCATGCTCTTTCAAATTTTCTTCCTATCAAACGCATCAAAAACTATTAAATATGTCACTTTCTTTTAACCTAAAGTGACACAAACTCCCCTACCAAACGCACTTATCCTCTTCTTCTTCTTCTTCTTCTTCTTCTTTTTTTATTTGTCTGTGATGTAACTGTAGAATCGATCAAAACGGAGAAACATCTCCAACTTTATTAGTCACGTTAGTCACACTTTTGTTGGAGAAAGAGACGGTAATAAAAGAAAGAATCAACTTTATCCTCTTTTTATCTATCTTCTCTGTTTAGTTTTTTCAGTTGGACTCGATTTAAAAGCTACAATAATAAAACATTCTTTATGGTTATGATTTTTCTCAGCCAAGACATATATGTCATATACTAAAAGGGCACAACCTTTAATTAGCTTTAAACATTTAAAAGTTGAAAAAGAGCTGTTCCTCTTTATTTTCTAGAGACTATCACAAAAAATTGAAGCTCCAATGGCTGCTGTTGAATCATTTTTATTTTTTTTCTAATGTAACGATGATATATAACATTCCTCTCACATGAATTCATTCCATGTAAAAGATGTATTACATATCAATGTTGTGCCCAGAGAATCCCAATAGCACTCTAAAGAATTAATTTGTTGACGATGCAAGAAATTGTCAGTTGTATTCTTGTCTATATGGATGGACGATATTAGGGTTTCTTTAACGAACGATCTGCAAATAAAGTCAGAGAAAAGAGGGAAAAAACACTAGTATTGTGTTGGCCAAAGGCCCTCCAATGACCAAGTTAAAAATAGTGAAAAAAACTCAATTAATAATACAATTTGAGAAAATAATATGGCTAATTTGTAGATATCAGAGCGCCTACTTTTTTCTTCCATATGGTATTGGTTTTATAACATTCTGAAAGTTCAAAAAAACGTGTAAAACGTCTTTGAACGTTTGGACCCGCAATTACAAAATTACCAATTCAAGTTTTATATCAAACAATTAATGTGCGGAACATGATAACAAGCTTATAACAGAATTGATAAAAAATCTAAGCCAAATATAAACACATCCATAGCAGTAAATATAAGGCAAAGATAAAGGAAAGGAAGATGCAAACACACAGACAACACACGATGTGTTATCGAAGAAGAAACTGAAGTCCTCGGCGTAAAACCTCTACGCCGCCCTCCAAGCAGTAAATAATCCACTAAAGAATGTAGTTGGGATACATGAACAGCACAAGACCCTCCAAGCCTAATCTATCCAATCACCTAAGCCCTCCAAACTTCTTGCTCCAACGAGGTTACGTCGAATCTATTTCTTCTTTAGCTTCCCGGATTCCGCTACTATACCATAGCATCAACCAATATATATTGGTTCCTTCCAAACTGCTTCCCTTAACACCAAATGAACCTTCTCACAGACGTGGGTGTGGTGAGATAAAGATTTAGTCAATGACCTCTCAAGGATGTGACAATGGAGAGAAAGAGAGTAGAGGAATTTGTAAAGTCTCTAAGGTAAAGATTGGGGATGAGGCAATCTTGTTTTTCTCTAGGGTTTCTCTCACAAAATTCTCTCTGGAAGCTTTCTCAATTTAGTGGGTATAAGGGTCTATATATAGTGGTGTGTGTTTGGAACACGAAGAGTCAGTTTTTGCCAAACAGGGCTGGTTAGCGGCTTGGCCTCGCGGCTTGTCCAAGTCGCGAGTTCAAGTCGCAACATAACGGCCTGGCTAGCCTGGGACTTTTGTCCTGTAGTGCGACAGTTGGCGACACCCTTCAACTCCCTTGTGTGCATCTTACGTGCCAGCATTGGGTGGCTTGCTAGTCGCGAGTAAGTCGCGAGTCCTAGTCGTGAAACTCTGCCTTCTTGCACATACTTGAACTTTTCTTCACATCTTCTCACACACTACCCTTACAATGATCCCACCTAAATATAGGGTTACTAAGTGCTTAAATTACAAGCAAATTGGCACAGAATAAAGCCAACAAGATGGTTGATAAATTTCAACCTTATAATCTCCCCCTTTGGCTATTCTGTGACAAAACCCTAAAACAAACTCTAGACTTAACGCGTGAGCTGGGAACAGTTGGAAAACTCACTCACACCTAACTCTAGAATCTGTGAAGCTTTAGAACCATAAGAACAAGTAACTCCTGAAACACAACAACACAATAAGTTCATTGTATGCAGAAAACTTGTAATGCAAATGGAACAAGCATAATGTGATCAAGCACAATGGAGTAAAGCACTAAACCATGGCAAGACCAAAATAGGTAATCACTATAACCAAGTGATCACAATGCTCATTCACACTTAGAATGAACATCCAGACATTCAAGTTGACTAACACAAGGCAAATCACTTGAATGACCAACACTCAACCAATGCACAAAACATGAAGTATGTGCATCTAGGAAAAATCCTACACGGGCACAAGAGTGACAGTACTTAAAAAGGAATGCATAACATTAGGTTAGAAGTACTGATTTAACAAAGCACAAAGGCTGCATAAAGCATGGCACAAACCACAAAGGCCTACAAGTGTGCATACAAACAAACCCTTCAAGCTTACATAAGCAACATGGGTACAAACAGATAACACATATGCTAAAAAACATCATATTATATAAACTGAATAATTACCACCAAAGATCCACTAACCAAAAGTTAAGAGTTTAAGCTAAACAAAAGAAACTGAAACCACAGTGTAACAAACCAATAAAACCAGCATTTAACCAAAACAAAATATCAAAGCTATAGACATAACAACACTAGAAAATTTAAAGCTCCCCCTCAAGAGCTGCCCCAAAAATTCTACCCCTTTTTGACCGAAATGGCCAAAGGGTCACTTCTCCTGGTTAGTGTGAATGCTGTCAAACTTGGCTGAGAGTACATCTAGCTGATCCTGCATTGCTGTCATCCTTTCAGTATGCTGGTTTTGAACCTCTCTGAGTTCATCAAGTCTTTCCAGGATGATCTGAAATGCATCAGGAGGTGCAGCAGATGAAGTAGAGGCCCTGCTCCTCTTGACTCTTCTTCTTGGTGTGGAAGATGGTCCTGTAGCCTCTGCTTCAGTCTCCATTGGATCACCTTTTTCTTGAACAACCTCCTCTTCTGCACCTGGAAGATGACTTTGTATCCTTGTGAGAGTAAATTTGTTAATTGCTGATAGAGGAGGCAAAGGACTGATATCCTGAGGAATTGCAACACCCTTTTCTCTGAAAATCCTCATGAGAAAACTAGGAAAAATCAGCTTGGGTCTTGAGGTGGATCTAGTCACATCCACTATAGTATCAAAGATGTGGGAACTAATGTCAATAAAGGTTTTCTCTCTTTAAGTTCCATGAGAAAGATGGCTCTGGCATTTGCCAGTGTAGTCATCTTCCTTATAGGGTACAAATTGTACATCACTGTGGTGGTCAGACACCTCATATCTTTAGGAAAATCAGAAGTGTTGAGACATCTCTTTTCTATAACCCCACCAATTCTTTTCTAGACAGTTTCTAGAGAAAGCATTATGTCCTTGTAGTTAGTGAATTCATAATCTTCCAATCCCTCAAGCCCTAGAACCTTATCAATATCATGAGCATTTAAGGTAAATTCCTTTCTTCTCACCCAACAACTCAACTCCTCCTCCCTTATCACAACATTTGCATAGAATTCTCTGATTAGAGGGTCACACACAGGTGGAAAGTCACACAGCAGTTTTTCCTAACCTCTACCCTCAAAACACTCTGGAATGAAGGTGTCCTTCAATTCCCTGAAATCTACAAATCTCTCCTGAATGATGGTTCCTTTTGAAAAAGAATCCCTATATCTCTCAAAGTGTTTAATAGACCTAAATAGGTTAGGGTCCATTTTCATTCTCTTGTCAGATTTATGAGCGGGAGTCTTCTTCTTTGAAGGAGTAGGAGGCATCTGTAAACACGCAAAAGAGGCCACAACAAGAGCAACAACACAGTATGTGGAAGTGTACACATATTAGTAACAATATAGTTACAAAGACAATAACAAAGAGTGTTAAGCCAACCCACAAACCAAAATCAGTTAATAACCAGAGATTTGAAGACCAAGTCAAACAAGATCATTCAGTATAGATGCAGACTGGAGCAAGCACTAAATAATAAAAAAAGGATAGTGTAAACCACTATCAGACAAATGAAGGCATATGACAATGAAACATGACAAAATGAGTATGACAAATGCAAGATAAACCCAAAGGCAGCACCACACTTATGATATGATGGCTAAAAATCAAAGCAATTCAAGCCACATAATCCAAAACTTCAAACAAACTGAAATGCCTCATTCACATTCAGAGTAAAACATAGAAAAGCCCAAACTCATAAGCCTAATGAGTATAAAATGTATCAAATAACACTTCTCAGAACAAATACTAGAGTAATGAAGCAAAAACATGATACTAAACATAATCAGCAACAATAGAAAACAACCTCAATCAAACAAACCCAAATTTTGATTAAACCCACGTTCGTACACCTCAAAAACTCAATCTAACATCAAAACACACAGAATCAAGAATATATCAGTAAAATCATGAAATGTGAAGTGAAAACAAGAAAACTCATACCTTTTTCTAGAAGATTGATGTAGAAATGATGCAGAAATGAAGGATTTTCATAGATGAGCACGGCGAGTTTTACAGAGAAAAATGGAGAAGATAATGAACAGTCACAAAGTACGAGGGAAAAACTGAAAAGTTTTTGAAAACTGACTTTAAAACGCAAAACATGCGTTTTTCGCAACTGGATTAAGTCGCTAGTAAGTCGCCAGGGTAAGCCGTGAAACACTATGAAGCAAGATTCTTGAAAAATCTTCTAAGTGTTTTTCGTGACTAGAAGATCTACCCGCAAGAGAGTTATGAGCTGAGCTGCGAAAATCTCTGTGTATCCCTCGCGACTGGACCTTCCACCCGCGAACAAGTCGTCATATTAAGCCGCGAAAACCACAAAAACTCAAATTTTTGAAAAATTTCTAAGTCTTTTTCGCGACTGCAGCCTTGACTCGCCAGTGACCCGCGAAAACTCTCGGAGTGAGCTTCGCGACTGGAGCATGCGACTGTACCAACCCGTGACTTAGTCACCAAAATAGAGCAACACAGTTTTTGAAATTTTTGATTATTTTGTAAAAAAAAAAACACTTTCCAAAAACAAACTAAAAACACTCAAAAATCTTTTTGTGTTTGATCAACAAAGATTGAGTATGTGAAAACACATTTAATCAAGTACAATCACACAAATGAATATGGCATTCATTGAACATAGACTTGCGTGTTGTGTGTGGATATAAAAAAATGAGATAGTCCTTAGTCCAATGTGAAGCTTCAATGATCAATTCAATCGAGACATACACAACTAGCACTAGATAATGTGACCTATCTCAATTATAGAAACATGCATATATGACCTCCCACATGCACTTGATAACAATTCTTTGAAGCTTTTCATTTGGCTCCATATTCAACATATCATTTGCACTTATTGAGCAAAGAAAATCTCATTTTGAGATAGATGCCTAAAATTTTTTATATTTCAATTGATGAGTTAGCCTTTGGCTTTTTGGGCATCAAACATTTTATTTTGGTCGCTTTCCCTTTTTCCTAGTCGAATACTAGTATGTGCGATAGGCTTTTGCAGCTCTATATCTCTTTTCATTTGGAGATTTACATTTAGAGAGCTCTTTTAAGCATAAAAATAAAAAGTGGGAAGATATATAGGCATGAGTCTATGCATGTCTCAAGATCAACAAAACCATTCACTAATTATTCATGACAAGGTTGAAGATCTATTTACAACAGTCACATAGGTTTCAGAATTTCTTCCACAATGATATGAGTGCATAAGAGACAAGCTAAGCTCGTTAAATGCACAAAGCCATTAGTACAAAGGTACAAGGCAAAACATGCTTTGAGACAAAACTCAACAACGCCGATCAAAATTTTTGGACTTTCTACTTTTTATGTGTTTTTGGATTTTTGACACAAAAGTAGTAAAAGGTTGATAAAAAAACATAAGAAAATAATGTAAAAACATTTGAACCAAAGACAAACACACACACAAAATAACAACCTAATTACTAGCAAGAAGCACACAACCAAGCATATTCACAAACATGGGAAGTATTGATGCATGGACATGTTGTAATGCTTATGCATGAGTACCCTTCGTCACCCACACGTCACGTGCGTTTGGGGTGATATGTTTAACGGATTGGGTACAAGAATTAGGACTATCAAACCTTCGTGTGAAGCTTTCCAGGCAATTTGTGAAGGCACCGATCATCTTCATCACGTCCATCATTCCTGGATCACGGTTTTGACTTCTTGGTTGCTCATCACCCCAAGACCTTATGTCATTTCTTCTTCCTCGTGACCAAGGTGCACTTGCATTATTGTCTGCTCTCAGCTTTTGATAGTTGGGTTTGGTATGTCCTTGCAATCCGCAATAGTGACAAACATATTCTGTTCTAGGACCCTGTTGTGATCTTGGAACCGATCTCCCTCTAGCTCCATATCTAGATTTTGATTGATTACGGGACTTATTTAGCATCCGTTGATCAGCCACATTCTTCTTCTTCTCAGCCTTAATTTTCTCAGGACTGGATCTATCCACATTCGTCTCCTTAGCCGTCACAAACTTCACTTCTTTTGTGACCTTGGCTGACGAGCTACTTCCTCCGGTGCATCCTAACCCAGACTTGTCTGAGGAAGGTTTTTGTGATGAAATAACATCGTCTAACTTCTTGGAGGAGACCCTTTCTATCTTGGCATGAGCTTGCACTACCTCTTGTTCAAGAAATCTCACTTTGGTACAAACTTCCGACAGCTCACCATTTAGTGTCTCAATTTCACACTTCGCCTCCTTGTATCGTGCCAGAAGATTTTTGTAATCTTCCTCAGCCCTCTTCATCTTCTTAATGGCTGCATTAGCCACCTTAGCATATTCACCGGTCTTTTCAAGTAGTGAGTTGTAAGTCTCTTGCAATCCCACTGCTTCTCCAACTTCCTCATCTTCAGACTCCTCAACTATTCCAATAGACTCCAAATCAGAATGTTCCCCAAGCTCCTTCACAAGTATACCCAAATCATCTAATGACTCCACATGCGCAATGGTCATGAAAGCGGAGTAGTTTCCTTCTCCATCACAGCTATCTTTAGAGTCGGAGTTTAATGAGTCATTATCACTCAAGGTAGTGGCATAGACCTTTCCTTTTGACTTCAAATAGTTGGGACATTCCTTTTTGAAGTGTCCATGTCCATTACACTCGAAACATGTAATTCCTTGTGACGATTGAGAATCTCTACCATCTTTTCTTTGGAATTCTTTCTTCTCATTCTCAGAACTCTGAAATTTTCCCTTGTTACCAAATTTTCCACTATTCTTGAGCTTTAGGAACTTCCGAAAATTTTTTACAAGGTAAGCCACATCTTTATCTACTCTATCTTCTTCCGGAGAATCATGAGATACTATTCTCTCATCAACTATTTTAAGAGCAAAGGATTTGTTCTTCTTCTGTGAGGGCAGGGACAACTTATATGTCTGCAGAGAACCAACTAGCTCTTGAACCTTAATGTCGTCAAGATCTTTTCTCTCTTCAATGGCTGTAACTTTGGCTCGAAAACTCTCTGGTAGAGACCGAAGGATCTTTCTTACAATTTTCGAGTCCTCCATCTTTTCTCCCAAGTTAAATTTGCCAACAACAACCTCGTTCAATTTACTGTAAAACGAATCAAAAGACTCATCCTCACTCATCTTTAGCTCCTCAAAGCGAGTGGTCAACATCTGAAGTTTGGTGTCCTTCACTTTCTTAGTCCCTTCATAGGTTGTCTCCAGAATTTCCCATGCTTCCTTAGCAATGGTGATATGTGAAATCCGGTGAAATTCTTCTGGAGAGACACCGCAGAAAATAACATTCAATGCCCTGCTATTTGCATTGGCCGCCGCAAGAGCAGCCTTATCCCAAGTAGACTTGGAATCCTTCGGCCTAGTCCAACCAACCTCAACAGTATCCCACACAGCATCATCAATAGAACACAAAAAGGCCCTCATGCGGACTTTCCAAAATGCATAATTATTACCATCAAAAAATGGTGGAACATTGAGAGATTGAGACCTATCCATCTCAACAAGGGGTCAAGGATCACACATAGGTATTTAAACCACAACAAGTCTACCCGCTCTGATACCAATTGAAAGTTCAAAAAAAACGTGTAAAACACCTTTAAACGTTTGGACCCCCAATTACAAAATTACCAATTCAAGTTTTATATCAAACAATTAATGTGCGGAACATGATAACAAGCTTATAACAGAATTGATAAACAATCTAAGCCAAATATAAACACATCCACTGCAGTAAATATAAGGCAAAGATAAAGGAAGGGAAGATGCAAACACACGGACAACACACGATGTGTTATCGAAGAAGAAACCGAAGTCCTTGGCGTAAAACCTCTCCGCCGCCCTCCAAGCGGTAAATAATCCACTAAAGAATGTAGTTGGGATACATGAACAACAGAAGACCCTCCAAGCCTAATCGACCCAAGCACCTAAGCCCTCCAAGCTTCTTGCTCCAACGAGGTTACGCCGAACCTATTTCTTCTTTAGCTTCCCGGATTCCACTACTATACCATAGCATCTGTTAGGTCACAATCTGAATGACCCCTTGTGATAAATCCTAATTAATTAATTAATTAGCCAAGTTGTTAATTAATCAATTAAGCATGCAATTGCGTGGAAGCACAAACAAATCACCAAATACTAAATATGCAGCGGAAAATAAATAACACGGTGATTTGTTTACGAATGGGGAAAACCCTAACGGCAAAAACCCCACCGGGTGATTTTCAGGTCACCACTCCCGAAACTCTACTATTATCAAATCAAGCGGTTACAAGAAAGGAATCCCAAGTACCTTACCAACCTACAGTTGAACCCTTACCCCAATACCCAATTGGACTTGATCTGTAGTGACAATTTCCACCTTTGATGCACGGCTCCCAAGTACGTGACTAACCAATGCGCGGATCCCAGTACGCGACTTCAGAACACCAACTTGAGGAAGAATGGTTGGCTGCAAAGTTCTTCAGTTCATCCACGTGATGAATAGCAGGAAGATGCTTGGTTACAAAACCCTATGGTGCAAAGACACAGCAACTTCTTGATGAAGGATGAACTAGGTCAAGAACTTCGTCTGTTGATCACAATTTGCATAAACAGAGATTGCTCAATGATAATACAACTTGTGTCACCCAAAACGGCTCTTAAAATAATCCTTTTATATGTTTAGGGTTAGAAGAAAAGAAGTCCCAAAAACATATTCACGGATCCCAAGAAAATCAGATTTGGAATTCTGACTTTTTAAATCTCGACAGATAGCAGGTGTCGAGGTAGCTATCGAGAGGTGTCGAGCTTTAAAAATTCTGCACTTCAACTTGCTTTCTCTTGGACAGACTTGATGACTTCAACACTTGACCTTGAAACATAGTTTCTTAAAGTATTAAAAACACCTAGATCTACCCAATTACAAGTAGAGTGCGTTTTGTCAAAGGATTAGCCAATTTACATAAATAAGTAAGACATATGTTCTTAGCATGTGAAACACATATGTCCTAACAATCTCCCCCTTTGGCAATCCGTGACAAAACCACAACAAACAAATGAGCATATGAGAGAAGTCATAAATCACTCAACTCATATTCACTTGTTGAATACAATAAAATCTATCCTAACACAAACTCTTGAAAAACTTTGCAAGAAGAGAGCTTATGATAAGTAGACTTTGACAACCTGTATTTCTGAAACACTTTAAACAAAACTCATCAAGGCATCTTGTGTGAAACAGAAATAAATAGATTGCATACAATAAAAGAACATGTGTATAAAGATAGAAAAGAAACAACACATGAAGAGAGAGGTGAAAGAAACATACATCCACATATATAAGAGAATAAGTACCATGTATGTAAAACTGGTCACAAGACCTCATATACAAGAACAATGTATCTAAAAAGATAAGAAAAGAAAAGATACATCAAACCTTACTACATCCCTCAAAAGTATCAACACTCCCCCTATCAAAAATGTCCTATACTAACTCTCCCCCTAAGATGACTACTCTCATAACCCAAAACTACTCCCCCTTTTTGTCACGAGTGACAAAGGGTAGAGTGTCATGTAGACATCTCATCGGCAGAGCTAGCATCTCCATCATCATCATCATCATCCTCATCCTCAGAATCTGAAGCTACTGGAGTAGGTGGTGAAGGAGTAGCCTCTGGAGCAAAACCGCCCATGGTCGCCTGCCGTCGTGCAATACGACCCACACGAACATTCACTTGATACAACTCAGCAGAGAGTGTATCAAGACGAGTGTCCATGCGCTGCAGCTGCGCCATGATATCACCAAGGGATACATCGCTCGAAGAGGAAGAAGGAGCAGATGTAGATGGAGCTGATCTGGATGGTGCTGAACGGGAGGGAGGAGTGGCACCAGGCTGTCTCGACCTAAACTGTGCCTCACTACGTTTTACGGTAGCGGCATCTATGGCAGATATGTGTGTGAAGTGGTCGGACACAGGAAAGGGAACGGAAAAATGGCATAGAATCCGCGTGATAGCAGAAGGAAAGATGAGCTTATCACGGGATGCCGAATCAAGATAAACATCTATGATAGACCGGATGAAGTGAGAAGGGAAATCTATGGTCAAATGCTCAAGTAGAGAGAGCAGAAATCGAGCACGAGGCTCTGTGATAGAGTTATAGTGAGACAGAGGATGGAGAACAAAAGTCATCACCATGTTCATGAATCTAGGACCTTTAGCAAAAGGCCTACATGATGTGAACTGATGCTCACCCCAATCAGCAGGACGCTGACAAAAGGCAGAGATGAGCTCTTCTTTGGACACAGTCCTCAGACGCTCACAAGAGGGGTAATCAGGAAACTCTATCCTAGGTACCCTAAGCACATCCGCAACAAGTTGCGGTGTGACAGGAATGCGCATACCTCGAACGCGAGTGGAAAAATGAGGTACTGAAAGATCAATCCCGTGGATATTGGAGTAGAACTCCTGTATCAGCACGAGAGGGCAAGTGACCGGGATGTCACACAGTGACCCCCATCCCCTACTGTGAATGACAGAAGGAAGGTCAGTATCGGCGAAGTCCGCCAGAATGACTTGGCGTTCCGAATGAACACCTCGTCTAGAAAAGTTCTCAGTAAATGCCTTTGAGGCATCTCCATCACGGAACCGAATGTTAAAAGGAGCAGAATCAGAAGATGAAGATGCTCTAGAACGCAGAGGGTTCCGAGCAGGAGTAGATTTACGTTTGGGTGCCATAGACACTACTAACGTAAACAAATGAGAAAGAGATAGAGAGGGAGACAAACAGAAAATTCCCAAATCAGTTCAAATATGACAGATATATGAACAAAGAGTACGTATGCATGGGAATGCATGAACATGTGACATGCAAAACAGAAATATCATCATGGGCTCAGCCCAATCCATTCCTAACAGCATATAAACAAAGTACTCACATCTAAATGTATGAAAATATCATTATAATGCACATGAAATGCAATGTATGACATTTTGAAATCATTTAAGTCCAAACCCAACCCAAAATTTCAATAAAAACTCAGCAATTTTGAAAAACCCCAAATTTTTATGAAAAAATCCCAAAACTAGGTTTTCAAAACATGAAATGCATGAAAATGGAAGAGAAAAGAGATCTTACCAAGTGATTTGAGCAAGAAATGAGCAAGATCCAAGAGGGTTGGAGGTTTTGAGTGAAAGGAGAGTGAAAAGGAGATGAACAGCCACGGAGAGATCGAGAGAAATCGAGAAAATGAGTTCAGAATCGCGAACAGCCTTTAAATAGGCACCTCAGTAATTCTCGACAGCTGAGGTGTCGAGAGGTATCGAGGTATCTGTCGAGAAAGGTATCGAGGAATAAGCCTTCGACAGATGAAGGTATCGAGAGGTATCGAGATGCAAGGAGAATTTCAGATACGCGAATCTCAATCGATCCAACAGGTGTCGAGAATCTATCGAGAGGACAGAGACTTTCTCGATCGATCTACCAAGTGTCGAGGAAGGTGTCGAGATTGCGATAAGAAAAGCTTGAGAATCTCGACAGATGATCAGGTATCGAGGAGGTGTCGAGGAAGGTGTCGAGACACAGAAAAAGAGCAGTTTTTCAAGAAGGGAAAAACACAGACATGAATGCAATCCAACACACATCTCTAACAAGGATCCACTCAACATATAAACCTCTCAAAACATCTCTCAACAAGAAATTAAGCACAAAGATCATGCAAGACACACACACACACTAAACAAGTCTAACCAATTTTATATTTCAAAAACAAGTTATGACAGTTTAGTGAGTGTACACTAGCATATGTGAACACTTGTGATGGCCAAATCACATTGTACCTGCACATGTATCAAAAGTAGCAAAGAATATTGCGTGTTGTGTGTGAAAAACATCGCAAGATTGCATATGTGTATACATGTTATGACGATCTGAGATATGAGTAAATAACTTTTAACTCACACACAATCATAACTGTTTGATGGGGACTATCACCTTCAAGGTACATCCTATAACTCCCACATCTCCTAGAAAACACGCTTGCAATCATATTTAAAGCATCTTTAATCTTTTTGCTTTATATTTTCTTTGCATATTTTTCTTTTAAGCATATCATGCATGGGCATAAAAAGAGAGAAAAGAAATACCCAAGATGTTAAGCATTTGACATCGCATTTTTGCTATGCCGAAGCATACGAATGTCTTTGACACTGCACTTTTGCTATGCCGAAGCATACAGGTGTCTATGACACTGCACTTTTGCTATGCCGAAGCATACAGGTGTCATACTATGATTGGCGGGTAACAGTGGTGAGATGGTTATTTATGCCTTTCTCTTAGGATTTTCTAGTCCTACCCGTCAAAAAGAGTGATATGAGTGTTAAGTTTTAAGAGATAACCTAATCTTACTCATCACAAACAAGAGCCACAAAGCTCACTTGCTTAGTTGTGCATAGAGATGCTCATCTAAGCTACAAAAGATACAAAGTTTAGAAACTTTGTTTCAATGGCCATCCAAGGTACACAAATACCAAAGTACACAAAACACACACTGTTTTTGTATTTTTCTGATTTTTCAATTTTTTTTTTTTATTTTTATATTAAAAACAAAATGAACAAAAACTGAAAATAAACAAACAAAAACATGTTAAGCAAAGCAAAGCAAAAACTAGACTGACTCAGCAGAAAAATAAAACACACAAGCAATGCAACTAACAGAAAAACAAGAAGGGAAAAGAAAGTGATGAAATCACTTAGAGTCCTTTTTCTTCCATGCCTTGGAAAAACCTTTCCTTTGATTGAATCCTTGAACAGGTGGTGAGGGGGAAGAATTTAGACCGTTCAAGTTCGAAAGGAACATGAGGGCTTTCAGAAGATCTCCAAGAGGAGCAAGAGAGGATTGAAGCTGAGATTGGCTTCCAGATGCTATCATGCCATTGCTCTGTTGAGTGGCTAGCCACTTATAGCAATTTGGTCGAGTGTGACCGGCAGCTCCACAATAATGACAAAGATGCTGCTTCTTTTGTTTGGGCTTTTGAGAGTTAGCCTTCTTAGCCCTAGGGTTATTAGCATCTTTCTTGTCTAGCTTAGGGGGTGCTCCTAAGATAGATTTTCCCTTGTCTAAGTTCTCACTAGCTAATTCAGTTTTAACATTAGTGTTCTCAATTTCAATGTTATTAGCAGCAGGAACAAAAACAGTATTGCTAGTAGAAGCAGTATTAGAGAAAGAAATACCATACCCCAAACCAGTTCGATCCGAAGCAGGTTTTTGATTGCTAAGCATCTCATCAAGCTTTGCACTTGAGGTCCTCTCCAGTTGAGCTCTGACTTGAAACAGCTCCACTTCAAGCTTCTTGGTCTTCTCAGCCAAAAAGTTGTTCTCAAATCTCAGTGCTCCAATAGTTTGATTCGCCTCATCAAACTTTGTGGACAACTCTTCACGATCGAGTTCCACTTCACTGAGCTTCTTGGTGGCCAGCCTATACAATTTCTCATGCTTTTCAGATAGCTTGTAAAGCTTCTCATAGGCTGAATGGATATCATCTTGATCATCCATCTTCTCAAATTTTGACTCCACCAATTCTTCTTCATCCACTTCTTCAACAATCCCTTCAGTAGGATTGACTGTGGCAGTGAAGGCATTTAAGATTCCGTCATCCTCAGTGTCGGAATCATCTTCAGGCTCAGTGTCACTTAGGGTTGCAGCAAGGGCCTTGCTTTTCCCAATGCTCTTCAGATATGTAGGACACTCATGTTTCATGTGTCCGAACCCATGACAACCAAAGCACTTTGGTCCTGCGGGAACAGTATACTGACCGGCCTCCCTAGCATCCTTCTTCCCTTTGTCTTGGCTTTTGAACTGAGAAGAACTGAACTGCTTGCGGTCCTTGTCGAAGCTCCTTCCATTGGCATTCTTCATGAACTTTTTGAACTGCCGAGTAATGTAGGACTTCATCTTAGAATCTTCATCATCGGAAGATTCATCTGTATCACTGCTCTTCGCCTTCAAGGCCATGCTTTTGCCTTTATTGGTCTTGCCAATCCTAGATAAACCTATCTCATAGGTCTGCAAGTTTCCAACCAGCTCAGTCAAAGGAATCTTGTCTATATCCTTTGATTCCTCAATCGCTGTAATCTTGGCATGAAATCTCTCAGGTAGAGATCTGAGCACCTTCCTTACAATCTTGGGTTCAGGGATGGTTTCCCCAAGATTGAAGGCTGAGTTCACTATGTCCTTGAGCTTGGCATAGAACTCATCAAACGACTCATCCTCCTCCATCTTTATTTCTTCAAAGCTTGTTGTCAGCCTTTGAAGCTTTGAGTCTTTGACAGCCTTTGTGCCTTCATAGGTTGTCTGGAGAATGGTCCAAGCCTCCTTAGCAGTTTCAGTTGAGGATATCTTCTTGAACTCCTCATTGGTGACTGCGCTAAAAAGAGCATTCAGCGCTCTGCTGTTGAAGTTGGCCGCCTTGATCTTAGCATCATCCCACTCGGCCGGTTGTTCTGTTGGCTTAGTCCAGCCAATCTCTACAGCTTGCCACACTTTTTCATCTAAAGACTGCAAGAAAGCTCTCATGCGTACTTTCCAGTATGCATAGTTAGTGCCATCAAATAAAGGAGGTATAATTAAGGATTGTCCTCTATCCATGACAAGCAGGGGTCAATGGATCAACACAGCAAAGATTAAATCCTAATCAGAGTGTGCCTGCTCTGATACCACTTGTTAGGTCACAATCTGAATGACCCCTTGTGATAAATCCTAATTAATTAATTAATTAGCCAAGTTGTTAATTAATCAATTAAGCATGCAATTGCGTGGAAGCACAAACAAATCACCAAATACTAAATATGCAGCGGAAAATAAATAACACGGTGATTTGTTTACGAATGGGGAAAACCCTAACGGCAAAAACCCCACCGGGTGATTTTCAGGTCACCACTCCCGAAACTCCACTATTATCAAATCAATCGGTTACAAGAAAGGAATCCCAAGTACCTTACCAACCTACAGTTGAACCCTTACCCCAATACCCAATTGGACTTGATCTGTAGTGACAATTTCCACCTTTGATGCACGGCTCCCAAGTACGTGACTAACCAATGCGCGGATCCCAGTACGCGACTTCAGAACACCAACTTGAGGAAGAATGGTTGGCTGCAAAGTTCTTCAGTTCATCCATGTGATGAATAGCAGGAAGATGCTTGGTTACAAAACCCTATGGTGCAAAGACACAGCAACTTCTTGATGAAGGATGAACTAGGTCAAGAACTTCGTCTGTTGATCACAATTTGCATAAACAGAGATTGCTCAATGATAATACAACTTGTGTCACCCAAAACGGCTCTTAAAATAATCCTTTTATATGTTTAGGGTTAGAAGAAAAGAAGTCCCAAAAACATATTCACGGATCCCAAGAAAATCAGATTTGGAATTCTGACTTTTTAAATCTCGACAGATAGCAGGTGTCGAGGTAGCTATCGAGAGGTGTCGAGCTTTAAAAATTCTGCACTTCAACTTGCTTTCTCTTGGACAGACTTGATGACTTCAACACTTGACCTTGAAACATAGTTTCTTAAAGTATTAAAAACACCTAGATCTACCCAATTACAAGTAGAGTGCGTTTTGTCAAAGGATTAGCCAATTTACATAAATAAGTAAGACATATGTTCTTAGCATGTGAAACACATATGTCCTAACAGCATCAACCAATGTATATTGGTTCCTTCCAAACTACTTCCCTTAGCACCAAATGAACCTTCTCATAGACGTGGGTGTGGTGAGATAAGGATTTGGTCAATGACCTCTCAAGGATGTGACAATGGAGAGGAAGAGAGTAGAGGAATTTGAAGAGTCTCTAAGGTAAAGATTGAGGATGAGGCAATCTTGTTTTTCTCTAGGGTTTCTCTCACAAAATTCTCTCTGGAAGCTCTCTCAATTTAGTGGGTATAAGGGTTTATATATAGTGGTATGTGTTTGGAATACGAAGAGATAGTTTTTACCAAACAGGTCTGGTTGGCGGCTTGACCTCGCGGCTTGTCCAAGTCGCGAGTTCAAATCGCGACGTAACAGCCTGGCCAACCTGGAACTTTTGTCCTGTAGTGCGACAGCTGGCGCGACCCTTCAGCTCTCCTGTGTGCATCTCACGTGCCAGCATTTGGCGGCTTGCCAGTCGCGAGTAAGCCGCGAAACTCTGCCTTCTTGCACATACTTGAGGTTTTCTTCACATCTTCTCACACACTACCCTTACAATGATTCCACCTAAATACAGGGTTACTAAGTGCTTAAATTACAAGCAAATTGGCACGGAACAAAACTAACAAGATGGTTAATAAATTTCAACCTTACACATTCATCTTCATTTTGGTAATGAATGTTCTCATCTAGGAATTGAGAAACACTTTCCATAAGTACTAGACATTTATTATCTTCAACGGTCATTCATCTGTTAGGGTTGTACGTTACTCCTTCATTCTGGACGATTACGAATTTACACACATCATTTGCTATAGTGATTTTCTACATCTAAATAGTCATTATAGCTCTCCAAATCCTTAATTATTTTGTAATTTTTCTCAATACCAACAAACCGTCACAAACACAACCTCAAGAAAATTCTCTCTCTAGGTTCTCTTGAATTTAGTAGGTTGGGTATGGATTAAGTGTAGGGAGAATAAGTAATTAAATATAGTAATTTTGAGCGAGAAAAAATTAAAAAATAAAAAGAAAAAATATATTATTTTAATAAAATAGAGAAAAGATGAGGACGTTATTTAAGGGTATGTTTGAAAAACTGGTTTGTTTAAATGAAAAATAGGTTTCAAATTCTACAAGTTTGGACGAAAATTTAAATAGATGATCCTAAACTAAAGCTGGAATCCTGAACTTTGATGTTAAAACTCTTTAGTGTACTATTTCACTTTTTAATAGATTTAATAAATTAAAATAAAAATCCTAATATATTTGTCAATATGATATTCAATATCCAGCCCCTTTTTTTGTAATTCATTATTTCGGGAAAAGAGAAATTTAAGAAAGTAGGGGAAAGAGATATCAATTTGAATGAGGATGATGATAGATAAATAATAGCAATAACAAAATAAAATAATGATTTTCATAATAACTGTTAGTGTATAGATTAAGCTAGATTAGCCCATTGGGCTTAGCCTAGTATATTACTTGTACTGCACTCATGTTACTTGTACTGCACACATACCTAGCCTATATAAGGCTCTCTTTTATACATTGTTTTACACACATCAATATACAGACTATTCAGTCATTCTCTCTCACTTTATATTGTTAACATGGTATCAGAGTCATTCCTCTGACTTCCTGGTTCCTGTGGACATCTCCGGCATTCTTCCGCTGCCCTCGCCTTCATCCAGTAGTCACTGTCAGAAGCGAGTCACCGCCGTCACGCCCACAGCCCCTAAAACACTCGAATTTCGTCAGTTTTGTTGATCAAACTGCCAAAGCCAAGGCACAGATTGACAATCATCAGATCCCAAGCAAAACCCAACAAAAATCTGCCAGAAACAACCTTCCATGCGCCTCCACGCGCCATCTGAAGTTTCTGCCTCACGAGCACGTGCCGCCACGCCCCTCCACGCGCCGTCTCTCCTCTCACGCGCCTCACACGCCTCACGCGCCTACACGCGCCACACGCGCCCTGCTCCGTTTCACGTACTGCCACGTCAGCCCTAGGGTGACGTCACCCTGCCACGTCAGTACACCATCAGCATCCTGAGCTGTTGACCGAGCCGTTGACTTTGACCGACCGTTGACCGTTGACTTTGACCAAAGTCAAAATTTTTCAACAGGACCTGTCTTGCTTAGTTTTTCGTGTAGATTTCGATTTTGGGCTCCATTTCTTCATTTAAGGTCTCTAAATCCCACTTTTTGGTCATTTTCTTCATTATGGCTCAACAAAACGAACTAGATATCATTCGTCCTATCACCATTATGTTGGATGGTCCTACTAGCTATCATGCATGGTCTCAGAATATGACTACCTTTCTCAAGGGCCGTAAACTGTGGAGATATATGATTGGTTCAATTCCTAAGCCAGTACCAAACCCGTCCAAAGCCACAGCTGCTAAAGATGCTTCTAAGACTGTTGTCACAAAGGATGATTATGAATAATGCCTAGAGGAATGAGAAAGTATTCAGAGTAAGATCTTGTCTTGGTTTATCAATACCTCTATTCCCTCCATTCATACTCTTCTTCCTCAATTTGAGACTGTTGAGGTTGCTTGGAAATTTTTGGTCGATCGCTATAATTGTACTAATGATTCAAGCTTAGAGTTCCACATTGAATCAAAGCTTTATCAAATGCACCAAGAGACAAGTCAATCTATTTTTGATTTTTATTCTCAAACTTCTTCTATGTGGGAACAACTCTCTGTTGTAGATTCTCCACTAGTGTGTTCTAAGGACATTGAGCTCTTTGTCAAATATCGGGATTGTCGTAAATTTATGCACTTCATGATGGGTTTACGTGAGGATTTTGAGCCTTCTAGGCCTCTCTGCTTAGCCGATCTCCTACTCCTTCTCTTGATGCTGCAGTCAAGGAGCTCATTTCTGAGGAAAACCGTCGGCCTACTCATCACATGTCATCATCTGATCATGTATTGGCTACACCATCTCCACAGCCTCCTATTGCTGCATTCATTGCTCCTCCACGAATAAACTCTGGGCGTCCCACCTCTCAGTCTTCCAAAGGTACTCACTGCGAGTTTTGCCGTGTTAAAGGCCATGACATCTCAGTTTGTCACAAATTGCAGAAATTTATGCAAGAGCAGAATAAAACTTCTCTTCCTCTGGCAGCTGCTGTATGTCCTTCCAATCCATCGGTTCCTACAGGTCTATCTTTGGCTTCCTCACTTACTACGGCTGATATTGAGGCAGTTGTTCAACAGATTTTATCCAGCACTTCCACTGCCCTTTCTGTCACCTTAGGTAAACAACCTTGGTTTTTTGATACTGCATGTTGTAACCATATGACTCCTGATGAATCCCAATTTTCTAATAAGGCACCCTTAGAACATCCAATCACCATTTACACTGCTGATGGAACTCCTATGCCTATTAGTCATAAAGGAACAATCTCTTCTCCTTGTTTATCCCTTAGTGACACTTTTCATATCCCAAAGTTATCCCTAAATTTGCTTTCTGTTGGTCAACTTTGTGAATTAGGCGTAGATCTTCTATTTACTAATCATGGTGTGGATGTGCAGGATCCCCGGACGAGTCAAGTGCTTGGGACAGGCCGTAAGGTTGGTCGCATGTTTGAGGTTCATGACTTGAAGATTCCTTCACAAGTTATTTTTACAGCTGCTACCACTGCCACCTCCTCACCTGATCTATGGCATGCTCGTCTTGGTCATCCATCCTTATCTCGTCTTCAGTTGTTAACTTCTCAAGGTCATTTAGGTTCAGTTCAGTTTCAAAAATTTGATTGTACTTCCTGTCATTTTGGCAAACAAACAAAATTACCCTTTAATAATAGTGACTCATTTTCTTCTGCACCTTTTAATCTTATACATTCTGATATTTGGGGTCCTGCACCTGTTCCTACTGAGGGGGGATCTAGATATTTTGTCATATTTGTGGATGATTTTTCTCGATATACTTGGATTTATCTGCTTCACCATAGGTCTGAACTTGTGTCTATTTACCAAACATTTCATAAAATGATTGAAACACAGTTCAATCGCACCGTCAAAGTTTTTCGATCAGATAATGCTCAAGAATATAATGATAAATCTTTCCTATCGTATTTAGACAATCATGGTACACTTACTCAACGGCCTTGTCCTTACACCTCTCAACAAAATGGTTGTGCAGAACGAAAACATCGTCACGTTCTTGATGTTGTCCGCACCCTTCTCATTTCTGCCTCTCTTGTTGAGCGCTTTTGGGGTGAGGCTGCACTCACTGCTGTATACACCATTAATCGTATCCCTTCACCAACTACACACAACAAATCACCATTTGAGCTTTTCTATGGTAAAACCTCCGACTACTCCTCTCTTCGGGTTTTTGGTTGTGCTTGCTTTGTCTCTCTTCCTCCTCATGAACGAACAAAGCTCCAACCTCGTGCTCGTCTCTGTTGTTTCCTTGGTTATGGTGTATCTCAAAAGGGATTTCGCTGCTATGATCCCATTTCTCATCATCTTCGTGTCTCCCGTCATGTTGAGTTTTGGGAACATTGTCCTTTCACGAGTCTTCAGCAGTTTCCTATATCCTCTTCCTCTGAGTCTCCCATTTTTACTGATCTTTTCCTCCCTCTCTATCCTGAACTTGTGGAGGATTCTTTAACATCGGCTGCCTCTCTAGACGACTCATCTCCGGTTCTGTCCTCAGCATATGACCCGCCTGTCTTGGATCCTGTGGCACCACCTTCTCCTGAGTCTCCTGTTGGTCCTGAACTTCGTCGTTCCACTCGGGTAAGCATTCCTCCCCCTTATCTCTTTGATTATCACTGCTCTTTTGCCCTTGCCACCCTCTATGAACCTCACACCTATCGTGAGGGCCATACTGACCCTCTTTGGCAGCAAGCTATGAATGATGAACTAGATGCCCCTCATAAAAATCACACTTGGGATATGGTTGATTTGCCTCCTGGTCAGTTTGTAGCAGGTTGTAGGTGGGTTTACAAGATCAAGACCAAGGCTGATGGATTTGTTGAACGGTACAAGGCTCGCCTAGTTATCAAGGGCTTTACTCAGGAGTATGGAATTGACTATGAGGAAACATTTGCTCCTGTTGCTCGCCTTACATCTGTCAGATGTCTCATTGCTGTGGCTGCTGTTCGCCGTTGGCCTCTTTATCAAATGGATGTGAAGAATGCTTTCCTCAATGGAGACCTTCAAGAAAAAGTGTACATGCAACCACCCCCTAGCTATCCACACTCAGGCAGTCAAGTTTGTCGCCTTCGCCGTGCTTTTTATGGCCTCAAGCAGGCCACTCGAGCTTGGTTTGAAAAGTTTGGCTCAGTTGTTGCTCAGCAGGGTTTCACTTCGAGTCCTCATGACACTGCTCTCTTCGTCCGAAGATCCTCTGCTGGTATCACTCTTATTCTTCTCTATGTTGATGATATGATTATTACTGGAGATGATTCTGCAGGTATCCGCTCTCTTCAGCACTTCCTTAGTCAGCATTTTGAGATGAAAGATTTGGGCACTCTCAGCTATTTTCTTGGGCTTGAGGTTACCTCATCCTCTGATGGATACTATCTTTCCCAAGCTAAATATGCTTCTGATCTTCTCTCCAAAGCTGATATCACTGACAATAAGACTGTTTCCACTCCTTTGGAATACAATGCAAAGCTCACACCCTTGGATGGTGAACCTATATCTGATGCTACTCACTATCGTCAGTTGGTTGGTAGTCTGATCTATCTCACTGTTACTCGTCCGGATATTTCATATGCCGTGGGTATGGTTAGTAAGTTCATGGATGCTCCTCGTTCTGTCCACTATGCTGCTGTTCTTCGGATTCTCCGATATGTCAAGGGCACACTTTATCATGGTCTACACTACTCCTCTCGGTCTTCTCTTGAGCTTCATACTTATTCAGATGCGGACTGGGCAAGTGATCCGACTAATCGATGCTCTATCACAAGTTTCTGTTTCCTGTTGGGTACTTCTCTTGTCTCGTGGCGTAGCAAAAAGCAGGATGTTGTTTCTCGTTCCAGTACTGAGGCTGAGTATCGTGCCCTTGCCGACACCACCTGCGAGCTTGTCTGGCTTCGTTGGCTCTTGGCTAACATGGATGCTCCACAGCCCACTGCTACTCCTATTTATTGTGACAATCGTAGTGCTATCTACACTGCTCATAATGATGTCTTCCATAAACGCACCAAGCACATTGAGATCGACTGCCACATCACTCGCCAGCATCTCAAGAAAGGCAATCTCAAGTTGTTCTCCATCTCATTTGCTAACCAGTCTACTGATATCTTCACCAAGTCTCACCCGTCTGGTCGTCTTCAAGATCTTATATCCAAACTCCAGTTGGCTTCCTCCTTGCCACCTCGAGTTTGAGGGGGGATGTTAGTGTATAGATTAGGCTAAATTAGTCCATTGGGCTTAGCCCAGTATATTACTTGTACTGCACTTATGTTACTTGTACTGCACTTATGTTACTTGTACTGCACACATACCTAGCCTATATAAGGCTCTCTTTTGTATATTGTTTTACACACATCAATATACAAACTATTCAGTTATTCTCTCTCACTTTATATTGTTAACAATAACCATATACGGTTATTATGAAGATCATTATATATAAATAATAATAACAATAATTATTATTATATAAATATATTAGTTATTAATTGAATTAGTTGAGTTTAAGGAGAAAAAAAAAAAAAAAACTTCTTATGGCCTTTTTTACATCTCTTATATTTAAAAAACTAATTGACAAAAGCAATATAGCAACTTATACATTTTTAATGTTTATAATAAAGATATTTATAGTTCAAATCATTTTACCGTAACAATCAAATTATAAAAGAAAAAAATGTTTAAAAAATAATAATAAAATATTTTGTTACATAAACGAGGATATTGATTCTCAACCAGGTTCATTGCCCAAACAGGTCAAAGGCAATGCATTTTAAAGTTGGCTCATATTTGACTTTGGATCAATAGTCAAAGGGCCTTAATTATAGTTGGTTTGATAGTTCGAGTAACGCCGCACTATAAGATACAATGGCATTCTAGGAATTTATACATGATAGTGTTTTTTTTTTTTTTTTTCCCCTAGAGAAAACACCGGATGGTGTTAGGTTATGTAAATGGACAAAACTTATGTACAGTATCTTAGGTGCTATTCTTTAGATTTTCCTTTTAAGATTCTGCCATATGACTACTTAACTTAAAAAATACACTTTTATCTATGAGAAAAAAGTCACATGGTAGAATCTTAAGAGAAGAACCTAAGTAACAGCATCTAAGTACTGTACCTAAGTCTTGCTCTATGTAAATATAGTTTTAATCCTATTTTCACATTTAATGAGTTATTACTTATTAGTTGTTCGCTCCTTTAGACATAAGAACAATATTGAACCATGTATATTCTTTGTGTTGAAATATTGCTTTAAATTTGCCATGGTATTTTTAAAGAAATTATACATTCTTATTATTCTCAACTAACAAAGGAATATTGTCTTTTTTAGAAAGGATCGATGTCCAATCAAACTTGGTTCAACAGTTCTCTTTTAGTTGTGCTTTTTTTTTTTTTTTTTTTCTTTTTGAGATGAAAGAAATTTGATAGTCACTCATAGTCATAGTATATGTTACTGTAGCAGTCGTAACCGCAAACTACACTGTAAATAAAATTTTGATGGTGTCATCTTCTTATGATACATATGTTATAAATTTATTTTTCTATTGTGTCAAAATGTTTGCCATTACGAAGGCAATGGTATTAACAAAAGTATAAAGTTAAAATGTTCTACTTGGTGAGAAAATGCATGTTTGAGTATGTGCAAGTGCAAGTATCAGCATAATAAGCCTCTTTGTAGTTCTTTTGAGAGGTTCTTGGGTACTTTGGGGATGGAAAAGGAGAAAAGCACACCAGAATCAAAGAAAAATTCTTTCATTCTAAAAAAAAAAAAAAAATCAAATTCTTTCAACAAAACGGTGGCCTATTGTTAAAACAACAACTCTCTAGTAACCAATGGTCTATCGAGACAACCAAAATATTTACATCAGTAGAGCTAAAAAAGGCCACCAAGAACTACGATGAGAATACATCCTTGGCCAAGGAGGCTATGGAGCAGTGTATAAAGGTACACTATGCAATTTTACAGATCAATTAGCTATACCTTGGCCATGGAGCTTATTTTATTAAGGGTGATTGGAGTACTAAGCCAAATTGGGATATTTGTGCTATAAATGGTTGGTTACTCAACTTGCTTAATTTATCGGGGCCATACCTAATCCTATTGGAGGTTGGGCCCTTGAGGTTTGTTAGCCTTGGGTGTGGTAGGTCTAGATTTTATGGTTAAGGTTGCGTATTTTAGGAAGGATCATAACCTTGTGTTAATTCATTTGGAGTTTTGAAATAGTTTATGTATAATTGGAGACATATGATTCACAATTGTATCATTTGTAATTGTGTTATAGAGCTCCAACTTATACTATGGAAAGTCCAAAATGTTTACTTATCTTTATCATGAGAAAGAAAAAAAAAATCCCTTACCGTTATTCTTGATGGTTCTTTTTCTCATGCTTTGGACCCGCTTGGGTTCGGGGTGTGACACTATCTATCGTTTCAACTTATGAAAAACATCTCTGCTAACCATCTATTGGAACTTTTACTCTCTAATTGCAATAACCTATTAATGGTCATTCCTAGAACCTAGATTAAACACATACATGGAGAAGTTAATCAGTGTGTTGATGCACTGGCTACATTGGGTGCTAACTTAGGTTGCATTTGGCATTGGCTTTAAAAGCTAGTTTTTTTTTTTTTTTACTATTTAGTTTATTTTTGCTACTATTCATGAGTCCATTGCACTTTTTAGTACTATTCATAGGTCTCACTGTACTATTTCAACTACTTTTTAGCTTTATCTACAGTACTTTCAACAAATAATTTTCATTTTCAACTAAATAAGTTGTTCCCAAATGGACTCTTAGACTCTTCTTTTATACTTTTTAATAACCCATTATTTGTAAGAGACCACGCCCCCGGCCCGTTTTTGGTATTGGGCCAAACCCACATGTATGGGTGGAGTCGTGTTATTGCCTCTGTAAATCCCACATTTTGTACCCCTTACAACTCTGGCCCTCGTTTCCTAATGATGCTCAAACTCTAAGGCCCAAGGCCAGTTTAAAGCCCAATCAGATATCAAATTAACTTAAGGAGTGTTAAAATGAAAAATATAACCATTTAAATAAACAAAAATCTATTTTTGGAAATAAAATACTAAAGTGGTCCTCGGCCCACGTACGTGGGCAACAGCCTACGTATATAGTCCAAAACATGCGTACGCAGGCACATTCCTACGTATGCAACTAGGGTTTCATAAGCATGAAAAATGCAAGTTTTCTGCAATAATGGCTGAGGTTTGGAATGAATCCCTAGGGATGGCAACGGGTCGGGTTCGGGCCGGGTTTTTTCATACCCGGACCCGACCCGCGGGGCAAGACCCGTAGCCCGGACCCAGCCCGTTTAGGGTATCGGGTTTTTTCCCGGGGCCTGGACCCGCCCCAGCCGGGCCCCACGGGCCCCGTTTAGGAATTGGGCCCAAACAGGCCCAACCGAAAAAAAAAAATTTTGAGCCCAAATTTTAATTTAAGCCCAGATTTAAGCTCAGATTTTGCCCAGATTTAAGCTCAGATTTTGCCCAGATTTTGCCTACATTAAGCCTGCATCACTGTTGAATAGAATACTCGAAAAGCATTAGAAATTCATATTTTTATAGTCATACTTTAGATGAATTGGCTCTTAAAGTTGAAATTTAGACGGTCCATTTAGGTGCAAAGAGGTGGTATTAAAGACCCTGTTTAACAAGTATAGTCATCGCATTCAAAAACCATATTGAAATCATGGTTCTTGCTGGAAACACAACTCTCACACATGGGATACTGTTCTACCAGAAACCATAAAATTATAATAAAAAAAAGACCAATGTGGTTTGAATAATATGTGCTCATATATAATCATTTTTATTGACTAGCTATAGTAAAAAGTTCAGTAAACATATGACTAGCAAGTAAATTCTCTTTGCAGTCCAGTCTGAGCACTTTAACTCTACAACAATGTGTTCTGAATTGGGAATTTAGTGGAGACAGACCAAAAATCTAATGACTATCAATAGTTATTTTACGGGAATATAGACGGAAATCTTTTGCAGAGTTCAGGGGATTATCAAACACATCACAGTTTTATTTTTAGATATAATTTTCATACATTACAATTGAAATGTATTATTATTATTATTATTATTATTATCCAGACAGCAGTACACATAGAAAAGCTTTAAACTTTACATTATAATTAGTCAATGTTTAATCTTTGAGCAAGTAACAAAACTCTACTTATTCAAAAAAAAAAAAAAAAAAATCCACAACTCGAACAGTCGAACCAAAACATGTCCTGGGTTACACATTTACACCCAAAAAATCAAAAATCAAAAACCAACACCATCTCTCATTCTATCTGTCTCTGAAATCCGAGAACCCAACACCATCAATAAAGGTATCTTCTCAAGTAAATACCTGAAGAAAATCAGATCCTCTCCGATTTGGCTGAAGCTGATCCTCTTCGATTTGGCTGAAGGCTGAAGCTGAATCTGATGCTCTCCGATTTGGTCAAGCCTGAAGAAAAAACTGATGCTCCGATTTGGTGAAGAAAAGAGACGACAGCTCCGATTTGGCGAAGAAAAACGGCGACAGCTCGAGGTGAGGCGGTGGTGTTGTGAGGCGGTGGTGTTGTGATTTGATGGTTGGGTATCTCGCCGTCTGGGTTTTTGGTGGTGTTCACGGTGGAGTGAGGGAGGGAGTGTAGGGGCTGCGTCGGATTGAGAGGGAGGGAGTGTAGGGAGGCTGCTGAGTGAGTGAGTGCAGAAGAAATGGGAATTAGGGTTAAGAATTTTAGGTATATATATATATATATAAAAGGGTATTTTAGTAATTTCAATTAACCGGGTTTTTAACGGGCCGGGTTTCGGGTCGGGTCCGGGTTTTATTAATAAAACCCGGACCCGACCCGGACCCGCTTCGGGTTTTTTTTTTAAAACCCATACCCGACCCTATTCCTAATCGGACCGGGTAAAATCCGGCCCATTAGGATCGGGCCGGACCGGGTACCCGCGGGTCGGGTTAAAATTGCCATCCCTATGAATCCCCCATCGTTTGTGAACCATTCCAAATCCCATTTTTTCCACTATAAAAAGCTTTACATGGTACATTTTCAAAACACACAGAAATCCCACGAGAAAAAACCTAAGATTCACTAGAAAAATAGTGAATCAAAATGGAGTATTTTACAAAACACCCTTAAGTCAATTTTATTTTATTGGGACCTTTTCTGGCCCCAATCCTTTTAGTTTAACATTGCTATTCGCTTGTTTAATGACTAGTAATAGATTTGACTGAGGGGAATGGTCAAAATCAAAGCTTGGGAACTCCTTTTGAGGTATCAAGCTTCAACCCTTTCTTTTTCTTTTTTGTTTTAATCATGTTTCTTTGCTTAGTTTAGGTTTATGCATGTTTTCTTAGGTTAGTTTCATAGTTCTTTTATATTCTGAGCATGTTTGGTTGTTAGAATTAGGTTTTTTGTTTGTGCTCTGTTTTCTGTTTCACGTTTCCAGGTTAGGGTTGTTGAACAAGTCCACGCACGCATGCCATGAGCATGCGTATGCAGGCCTTTAGCTCCCTGCGTAGGAGCTTGCCCAGAAACCCTAATTCAGATTTCTTATGTTGTTTGGTTTGTTTGTTTCATATGTTTTGTCTCTTTTTTAAATCCTTTGCTTATGTTCATACGTATCTGAGTCTCTGTCTTATATGCTTGTTTGTCTTCAACATGCTTAGATTAGGGTTTTATGTTTGTTTCTTGCTTTGATGACATGAACATGCATTCACATGCCCATTCATGATGCCATAGGTGCTGAAGTGCTGCAAGGTAAGTAAAGGTAAGTCATATCTTGACATGAACATGCATCTTTTGTGATGAACATGTTCGTGTGGTGTTGAACCTAAAGGTTTCCATGATTTCATGATGATATGCTTGTTGCCATGCTTGGGTGGTTGCTTTGTTTGATATATGATAGGGTTTCACCTATTAGGGTTTCTCATATGTGTTTGGCTCTTTATTACTTTATGGATAGCTATGTGCTCTGGGATGAATGATGTCATGTTGTATGTTAGATGCATCCTAGCATGTGTGTGAGTTAGAATACAAGTGTTGAATTTGCTTTTAATAATGTTAAGACATAAGACACAATAATGGGAGGCCAACCTTAAGGTTGGGCGATCTTGGGTGCTTAACACCTTCCCAAAAGCATACCTAAACTCCAAACCCATATCTCTATTAATAAGATCAAAAGGTCCTTCCTCGAAAAGGATGTTATATATATGGTTCCTAAACCATTGCAAAAACTAGGTGGCGATCCAACACCCCTTGTGTCCACAACCTCTCAAAATGGAGGTTCGATTGATTATATTTTCCACTTTAGATTAAGGGTTTTATAATGAAGTTGCCACTTATTTAATTACTAGAAAAAAAAAAATAAGAAAACCATAATTGAAAAATTTCTCATTTTATTGATTTGAAAATGAATGTACATTGATCATAGGAAATTACATGACTTTGGTCCTAGATATGAACTAAGATAAAATATATAGTATAACTTTGTTTCCTAGTTATAATCTAGAAATTGAAAATTACGTGGATAAATATTTGATCTATTAACCCTTAATCTAAGCTCAGAGGATATGTTACAAGATGGGAAGGTATTAGGCACCCACCTTACCTGGTGAAACTGATCTTCTAGATTATGGTGGCCAACATTCATATCATATCATCCAAATTACTCAATTGCATGTTGAATTTAATGTGTGTGCACATAAACCCTAATTCCCTTTAATCATTGCATTTGGATTAAAAATATAAATTTTAGTGAATGTGTGTGGATGGTGATATCCTAGATTTAAGGATTTAGGAGAATAATGAAATAAACATGTTTTTCATTTTTTTTTACGTGAATTTAAGATCAAATCTAGTGTTATGCATGAACATGTGATGAACAACTAAGAACATGTGAAAAACGCATATGAACATTTAAGAACATTCAAACATATTCAAGGAATTTAAATAGTCACTAGCATGCTTTAATCTTAAATTCTCATCATAATAATATAAAAAAACAAGTTAGGAAAAAAGATTATACTTGCATGCATGATCCACATGATAGAAAAGGAGACTCTTGGTGAAGGTCCTAAGGGTGGCGTAGAAAAGAAAAACTAGGAGAGGGAGAGTGAGTCTCCTTAATTTCTTGAGTTTCAAGAAGATCAAGATATAACAAGACTAATCAACTTCATTAGAACTCAAGAGAGGAGAAGAGAGGGTTTTTCTATGTGCCTTGGAGTGGGGGTGAGGGGGGTTTAAATAATAGTGATGGAGAAAATATGAATGGAATGTCATTTATTAATCATTACATTTGGATTGAAAAATATAAATTCTAGTGAATATGTGTGAATGGTGATATCCTAGATTCAAGAAATTGAGAGAATTATGAAGCAAATATGTTTTTCATATTTTTATGTGGATTTAAGATCAAAACTAGTGTTATGCATAAACATGTAATGAACAACCAAGAACATGTGAAGAATGCATATGAACATTTAAAACATTCAAACATATTTAAGGAATTTAAATAAACACTAGCATACTCTAATCTTAATCTCATCATAGTAAAAAAAAAAAAAAAAAGAAGTTAGGGAAAGAAATTTTACCTGCATGCAAGATCCACACGGTGGAGAAAGAGACTCTTGATGGAGATCCTAAGGGTGGAGTAGAAAATAAGAACTAGGAGAGGGAGAGTGAGTCTCACTCAATATTTTGAGTCTCAGGAAGACCAAGATATGACAAGACTACTCTACTTCACTAGAACTCAAGAGAAGAGAAGAAATGGTGTTTTTGTGTGCTTTAGAATGGAGAAGAGATGAGGTTTATATAGTAACGATGAAGAAAATATGAATGAAATGTCATTTAATGAGGGTTGACAAAAGATCAAAGAGAATAATGAACCTAAACCCTATTTCAGTATTTAGAGAAAGCAGATGCATTAAATGTGGAGGATGGTGGGAGTGATGAGCAAACAAAATGACCTAGAATTTGGTTTTTCCCGTAGCTCTTGTAATAGCCCGCAGAACCAAATTCAGAAAATCATATCTTACTCAATTCTGATCGGAATTGTCTCACTTTTGTGCTCAAATTGAAGACCCGAATGTCTAGTTTCTGGCAAAATTAATCTCATTCACAGATTCAAAATATTTTGAGAGATATCAATGAAATGGTGAGCATATGTCATTTGTTGGAAAATAATTTCAGCACAATTAACATTAATAGACCCTAAATTAGTTTTCAATTAACATTAATAGGCTCCAATCACTTTCATTTCAAACTTAATCAGTTCCAAATTTACCTCAATTAAAAAGATAATTACACAAATTACTTATTGAATAATTAATGTTTGATTATCTAATTAATCAAGTGTGTGCAATCTTACTATAAGATGTAATCCTAGCTAATCAAAATATGACATGTCATTAATTTCAAATTGATTATAATCATAACAAATTGGAATCATTTGTTCATAATCACATTGTGATAGTACATCTTGGCCATTAAAACTTGATTTGATGATAACTTTCAATTTGACGGTTCGATTAAGGCTTATGACCGGTCGATTTGATCGTTACAATATTAAGATCATTTTGATGAAATGAAATTAATGATCTATGTCCACAATTTTGATGCCTATTTTCCAATGTGAAATTACCCTTTTACCTTATATGTGAGGTTAAATACAGATTGCAAAACTAAGTGTCAACACTGTTTGTGGTGGACAATTTGCTAATCATTGATAAGCAGCTAACATTTATAATAGATTTATTTTTATTTTTATTTAGTCTAAGAAAAAGTGTTTTACTTTTTACTATTCCAAAAAACGAAAAGTGAATCGATTTGTTATTCTCTTTGAGCTCTTCGATGCTTAGTTTGCTCCATATAAGTGCCTGTTTGTTTGCACTTTCCTCTAGCAAAAAGTGCTTTTTGAAACCCAAAAAATAATATTTGCGTTTGGTAATGTTTTAAATGCATCTTTTCCTAAAAAGATGCGTTTTGAAATGTGAAGGACTTGTGCGTTTTGGCACAGCAGCTTTGAGTTGCAGTTGCAAAATGCACAAACGTGTTTTCTCAAAACAAAAATATTATCATTGGTAGGTTTCTCTTTTTCCTAAATTATCCATGATTTTTTCTACTCCTCTATGCTACTATGTTGTGGCATCTCGTCTTCTTCTTCTTCTTTTTCTGTGCTACTGCTTCTTCTTCTCTTCTCTTTTTTTTTTTTTTTTTTTTAATTTACATCTTGCGTATCTAATCTCAAAAAAAAAAAAAACCTTTTGAATTCAGTAGAGTTTTTGATAAATGGAAAATATGGAGTAGAGAGAGGGAGGGAGAGAGAGAGAGAGACTTTTGTGTGTGTGTGTGTGTGTGTGTGGGGAGGGGGGGCTTTGTGTGGAAGAAAGTAAAAGAAAAGGAAAATAAGAAGATGAGGAAGAAGTGAACGAGTGGATGAGAAAAAAGTGAAAGAAAAAAAAAAGAGTTTTTGGGTTTGGGTAAAGTAATATGGAAGAAAATATAAGGAGTAGGAACACAGATTATTTCACAACTTTTTTTTCACAATTGTGATGTTAGAGAGTATGTAGTGGAGAAAAAATTGTAGGTATATGTATAATCCTAGAACAACTCATTTAAAAAATAAGTGTTAATAAAATTTTATTTTACAAAGATTAATTTTAAATTAGTATTGTAAAAATATTGTGACATTTTATTAAATCTCTAAGCTTTTTAAATTAGAACTATTTTTCTTTAGAAAAAAAAGTACTACTGACAGAATATTTTTATAACACTTTCATAATAAAGTTTACATAGTAAGTTATTATTAGTTCTCATTTAGACCTACTAGTGACTTTTTTCCTACCATTAACAACTTGTCATATAGACTTTATTGTGAAAGTTTTGTGAAAATATTGTGTTCATAACTTACATTAAGAGAGGTAATTAAAACAAAGAATTCTCTTTATATATACATTATCCTTTTTGGTAATTTACATCTCAAACTGCCACTTTTATAAGTGTTAGCTAAGCACTCAACTTTTTTAAAAAGCACTTTTTCACAATTTTTACCAAATACTTAGTTTTTACAAAAAAAACCAATTTTATAATGCACTTTTTAAAACCCCCACTTTTTTAAAAAGCATAATATCAAAAAACTGAATCAAACTCACCCTACATTATACTCACTCAATAGTCACCACAACACATCACTTTCTTTCAACCAAATGACAAACATTGTAGTCCCTACCAACCGAACCATAATCATTCATTCCACAATTCATTTCACTTTTATTTTTGCTTTTGGAATATAAACACTTTGGTCCCTATCAAAATGGAAAAATATCACGTACCTTTTTTTTGCTTTTGGAATTGCCCTTGGCCCCTTTGGTCACGTTGTGACTTGTGTCTGCTAAATAACATGACTGAATACTAAATGCAAGAATTAAAAACAGCTTATTTAATATTTTGCTGAAAATATAGTAAAACATATTTGTGTTTTAAAAATTTTGAAAAAGTAAAAAATATTTGCTAAAAATATAATAAAATATACTTATATTTTAAAATTTTTAAAAAGTAAAAAAATATATAAAAAATAAGATTTTAAAAAGTTATATATAAAAACTAAAATTTATGACGTAATAGCGAGAATACTTTATATGATTTTTATCAGTCACAGTCCATTTGCTAAAAGAACGTCAGCAAGTATTAAAACACTCCATTATAAGGACGTCAGCAATGACTTTATGCTAGACTTCAAGTCTTCTTTCCTTTCTTTTCTTTTACTAGGCGGGGGGAGTCGAGCTCTTCATTTGCAGAAAAAGTCATCAATCCTCCTCATATTTTTTTTTTTTTTTTTTTAACTCATCAATCCTATGTTGTACACTTATAATTCTTGTTTATACATTCAGCAACAAAAGAAAAAAAAAAGGTTAATTGTAAAAATTCACCTTAAAGAAGTATGGGGTCATTGTATTTTGTTATCTGAAAAATGTAATATACTCCAAACAGATATAGATCCTAAACCATGCTTTTTTACAGCTTAATCACTTTTAAGCTAAACTAACAATTTAATCTAATATAAATTATTAGCCAATTTACATAAAAAAAAAAAAGAGCATAATATATAAAAGGAAATATGAAAATAAGGGAAAAGTATGCAAACCAAAGATAAACATCAAGAAGTGTTGAGGAAAACTCAAATCTCAAAGCAGAAAAACCTCTCTCCCAACCATATTGTTGGAAATCTTCACTAGACAATATAGTTGTAGTATATAGGAAACTATGAACCTTCCAAGCCCATAAACCTAGTGTACTTGAGCCCTCTAAACTCCAGCTAGCAAACAGCCTCACCAAGCCTTTTCTCCTTCTAATTTACCAGAGACCCTCTGTTGAAGTGCCAATGGAGAAATCATAAAATAAATTGGATTTTGAATGTAGTTTCCTAAGTTTCCAAAAACTTCATTCACAATTCACAAGGCATTGTGTATTGGTGTGAGATGAAAGGAATACAAATCTCAATCAAAGATTGAAAGAGATGGAAAAGAGATGTAGAGTGTTTTTGCTCAAAAACTAAAAGCTCTCTCTCTTTTCTCAAAAATGTGGCCCCTTGGATATTCAACTTATGTTCTAGAGTTTGCTATAACCCTTATCTAAAGGCCCAGCCATACACAACAGCTCATAGTGTGTGTATTGGCAGAATTACAATGGACGGAAAAAGTTCAGAGATCAAAGTACACTAATTGTGCAACTCATGACCTTGTTGAGGCCTGGCTAGTCGTGAGATGATCACGACTTGCCTAATCAGCACTCTAATCCTGGCTTTTTGTCACGTGTCATTCTTGTGCAGATCAGGTCGCCTGATGTCACAAGATAACTTTGAATGTATCTTTCACAAAAGTAAAGGGGCTCAAGTACAATCTACCTCAAATACAATTAAGTCCCGAAAAGATATATTAAAATAATTAAACAAAATACATACAAATTTGTCACTAAATAAAGTCAATTAACATAGACTTTTCACTATCTAAACTCTAAGAACTTGCAATCAAGACCTTAAATAATAAAATTGATTAAATAGGGGTATGAAGGAATTGTTCTCATACAAATTATAATTGATATGAGTGTGGTTAAGGTATTAAGTTGTTGTCTAAAAACAAAAGTTCTCTTACTGGTTTATGATGTCTTTATTGATGTCTTTGGGTTAATTGATGATCTTTATAAATTATATTAACTACTTAAGAAATCTTCTCAATGTGTTTGGTACAATAGCAGGAGAAACTATGTATTGAAACCCTTAGATGCATGAAGGGAGATAAATAGTTAATTCATCTTAGTACATTTGCATTAATTGAGAGTAATGTATATATTGTTTAGCTTTGACCATATAGACTATATGACAGAATTGGAGTTATTTTAGCATGTTGCAGACAAGTTCATTCTGTTAAAACGTACCGTTTTCTCTCTCTTTTTTCCCTATTAATTCAATTAAGCTAACAAAAGGATAGACATCTGGCAGACTAGCACGTGGACAAAGGAAGAGGCATCGCTAGAGACAATGTTTAGTAAGTCTTGATAATTCATGCTACTTGAAATTCTACTTTCAGAGATTGAGGCAGACCATCGAAGGCCCTGCATAGGTGAAAAATCATGTTACCCAGAGTTGTCATAGTTTAAAGAGAATTAAATATCCGACTTTAAACTTCTATGAGAGTTATGCAAATAAATTCAACTTTTAAGCTAAAAAAAATAGAAAGAACTGATATCGTGTGAAAATTTTGGAAAATAACTTACACGCATGCGTTTTAAACTGATATCGTGACTTTAAGTGACGATTTTATTCTAAAATGTCCGCATATGTAAGTTTGTATGTATTAGTGTGTAAACACACCTGACATCCCATAAGAATTCACCCTGAATCGTGTGAAAATTGAATAGGCGGAATGTACCCCCAGGTCTTGGGGTTGTCAGTTAAAAGTCCATGTCTTATTACTGCCAAACTTTGACCCTCATCAGTGAGAATATCAATTACATGACATTGTATTATTTTTTATATCAATAAAATAACAATTTTTAAAATGTTAATGGATTCCAACTTAATAAACATTACCTATATCAAAAGTATCCGAATGACACTGTTGTCAGTGTTGTGTAGACTTTAGTGATAGAATTTTTGCGACATACTGCTTTAATTGAAAAAGTCTTCAGTATTTTGAACGTTTGTTAAAATAATAGTGAATAATGTTTAAAGCTCTAGATTTATAGAGCATGAACAGTAAATTATATATATTTTTTTTTTTAAATCCAAATTTTAGCTTATATTAAAGGTGTGATTGTTTAGAGATAAAATAGAATAGATGGAAAATTTTGAAAAGAAAATAATTTTTTTTTTTTTTAAAGTGTGTTTGATTGGGTAGAGAGGAAAGAAAATAAATTGTGAGGTCCAGGTGTTGTCTCTCTGGGTCTACCAAAAAATTTTCTTTCCAAAATGAAGAGAAAACTAAAGAGAGAAAATAAAGCTATTTAATGAATGAAAATGTCTAATTACTTTCTTCTTCTTCTTTTTTATTTTTTTATTTTTGTGCTTTCTACACTCCTTTTTCTTTTCTTTTCTTTTTTTCTTACCTGAATGTTGCCTTTTCTTTTCTTTTCTTTATTTATTTATTTTTTTCTTGGGCTGTGATAGTTGTTTTTTTTTTTTTCTTCTTTTTCTTTTTTTAACTAGACATGATTTTTTTAATAAATTGGGTGATTGCTTTTTTTTTTTATGTCACTTTTTTGTTTTAATTGGTCATTATTTTTTTACAATGGTATATGAGTAAATTTACTCTTCAAAAAAAAAATATGAGTAAATTTATACAAACTCACTTTTTTTATCCCTCCACTTTTCTACTCACAACCAAACTAAAATTAGAGAAATTAAATTTTTTTTCTATCCTCTCACTTTTCCATCTTCTTACCATTGTCTATCTTCTCACTTTTCTGCAACTCCAACCAAATACAAAAGAATTTTATGGGACATAGAAAGCTCTGTACGTTCTTGCAAGCAAACGCCCTCTTTTATTTTCTTTTTTTCTTTTCCCAAAAAATACTTATCGCTCCTAAAGCTCTTTTTGGATTGTGTTAAAGAACAACTAAACGAGCTCTAAATTGAATTGAAAAGGTAAATTCAGTAATTTAGCACGAGCTTCTCAATAATTCTATCACTATTCCGGATAACATAGGATCCTCTAATTCCTATTCTTTATGCCTCTCTCTCTCTTGATTTTGGCCAATAATTGATCACCCAAGCGACCCTTGTATACACCTACATTCAGTGCCAGCTAGTCGCCCCAAAGAGTTACTTGCCTTCTATAAAGTTGGCCATTCTAGGCTGTCTATAGCACAAATTAAGAGAGTCTACATTTTACAAAAGAGCAGCGACACCGAAAAAGGAAAAACCATGGCTTTACATAGACTGCTTTTGCACCAACAATTGCTACTTTTGTTGATTATTTCAGCAGTAAGAGCAGCATCTCAATCCAAATTATCCAATTCGAACTGTGTAAGGAAGTGTGGAAATGTTGAAATCCCCTACCCGTTTGGAACAAGCGGGCCTCCTTGCTCCCTTGATGAATCTTTTCTCATCTATTGTAACAACATGTCTGGGACTCCAAAACCAGTTCTGGCCAATTCTAACATAGATGTCCTCAACATATCACTCGATGATGGTGAGCTGCTAGTCTCAACCCCTTTAATCAGTCATTGTTTCAACAATGTTTCTTCACAATCACAGACGCAAAGCATATGGTCAAAGTTTCCCATCTCAGATAAGAAGAACAAATTCATTGCTGTTGGTTGTGACGTTATTGCGTATGTTAAAGCTTCATCGGGTATCTATGCGAGTGCATGCATATCAAGCTGTGACAGTAATAGCAGTGTGGTCAACGGGACTTGCTCTGGCAGGGACTGTTGTGAGGCTTCTGTACCACAAGGAGTAGTAAATTTCGATGTGCACATTCTTGTCTCTTTTGACATGGTATCCTACAACAATTCATGTGTTTACGCTTTTGTAGTGAAAAAAGAGGAATTCCACTCTCCCTCTTCAGATCTTCAAAATTTACAAAATAAATCAACCGTTCCTGTGGTGCTTGATTGGGCGATTGCAAATAAGACATGCGAAGATGCATGTACGGCAAATAATAGTAAATGTTTCAAATTACCAAACGGTCCTGGGTATGTTTGCAAGTGCTCTTTCGGTTTTGAAGGGAACGCATACATCAAAAATGGTTGCAAAGGTACTAGCTAATATATATATTAGTTTTTTTTTTTTTTTTTTTTAAATAGAGTTTCAACTTGTGACTTTTTTTTTTTTGGTTGATAAGTATGAAATTAATTGAAAATGTAAAAGTTGGTTCTAAAATTCGTGACTGCATCAATTCATTAGGATATATATATATATATATATATATATATATATGGTTCAATTATAGTTAATTTTAGGCAAAACTCTATTAGCTAAGTTTTAAAAAGTTTTAAATTTTGCTCCAACTAAAATTATATTTCAAAAAAATTCAAGAATTTTAAAATGAAATTTAAAATTTATTTCAATTATTTTGATCAATTATAATTTTGTATTTTAATATAGTAAAATTTACACATTGCTTACCATATGGCAAGTGGTTCAATATATATTTGCATTTTGGTAATTTAATTTAGATGAAACTCTATTAAAGTTTCAAATGGTTCACTAAAGTTTCAATAATATTTTTGAAATATATATATATATATAAATTTTAATTAATTTGTGTTATTTTAATATAATAAAATTTACAGATATATGTTTCCATTTCGATAATTTTATCTTTTATTTCTTTAATCTCATTTTAATTTTGGTTTGTTATAAATTTTGAAATACTTTTCTTTATTTTGGATATTAGAGTGAAATTTTGGATTTTGATGTGATTTGGTTTTTTTTTCATTTTGGTTTTGAATCATGTTTTATTAGATTTTGTGTCAAAGTGTTTGTTTTATTTTGGATATGCAACATGCTTTTTGGTTATAGATTGAAGAAGTTTGGATTTTAAGAAAGTTTGTTTTGGGTAATAATTATAATTTTCAAATGTACTTTGGTGACGCACTTAATTCCGTAATTAAATATTGTTTGGGAATGATTATTGAGTACTGAGGGACAAATTATTTTACAATATTTTTACAAACTGTTGATATAGCGTTAATATTTTTCAAATATTTATTGCAAGTAAAATGTGATGTTAGTAATGAGCCCATATTAAAACTAATAAGAATTTGTCACATCAATAATTTGTAAAATTGTTATAAAATAGTTTGTGTCTATAATATTACTCATGATTATTTGTCTCTTTCGTTTTTAGAGTTCTTGAGAAAAAAAAATTCATCTTGATAATAGAGAAAATAATTTTAGTTATAATGTATATATAAGTGTTAACTTTAAGAGAAAAAATTTTATGCAACGCAAAAGTTAGTGACTAGCATATATAAAACTAAAAACGTTTGAATTTTTTGTTTGAATTTATAATAGTTTGTCACATCATCTTTTAATTTTTTATAATTTTACATATCATTATTCTGATATATATATTTTTAATTAAGTGTTGGATTCTATTTTATATTTAAGTACTAACACATCAAAATCTTGTCACATCATATTTTTTAAAAATATTATAATATATAGTTTCATAAAAACATATTCATAATAAAAACATATTAACAAAAAAGGGGAAAAAATTGTTAATATATTCCCAATTCTCCATGCATTACACTAGTTATTGACTAGCTATGAATATTGTAACTTGTTAAAAGTACATGGTTAATTGATTAAATTAACTATATTCTAATAATTTAAGCTTTTAAGACAATCAAAAATTTAATATGGTATTAGAATAAGAAGCAATATTATCCATTTCTTCCCTAAAGAAAAACCTAAATGAGCACAAAGGTTGTTCATGTTCTGATACATGGTCTGCAACTGTGTTTCAGATATTGATGAATGCAAAAGACTAAACCCATGCCGCGACCAGCACCAAACATGCCATAACACTGATGGGGGTTACTATTGCACTTGTTCGGAGGGGTACGACCTAATCAACGAAGGGAACCAAACAGTACCAACAGGCTGTCATCGCATCCCTGGCAACCAACTTATTAAGACATCTATCATTGCACTGTGTAAGTATAATAATATATATAAGAATTGTATTATTATTATTAACTTACCCTCAAATTTAGATTACTACCAATCAGATTCAATACATTTCAAAAGTGATTAATTTGGTTTCTAAAATTAACTTAGTTCCTAAACATTTGTTAGTCATTTTTTATTCTCTATCTTAAGGACCAAGGTAATGAATTTACTCTTGTATTATTATTATTATTATTATTAACAGAATACTCAATTTTATATAGTCAAACTCATCCTTCAACTTTTAAAATAAATTCAATTTTATGCATATAAATTGTTTTAGTTAAAAGATAAATTTGAAATCAATTAATTTAAAATTGAGATAATATAAAAGAAACAAATTGAAACTGACAAAAAGCATAATTTGGCCAACAAAATATCGATTTTTTTTTTTTTCATGCTCTCTCTCACTTTTTCTTTCTGATAACGTACTCTTACTAGTATCGTGGGACCTATTTTTAATGAAAAAGTTGCTGAAAAGTAAAAATTGTGGGTCCGTAAACAGTAAAATTTGAGTTGAAATGTCAAACTGAACAGTAGCCGCTACAGTAAAATTTGTATTTGAAAGCTGGAAACGCGTGTGAAAAAAAAAAAAAAAAAAAAAGGAAAAAATGCAATCGTAAACGCCCAACGCACCAGCCAAACGGGGCCGTACATGTCACTTTCTTTCCAAGTTTCAACGAAAGGAGAAACGCAGACTTCCCTAGTCCCTACCAGCTACAATACCCGACAATATGTCACTTATCGCTTCTTCAAACAAAACGACATATTTACACCAGTCAAAGTCTGTGATGTATCGATCCAAAGATTCCAAACGGAGAAATATCACGAAACTTTTTTTCATTCTTATCATGGATTCCCATTGCCCATTGGCCTCTTTCTTTGGTCACGTAACTCACGTTGTCAGCTGGACACCAGAATCATCGTTATCATCTCTCTAATTTTTTTTTTTTTTTTTTAAATTAAAGTTATCCTCTGTGATGTAATGATTTAATCTGCCATAAAACAATCTATATGATTTTTCTCAGCCAGGCCATTAAATAAATAAAGAAAACTTTAAGAATGAATTAAGTGTAAGAGCATGCAATTGCAAATTATATCATATTTTACCATCTAAAAAGATATTTTATTTATTATAACCTTGATTTTGGAACTCAGACGGTTTAATAAAACAAAAAAATGAAAAAGTTTAAAGTTTTTGAGATCAAATCGAGGTTCAATTAATATATTTGATACTTAAATTAGTTTATATTTATTAATTTTTTATTCTTAACCAACAAAATATGTGTGGCCCAATGGTATGCATAATGGACTTGTTTTTTCACTTGCTGAGAGCAAGTTCAAGTCCTACTAGCAAAATTGGGTTCTTATAGAACTGGTTCATGGTTAACCCGGTCAAACCAACCAGACTAAGATTAGTTTATAAACAATAATTATAATATCTTACTTTATAATACTCCTAATATTTTAACTTTTATTTTATCATGCAACACATTAAAATAATATATTTATACGGTAAAGTCATATAACCCAAAATCATCTATCTTCTCTCTCATCTCTCTAATTTTTGTCTCTCTTCCTCGTTGACTCTTTCTTTCTTTCTCTCAACAACCTATCACCGCTGAGCAGCCCAATAGAACCACCTGCCGGCACAGCTACATATTCAAACTCAAACATAATACCCAAGCGAAACCCAATTACCCAAACAAAAACTCAAAGCCAATACCCAAATAAATCCCAAAACCCAAATAAAACACAAAACCCACCTATCACTGCCACTGCAACCACTTGCCACCACGACCACCATGAACAAACCCAAAAAAAGCTCATGAAACTCAAATAAACCACCACTGCCTCACTGCCCATCACCCACCACCACCAACATAAAACCCAAAAATGACCAACAAAACCCAAGCTACTGCCACTAATCCAGCAACATCACTGAAATCAAAACCACCAAAATCAAAAACCACTTGGAACCACTGAAACCCAGATAGAAGCCAAGATAATGATGCTCTTAACGGAAATATTTTATATTTCCATGAGAATATCCGGGTAGAGTGAGAAATGATGTAAATGCAAATGTCCCAAATTTTATTCACCAGACATCGTCGTTAGTGTGAAAAATGACTTAGATCTCTATGTTAGAGGGGATTAGGAGGTTTCAACTAAATTAAATGTTGAGATTCAAGTAATAGTTCAATGATAATTATATCTTTTATTGTGTTTTATCTATGTGGTTATAAACACCAATATTGAAATTCAGGGCTTTAACGTTTAAAATCTTTATTTCAAATGAATATGATGAATGATGATGATATTCATAATATTAACAGTGATTAAATAAATTTTAGCACTAAATTGAATTAATTGAGTTCATGAAAATACAAAACTTTTGTATTATGTCCTCTGATATCATCTCTTACAATTTTTTTTTTTTTTTTTCAATCGGTTACCTAACTGAGGTATCAACTTCAAAGCATTTTATCTTATAATTTGTCAAACACTCTAAAAGCTAAAACTATCTTATAATGTTAGTTGTTTTTCAATTGACTTGGTGAGGAGTTGAGGTCTTCACCGACAGATGTTATCAATCCGATGTTCTTCTTCTTGTTTATTATGTTTTTTTCTTTTTTTCCTATTTTTTTGAATTCACTGTCATAGACTATGCAAAAATAAGATATTTTGAAGAAAATAAGAAATTTAGAAATTCAAAAAAAAAAAAAAAAAAAAAAACTGTTCCTGCATTTGGTTATATAAACGATGCTTTTGATTCTCAACTAGCTAGGTTCGCTATCCAAACAAGTTCAAAAACCATACGTATTGCCTCTTAATACTTGCTTGTGGGAGGTCCAATCTTTGATATATTATGCATTTTTAGCTTCGCTAATGTCTTCTTCATAATTAACAAATAGGAACTCAACGTGGTTTTATAAAAGGATGTCAATTCAAAACCTGGTTCACCAGTTCTCTTTCAATTGTATATTTTTAATTTTGATATAATTTGTCATTACCAGATTTGAGTGCCGCTCATATTGGAGTATATGTTTTTGTGGCAGTCGTTAACTATTATAATTCCAATCTTGATTGCGTCTTCATATGATACGTATGTTAATTACAGAGACAGTGGTATTAACAAATTTAAAGAAGTTAAAATGTTCTACTTGGTGAAAATGCAAGTTTGAATATGTGCAGGTATCAGCGTAAGCCTCTTAATATTGCTTTTGGGAGGTTCTTGGATATATTGGGGTCTAAAAAGAAGAAAGAACCTGAAGCTCAAAGAAAAATTCTTCCAGAAAAATGGTGGTTTATTGTTAAAACAACAAGTCTCTAATCACGAAAGTTCTATGACAACCAAAATCTTTACAGCAGAAGAGTTAAAAAAGGCCACCAACAACTACGACGAGAGTAGAGTCCTTGGCCATGGAGGCTATGGAACAGTGTATAAAGGAATATTATCTGATAACAAAGTTGTTGCCATTAAGAAGTCTAAAATTGGTGATCAGAATCAAATTGAGCAATTCATAAATGAAGTGATTGTGCTTACCCAAATTAACCATAGGAATGTGGTTAAGTTGTTTGGTTGTTGTCTAGAAACAGAAGTGCCTTTACTTGTTTATGAATTCATCACAAACGGAACTCTTTGTGACCACATACATGATAAAGGCCGATCATCCTTACTTTCATGGGAAAAACGTCTGAAGATTGCTACAGAAACCGCTGAAGCACTTGCATACTTGCATTCTGCAACTTCTATGCCAATTATACATAGAGATATTAAAACTGCAAATATATTGTTAGATGATAACTATATAGCAAAAGTAGCTGACTTTGGAGCTTCAAGGCTAGTTCCTCTTGATCAAACACAATTGACTACTTTGGTGCAAGGAACTTTGGGGTATTTGGACCCAGAATACTTACAAACTAGCAATCTAACAGAAAAAAGCGATGTCTATAGTTTTGGTGTTGTTATGGCAGAGTTACTGACAGGTAAGAAAGCACTTTCTTTTGATAGGCCTGAAATTGATAGAAATTTAGCAACATCCTTTGTTTCCGCCGTAAAAGAGGACCGCTTACTTCAAATTGTTGAAGTTCACATTGTTAATGATGGTAATATTGAGCAACTAAAGGAAGTTGCTAATCTTGCAAAAAGGTGCCTAAGGTTGAGAGGGGATGATAGGCCTTCTATGAAAGAGGTGGCAGGGGAGCTGGAGAGATTGAAAAAAATGGAAAAAAAGCCATCGGAAAACACTGATGTCTATGCGAACAAGACTGAATACTTGCTCAGTGCAACTAGTAAGTCTTTGGATATTGATGTTGGCACCGGTGGTTCTACCAGTACAACTGCTGAATATGATAGCATGAATGACCAGTTACTGAAACTCGTGGATAATGGGAGATAATTACTTGCTCCGTGGTAATATATTGGTATCGATTGACAATCGAATTTGACATGGTGTTGTGATGGGCAAAATAATTTCCAAGTAAGCAATCAACTAACAATCTTGGAAGTTAAAAATTGTTTCGAAAGTTTGACGCCATTTGGGTCTGTCTTAAAATAATATTTGTATTTATTAAATACTATCGTGTCATTCGTGTGTATTGTCAATTGTATTTGTCTTGTGAATTATATTTTGAATATTGGAAGATGTAGTAATTAAGAGTGTGATTGTATTTAAGTTTATATATATGTTGAAGACGTAGGAGTCCGATCAAGATCAAGTCTTTATATTGATTTCTTATTGATTGTGATCATTTGGTTTAGTGTAGTTTCCATTTATCTATTTCTTTCTATTGCTAAACCAGTAAACCTATGAATTTTCTAATTCTCTCTTCCTCCCTCTTTCACACACATTAGAGTTATTGATATATCTCTTTTGGATGCCAATAATTAGTTGGACTTAGACTAGATGATCGAAGTGGAAGTGCAAATGAACTTTTTTGTATGACACTAAATTGCTTTTGAACATGTTTTAAACTAGTACTTATTGTTCAGGAGGTACACTTTTTCCCCCCTACTTTTATTACGTTAATGAGGTTGAAAATAACTAGAATATGGCAAATTATCAGTTACCCCAATAGTTTTAGTGTTTTAATTACACTATAAACTAACACTATAAAATGGGTTCCAATTAATTCAATTAATAAAATTTATTGTCATTTAATAAAAAATATGAAGTTCAAATTAATCATGTCTGTATTAAAAATTAATTGATATTTAAAAAAATTATTATAAAATAGAAAAAAAAAACATATATTTAATTAATATCCTAACAGTACATGGAAAAAGGGCACATGCTTGCCAAAGTCAATTTTGTTGGATATAATCTTAAAAAAATTTAAAACCCAAGGGCCTTGCACGAAGGAGGATTGGTGGCAGTAACGCCCACCATTTCTTCTCCTTCCTTTGGCAACTGATAGGCCCACCGTGACTTAACGAGTTACGAGACCAAAGGGATGAAAAATCCCTTCAACTATCCTCTTTCCTTCTTGACGTAAATCACATTCTAATCATTGTCATATTTAATTTTTTATCCTCCTGATAAGATGAATAGTAATACTACTATGTACATAACATTTTAATAATAATTTTACAATAAATTTTAGATAATAAGTTAGTAAAAAAATAATGTTAATAATGAACTTAAATTATAACTAATAATAATTTAACATGTAAAAATATTATGAACATATAGCACTACTAAGATAAAATTATAATTTCCAAACCCTCTGAAATAGTACTATTTCAATTTGGAGATTCTTCAATTGAAAGCACGCCTTGATTCAAGCCACGGCTGAAAACATAAGTCAATTTTTTCTTTTGTTATATGTGCACGGATTTTCCAAATGACATTAGCCTTAAAGATGAAAATAAATACAACTCTCATTTTTTTTTTCTTTGCTTTTCATCATCAAACTTTTGTTTAGGCATCCAATGATAAGTTTATGACTTTGTTGGTGAGTGCTATGAGCGCCTGAGCCCATGAATGCCATCTTACACCTAAATTTGGGAATACACCACTAACTCAGGATTAAGACAGAAAATAAAGTCATGTCAATCACACTCTAAAAGGTGAGAAATCAGTGTCCCATGAAAGAACTAAGCACATAGAGGTAGATTGTCACACGGTTAGACATAAGATACAAGATAACATCAACAGGTTGTTCTATACAGCAACACATTCTTAGTTAACAAATTTTCTTACAAAAGCACCTTGTTCTCAACAACTTTTTTTCTCTACTTTCCAAGATGAGCATTGTAAACATTCATAGTTCTGGTTCTCATCTTGAGGGGAGTGTCAAAGTTCTAAAGATCAAAAGGGAAGAAAAGAAAAGAACCTAAAGATCAACACAGCAGTTAAACGACAGAAGAGTTAGCTAAACTGCAAGTAGTTTAAGTAGTCTAATTATTCACGTGTGAAACACACGTGGCTTTATCACACGTGTTGTAACTAACTTAGCATATAGTTTGGAAAAAGAGAGGGAAAGTTAGTTTTTCTGTTTTCTTAGTGTATATAACAGAGATGCTTGTATAGATTCATTATTGCAACGTACAATAGAAGAAAATTCCCAAAACTCTCTACTTTCTCTATAATTTTCTGTAAGAATTGTTACAAAGGCTAGTGAATTGTGAAAATAATCAGCTATGGAGAGGTTCTCTTTCTTTAAGGAGGCTAGCTGATATCAAATCTGCATAGTTGGAGCACTGGATATTGAGGTGACAATGAGTTCTACGGTTAGCCAAACCTCTCACAAGGTTACACATTTAACTACACTAGTTGCAAACCAACGTGATGCTTTGAAAAATCTAACAAATTTTTTTTGGTTAATTGAAAATAAAAATAGTAGACGAGACTTATAAATATTAGTTTAAAACCCTTAAAATGATGTAATTATTTTCTAACAAAGAATGGTTAATACAATATAGATTTTTTAAATTAAGCTATATATATTTGTTATTTAAAAGTATTTTAAATTTTGTAAATTTTTTTTTCAAAAAAACATATTGCATTTTACATTCAATTATTATATAGACGAGATATTTTATAAATAATGTAATGTGTGGCTAGAATTTATTTCTAATGTTCCTTACAAACAATTTATCCTCCATATATCTTTTTTTAGAAGAATCCTCTATATATCTTAAATGTCCTAAAAAAAGAAGCATATATAAGTAAATTCACCATTTATCTGAGGAAAAAAAAAATACAAGACTTTAATAACATAAGAAAAATGTAATTTTATCAAGAATTTACCAAACTTATTACAAGAATGTGACATAATTGTCAATGAAGCAGCTCATCTTTTTTACACAAACCTCTACTCCCAAAGCATCACCAAAGTGAATTGAAAGGATCGAAGTGAGCTGAAATGAACTAAAGTGGACCGAAATTGACTAAATGGACCAAAGTGGATTGAAATGTACCAAATTGGCTGAAGTGGAATGAAATACTACGCTGATATGGCTTAACAAGACGCATTAATAACAAATACTACACTTCAGTTTTTAGATATTATATAGAATCACAATAACGTTTTTTAAAAGGGATGAGATGAGTGCAATTAGGACGATTTGGTCTTGTAGGTACCGTTTTGTGAAGGTATGATTGAGGATATACGGCATTGGTTTCACAATTTGATTGAATGGTGATAACCTGTGGTGGACTGGGGTTTGAACTATCAACAAATCCATGAAGATGTTGATCCTTTGGTTATGGAACACTAGTGCTTTCCACCAGAGATAATTGTCTCTTGTGAGCTTAATAGTTATCAAATGGTGCATGAAGGTGATGATTGTGAATGAAGTGTTAAGAAGATTTTGTCAGAATCAATGATGTTGGCTGAAGTAGACGAGGAGGAGGCCATTTTGGTTAGGACAGATATTTGTCAGTTTGGCTTTGATAGCATGTAAAGTTTACAACTACTGAATTGAACTTTCCACCTCACTTTAATATGGTGAAGGAATACATCATTGGATTACTTAGAGGCTGTTGATAGGTATGTACAAAACGTGTAAGAATCCAAATTACAATGAACTGCTATCACCTAAGATGAAATTTATCTACTCTAGCTCATCAGAATATATTTTGATGAGAATTATCACTTCTGTCACTTCCTGGTCTATCTTCCAGCTTTATATTGGCATGATTATCCTACAACATACTTGTCAAGGTCATGATGTAACAAAAAATTTTGGAAACACATCATAGGTGTTGGGCATCAGTTTTCCACAAATTCATATTATTATTACATATTGCTATGCTCTTGTGAGAGTTTGGAAAATTTTAACTACCACTAGAAATCCGATATAGAATATCTAAGACACTACAGGGACACAAAAAGGTGGGAAAATGAAAATCAAGACAGTACACTTTGTTAACTATTATATCATTATTTTTTAAGGAAAATACAGATTCTAAGAGACATTACATTGAAGAATAATAATGATTATCACCATGGTAAGGTGATTTAGTTTCATCATTTCGAGCAATGTCTCTCAAGGAAAGAGAAGTAAATCGATTAAAATCTGGCTTTTTTATCCTCCCCATCCTGAAATTATCTTCTGTAAACTCGTTCCGTTCATGAGGACTCCAATTCAACTATCTTTACAAGTGACTATACTATACCCGCTGACCAAGTGAAACAAATCTACAGGAGCGTGAGTCTGTTGATGATAAGCACATCAGATCGATTCAAAATCGCTGTAAAAGGCTAGTATACAAAACTCTGCATGCTTCCTTCTCATCAGTGCAACTCTAAAATTGCGTTTCTTACAACTAAGAGTGAAGTGCCGAATTAGAGTTCTTCAAATCACAGCTAGACCTTTCCATCTGATGAAGGAAGGTTTCTGTTGGCCTTCAAGGCTTTGGAAGATGATTTAGATAGAGAATTGGTGCCTTTGGAGGGAGAGGAGGAAGGGCATGGGAGCTTCTTAGGTAGCATCTGTTCCCAGTATTCCTTAGGCAATCTTGATGCTTCTGAAAGAACAATGAAAGCAAGAAGAGTAAAGAGCAAGCACTTGTGCCTCCAAGAACCTAACATGTTGAATACTCAGGAAATGAACAGAGCTCTGCTTTAACTTTCAAAGCTTGCAGCTTTAGATAGACTGTTGCAGCAGACATGTTGAGTAATGTATGGAGACTGCCAACTTGTGTGTTTGAGAAAAGATGACTTAATGGCAGACAATGGGGTATTTGATAATGCTAATCTTTTGAGCAGCTCATGTTGTAGCTCTCATTGTCTAATATAGAAATAGAATCTGTGTGTGAGAGTGAGGAATTTGAGGGAGTTTAATATTTCGTACCCCAAATTGGTTGAGTACTTCAATTGTTTAATCTTCTGTCTGGTAAGAAATCTTTGCTGTCAGACTTATTCAAGCAATATAATTAGTAATGCCACTTAGACAATATGTGACATTAATGAAACAGTATTTTACCATTTTGGTTTGCACTTTTTTGTAAGCATACATATTCCCTACATATAATGCATGCCATGAGATTGATTTCATGTCGCGCATGAAAATACAAAGCATTGGTTAGCATGCTCATAATATGTTTAGTATCAGAGTTTTTAAAACTCAATCAAAATCGCCTTGAAGCTATGTCTGAGTCTCGAAATATACAAGGGTAATCATTTCAATACATTGCAAATGCATCCTCTTTGGTTTTACATGACTGCATTGAATCCTGCATGGGTAAATATCCACTTCTACACTAGAATTGATGAAGCATGTGTCAATAATAAAAAATGTTCCCTTAAGCCCTATAAGCCTTCAGTTTAGAAAATAGAAACCCCACCTAACTCTGGTATTATTATTATCTCTCAATCATGCAAACATGAGGAGAGTACCCTTTTCACTAATTTTAGATAGTTCAAAAGCCAAGCAAGCCTCAGTAAGAAAAGGTTTAAAGGAGTCGAAAGAAACATCTAGGCACTTTTGTATGCTATTTTGCCAACAAAGAAATGCTTTTACCTCAAAAGAATAATGGTCATCACTTATCAGCATTGTCACTGGGAAATCAATTAATACTTTGTGTAAAGACCAGTGATCGGGGCACCCCAAAGCTAAGTAGAGTCAGTGAAGCAACAAAATTTAATTAAGATACAAGGTATATGGTCCTTTTCTCTTCTTCAGGAAAAACATAGGTCAATTATAATAGACAAAATCAAAATCCTCGCTCTCTTACAACATATTAAAAAAAATTACTCCTGAAATTATTCATGAAGGACTTAGAGGTCAATTGACATATTTTCCTCTTGTTTGTTTCCAACAAAGATATTCAAGTTCAAATCTCCCTCCCAACTTAAGATGTAAGAAATCATAATTAAATCAATCCATGCAAATATTTATTCTACCCCGGAAGAAGATCAAACCAGAATTTAGCCATTGAAAATGATATAACATTACCATGCTGTCAAAAGGGGTTATTTGAGCTTTTTCAATATACTAAAGAAGAAGCCTGCTGCACCAAACTTTGAAGTGCTCGTGAGCTCACAATTTTTAATTGCAGTAAGCTGAAGGAATGTCGGATGAAAGACTATATTTAACATTTGTGCAGGCTAATCTGGGACAAAAGGAGTTGGAATGTGTACAATGCACTTCTTTCTCAAAGTGGTAGGGTCCATTCTTGCTCAAAGTGCTCCATGTCTTACTAACTACTAATTCAGTAATCAAAATGCTTTAATGTCCATATAAAATATTTAATCTTAAACTGACAAATGTAGAGTTAATTTGTCATCTGCCCCTAGTTTGAATTCTCAGCTATGCATTGCTGTTCTAGAACTCCACCACACAAAAAACTAATTTTTAACTTTTTTTCAAGTGGATCTATGAGAAAGCTCCCATTAAAGTCTTCAATTATATTAGAATGTTTGAGAAACAACATTTTCACCTTTTAAAAACATCTTACGCTTATTGTGATGTAGAATCTGTTATGCCTCAACTTGTACTCTTATGTCCTTGCATCAGAGCTAGTGATCATCACTAACTAGAGCAATTCTTGTACTACTCATCTCAATGCACATGCTCTTGTGATTTCAATATTCATGGAATCTTGTGCAAGCCACACAAGTGTTCAAATAACAAGAACAGATGCATGCATACAACCCAACTATCCTAGAATTTGTAACACTAAAGGAACCTGCGGTAAGACTTTGCTCTGTAAATTTTCTTGCACAGGAAAAAACTGTTCTGTACTAGGTTAAAGAACTGAATATTTAAGCAGTTTATTTCTTCCCCAAAAATTATAGAATCCTCTCAATTCATTTGAAATAATAATAGCCCATTTCACAGTTAAGATTTTATTTCTTAAATCTAACATTTCAATAACTACCTCTTTTTAATGAAGTGGTGCTAGGTAAATATTTATATTTGTAACATTTAATTTAAACCAAGAAAAAATCCACATCAAATGGAAATATTTACTTTCCACCAAAAGTCACTACTGTCTCCATCAACAAGTCCCTTGGCCCACCTAGGATCTTCCAAAATCAAGGACTCAAAATGAACAAGTACAATTATTCCAACATTCCAAGTAACAGAGACAAGGTAAAGGATGAGAATGATGGGAAAGTTGTGAATGAAGTAGTTTAAGATTATTTTGTCAGCCTGGGCATGGGAATGCTCACTTAATAAAAATATAAGATATGCTCATATCTTCCTTGAAAGTCTTGCTGTCGGAAAATTTTACACGGGCTCATACACCATAATTATGTGCACAACTGCTACATTATCAAAGGTGGGATGTTCTGCTAAGAAATTGACATTGGCTACATTCGTAATATATATTAAAATAAAGTTAGATAGGCCTGCACAGTACACGTATGACTATGCTTATGCTGCTAGACCTTATAAAAATAAAATTAAATTAAAAAATCGATAGTGTCAACAATGGGTATGAGAGACTTGAATCCTCGTTCTTTTCATAAAGAAAAGCAAGTAATCCTACTAAGCTGCGAGACTTTTGGTATCCTTAATACACATTTAAGAAAATTGAAAAACAACTTCAAGTTAAAGCTGTAATTCTAATTTTCAACATTAAGGCCCGTTTGGCAAGACATTTCAAACACCCATTTTCAGTTTTTAAATAACATTACACAAATTTGCATACATTTTTTCACTCACACGTATTTCAAAAAACTATAAACAACACTGTTCAAACTCTTCTACCAAACGGGCCCTAAGCTCTTCGATGTACTATTTTAGGTTTTTGAAAGAAAATGTCACAGAGTCCAAACGCTATATAATTATTTTGTAATGTGATGTATATTAAAATTTGTTCACAAACGTTTATTGAAGAAAATATATTATGATTAAGTTTTTTATATATGTATATATTATGATTAACTATTTTTGAAAGAAATATAATGGATTGTGATCACATGCAATACATAGGGTATTGCATCTAATGCAATTCCTATTAATAATTGAGACTGATTGTTGCAAAAAGTAATTCAATCTCAACCATTGATTAAAAAAGTTAAGAAAAAGAAGTAAAAAGTAAAAAGTACTTTTTTTTTTTTTTTTTTGGTGAGAGTTGGTAGGGTGAATTGCACCTGGGGTATTGCAGTGGATCCTAATCCAAATATACTCACTTAGCAAATAGATATTTTAATAATTAACAATTTTCAATTCCTATTAATGGTTGAGATTGATTGTTGCAAAAAGTAATTTTCAATCTCAACCATTGATTAAAAAAGTTAAGAAAAAAGAAGTAAAAATTAAAAAAGTAAAAAGTTTTTTTTTTCCTTTTTTTGTGAGAGATGGTAGGGTGAATTGCACCCAGTGCAATATTATGGGTATTTTAATAATTAACAATTTTCAATTATTTAAAAGCCATAAGGAGACACAATAGCAAAAATCTAAAACACATATTATAGATAGTATAGATAATTATTTGACACAAGAAATGCTACATCTATAACCTTTTGTGGAAGGTGTGGACCTAGCATTTCTCTTTGAAATAAATATTAATTCTTTTTATTTTTTTAATTTGACACTCAATGCCCACCTACTTTTAGAGGGATGGAGAGTTAATAATAATAATTGTAGAGATAAAGGGCCCATAAATGGATATTGGGCCGTAGGCTGTGTTCAAGGACATTAAAACGTCCGAGGACAAGTAAACACTAGTGGGGGCATACAAGTTAATATTTCATGGAAGAAGTCTAGTGATGAAGGGTTGAAATTATAGTCCGAGGAGAAATACCTCCTCGACTAAGCAGAGCAGAGGACAAAGATCAGACCTTTCATCAAGAACAACACACCAGACGATCATACTAATAAGGATAAGCACTAATAGGGAATAAAACAAAGGAAAGCTGAGAAATATCTAATAGAAAGTGGCTACCACCGCATTGAATGCTCTGCAGCTAACTCTTTGGTCGCATTAATGTGGAGGTGATACCTGAACAGTAACATTCAGTCTTACAGCTACCCACAAAGACTTCAAGAAGGGGCTGATGGGATAAAGATCAACACTAGCAATTTGATCTACACGTGGAGGGCTGAGATGAAGTAAAGAATGAAAATATAAAGAAGAAAAACTCCATTACAAGAGGAGGATCAGAGAATCTAGAGAAAAATCATTGTAGACATAAGAACTGTAGTTGTACTTAAGTCTAAGAGAAATATATAAGAACTACCATCCTCAGATTTTGCCGAGGAGGATTTTCTTTGCACAAAACTGTTTATTCCAACTTTCTAGCACTATTTAGCCTACTATGATTATTGTTCAATTCATTAAAGTTTAGTTTTTAGCACACTCTACTAATTCATTGTTTTGAGCTCTTTGGCCCTTAGTTATTTTCATTTTTGGGCTTTGGGTTCAATCTGTGTCCCTATAATAATAATAATAATAATAATAATAATAATAAAATGAATCTTAGCGTTTTTTATTAAAGTATGAAAATACAAAACATTTTTATTAAGTCGTCTCTTGTCATTTCTCACATTTAAAAACTTCTTATCTATATTCCTCAAAAAACAAAAAACAAAAAACAAAAACAAAACAAAAACTTCTTATCTATGTGGGGCCAGAATAAGTCAGCAACCCCGGCCCACTCCAAGCCAAGCCCAGAGGCCCATGCCGAGGACGCCTCCACGATCCGAGGCCCGAGGACGAAAGTTTAGAGCCAGGGATTCAAGGAGCATTGCCGAGGATGGTTACATCCTCGGTAGGCCGAGGACAGAAAGTGGGCATACGGCATACCTTTAAGGGGAGTCTCCCCAAGCATCCAAGGAGCAAATAGCAAGAACCAATCACCGGACATTGAAGCGTGGCGGAGGAGCAAGTCCCAGGCGAACTGTCACCTCCACATTAAATGCCCTCAACTAACGCTCTGGCCGCATTAATGAGGACAGGACCTCTGAACAGTGCCGTCTTGAGCGCCGCAACCCACTGGAGGTATGGGAATGCGGCTGATGGGACAGGCACTCAAGTAGAAACCGGATTGATCAACAAATGTAGGGCTAGGATCAACTGAGTGAGGAGTATATAATGTAAAAATCCCTCTTGTGAAGGGGAGGGACAAAAAACCAGAGAAAAAGGAATACTGTAGCAAAGTATTCTCTCTCAACCCTTGTAACCCTTCTGAAAAGAGATAATAAGAATTTCCAGCTCCATAAGGCACGTCCGAGGAGCCACATTGTGTGTTCAAACCCACGTCTTAGTTGTTAGCAATCACGTACAACCATGCATGGCCGTTGCCTTCTTTACTAAGGCCTAGCTCTTGAGCCCATACTCTACAAATTTATTGAAGGGTTAGTTGGGCTTGGGCCCGCTCTCTCAATCCTTAGAGAGCGCTCGAATCCACCCCCTACAATTGGCGCCGTCTGTGGGAAGAGCTTGTGCGTTGGTAAGGACAACAGTCGAACATGGTAGGATCAGGCCCTCACCAAGGAACTCCCAATCGACCTGAACCGGCGAAGTCACGGCATCAGGGTAAGTATGGCGACCCTGGGGGCGGTCAGAACGACAACAGGCAATTTCGGGAAGGAAGCGTGCATACTTCAACGGCGAGCGAAAGCCGAGGGGACGGACACATTCCCCAGAAGCGCGACGATGGCCAGGCCACGCGTTCACAAGAGGCCCACAGCCACGCTTCCCAGAGAAGGGACGATAAGGTGGCCATGCAACGTGAGATAGATGACCTAAAGAGGAAGCTGCGCCGCGCGCAACGAAGACGGTCCGAACCTAGCCCTGACCCGCCCTCCGACGACGAAAGCGATGATGAATACAGGCAAAGGTCAAGGACGCCCCCCAGCGAGACTTTCTCCCACGAGGAGGAGCGCTACTAGAGGCGTAGGCGTGCCAACCCGACCCCCAGGGACTTAGGAGGCGACGCCATGAGCAGGGCGCTGGACCGGCTCTCCAAGTCACCCTTCACGCGTCGTATAGAGGACGCGGAGCTTCCTCGGCGGTTCCAGCAGCCAACTTTCATTGCCTACAACGGCAAAACGGACCCTGTGGAGCACGTGAGCCAGTTCAACCAAAGGATGGCGGTCCACTCCAAGAACGAGGCGCTGATGTGCAAAGTCTTCCCATCCAGCTTGGGGCCTGTGGCAATGAGGTGGTTCAACGGTCTAAGGACGAATTCCATAGACTCGTACAGGCAGCTAACCCAGGCTTTCGGCTCCCGCTTTATCACAAACAGCAGGCCTCCTCGGCCCATAAGCGCGTTGCTGTCCCTGTCCATGCGTGACGGGGAGACCCTCAAGGCTTACTCGGACAAGTATTGGGAGATCTACAATGAGCTGGACGGCAAATACGACGCTGTTGCCATCAACACGTTCCAGAATGGATTACCTATGGGGCACGGCCTGAGGACGTCCCTAACCGGTAAGCCGGCCACCAGCGTGCGGCAGCTGATGGATCGGATCAACAAGTACAAGCGGGTGGAGGAAGACATGCTGCAAGGCAAAGGCAAAGAGAAGGCTATCCCCCAGGAGAGAAGGGATTTCAGGTCGGACCGTTATGACAATGCCCGTCTGAGGAGGGATTTCGGTGGGCAATCTGGAGCGACCAACGCACAGACGGTAGGCGCTGTGTTCCGAGAACCCGTGCACAGGGTGCTGGAGAAGATAAAGGACGAACCGTACTTCAGGTGGCCGAACAAGATGGCTGGGGAACCTGGAAGGCGCAATCAGAGTCGCTACTGCCAGTACCACCAGGATCATGGACACACTACGGAGGACTGCAGGGATCTTTGGAACCACCTGGACCAGCTAGTCCAGGAGGGGAGGCTGAAGCACCTCCTCCACTATTCCAGCAACCAGCACAACCGGACTTACCAAGAGCCTCGGAGGGACGCCGCCATGGGGCAACCCACCAGGACGATCAATATAATCCTGGCTGCGCCAGGAAGGACGGGCACACCCCCTTTGCGAGTGTTGTCTGTGGCCCAACTGCCCGCTGAGGACCCCCGGACGGGGCCAAAGAGGTCCAGGAGGAATCCTCCCCCAGCCCTGAGCTTCTCGGAGGAGGACAAGATTGGGACCATCCAACCACACGAGGACGCCCTAATCGTCACCCTCAGAATAGGGGGCTACGACGTAAAAAGGGTGATGGTGGACGGTGGCAGCGCAGCCGAGGTCATGTGTCCAGACCTCTACAAGGGGCTGGGGCTAAAGCAGGAAGACCTCACGCCTTATAGCTCCCCCCTAATGAGCTTCGATGGGAAGCTCGTCATCCCAAAGGGCATGATCAGACTGCCCGTACAGACAGGCCCAGTGGTGGTGGAGGCGAACTTCATAGTGGTGGACACATACTCTCCCTACACAGCCATCGTAGGGAGGCCCTGGCTACACGCCCTGGATGGCGTAGCCTCCACCTTGCACCAGAAGGTGAAATTCCTGTCAGGGGACCAGGTTCTGGAGATCCGAGGCTGCCAATCCACGGCTAGGCATTGCACAGTGGCTGCCATATCCCGTCGGATCGATGCACAGTCCTCGGCCCCATCCGAGGAAAATTCATAGCAATCAAAGACCCAGGTAGCACCTCCAGATGCACCTGCCGAGGATGCTAAATGCGAAAACCTGGAGAAGGTGATAATTGGCGATGATCCGGAGAAGTTTTTCCAGGTCGGGATCCAACTGCCTCCACGGGAGAAGGAGGAGTTACTTGAATTCCTCAAGAGAAACCTTGACGTGTTCGCATGGGATCCCTGCGACGCCCCTGGGATTGATCCATCCTTCATCTGTCACCACCTCAACGTCAACCCATTTGCGATCCCCAAGCAGCAGCCACCTCGGCGCCCGTCGAAAGAGCACGCTGATGCGATCAGGGAAGAGGTCGATAAGCTTAAGCACGCGGGGGCTATCAAGGAGATCTTCTACCCCACATGGTTGGCCAACACTGTGGTGGTCAAGAAGAAAAGTGGGAAGTGGAGGGTTTGTGTAGACTTCACAGACCTGAACAGAGCATGCCCAAAAGACCCCTTCCCAATGCCACGAATAGACCAGCTAGTAGACGCGACTGCGGGCCATCCTCAGATGAGCTTCCTGTATGCTTTTCAGGGTTATCATCAAATTTCCCTAGCCTTGGAGGACCGAGAGAAGACGGCATTTGTGACACCCATTGGGAACTACCACTACAAGGTCATGCCATTTGGCCTGAAAAATGCCGGATCCACCTACCAGAGGATGATGACGAGAATGTTCGAGCCGATGTTGGGCAAGAGCGTCGAAGTCTATGTTGACGATATGGTGGTGAAAAGCAAGTTGGTGTCCGAGCACTTGGAAGACCTCGGCCGCACATTTGGCGTCCTGAGAGAGCACAAGCTCCGCCTTAATGCCTCGAAATGCTCATTTGGCGTAAGCTCTGGCAAGTTCCTGGGGTATATGATCACCCACCGCGGGATCGAGGTCAACCCCGACCAGATCAAGGCCATTCACAATATGAAGCCACCGCAGAATCCCAAGGAGATCCAAAAGCTTACTGGGATGATCGCGGCGCTGAACCGGTTCATTTCCAGGTCGGCTGACAGGTGTAGGCCCTTTTATCTCCTGATCAATAAGTGGAAAGGGTTTGAGTGGTCTGAGGATTGTGTCAAAGCTTTCCAGCAACTCAAGGATTACCTCTCCCGACCGCCTATCATGTCCCATCCTGAGGTCGACGAGGTCCTATACGCGTACCTTGCTGTGGCGCCCCATGCGGTGAGCCTAGTACTGATACGGGAAGATAATGGCGTTCAAAGGCCAGTTTACTACGTCAGCAAGTCGCTGCACGAGGCGGAGGTGAGATACCTACCCTTAGAGAAGGCCATCCTGGCTGTAGTCCACGCCACGAGAAAGCTCCCCCATTACTTCCAAGCTCACACCGTGGTTGTCCTAACCCAATTGCCTTTGAAGTCTGTGCTCCGGGCCGCTGATTACACAGGCAGAATCGCGAAGTGGAACACAATTCTGGGGGCTTTTGACGTCAAGTACATGCCCCGGACCTCCATAAAAGGCCAGGTTCTGGCGGATTTGACGGCCGAGTTCGCCGAACCAATCGTAGAAGTGACGGCCGAGGATAAGAGCCGTGATGGGAAATCAGTTGGGGCAATCTCCATCCCAGAGGCACCCTGTTGGAAAGTGTATGTGGATGGCGCGGCAAACCAAAGGGGGTCCGGAGTGGGGCTGGTCCTAGTATCCCCTGAAGATCATGTCATTGAGAAGTCCCTAAGGCTCGAATTCGCGGCCACGAACAACGAGGCCGAGTATGAGGCATTACTACAAGGGATGATCATGGTACAAAGGATGGGAGGAAAGTCGATAGAGATGTTCTCGGATTCGAGGTTGGTGGTAGGCCAGGTAAATGGGGAGATGGAGGCCAGGGATTCAAGAATGCAAGAATACCTGGGCCAAGTCAGGCGCTTGCGATTGGGGTTTAGCCTCTACAGCCTGTCTCATATCCCTAGGAGCGGGAACAGCCATGTCGACTCATTGGCCACGCTCGCAACCTCCTCGGCAAGGGATCTGCCCCGGATAATACTCGTGGAACATCTGGGGAGAGCAAGCGAAGTGCCAAGAGAAGGGATCCCCGTCCACCAGATGGAGGTGGGTTCCAGCTGGATGGACCCCATTGTGAGACTCCTAAAAGAAGATATCCTACCCGAGGACAAGTCAGAAGCCGAGAAGGTTAGAAGGAAGGCCCCTCGGTTCTGGTTGTCCGAGGATAACAAGCTATATAAGCGCTCCTACTCTGGACCATACCTGCTGTGCGTCCACCCCGGAGCGGCGGAATCGCTACTCGAGGAGCTGCACGAGGGAATATGTGGGAGCCACACAGAGGGGAGATCCCTGGCTCACCGAGCCATCACTCAAGGATATTGGTGGCCGGGAATGCAGCAAGAGGCCCAAGAGTATGTCAAGAAGTGCGACCAGTGCCAAAGGTTCGCCCCAAACATCCATCAGCCAGAAGGGGTCCTCAACCCGTTATCCAGTCCATGGCCGTTCGCCCAGTGGGGCTTGGACATTGTGGGACCCTTCCCCAAGGCACCAGGGAACAAGAAGTATCTGTTGGTGGCCACGGACTACTTCACCAAGTGGGTCGAGGCCGAACCACTAGCCAACATCAGAGATGTAGACGTGAAGAAATTCCTTTGGAGGAACATAATTACGCGGTTCGGGGTCCCTCATACCCTCATCTCAGATAACGGACTCCAGTTCGATAGCAAGGCCTTCAGGGAGTACTGTTGCGAACTTGGGATCACAAACAGGTACTCAACGCCAGCCTACCCCCAGGGGAATGGACAGGCCGAGGCGGTCAACAAGGTCATTGTCAACGGGCTTAAGAAGAGACTGGATGACGCCAAAGGGAGATGGGTAGAAGAGCTGCCCCATGTCCTCTGGACGTACCGGACTACACCCCGGCGCTCAACAGGGGAAACACCTTTTGCCATGACCTATGGTGCGGAGGCAGTGATCCCCCTGGAAACTAATTTCCCGACACTGAGGACGAGCTCCTTCACCCCAGGCAGCAATGATGAGCTGCTGGGGCGGAGCCTGGACATGGTAGACGAACGAAGAGAGCAAGCAATGATCCGGCTGGCCTACTACCAGCAAAAGCTCAAGCAGGGATATGACACCAACGTAAAGCTCAGACCACTAGCACCGGGAGACTTGGTGCTGAGAAAAGTTGTAGGAACTGCCAAGAACCCTTCCTGGGGAAAGCTCGGACCTAACTGGGAGGGCCCCTATCGAATCACCTCGGTGGCAGGGATAGGAGCGTACTATTTAGAAGATTTAGATGACAAACCTGTACCTCGTCCGTGGAATGTAAACAACCTGAAAAGGTACTACTATTAATAAAGAAGTCACTTTGATTCATATTGTTAGCATATCTTAGTTATTTGCCTCGCGTCCTAAATACTTTAAGAAACCCAAGTGTTAGACAGAACCAGGGAACTGCATGGTCCTCGGACTCATTCCCATGGGGAAACTAATCACTTTAAGAAACCCAAGTGTTAGACAGAACCACGGAACTGCATGGTCCTCGGACTCAGTCCCCCGGGGAAACTAGCTACTTAAGAATGCTAAGCTTTAGACAGAACCAAGGAACTGCATGGTCCACGAACCCAGTCCTATGGGGAAACTAACTGCTTCAGAAAGCTTAAGAGTTAGACAGAACCAGGGAACTGCATGGTCCTCGGACTCAGTCCTATGGGGAAACTAACCACTTAAAGAAAACCAAGTGCTAGACAGAAACATAGGACTGCTGGGTCCTCGGACCTATGCCTAAGGAGAAACTAACCACTTTAAAAGATCCTAAGTGTCTACTTCAAAATTCCACCTGCTCCTTAGGACATAAAAGGTCCGCCCGAGCATACAAGCCCTTACGTTGTAATTATCAAATGCCGCGATTGGCCGAAGTACAATTGAAGTCAAGGTTATACGAAAAGATGAATAGCGTGCAAGTAAGGAAATAGCCACAACAAACAGAAAAGGAAATAAAGTTTTCATTTCATTACACACAAGGGAATTGCACCCAAGAAGTCGCATTACAAATAAAGCAAAAAAAAAAAAAAAAAAAAAAAAAAAAAAAGAAAGAAAGAGATGCAGAAATGAAGTACAGCAGGCAGAAGGGCCATGGGGCCTAGTTGGCTGCTTCAGTGGGTGGCTGGCCCGCAGCTGCCTCAGGGCCCCCTGAGCTCTGACTAATGGGAATGGCCTGCAGAGGCACAGCAGGAATAGCCGCCCCCTCGGCGGAAGAGACCTGGGCAGCGGGGGAAGGCTCTACAACCTGCTGAGGCGCGTCCTCGTTGGAGCCATCACTCAACACAACCACCACGGGAGGGTTGCTCCCTTGGATTGGCTCATCGGCAACCCCAGCATCCGAGGCCTCTTCGCCCGGAGTAGCAGCAGTTTCCACAGCAGCCTCCTCGGCTTCAGAGCCATCGTGGGCAGTCTCGCAGATAAAAGGAGGGTAGTACACGTTCTCCTCCTTCCACAAGTCAGAAGAAGCCTCCACTCCAGCCTGCCTGAGGGCTTCGCTCCAAGTTTTGGAGCAGTAGCGCCTACATAGCCCAGGGACTTGGGATTTGTAGGCAGCTGCTGTCTCAGCTGCCCCGGCAGTAAAGGCTGCCTCCTCAGCTTCCTGCTTAGTGGCCCAGGCTTCCTCCCTGCCCTGCTCTGCCTCAAGCTTGGCCCTCTCAGCCTCCCCTTTGGCCCATTCGGCCACCCTCTTGGCCTCCTCGGCATCTGCCACTTTCTTCGCCAGGCCAGCTATCTGATCCTCGGCGAGCTTCAACTGCTTCTCTGCCTCACCCAGACGCTTTGTCTGAGTCTCGGCCTGCCTTTGGGCACCCTCAAGGCCTGACGTTGCGCTTTCCTTAGCCTGGGTCATTGCCTTCAGCTCCTCCCTGGCCTTGGCAAGGTCCTCCTCCGACTTCTTGAGGGTCCTTGTAGCCACCAAGCGCCTATCGCGCTCCAGATCCATGGCCTTCCCATGTTCATTGGCCGCCTCTTCCAGCCTGAAGGTGGCCTGTACAGCCTGCCAAACGAAACAGACAAGTTGCAATTAGCCGAGCTCAAAAAGAAATGAAAGCAAGAAAAATGCAAGAAAAAGCACAAGTGTTAAGGTCTTACCATCCCCAAATACCGCTTGAGGCAGAGGAAGACATCCCTACTCCTCATGGTTCCTAGCTCCGCCATGTCCGCAGGCAGGAGCAGGCATCTCTCCACAGCGTCGGCCACGTACGCGCCTTCGCCATCTTTAAAGTCCCTGAGGGAGGAGTCATCCCTCAAGGGAGCCCCGCGGAGCATTGGGGCGGGGAGCCAGGCCTGGACCTCGGGCGGGGGAGCGACCTGTTTATCCTGCGTTGAGGGGCCTATCCTCAATTGCTTCGATGGCCGCTGATTGCCCTCGCCCTCTCGCGTGGGCCCAGATTTGTCCTCAAGGGTCTTCTTACCCTTGTCCTTCTTCTGCTTAGGGTCAGCAGGCTCGTGCCTGGACGACGGGCTCGCCTGAGGCGGAGGAGGAGGAAGCTTGGATTGTGTTGAAGCCGACCTGGTCTGAACAGGACGATTCTTTGGAGATGGGGGAGGAAGCTTCGGCTTGGACTTCCCCGGCTGCCCTTCTAGTAGTTCGGACAGGCTTGGCTGGTACTTCTTCTTGTAGCCCATCTTGCGCCGGGAAGACGTCTGTGACGCGAAGAGGTCTGCCTCGGTTAGACGAGGATCACCCAAGTCTCCAGAGGGGTCCTCGGACTGATGGAGTTGCTCGAAAACGCTGAAATCCTCCTCGGCAGTTCCCAAATCTACAGGTTCCCCTTCCCTCTCTAAGTCCTCTTCCGCGGCCTCTGGGAACGAATGGGAAGACGAGGAGACTGCTACTGTGACGCCTTCTGAAGTGGAGGTGTCCTCGGGAAACTCGAACCCGTCCTCGGTCACTGCTATTTTCTGCAGCCGAGGATCCTTTGCTCTGATCACGTACTTCAGGGCCGCAAATGACTTCTGGATCGGAGCGTACCCAGAATCTTGTGCGCAGCTCTGACTTGGTGGTCTTCTTCGTCCTCAAAATCCGCCGACCTGAGCACCTTCTGCAAGTCCTCCCTATTGATCAAGTTGAAATGGCGCGCATAGGAGTGCGGATCTGCAAAAAAAGTACACGTCCGTGGTTAGAAGCCAAACAATACAAGAAGAAATAACGCAGAGAAAGAAGCTAGAATCTATAAATCCCCTTTTATTCCCATTGCCCCACCTAGTTCTCCCTCCGTCGTCGGACAATGAAGGCCATCGTGCCACGCTCCGGACACGATGAGGAAATCCTCATTCATCCCCTTGTTGGACTCGGGGAGGCACTGGATAAGCCGGACCCTGTCGTCCCTCGTCCTCATGTAATAGGACTTGTTCTTCAGATGTTGAAGATTGTAGCAGTAGTTGACATCGTGATAGGTCAGCCTCAGACCCATCTTTTCGTTAAGGGCGTCCACACTGCCCAAAATCCTGAACATGTTGGAGGCGCACTGGGTGGGGGTCAACCGGAAGTAGGTGAGGTAACCCCTCATCACTGGCCCCATGGGGATCCTCATCCCCCCTTCAAGGAAAGCGATGACAGGAATCACCACTTCGCCCTCTCGCCTCTTGAGGTACCACTCCCCCTCCTCACGATACCTTAAGCCCACGTTGGCTGGTATCTTGTAATCGGCGATGAATTTCTCCATCGCCTCCTCAGTGCCAACAAACTTCTTAAGTCTACCCATCCTAGATGACGCCTAAGGGAACTAAAAGATGAACGAATGAAAGAGAAGGACGAGTAGAGAGGGAGAAAGCTCAGAGAGAGACAGAGAGACTTACAGAAATGAGGAGGAGCTCCTCGGACTGGCTTTTTGTGCTGGAGATGGAGGTGGAAGTTTGGCTGGACTCAGAATAGAGGCGCAGGAGCTCTCGATTGCAAATGAAAAGTGAAGAAACGACTCTACTGGGTACTTATACCCTAGAAAGAAGAGCTGCGCAAGTTTTCCCGCCCATAAGTGCCAGACGCATCTCCACCGTTAGATTGTCATCTGCCCGTTGAATGTGGGGGGCATAAAGCCGCCCGAATTTAATGCAAGACACGTTACGCACATCGAAGCGCCAGTAACGCACCTTGGGCAGTTGAAAAGGCGCCAACGCTGACGAGGGATAAGACTTGATTAGACGCAAAGCAGGTCCGAGGATATCAAAATCCTCCTTTCCGCCCGAGGATGTGGACAGCATGATTTTGAGGGGCTATTGTGGGGCCAGAATAAGTCAGCAACCCCGGCCCACTCCAAACCAAGCCCAGAGGCCCATGCCGAGGACGCCTCCACGATCCGAGGCCCGAGGACGAAAGTTTAGAGCCAGGGATTCAAGGAGCATTGCCGAGGATGGTTACATCATCGGTAGGCCGAGGACAGAAAGTGAGCATACGGCATACCTTTAAAGGGAGTCTCCCCAAGCATCCAAGGAGCAAATAGTAAGAACCAATCACCGGACATTGAAGCGTGGCGGAGGAGCAAGTCTCAGGCGAACTGTCACCTCCACATTAAATGCCCTCAACTAACGCTCTGGCCGCATTAATGAGGACAGGACCTCTGAACAATGCCGTCTTGAGCACTGCAACCCACTGGAGGTATGGGAATGCGGCTGATGGGACAGACACTCGAGTAGAAACCGGATTGATCAACAAATGTAGGGCTAGGATCAACTGAGTGAGGAGTATATAATGTAAAAATCCCTCTTGTGAAGGGGAGGGACAAAAAACCAGAGAAAAAGGAATACTGTAGCAAAGTATTCTCTCTCAACCCTTGTAACCCTTCTGAAAAGAGATACTAAGAATTTCCAGCTCCATAAGGCACGTCCGAGGAGCCACATTGTGTGTTCAAACCCACGTCTTAGTTGTTAGCAATCACGTACAACCATGCATGGCCGTTGCCTTCTTTACTAAGGCCTAGCTCTTGAGCCCATACTCTACAAATTTATTGAAGGGTTAGTTGGGCTTGGGCCCGCTCTCTCAATCCTTAGAGAGCGCTCGAATCCACCCCCTACAGTTACCAATAACCAAATTATAGGGATAACAATTTCAAAACACTTTATCACTGTAATTTGCCAAACATAATAAATACTAACTTCGCCTTTAGCATTATTATAGAAAGTAAAGTTTTAAAGCTTTGGCAATAACGATAGAGTTTTAGAAATAGAGCTTTTGTGATATAAAGCTTTAATTGAAAAGCTCTTTTAGTGTTTTAAGTGTTTGGCAGAGTATGGTGAATAAGTGGATGATTGGCTTGGGTATTTGCAATCCTAGAGGAGAGGTTTGTAACGGTAAAATGAGGGAGTTTCTCTCTCTCTCTTGAAATAAAATAAAATAGTTTTTATTGTATATGTCAGCTTAAAAAAAAATTTAAAAAAAAAAAAACATACCAAACACACAATTATGTTCTTTCACATTTTAAACTATGTTATTTGCAACATGATATCAAACACTTTTTTTGCATTATGAATACTTTAAACACGTGTTTTTTTAACACTTTTTAAATCACAATTTTTACATTATTTTGAACAACGATGCTTGAAATCTACCACCAAACATGCCCTTTAGCGTTGTATGGACTCTGCAGCTTAGATCCCTTCAGTTATTGAACATAGAGCCTTTTCATTTGTGTAGGTCGGGGTCCACTTCAATTTAGGGTTTTTAATGGTCTAAAAATGCTTTAGGGGAGGTGGGTGGGGGAGAGGTGGTGGGGGTGGTTAAAGCTCTCTTTTCTGAAATTTTCAAAATTATAGAAAGTTAGGGGATTCTACTAGTTTTTCTTTTTGGAGTGGTTGAAAGGTGCTTTATGGGGGTAGAGGGGAGGGGGTTAAATTTTAAGGGGATTCTTAAAGCTGAAAACAACTTTTAAGGCCAAGCTTAGGGGTCCGTTCACTCCGTTGCAGAGCCATACAGTGCTTTTTGTACCGAAAAGTAGCCGAAAATAAATTGCAATGTGTAGAAAGCAACTAAAAAGTTGCTTTAGGAAGGAGGAGGGAGGTGTCCTTTAAGCTGAAAACAACTTGAAGGCTAAAGCTTAAATTTGGAGTTTTTAGAGGGGTGGGGAAAAATTATACAACTCATTGTTCATATTTTATAACTCTTCCACTTTAAAGCATATTTTCTTGCATAACATTAAATTTAATTCTCATCAAAAGAAAATTCAGCCTATTTTGCTTTAGCACCCACATTTAGCTTCAACACATGATAGTTATCAAATTCTGGCACACCTATTTTGCCAATGAAAAAAGCAACTAATAGAGAATAGGTTGATTTCAGATGCCACAGCAATTTTAGGACAAGACGAAGATGCAAAGTCTTTGGGGGATATATAATCCACAAAATGGTATTTAAGAACCTAGAAAAATTTTAACAAGGAACATTATGAAATTTTTCTTACTTTTTACTTTCTACTTTTATGACATAAAACCTCACCAAGGCCCCCCTTTGGACCCATCCTTGGGAATTAAATCCCGGATACATGCCAAACCATGCATCAAGTAATCTAAGAAAATTCCTAGTGGGAATTCAAAACCAAGATGTTTGGGTCAACAGCTCATCTCAAGCCTCCCAACACAACACTGCATCCTGACAGGTGCCAATTCTGTATTAATACAATCTATCGAATGCAAATCCTCTATACCACTTTTTGTATACCTCTATATTCCACCCATTCCTGCTTACCATGTGAATGATTGCTTTCCATTTTAAACTTTAGTTGTTCTATAAGGAAAGTAAAATAAAAACATGGCAAGTAGTAATCAATTCCAAAAATACGTGCCTCATAACCATTAAAAAGTATTAAATTTTCATTCGTATTAAAGATAATATGCAGATATCAAAAAATAAGGTCCGATCTTGTCTATAATTGACGAAGGAATAAATAGAGTAACTAAAGTAAAGTACATTACTGGGACTAAAAGAATAATCAACCGTATATAATTTACATCTAAATATAGAACTGCAGGTATTGCCTCATTGACTTAAAAAGCTTGAGGACTAATAATAATACCTAAATGGGCTAGAGTGCTAGTAGTATCAGCAGCACAGCAGCCTTGGACAGACTAAACTTAAGTATCATGCTTACGAAATAGCCGACCTAACTGTTTCGACCTCCACGGGACGCCACATTGTCTTCCGGGCACAGAGCAATCCCTCCTTGTCATTTGAATAAATTAATCGGATTTCCCACTGTAAAGATTTGGCCATGTTCTCAACTTCACGTATGGTTTCAACACTGTCCCGTACGATCAGCTTTCCTTCTGGCCTGAGGATCCTATCAACTTCTGCAACCACTGCCTTTAAGTTGCACCTGTGACCAGATAATTATTAACACATTAAGTCAAACTAATCATGGGAGGTCAGTGTTGAGGACTAAAACAGCAAGAAATGTAACATATAAGATAACAAACCTCTTTTTGACACCGGAGAAGAGATGATCTGCATGGAGAAGATCATAGGATCTGGGGTAGGTATTAAATGATTCACACCAGTCGTGATATATTCCAAATAAACCACGCTCATATATTATTGGAAGTGTGTCTGGAGAGTCAATTGGGACTACATTCATTACCCACACTTTCAAGTTTTTTAGTGCCGCAGCAAACCTAAAAGAAGCATCCATTATATAAATTATAAAGAACTAATCAAAAAGATACAGAAAACAAAAGGAAAATGAGCCTCGCTTAGCTCCTTACGACATAAGAAAAAGGGAATGTTAAGGCGGTGCCAGGAAATTTTCTCAAGGGGGTGAATACATTTTTGTGTAATTTTTAGATTTATTACCAAATGTAAAAGAAGATTAATGGAAAATTTCAAAAGCTAGTGGGGGCCATGGCCCCACTTGACCCCCCCTAGCTCCGCCTACTTATCATTTACCCAACAATAATCACATTTTGCTCAAATTAATGAGAGATGATCAGATATTTAGTACCAAAAGGATATCTACCCATTTTCTAGGGCCTGCCAAGGTTTTTTTTTTTTTTTTTTTTTTTTAATTGATAAGTTAAATATGCAACAGAGAATAGGCTTCAAACAGAATAGAATGACAAAAAAAATACATGTGTCACACCTAACTACTTTGTTGAGGATCCATAACTGACCCCAAAATTTTGAAACCAATGCTTGGTTGTTTTTGTATAAATTAAACATGCACCAAGTGGTTAGAATGGGGAAGAAGAATATATGTGACCCCAATAAATCTGTTGAGATACAACCCTATAGTTTGGGGATTAAGGCTTTGTTGTTGTTACACATACCCCCCAATGGGTTTTGAATTTGTGACCTTACCCTCTACCATTCTTATAGGAGAAAAAGTGTCATTTGAGCTAGAGCTCATTAGCACCAACGATGGAAAGAAAGTATTCAAAAGCCAATAAGCTCTAACTCAACTATGTGAATGTGGTGCTAGGTTTAGGATGAGTACATGGGTATAAGACCTACTATATTTGTGTGTAACTTACCAATCAGGGAAAAAAAAGTACTAAAAAATGTAGGATTTCTTACCCTCCATATACAGCTCTCATGTCCATAACATTCCTCACGGAAGACCAGTTGATTCCCATCCCATTCAAATATGAGTGGGAGACAACATTTTTCCAGTGCTGGTAGTCAGCAGTGAAATCCTCCACAGCACCTTTGCCATAGACTCCAACTTGAGAATTAAGCCAATAAGGTGGCTTCTCCAACCTTTGTGGCCATTGCTCAGGCCACTGAGACCCTCGCTCTGATTTTTCAACTGGTACTTTGTGCATGCATGCTTGCAGTGGTACATTCCTGAACAAAAACACTCACAGAAACACTTAATGAAAATTTTCACTAATATCTGATCATAGTGAAGTCAAGAAATTCTGAAGCAGGTGAACTTGCTTAGAAGAAGATAAGTTATAAATAAAGATACTCATTTTTTGAAGATAAAATTACACCCATGCTTCAGCTATTTCCTATTGTCATTTTTCTGTTTTTCCCATTACCAATACAAAGAAAATGCATATTTGTCGCACAATATGATGGATGCTTAATTCGAAAATCTGCAACTTCCAAAACTCCAGAACAGATGCAGGGAGTAAAGAATTAGAGGAAGAAAAAGAATTAAATCCAAAGATAGTTTTAATGAAGCATCTTCTTGGCACCTTTCATAAGCTACTTTGGTTATTACAGTCTAGTATTAAGTTTCTTTAGGATAGAAAGTTGCCGGTTCATTTTTAATTAAGTTAATTTAGAATAAGCGCAATTTGGTAAATTCCAAATGTTCTAAAGTGGTCTGTCATTGGTCATAAAACACTTTTTCTTTGCTATTAGTAATTAGTTTGAGTCTTTGTCTCTTCTAGGTAAAACTTTAGCAATATCCTAGATAAAGGCTTTATTGTAATAAATAAAATTGATAGTGATAATTTTAATAGAATTCCAACCACTTATTTAAGCTTTGAGAGTGTGATTGCCATCTCTTACCTGTGTGATTGCTTAGGAAAAGCTATTTTTTATATTACTTGTTCTATAGCTTCTATCCACTGTTTTAACATCAAGCATATTCAAGATTCCATCCATTCATTACCTAAACCCTCAAACATCAATACTTATTCAAGAATCCTTCAAGATCTCATCAAGAAATAAAATTTAGTGGTAAATTCCTAAATAATTTTTATCAGAGCCCATTCAAGTTTTTGTCCTGCGTCACTATATTATCTCCATGTAAAGCTAATGAAAGAATATTAGTTTCCCTAAGAAACTGAAGGTTACTTCAAGGAAATAGAAACTCTCTTCTAAGGTGCACCATGATCTTATTTTACCTCACATAAGAAATTCAAGACTTCTTTAATTTGCATGCGTTAATACTTCTAAGACTAAAGTAGAAAATGATAGTCAGTAAAGCATCTCATATTTTGTGAACTCCTTAAGACAATGGCCTTTGAGCCAAATGGGGCTTCTACCCCCCTGAAGTATGGGGTGTCAGGTGAATAGGGTGGTTCAAATCCCATAGGGTATGTGAGTATTACCTAGTGAAAAGATAATTATAACTGCTTTATAACAGTAACAAATGTCTTTAATCCCACTAAACGTGACAGATCTATATCCTATATGGCTATCTATTTAATGAACTTGTCAATTGGATTTGTGCACAGTAAACCTTACATTTTATAGCCCAATAATCAGTTAAGTGGCTATTTTAACTTATAACAGCCAATATTTGTACCAGACACCACTGATACCATTATTAAACCACTATATTAAACCATGGGGAAAGTAGAAAATACCAGGCTGCATTTGGGTCATCAGATTCTTTGCAGAGGGGAGGCTCATTTTTTGGTCTTTTGTCATAGCACTCATTGGAAGTTGGTTTCCTGTATATTGCTGCACCCACTTCATTGAATTTGTCCTTTTTAATCACCACCAGATCCCAGCACATTGACTTTGTTAGCTCAGACATTGCTGCCATCAATTACAACAAAAAGAAAAATGGAAGGGCATCTAAAAGTCAACTTCAAGTCCATATGTTTTTAGAGGAAGCTAAATGAAAACAGTTCTACCTTTCCAAATGCCAGAATCTTCTGGATTCTTTCGATAAACTGGAGTGGCAGACCAGACAAAATAACCTCCAGGTCGCAAGACACGATTTAGCTCCAAGAGAAGTTTACCACCTGCAATGTACCTCAAATTTTATCTCTAACAAAAATTAACTGGGAGAAGTAGGAGGAGAGGAGGAGGAGGAGAAGAAGAGGGGGGGGGGGGGGGGGGGGGGGTGGGTGTGGAAGAGGATGTAAACATTACCTTCAACATGCCAAGGGACCCTACAGCGTGCACAGTGGACAACATCAAATACAGCCCCAGGGAAGGGAAGTCTTTTGGTGCCCATAACTGATGATATGGCTGGGATTCCCCGTTCAAGTGCAAATTGTACTTGAGCTTCATGCTCATCCTTGGGAGCAAATGACATTGCAAGAACGTCTCTTTCAAAAAGAAAACCTCCAAAGCTAGCCACTCCACACCCAACATCCAATAGTACACGACTTCTTTTTCCCCATGCAATATCAGGAAGAGCCTGCATTGTCCAGAGAAATATAATGAATTATACATGTCAGAGAAGGAATAGAATCCCACAAGCAGATCATCCTTGCAAATCAGAATGCCAAACTAAAAATAATAATAAAAATATAGGAAAACTAAAGATAAGTAGATTGTATTTGGAAAATTATCTGGATAACAGAAGTATGATCATGTCAACATTATATAAAATTGGTGAAATGTGAATAAAGAACAGGACATGACATGACATGAATAGGGAAAATGAGGTTGATGATAAGCAAAAGTAGCAAGAACAGAAAATCAAGAGAAGAGACCAGCGCATTTGACAAATTCAACAGAAGCTTTGTTCGGTTAACAAAAATGGAAAATTCAAAATTAAGACGATCCTGGTAAGTTCAGAAGAGGACACGGAAGAACCTTCCATCATGCTCATCAAGAAATCAAGTAAATTTATGAGTCTTTTCACCTATCACAAAAGGAAAGGGGAAAAACTAATAATAAATACAGGAATATTCTCCTTTTATTCATTCTGCTGTGATTCATTTACAGTCAAAAGCAGATCTGTACTTCCTGCAGTAGACCAGTGTGTGCATAGAAATAAGAATTGCCCCAGTGAGCACTCACCACTCAGGTGCAGTGTAGAATAAAAGACGTATAGTTCCAGTTCATGTTTAATCCAGTCCTGAGCTTAGAGAACTGAACTAGTTTATAATCAGCGAAAAACACGAAATCTTTTCACATGAAATGCAAATATAAATAGACAAAGGAAGGAGCATTTGGATATGTTGAAATGAGATACAAAAGTACAAAAGTACCTCATTCACAGTATATTAAAATGCTTTCTACTTCCCTGAACCTAATACTGTTGATGCACCTATATATGTACTAATATGAAATCAGAATAAACAAATCTGCTTTATTCACAGGATGGCCAGAGCAGAACATATAAGTGACAAGGGCTCACTTTTTGAACAAAATCAATGTAATGAAGAGCGCCCTTTACGAACTGAGTTCCACCTCCAGGAAAAGTGAGGTATTCACCAGTAACTTTAACCCAATTTTGGTGCCCCTTAATCTCTGCAAGCTTGGTGTGGGGAACGTTATAATACCATATCTGCATAACACACCAGAAAAACAATATTCAACACCAAGTAAACTTTAAATAGTTTTTAATTGATCAACTAGATGTTGGCTATACCTTATCCCTGCTTTTAGGCCACTGAATTGGGATTTTATATCCTTTAGGTAGAGGAACGAGACAAGTGGGAGCTTCATCCGGACAGTGCCTCTCTCGATGCTCATAGTGGCCCGTACTTGGAAGCTTTCTAATTGCTTTCAAATTGTCAAGGCAAGGGATGTAATCTGGCCCAGCAGTGACATTACAGACTTTCCAGCTATAGCCACTTTGGTCCTTAGTTATTGAAGCTTGTTGTGATTCCTTCTCATTCTGTGACTCTGTTGCTTGGGTTAAAAATGCCCCATTTTGAGTAGTAGCTTCATTCAATAGTTCTGACTGGGCGCCAGCAGGGAAGATCTCAGGCTGATCAACTTTCTTCTCCTCAGTCAGATTACTTTCCTCTGTTTCCAATTTTTTCTCACCCTCAACCAACTCTGATTTATTATCATCAAATTCTGTCTGCTTAATATCCATCACTTCACCAGCTCCTCCCTCTGTTCCCCCATCTCCAGTTTTTCCCTCCCCATCATTTTCAACCTGTCTCTTAGGCTCCTCTTCAGACTCAGACTTATCATCAGAGTTCACCTTCACCCCCTCTTCCTGATTTTCCTCAGCTCTATTCCCAGACTCCCTCTCAACTATGTTTTGCTCATTCCCAGTGTTCCCATCTTCATTAGTTGAATCCTCCAGCAAATCACCTGAACTGCCCTTGAAATTCCTAGAACCATTTTCAGGTACCATTTGTTTCACCTCATTTCCAGCGTCCTCCGAAGCCAAGTCTGGATTTTGATCCGGAACAATGGATGACATTAAAGTCCAAATCGCAACTAAACAAAAAGCAACAAACACCACTATAGATATAGTCGAACAGTAACTTGAAGACTTCCTCCCATCAATTCGGGAGTACTTTGCCTGAGCCATGTTTTCTAGGTGTAGACTTCCTTATGATATAGACCTGGAAGGGGCAATAACAAAAAAAAATAAAAAATAAGCAAACCCACAAAACAAACCTCCTGAAATTCAATTTCAACTTAGCTCTTCAATTGTTTCAAAATCTCTAACTCTTTTTCTTTTCCTTTTTTCCCCCCCCAAAAACCGAAGCTCAACATAATTCTGATGGTTAAATCCAAGTACCCAGAACAACCAGTCTTACCAAAAAGACCAAGAATTTTTTATCATAAATTTCAAGAATCCATCCAAATGTGAATCAATATAAGTTGTGTAAATACTATTTTTTTAAAAAAATGCTGAAACCTCATAGTGGAAAAGAAAACCACAGATTTGGTTCAAGATGGTAATATGCTAATGGATAAACAACTTCCATAGTATGACTAGTGAGATTCAAAACATAAATTGAAACAGTAAGAGGGAAGACTCCAAAGCAAAAAAGCTTACAACTTTAACAAAAGAGAGCAATACCCATCAATGCAAGAATCAATCTTTCATAAAATAAAAAAATAAAAAAAGACCAAACTTTTACCACCCAAGATCAGTACTACAGAGCAAGCAAACGAAATCAGAAGCAGAAAACGTAAAGAAAAAATTAAACCCAGAAAAGATCTCAAACACTACACTACTACAACACTCCAAATAGTTCAAGAAATATATGAAGCAAAATCAAAACAGAAATATAATAGAGTAGGATTTGAAGTGTACCCTTTTTCCCTGAGAGTGATCTGAGTGAAGAAAAAATAAATTTAAGGATGTTGGGTCATTTTTATTGATCTGTTTTATAGTAGAGAGTAGAGAGAGAGTTGGGTGCTTTGGCACTGAGAGAGTTCTGAGAGCTTTCGTTTATCTGTGTCTTTAATTATTATTTTATTCCTTTTTTTGGAGTAAGATTTGCAAGAGTCAAAAAAGGAAACAGAAACAGTGTTGAAATATCATCAAGATGATATTATTATTATTATTGGTATTAGTAAAATAGTTATTTTATTATTGCGAGATCTGGGTGTTAATGTTAGCTTAGCTGGAAAAGAGAATGAATTTAAGAGAGCATGAACGGCAAATCCAACAAACAGCTAAAGCTGAGAAAAACTAATTGGACAATGACTTGTTCATTACATGATTATCACTTACGCGAGGGGAATAGAATTTGTTAGAAATTATCTCTTTTCTTCTTTCTTTTTTTTTTTTTTTCCATTTTTTGGAAGGTTACGAGAATTATCATTTTAATTCATTTAAAAATTATGACTTCTATATATGATATTTACCCTTTTGTACCACTGTTATTATTATTGGAGTATCGTATAATATTTTTATCAAATTTTATTACCTATACTTTTATGGAATGTTGTGACAAGATAAAAGATAATATCGGTTCATAGGATTGTTCTCATATACTCTATATTTCCATCACATAATTTATTAAATCATGCAATAAAAAATAAATAAAAAACAAGTTGCATGACTATTAAGAAAGTTACATAATTAAAAATAAACATTTATAGTTTTTTTTTTTTTTTTTTACGTGATGGATTGAGAGGAACTTCCTTCCAAAGTAGTATATATGGTGTATTTCACTCCTACTCCAATTTGTATCTTAACTAAATGATAAAAAATTATCATTATAAAGTGAGTTAAATTCTTATCTCTTCAAATTAATTAATTAAAAATAAATAAAAATTCAGCACAAATTTTTCCTTGTTGGATGGTTTACTTATTAATTCATATGGCATCATTCTATACAAATTTGAAACAGTATGCATGCTTAGTTCCAAATTGAATACTATTAAGTTTTAGGACCCCAACCTCCCCCCCCCCCCCCCCCCCCCCCAAAAAAAAATAAAAATACTAAAGCTATTGTTACAATATTTTACCCTAAGCATCAAATGTTGGCTAAGTTGTACTTAATGCACAAAACTCACACTTTTGTGGGATTTAGGATAGATTATGGTAGGCAATCTTATGAATTTTACCCCCAATTTTTTATTTATTTAGTAAGATGCTAATTCCTACGCTCAAACATAAAATTTCTTGCTTTTCATGGAAGGCACAAATGAATAATTTTTTCATAACTATTAATATGATATGATATAATTGGTGATAGATTCAAACAAAAGTATTTTTTTAAAATTACAATAAATCAGGTTAACAATTATGAAAAATATTGTGTAACATTAGTACATTGCCCATTTTATCAGTTGCCAAAAATAAAATGGAGACTTTTGACTTTGATGATGGATGCCAATTACTGTGTGACTGTGTGAGGTAGTAATAAGCAATTTAACGTGAACAGGAGTTTTGTTAGTAGTCAACTCACCTCCTTAACAATAGTGGAGTAAGGGTATATGTACAGTAAAAATGGATAACATTGAGAAATTATTTGAGTTATTATTAATATCACTTTATTTTTTTATTTGCCACTAAAATAATATAAACACTATAATAAAATAATATTTCATTCAACTATCAAAACACAACCACAATCAAAAGTAGTGTAAATGCATGGTTGACATTGAGAGCTACACTAGTGAGGAGAGAGACAAAAGCAATGTGAACATAAAATAAAAATAAAAATAAAAAATTTACCTTTTAGCTATAGTGGACAGTCAAAAGTAGTTGTGCACTGTAACTATGGAGCCAAAAAATATAACTTTGCATACACTATTACAAGGTACATTTTGATATTTAGTGATGTTAAAAATAGCTCCCACTATTACTAGTGCTCTAACAACCCATCGCATCAACCGAATATCAAATTCTTTTTGCCAAATTTTTTTTGTTTCTCTGAACTTTCTCACAATAATGGCTCACTAGTCTCACTACCGAGTCACCGACAGTAAAGGGAGGAAGCCCGCGCGGGCACACTAAATGCGATGGCACATTGGCAATGTTATGAAGCACATGCAATTGCAATGCACAGATTCATTCATTCACCGACGCACAAAACGTCTTTTTTCTTTTCTCTCACTCAAAAAGTTAGTTTAAGGGTCAAATTGTGCAATCAAATAGGACGTGGTCACCGGACCCACATCAGCCAATTTGCATTTCTTTTCTTTGTTTTTTTTTTGGGTTGGCCAATTTGCATTTCTAGTAGTAGTGGTGGACTTTAAACTCATGTATGGTAGATAATCATTCTCCGGTATGCAGAAGATGACGATGATGACGATGTGAAAGAAGGCCTCAAATGAAATCTCAATGTTATTTTATGGCCAGGTAAGGTTAAAGACTGCTTTACTATTTGTCGATGACATCTTTTTTCTTTTTTTTTTGAGAAGAATTTGTCGATGACATCTGGAATCTAGATCTAGGCAACAAAGAATGATACAATTAATTACAACCTTAGATTCAAGGAATATTGTAGTATAGAACAACCCAAAATAGTACAAGTAGAGTACCGTGATTGGTGCTCTTGAGAACGCCTAATTAATACGATGATTGTGATTCACTCAACGTGGATTTGACACATAAAAAAAAAAAAAAAAAACGTGGATTTGACCAATACAATTAGATTTTGAGTTATGCTACTTAATTAAAATACTAAAATCAATACATTTTTTAAAATTTTAATATAAAAAACTTATAAATTCATGTGTTCAAAATATTATTAGTACCACTTAAATAATATATAATAAATGAATGTATATATAGATTACTAGTCGTTAATCTGTACTATGCACAGGAACTTATCATTTGTGAGGTAGACTAAAATAATTTTATAAAATCTTAAATTGATTAAGAAATTACACCATTGCATGATTTGCTCTTGTATAACTTCAATTTGTGTTACAATTTGATGAAGAAGTCATTGTTTGAACGTGCAATGGCTTACAAAAAATTTGTCAGACGGTTTCAGATACTGCAAAAAAATAACTTAAAAATTCAAATATTAAAACTTTTGAAAGACCAAAAAATATTAAAGAATAAAATAATTCACTGCTTAGAAATTATTAAAACAAAACAAAATATATATGACTAAATAATAGAGAAATATAAAAAGAAAAATGGGTTACATTCAAAAAAATAATTCATAGCTATAACTATTGAAATGAATCAAAAGATTCAAAGTCTACAAATTATAGATTATATGTGTGTGTGTGTGTGTGTGTGTGTGTGTGTGTGTGTGACTACACAAATTCAAAGACATATAATTAAAGAATAAGTTATTGAAACAATTCAAAAAATATATGACCATTCAAAAGAGAAATATAAGAAAAAGAAAAAAGTACACAAACCCATAAAAAAATAAGTTTTAAATTTTAATGGGTCTAAACTTTAAACAAACCTTATCAGCATGTGGCCCATACTAAAAAATGTTGAGCAAGAGCCCACATGAAATAATGAAAGCCACACCTCCTTTTAATATATCATATATAAGCTTTCTGCCCAAGAAATTAACATACTTTCATATCGTGAGGTGAAGTAAAGACATATGCAATAGCAGCAACCTTTAATTTCAATTATTGCAAACTTTTTTATCTTGTAAAAAATGACTAAAGAGAGTTTGGTGGTTCATGTACAAAAATTATTTTTTAAAAAATACATGAAAAACCATAAATATATATATATATTAACAATGTAAAGGAGAAGAAAATAACAGAAAAAAAGCTCATACCTCTATTCGGCTTTAAAAAAAAAATATTGGGGTTTTCACTACTTTTATAGTGTTTATGATTAACCCCACAAATTTGGAGATAAATTATTAACGTTTGAGTTTGAGTTTAAGTTTAACTTATTAAAGAAATAGAATTTCACTCCTTGTTAAGTTTTGACTAAATAAAAATAATTTTGTTTAAAAAAAATGATAATGATGAGTTTGAGTTTAAGTTGGAATTTTTTTTTTTGAGAAGATAAGTTAGACTTGTTATAGAGATGGAGTTTCACTCATTGTTAAGTTTTTTTTTTTTTTTTTTTTTTTTTTTTTTTTGAGAATGTTGTTAAGTTTAGACTAAACAAAAATAATTTTATTTAAAAAATAATAATAATAATGTGGCAAGCTCTGGAGAGGTCAATAAAAAGTCAAAGGCTTCGATTATATATATATATATATATATATTAGTACAATAGTACCACTTAAATATTAACTCAATTGATCAGTTGGGTCATATTATAAGCGATATTCAGAGAATAGGTGCTGGCATGCAGACTTGTAATTTTATTCATACACATAGGGAGGGTAATAGGTTGGCCCGCTCCCTTGCAAAGAGAGCAGTTCTAGCTGCTGATACAGATGTGTGATTAGAAGAACTACCACAAGACTTGGTTGATGTATTTCAGTTTAATTTATCTTAATAAAGTTGACTTACCTTTTCCTCAAAAAAAAAAAAAAAAATATATATATATATATATATATTAACTCAATTGATTAATAAAAACCTTGTTTTCGAATAAAAATTTAAAATTTGAAAAAAAAAAAAAAATCATCATAAAGCAGATATCATAAGTTTAAATTCTATCATATCTCCCTTTTATCCACTAAAGAAGTTATGTTTAAAGAAACTAAACAAACTTAACGTAGATAAATTATTTAGTCCCCCACTAGAGAACCTTATCAGTAATGCCAAGTGATCATTCTATTCAATAATATAACGCCATGTGTTTAATTAAATTGAATAAATAATCTTTATCACAATTTTAATCACCATACAAATAAATAATAAATTTGTAAAAAATAAAAATAAAACTTCACCATCAACTCCTCTTCCTATCTGTGATACCAATAGTCCTCTAAAAATCAAAAAATCACAACAGCATCAACATTTTACAAAATTGCCGATTTAAACTAATGAAGCAGCAATCAATAACTAATTTGATGAAATTAATAATTGACAACTTTCTTAACTTTAAAAAGGAGGTATGCAAGGTTTCTCTCTGTCTAAGGAGTTAGTGCTCTCTGTCTAATTTCCTTGACATTGTAGAAGTGGTGTCGCTTCAGTGAAGGTGTGGATAGTTCCCTCGGAATAGTAAGACTATTCCTAGGCTTGTTGGGTTCTCTTTTAGGTAGACGTGGCAAAACGGGCGGGGCGGGGCGGGTTCGGGTCGGGTCACTGGTTGAGTCGGTCGCGGGTCGGGTCGAGTTGACCCGTATTTTTCAAACAAGTTTTTTTTTTTTTTTGAAATAGATGCAATCTGTCAATTGTTTATGAGTTCCTTACCAATTACCACTAAACACTTGATACCCAAATTTGGTGCAACTCTTGTTCCAACTTTCTAGAAGCTAATCATGGTATAATTTTCAATCTGTTTAAAGTAGGAATAGAAAATGAAGATGGCAAGTAAAGAACGACAAACTATAATGAAATACATAAAATATTAAGTAAAGAAGAATAAGTAAATATTTTACAAGAATTACACATCATCTCAGTCTACTCAACGTTGGTAGACGTGGCAAAACGGGTGGGTTGGGTTCGGGTTCGGATCGGGCAATCAGGTTGCGGGTTAAAATGGGTCATTTTTAAACGGGTCAATCGGGTCGGGTTAGAAAATTTTGACTCGTTTTGCCATGTCTACTTTTAGGTGATTGGGAAACAGTTGAGGTGTAAGTACTATGGACGATTTGGCTTATTCTTGGAACGAGCTTACTCTCTCCGAGAGAGAAGAGCTGGGGTGTTGTCTTACACACGAGGAAAGTGTTACGGAGTTTTCAATTGTAGCAGAATTTTTGACAAGAAGAGCTATCAATGTGGAGGTCATAGTTAGAACGTTCACACCACTGTGGAGAGCTACGAACGGCTTCAAAATCAAGAAGTTTGGCAATCATAAAATTTTGTTCATGTTTGATAACAAGGGGGGATGTGGACAGGATTCTCAGCAGTGAACCATGGAGCTTCAATAAGCACCTGGTAGTTATGCAGCGATACGAAGGCGATAAACCTCTACATGAAATCAGTTTTGAGAGGACGACCCTCTGGGTTCATGGACTTCCATTCAAGTATATGACTTTGGAGGCAGGAATCAAAATTTGTGAAGTCATAGGTAAAGTGATTAGGCGAACGAAGATAAGATTGTTTGATGCCGGTAACTTTATATGCATCCAAGTGTCCATTGATTTAGCTTTGTCATTGTGCCGTGGTTGCCTTATATCACTAAATGATGGGAAAGAAATATGGGTCTTTTTCAAATATGAAAGATTGCCCAATATCTGTTATTGGTGTGGGAGGTTGACTCATGATGACAGAGATTTCTGATCTCTGGATTGAAAGCAAAGGGACTTTGAAAACTGAACAGAGGGAGTTCGGCCCACATCTGAGAGCTCCACCATTTGTCCTATCGAAGAGGAGTGTGATCACCGTTCGTGGGTATTATGCTGAGAGGAAGAAGTCAAGCTCTACCACCTTGGCAAACCAAAACTCAAACCAGCCGCCACAACAAGGTAGAGAAACAAGGCCGGAAAAAACACGTAGTGAAGATGAACATTACGTGGACCAAGTTAATGCCCCATCAATGTGTAGCGATATTTTAGGAATTAAGATTTCGGTTGAAACAGAAAGTAATCAATCATATCCAGCTCACCTTGTGATTGTAGCGGATTTTAAGAGTTCTAATGATGGTGAAACGGTACTAAAAGATATCGATGAAGATATTGATGAAGAATTATGTAGGGAAAAGGTGTGTAATTCAGCAATAGAGGTGTTAAGGAACTCTTCCTCACGTGCAAACTCAAGTGATCCTAGTCCGCAACTTACAAAGTCGCGTGCAAATCAGGATTTGCCTAGGGTGTCATCGCCACATGAGAATGCACACAGTCCCTCTAGCTGGATCAGCCCCGCCAACAGCAATGAGTTGCTTAGCATGGAACTATCGTAGGCTTGGGAACCTGCGTATAGGAAGAGAGCTCGTGGAATTGATACGAGCAAAAGATCCCGCTATAGTGTTTTTAGCCGAGACACTTACAAACAAAGCAAGGCTAGATTTCATTCAGAATAGTATTAATTTTGATCATAGATGGGTGGTCCCTAAGGTGGGGCGCAGTGGTAGTTTGGTTCTTTATTCGAAATCATCAACCAATTTGACTATAGAAGGGTCGAGCAAAAATTGCATTAATGCTGTTATTGACAAAGGATTGGAGAGTGAATGGTGTTTAACGGGTTTCTATGGCAAACCCAATACAGCAAGACAGAATGAAGCATGGGATAAACTCAGGAGTTTGATTTCGAGACCGGAGATGCCATGGCTATGTTGTGGTGACTTTAATGAAATTGTTAGACAAGATGAGAAATTGGGAGGAGCAACTCAATCCCATAATCAGATGCAGCAATTTAGAAATGTGATTGATGAGTGTGGCTTTATGGATTTGGGCTTTGAAGTTCCAAAATATACTTGGAGTAGGCATTTCAAAAATGGTAATTCAATATGGGAACAACTTGATAGATGTTTGGCTACTAATAGTTGGTTTCTGAAATTTCCAGGAACGAAGGTGTATCACTTGAGGTGTGATTCTTCATATTATAATCCAATCCACATTGTTTTCTCGGGCATTGATCCCCCTACCTAGAAAAAATTGTTCCGTTTTGGGGAGATGTAGTTGTCAAGTACGGAGTGTGAGGAAGTGGTTCAAGCAGCATGGACTAGTGGTGATGATTTTAGGTCTGAGGAAGCTATTTTGGCTAAAGTAAAAAAATGTGGGAAAGACTTGAGTTTGTGGAATAAAAATGTTTTTGGTAATGTGAGAAGGGATTTGGATCGATTGAAGAAGAATCTAGCCAAGGCCGAAATTGAAGCCATGACTAGTGGAAACAACTTTCGGATTAGGAAGATTAAGAAGGAGATTGAGGTGTTGTTGGAGAGAGAAACTATTATGTGGGCTCAACGGTCAAGAGTGCTTTGGGCAAGGCAAGGAGATAGGAATACCAAATATATTCATAGTTGTGCTACAAGGAGATATAGGAAAAATGTGATTGAGGAGATTAGAGATGAAGATGACACATGGAGAGACCAACCGATTGATATATCTTCAGTTTTGGTAAATAACTACAAAAGCCTATTTACCTCAATTGAGCATATTATGCCCTAAAATGTTTTATCATGTATGCCCTCTATTATTGATGGTGAGATGAATGCCGTACTAAGCTAAGAGTTTAATGCAAAAGAAGTGGAGGATGCATTAACCAAATGGCACCACTCAAAGCTCCCGGACTAGATGGAATGTCTCCACTTTTCTACCAGGATTTCTGGGGCACAATAAAGCAGGATGTCACCACTTCCATTTTGACATGGCTGAATTCAGGTACCCTACCTACCCCTCTAAATCACACTTTTTATCACTCTCGTACCTAAAACAAATAAGCCCGAATATGCACACTAATTCCGCCCAATTAGTCTTTGTAATGTGCTATACAAAATCTACTCCAAAGTCCTAGCCAACCGTTTGAAAAAATTACTACCCTCCATTATCATTGAACACCAATTAGCTTTTACAAAGGATAGATTAATTTCTGTTAATGTCCTGGTAGCATTTGAGACCCTTCATAGTTTGCAAAATTTTAAGTCTAAAACTCATGGTTTTATGGCAATAAAATTGGATATGAGTAAGGCTTATGATCAGGTAGATTGGGATTTCTTGGAAAAATTGATGAGTCAAATGGGTTTTAATGAGAGATGGATCCATTTGATTATGGGGTGTGTAAAAACAGTCTCATATTTGGTACTAGTGAATGGAGAGCCTTGTGGTATGAGTCAACCTACTCGTGGGATTAGACAAGGTGACCCACTATCAACTTTTCTTTTCCTGCTTTGTACGGAAGGCTTAAATGGGTTAATTAAGAGAGTAGAAAATAATGGAGAAATACATGATTTCTCACTTTGTAGGAGATGACCTAAACTAAACCATCTGCTTTTTGCAGATGATAGTCTTCTCTTTTGCAGGGCAACCATGGAAGAATGTGGCAAGGTGTTGGAGATTTTGAATTTGTATGAGGAGGCATTAGGGCATGAAGTCAATAGAAGCAAAACATCATTATTCTTTAGCAAGTGCACTCCAATAGAAACAAAGCATGCTATCAAGACGGCTCTTGGCGTTCTGGAAATTATGCAATATGTGAGGTACTTGGGTCTCCCTTCTTAGGGGGGAAAAAACAATCTTCAATTATATCAAAGAGATAATATGGAGGAAGTTACAAGGACGGGAACCGCAAATTGATCTCATAAGCAGGAAGGGAACTGTTATTGAAGTTAGTTATACAAGCTATCCCCACCTACTCTATGGGTTGTTTCAAATTACCCATTGGTTTGTGCAATGAAATTGAAGCCTTAATTAAAAAATTTTGGTGGGGGCAATGAGGAGACTGAAGAAAGATTCATTGGGTTAAGTGGGAAGAAATGACAAATTCTAAAATGGTGGGTGGAATGGGTTTTAGAGACCTAGCAATGTTCAATGACTATTTACTAGCAAAGCAAGCCTGGCAACTTTTGCACAACTAAACATCTCTATTTTATAAGGTGTTTAAGGTCGCCTTTTTCCCAAATAATACAATTTTGGAAGCTGCCGACTCAAGAATGGGATCCTATGCTTGGAAGAGTATTCTTAGAAGAAGGGATATTATTCAAAGAGGAGCAAGATGGAGGGTTGGGAATGGAGAGAAAATAAATATTTGGCAGCACAAGTCATTACCAAGTGAGCACCCACTACAATTCCCAATCTGCCACATAAACGACTATGCAAACTCCACTGTCTCTTATTTAATTGATCAAACCACACAGCAATGGAGGGCAGATTTGGTGGATGGTTTATTTGTGGCTGAAGATGCAGAATTAATTATGGCAATACCATTGAGTCGAGTAGAAGCAGAAGATGTGTTGTTCTGGCCTTACACAAACAATGGAGTGTATAGCTACAAATCGGGCTACCGTTTCCTCAAAGAAGAAGCTGAAATGGAGGTCACAAACCGGGTTCCACCACTTAGAGATAAGCATGTTTGGAAAGCCATTTGGTGGATGCAAGTGCCACAGAAGGTAAAGAATTTTATATGGAGAGTGTCGGGGGAATAAGATTAAGTTTTCCTTGTGACAAATGAGATTTGTGTTGGGTTAGGGGCCTAAGCCGAAATTCGACGATGGGCTCGAGGCACAGCCCAAAGGTTATCGGAGAAGATCCGAGGAATTCACTTTATTTTATGCCTTGGGCTTAGGTTGAGATTGAGAAGAATGGCCCATAAACAATTCCTACAAGAAACACGTCAGCATGATTAAAAGGCATATTGCAAGAAATAGCCCAGCAATAAAATGTTTCTACAATAAAATAGCCCAGTAGTAAAATGCCCAATCGGTAAAGTAAGATAGAACATAATGAACTTTCAGCTGTTAGCTATTTCATAGATTAAGGAAAGTATCCACATTTTCAAACTAATCATCCATTGGCTCTAGAGAAGAATCTTCTAATACAATAATATGAGGGAAAAATTCTATATTAATAGTTTCATCATAACCTTCAATAGTAAATGAGTAAATAAATATCATAGGCTCCATTATAACAAATAATGAGGAAAACTTAGTGTGAGATGAAGGGAGAGAGAGAGATTCCAGCTAGCATAGCAAGATCATTATGGTGTCCAGGTATGCTCGTGGACATGGTATGAGTAGTGAGTAAAAAGGGACATTTCAGGTAGTATAAGTAGTGAGAGAGAGTGTTTAGTGAAGCTGCTGGAGCTTTCTGCTGGGGACAGGTAAGTGTTTATGAGTAGAGTTGTAAGGAGTATTTGTGAGCTATTAGCTGAAGAGATTAGTTTCTAAGTTTGAAACTAAGAACTAAGAGACTCAGAACTTTGCTAGAGCTTAGAGAAGGCTAAACAGAGAAGTTAAGGAAGAACTCTTTTCTATTAGTGTATCTCTTAGTGTGTATGGGTCCCCCCTTGAAGGATTAGTGGAGAGTTCCCTTTATAGTTGAGTTTGAGGAGGTAATTAGCAAATAATTTATGCTAAATCTTCCTCATTCTTCAAGAAATCCTTAGAGAATCGTTCCTAGGATTTTGGCCAATAGTGGTAAGCTCAGCTTTTTTAATGTTCTTGCTGTTTTGGGTAATAACAACTAGGATTTTGGCCTAACATTAAATGTTGATTGGCCTTAGCTGATGGGATTAAAGCATGTATTAGGCTCATGATTTTGGTTTTGCTGCTACTAGAATCAGAGTTCCCTAGGACAAATTGTATCACCCCAAGCTAGGTGTCAATCTTGGAGCCCTATGCTGAGAACTCTGCTGGGATCCCTTTGGTGCCTTTCAAACCACATTTCCCTAAGTTTCCTCATTTGGGTTCATGTGCTTGGTCCATGAACTAGAAAGTACACGTTTTTGGCATGATAATGAACTGATTTCAAGTTGTTCCAGAAGCTTTCATGGCCTGATTATGGCTACCCTTGGTCCTTGACCGAATGGGTTGGAGAAGAAAGGAGATACAGCTGGCTGAAGCTTCCCAGCTTTTTGTCATGTCATCTTAGCTTTATGTCACATGAAAAATGATGAAAATGAACTTAGCAAGGAAGGGTTTAACCCCTGCTGGACACGTGTCCCTCTTCTGATCTGATTAGAAAAGCTAAAGCTAATGGTGATGGGCTCTAGCTGTCAAGTTGTGCTGAGACTTGACTGGTCAGCTCACGTGAACTTCAGCTGCTGGGATTTGTATGTGAGCTGGGCTGGCTCAGCTGGGCTATGTAGTTGAACTTCTTTGGGCTTGGTCATCCCTACAAAAATGAATGGTTTTGCAATGGGTAATATACATGGGCTTTTGTAGTTAGTTGATTATCAGAAAATATGCATAGTTCCCATAAATTTTGTAAAAGAAATATTTTTTGAGAGATGAGTAATTTATAATTCCCATGAGGGACTTTAGTATATATTTTGCCAAGAAATAGTTTTGGATTTTGAGCATAATGTAATTTTTTTTGCCAAAATAGTATTTTGGGCTTTTATAAATAATTGCCAAAATAGATTTGGGTTTTGTAAAGTAGTGCCAAAATAGTACTTGGGTTTTGTGAAATAGATGCCATAATAATATTCGGGCTTTATAAAATAGGTGCCAAATTAGTATTTGGGCTTTGTAAAATATGTGTCAAATTAGTATTTGGGCTTTGTAAAATAGTGTCAAATTAGTATTTGGGCTTTGTAAAATATGTGTCAAATTAGTATTTGGGCTTTGTAAAATAGTGTCAAATTAATATTTGAGTTTTGTAAAATAAGTACCAAATTAGTATTTGGGCTTTGTAAAATATGTGTCAAATTAGTATTTAGGCTTTGTAAAATAATGCCAAAATAATATTTGGGCTTTGTAAAATATGTGTCAAATTAGTATTTAGGCTTTGTAAAATAATGCCAAAATAATATTTGGGCTTTGTAGGATTTTGTAAAAATATTGCCATGTAGCAATGGACTTAGTAAGAATGCTGTGTAGCAATGAGCTTTAGAGATGTCGTGTAGCAACGGGCTTTAAAAGTGCCGTGTAGCAACAGGCTTTTGAGATGCCGTGTAGCAACAGACTTTTAGAGATGCCGTGTAGCAACGAGCTTTATGAGAGAGTTTTGTTGGGCCTTTTGGATTTTTCCAACATGGTAAATGATAGCTTTTTTGTGGAGATAGTATAATTGTGTAGCCCAATTTTGGTGACAATATGATTGGTATTTTTGTGAAAACCCAAGTTGAATAATATGTGGGTAATATGTGTGAGAGGGCCCAAGATAATTTATAGGGCTTATATATGGAATATTTGTGGGAGCCCAATAACATGGAGAATATTTGAGTAATATGTGGGGAATATTTGTGAGGGCTCAAAATAGTTTATGAGCTTGTGTGGGTATTTTTTGTGAGTAGACTAATGAAATTAGAGCCCAAATATTTGTACCTCAACAGAAAGCAGGTTGAAATGTCATGCCAACGAAGTACGCTTTGATGAAGAGAATTGTTATTGCGAACTCATTCTATGAACAATGCCGAGTTGAAGCTAAAGACCCACTCCACGCTCTATGGTCATGCACTGAACTTGATATCGTTTGGGCAAATCAAGCACTATGGAATTTTCGAAATGCAGCTGGTTTTGTGGACTTCAAAAACCTAGTCTCATGGATAGTATTGGAGGGCAAGCAATTAGATATTTTTGCAGTCACGGCATGGACAGTTTGGAGTCAAAGGAACTAGGTTCATCTACAAGATCTTGCTATTGCTCTTTACCAAATTGCTACTACATCAAAAACTAGCTTGAACGACTTCCACATGAAGAGGCAGAGGACAGAGACACAGGTGCGACGAATTGGGAGAATATCTCACAATCGCTGGCTACCTCCTCCAGTGGACATGATGAAGATAAATTTCGATGGTGCTGTTTGTTCAAAAAATAAAAGAGCTGGTGTAGGCGTGGTGGTCAGGGATACTAACGGCTTGGTCTTAGCTTCTTGCACAATGCCAGTGCACCAACCATACAAGGCAGCGGAGGTTGAGTCATTGGCAACAGCTATAGCCTTGTCCTTTGTTGCAGAGCTTGGTTTTCGACATTGTTGTTCTGGAGGGAGATTCAATGGAAATGATACAGGCATTGAGGGAGAATGATCAATCCTTAACACCTACAGGTTTGCTACTTGAGGATGTAAGAATGTTATCCCAAAAGTCTGAACAATTGCTATATTAGTACGAAAAGAGATGACAATACTGTAGTTCATAGTCTTGCTAAATATGCATTAAGCATTCCAAATTTTTTAGCGTGGATAGAGGATGTTCCACCACATATACATTTTGTTTTACAAGCTGATTTAGCTTACTTACATTAATAAAGTTTAGTTTTTTCTCCAAAAAAAAAAACCTGATTAAAGCTTTGCGTGCAATAATTTCAGTGTGGGAGTCATTGAAAATGTCATTGCGCAGACTCAAGAGGGAGCGTACTGTTGAGAACTGCCCTGCGTCTGTGAAGAAGAAGCCCAAGCCCACTGTGTCTGTGAAGAAGAAGCCCAAACATGAAGAAGAAGAATAGTAAACGCGCCTTTTCACTTAATATCAAACGCAACGTTTTGTTTTACTGAGGCTTGTTTTGTTTTAAGTAAAACGGTGCGTTTGGTTCTATTCAAAGGAATGTTGGATTAGACACAAGATTTAGTTGGTGGTTTAGCTTAACAGTTTTAATAACCTCCCGCATTTTCAGGAGTTAGATCCGCATAATGTGGGCAGTTAACTTAATTAATCTTGTGTATATAAAGTGCTCTGTGAGCCTTACTGATTATTATGTAATTCAAGATTACAATACTAGTTTCCAGATTCATCTTCTCTCTCTCTGCTTCTTTCTTTGACTTTCTCTCACTTTCTCAGATATTTTCTTTTGTAAGTTTCTTGCCGTAATTGTTGACTTGTGTTCACTATTGCTATTCTGAGTTTTTCTTCATGGTATCAGAGCTAGGTTCTACCACTGCTGCTCAAGCTTCGTCAATGGCGAATTCAAGCTCAACAATGGCTTCGTCTTCATCAACCTCAATCTCTTCAATGTCAATAGGTTCAGCTGCTAATCTGGCAAATCAACCTCTTTTACTTCTGTCTAATATGTCAAACATGATGACAGCGAAGCTAGATAATAGCAATTATATTGTTTGGAAACATCAAATCACCATGGTTCTTGAAACCTATTCTCTGTATGAGTTGCTTGAAGAGCCTTAACTAATTCCTGAGAAATTTCTCAAGGATTTATCTGGTTCATATACTACAATTGTGAATCCAGATTTTCAGATTTGGAAGTCTAAGGAAAAGGCTTTACTTACCTTTATAAGTTCAACATTATCACCCACTGTTCTTGCACTCACGGTTGGATGTACTTCTGCTGTGGAAGTTTGGAAGGTACTTGAAAATAGGTTTTCCTCAGTTTCAAGATCTCATATCTTGAATCTTAAGAGTGAGCTACATAACTTGAAGAAGGGAAGTGATACTGTTGATGTGTATCTTCAGAAAATTAAAGTTGTGAGAGATAAGTTGCAAGCAGTTGGAGTAATTGTTGATGATGAAGAATTGCTCCATATTGCAATTAAGGGACTACCAAAAGAGTACAATGCATTTAGATCAGCAATTAGAACAAGAAGTACTCAGCTTGGTTTTGATGAGCTTTCAACTATGCTAAATGCAGAAGAAGAGTCTCTCAATGAAGGTATAGAGGTTAAAGACTCTATCTTTGCCTTGGCTGCATCAACTAATCAGAAGCCTAATAGCAATGGTTTTAATCCGAATCACAATAGAGGAAGAGGCAGAGGAAATTTTAACAATAGAAGAGGCAGAGGTGGTAGGGGCTTCAGTGGTCAACCTTCACAATTTCATCCTTTCAATCATTTTCAACAAGGTCAATCTAGTTCTGGTGGGATTAGATTTGATAGGCCTATGTGTCAAATTTGTGGAAAGCTTGGTCATTCAGCTGTGGATTGCTATCACAGAATGGACTATGCTTATCAAGGCAAGCATCCACCTGCAAAGCTTGCAGCAATGGCTACAGCTTCTAATGCCAGCCTCACTCAAGATCAGCCTTGGCTTGCTGACAGTGCAGCCACTGATCATGTAACAGCCAGTCTTCACCATTTAAGCTTCCCAAAGCCCTACACCACACAAGATCTCCTTACAGTTGGTAATGGTCAAACCTTGCCTATCACACATACTGGTACAGCCTTCATTCCTTCCTCTTTCTCTGATATTCAACTTAATAATGTTCTTAGAGTGCCATCCATTGCATCTAATCTTGCATCTGTTCATAAATTGTGTCATGACAATAATTGCTGGTGCTATTTTGATGAAAATATCTTTTCAATCCAAGCCTTGGACACGGGGAGAATTCTCTACCAAGGCAAGAGTGAAGATGGTGTTTATCTCATCTATCCTCATCAAGCATCTCAGCTTTCCTTGTCTCCAAAAGCCTGTCATAAGGTTTCTAAGTCATCTTTTTTCAATAAAACTTTGTGGCATATGAGACTTGGTCATCCTAATGATCAAGCTCTCCATTGTTTGTTTCCTAAGATCAATTTTGTACAAAATAATATCAATGATATTGATCAATCTTGTCTTTGCTGCTCGTATGGTAAAATGCACAATGTTCCTTTTACAAATTCTCAATTTAAGGCTTCTTTTCCCTTTGAACTTGTACATTCTGACTTGTGGGGTCCTGCTCCTGTTGTTTCTATCAATAGCTTTAGATATTATATACTGTTTGTTGATCATTATTCTAGATTCAATTGGCTTTACGCACTAAAATCTAAATCTGAAGCCTTTGCTAAATTTGTTCATTTTAATGCTATGGTGACAAATCAATTTTCATTGAAAATCAAGACTTTTAGATCTGATGGAGGAAGTGAATTTACTTCCAATGAATTCAAATCTTATTTGTCAAACCATGGTATTAATCAGTCCTCATACACCTCAACAAAATGGTGTCGTTGAGAGAAAACATAGGCACATCATTGAGACTGTCATTACTCTTTTGACTTAAGCTTCCTTGGACTATTCTTTTTGGACTTTTGCAGCACAGACAGCTGTTACTTTAATTAATTTGATGCCTACAGTTGTTCTGAACTGGAAATCCCCTTGGTCTAAACTTTATTCCACTTCACCTGACCTTACTCATCTCAAAATTTTTGGTTGTGCCTGTTACCCTAACCTTAGACCTTACACTGCTCATAAACTTGAATCCAGAACTAGGGAATGCATCTTCATTGGTTATCCTACTCACTGTAAAGGGTATTTGTGTCTTGATCCTCATACCAATCGGGTTTACACTTCTAGACATGTGCTTTTCAATGAGTCCAAATTCCCTAATCTCTTACCTGTTACATCTGATTCTACCACTTCTCCTAACACTATTCCTCCAATTTGGTTGTCAAATCAGCTCTTTTTCCATTCTACCAACCAGTCTTCCTTGCTTGGTCCTCATCCATCTTCTGTTTCTCTGTCCAATATTCCTCCTATGTCTGATACTCCAATTATATTACCTACACCTGATCCCATATCAGCTACCCTAGTTGATCCCATACCAGCTACACTACACGATCCTATACCTGATCCCATACCAGCTACACTACCTGATCCCATACCAGTTACTTTGCCTGTGCCCACTTCAAATTGCCATCCTATGCAAACCAGGTCCAAAAGTGGGATTACTAAGCCTACCTCCAAACTCTGTTATAAAGCAACTATTGACTACACCTACACTGAACCCCCTTCCTATAAGGTGGCTGCTAAATATCCTATGTGGTGTGAGGCTATGAATGCTGAATTTCAGGCTCTCCAAAGACAACAGACCTGGTCTCTTGTCCCAGCTCCTCCTCATGTTAATTTAGTTGGATGTAAATGGGTGTTTAAGCTCAAGTTAAACAGTGATGGTACTATTTCTAGATACAAGGCAAGGCTGGTTGCTAAGGGCTTCCATCAGCAGGCAGGTGTGGATTTTCATGAGACCTTTAGTCCTGTGATTAAACCAGCTACAGTGAGACTAGTCCTAGCTATTGCTGTGAGCTGTCAATGGGATTTGAGGCAACTTGATGTGTCAAATGCTTTCCTTCATGGATATCTCAAAGAAGAGGTTTATATGCATCAACCCCCTGGCTATGTTGACTCTACTCATCCAGATTATGTTTGTAAATTACATAAGTCACTTTATGGTCTCAAACAGGCACCCAGGGCATGGTTTGAGAGGTTTGCATTTCATTTGCTTCATCTGGGCTTTGTTGCTTCTATGGCAGATAGTTCCTTATTTGTTTACTACTCAGATCAGACCATCATCTATCTTCTATTGTATGTGGATGATATTATAGTTACTGGCAATGATTCCACTCAGATTCACAATTTGATTACAGCTCTTGGTATGGTGTTTGAGCTTAAGGATTTGGGGCCTCTGAATTACTTCTTGGGCATTCAAATTACTAGGACAAATCATGGTCTCACCCTCACACAGTCCAAATATGCTTCTGATGTGCTTCACAGATTCAATATGGAAAATTCCAAGCCTACTAAAACACCCTCATGCCCTTCCACAAGGCTAGTTCCTCATGATGGAGTTACACTTTCTGATCCTACTCAGTACAGGAGCATGGTTGGTGCTCTACAATATCTGACTTTCACTCGTCCAGATATAGCTTTCAGTGTGCATCAATTATGTCAGTTCATGAGTCATCCTACTACTACACATCTTGAGGCTGCTAAACGTGTTCTCCGTTATCTCAAAGGCACCTTAAATTTTGGGATTTCTTTTACTCCAGGCCCATTAACTCTCACTGCTTTTTCAGATTCAGATTGGGCTGGAGATCCTACAGATAGGCGCTCTACTACAGGCTTGGTTGTTTTTCTTGGGCCTAATTCTATATCTTGGTCTGCTAAGAAGCAAAGTACCGTTTCCCGTTCATCAACAGAGGCTGAATATCGTGCTTTGGCTACCACAGCAGCTGAATTATCTTGGTTGCGTACTTTGTTTAAGGAGCTTCACATTTACCTCTCTCATATTCCAGTCATTTGGTGTGATAATGTTTCAGCTATTGCATTGTCTGCTAATCCAGTCTTCCATTCTCGCACCAAACATCTTGAGGTCGACTATCATTACACTCGTGAGAAGGTTCTTCGCAAACAATTACAAATTGGATTTGTTTCAGGTCGGGATAATTTTGCAGATATTTTCACAAAGTCTCTTTCTGCTCCTCTGTTTCATGCTATTCGTTCCAAACTTCTGGTTGATTCCTCCCCCATCAGTTTGAGGGGGGATGTTGAGAACAGCCTTGCGTCTGTCAAGAAGAAGCCCAAACATGAAGAAGAAGAATAGTAAACGCGCCGTTTCACTTAATATCAAGCGCAACGTTTTGTTTTACTGAGGCTTGTTTTGTTTTAAGTAAAACGGTGCGTTTGGTTCTATTCAAAGGAATGTTGGATTAGGCGTAAGATTTAGTTGGTGGTTTAGCTTAATAGTTTTAACAACCTCCCGCATTAACAGGAGTTAGATCCGCATAATGTGGGCAGTTAACTTAATTAATCTTGTGTATATAAAGTGCTCTGTGAGCCTTATTGATCATTATGTAATTCAATATTATAATACTAGTTTCCAGATTCATCTTCTCTCTCTCTGCCTCCTTCTTTGACTTTCTCTCCCTTTCTCTCACTTTCTCAGATATTTTCTTTTCTAAGTTTCTTGCCATGATTGTTGACTTGTGTTCACTATTGCTATTCTGAGTTTTTCATCACGTACGATGCTACAACTTCCACCTCATCAGAAAACACCAAGTGAAATTGAACATTTTGAAAATGAAAATAATAATAATAATAATAATTAATGGGGAAAACAAACTGCAAAGGGAGACCTTGAGAACAATGAGAAGGAGAATTAAGGAAAAAAGCAGGCAAGAGAGTAACTTCAGGGATTTCAAAAATCTCCCATCTAGGTGATTTTGGGAACGTTGATGTTACAGTAATTTTTTAATTTTCACAAGACTAGCGGTGTCGGAGATAGGAAGTGAGGGTTGATGGTGAAGATTTTTTTTATACTTCATATAATTTATTTTTATTTGAACTATGAACAAGATTGTGACATAGATGATTACTCAATTAAATGCACACTTGACATAATATTATTGAATGGGAGAATCATTGGGCATTACTAAAGTGGTCCTTTAGGAGGGTTAAATAATTTATCTCCAATGTGTGGAATTTAATTTAGGTATTTGCCTTAACCTACTTATGGATCCAATGGTTTCAAGTTGGTAAGAAATAATAGTCCTTGAGTTGAACTAATATAATATCATTGTTCACAAAGGTTTAAATTCAAAACCTATCGTACACCAAAACCCTAACTATTGGACCACACTCTAGATGGTTGAAGTTTATTGTGATTTGGTTACATAATGTGTTTCTCTCTTTAATGTCTTTGATTATCATCCTTTTATTTTTACTATATCTTTTTATTGGATGTGAATTTTAAAAATCTAACCGTTAGATTGCATATTCTTATTATATCTACCATACTTGCAAAGTTTCAAGAAGGTCAAAAATCAATAGTTATGTTATCAATGACATGTTGAAATTTCAAAATTTTGTGGTAAATAATTATGTATTAAAAAATAAATTTATTGATCAAATAGTAAATTACATCTAATTTGAACGAAATTTTACATGCATGTTAAGAAAATAAAAAAAAATATAATCTAATAGTTAGATTTTTAAAATTCACATTCATTAAAAAATTATAAGATAAGTTTAAAAGGTTTCTCCTCAAACTAATTTGGAGAGAAACATTTTCCTTTTAATAATTATCGAGTTTCATATTTAAACAAAAAAATTATATTATATTTAACTTTTTCATACATAACACAGATTATGGACTAGTTTTAGTATAATGTCAATTTTTTTTTTTTGATAGGAAGTATAATGTCAATTAGCAACAAAGAAACAGAGTATGGACTATGGATATGAGCCGATTAGACTGTAGACCCAACAAAAGCCACGTAATCACATTATCCACAACTTATCAAAAACTGAAGCATTGGACATGACGTGTCAGAACATTTAGCTCCACCACCAATCATCATTCTCCAAGCGTTCTTTCAATTTAAAATAAAGTAGAAAAACAAATATGTGGATGGAACGCCTTTGACAATGATTTTGGAGTATGGTGGGGCATGCGAACCACAGTCCACAGACTCTCAACATGACCAAAACTATGAACTCCAATTCTCCACATACCCATCAATTTCTCTCTTTCTCTGAGACTACCTTTGAGAGGAGAGACAATGTTGTGGTGTGAAAAATGAAGAGGAAGATTGTGTTATGCATCTTCCATGGCCTGCCATTATTGTGTTTACAATGCTTTCTCACCATCACCACAGTCACAGAGAGACTTCATCAACAAAACCATTTTAAAGCCATCAAGTAGATCCAAACCTGTTCTCATTTCTTCTATAAGCAATGCTAGAGCCTCCTACAATACTCTTGTCTTTGAGGTGCTACTCTTTTCTTCTCTCTATGTTAATATGTAATGTACTATATATAATTGCATTGTCATGTATAGAGATAGAGTTATAACTATGTTTCAGGAAAATACATTATGGTTGTTTTAGATACTGGCATTTTGATATTATTGTGCAGTTGTTGATTCTTATCAATTATTATAAACCTTTTATCTGCCTTCAGCATGGTTAATAAGTTTCTTTCTCTATTGTATTGAAAGAGTAAAATGCATAATCTCGTTTTTTGGTCAATTGTCAGAGTTTTGGTACTGGCTATAGTTGGTTTAACAATTAACTACCTGTGGCAGTGAAGCTGTTTGGTATTGGAATTTCAAGGAGCATCAATGTAAATATTTCAAGGGGTGTGTTAAATTTACAATGTGAGACATGTTTGCATCAGTATTTATATATAGACCTCTAATTGTGAATTTGAAGGCATCACAGATTCACCTCAATTAATGTTCCTAGTCAGTTTCTTTGTAAACTATGTCAAGATTTGAGTCTCTAACCAATACCCATGTGTTAAGAATGCGGTCCATGTTAAGCACAAAACTTACATTAATTAGGTACAGTTCCTTAGGTGTTGTATATTAGATTTTTCAATTAAATTTAACGATACAAAGGTTAGGTTGTTAGATGAACGCATATTTTGTTTGCATCAATTTTTCCGAACAATCATTGCTTTTTTAAAGCAGCATCCACATTGGTTTGTTCATTGTGCTACAAATTATCATTGTTATTCTCAAAGGCATAACTGGGTGAGTTATATGTTCTTAATGCTAGGCTGTTAGGCTTTTGGGTCCTCCAGCAAGGTTTGAAGCTTCAAAGCTGAAAGTTGTTTTCTTAGGAGAAGAGTTAAACAAGTATTCAGGAATTCTTCCAAGAACCTACATCCTATCCCACTGTGACTTTACAGCTAACTTATCCTTGACCATCTCTAATGTCATAAATCTTGATCAGGTATGCATTCTTATTATTTACTAATTTGGCATTTAAGCTTTTCACCTGATGTCCAAACCTGCACAAAGGCAAACAATTGCACCTGCCCACGATATTTTGTTTCAAAATTGACCTTGTGGTAGAGAATAGGTGTCTAGAAATTTGTACATGTTGCTAACTACAATCACTGTAGTATGAATGTGTTTTTAGCGGGAGCAATATGTCATCTGCAATATTTGAAGCTTTAATTGGATTTCTGCATGATTTTACATGTCAATTTCAGTTAAGAGGCTGGTATAACAAAGATGATGTAGTTGCCGAATGGAAGAAAGTGAAAGACGATATGTGTCTACATGTCCACTGCTATGTGAGTGGTCCAAATCCCCTGCTAGACCTTGCTGCAGAGTTTCGGTACCACATATTCTCCAAGGAATTGCCTTTGGTAAGTTTCTCCTATAATATTGACTTAAAATAACTCATTTTTGTAGGAAGGGATTCCAAATTATCTACGACACCATCTCTTAGGTTCTTAACATCAATGACATGCCACTATAGTCTATAGACAAGCATTCATGCATCGCTGTGGTGAAATTGATAAAAAGCCATGTACAGCTATCTTCTGTACAACTACTACACTTTATGTTGCAATTTCTTCATTCCATTCTCCAGAAAGAGAGATCGGCAAAGATGGGGTGTGTTGTTTGGGTCACAAGTGCCTTAGATGGTCAACTTGCATGGATTTGGTGCACTTGTTATGGTTAAAACTGTTGGAGAGTATTGGTTAAATAGACACCATCTATAATTTCTCATTTTCCCCATATTATTCCTCACTTCATCATCATAGACATTGCAGAAAAAAATTTCTCCTGTTTCCTAGTCCAAGCTATAAAATTTGTTAAAATGTTTAATGGCCGATGAATTATAAATGGCTATATTTTCATATTGATGCAAAGCCAGGTGCTTAAAGCTGTGTTACATGGGGATTCAGTACTTTTCCGAGACCATCCTGAGCTACTGGATGCTTTGGTTAGGGTATATTTCCATTCTAGTTCACAAAAGTACAATCGCACAGAATGTTGGGGTCCTCTCAAGAAAGCTGCAGAGGTAAAATCACACATCACATTTTGCTACTGTCAACTCAATTTCCTCATGTTAGTAGCCCTGGTTTTCCAAGCAAAGACTAATTATTAGTATTACCTTTTTAATAATACCCTTAAAAGTACTCTTGAAGATATAAATTAGTTGTATCCACAGAATGGACACTTCCTTTGAAGTTTTGTAGCATTGCTTGAATCCAAAACCTCTAATATCTCACCAAAACAATTTCTAATAGAAAATCAGAAAGAGGGTGGAATTACCATTTTTATTTATGTTAATTGATTTTTTCAGGGAAGACAAGGGGACCAGATCCAAGGTTTGATAAGTGCAAGTGAAGATGGTTTGAAGCAAAAGTGGGGAAAATCAAGATCCATTTTTCAAGCTCTTTTTGCTTTCCTTCTTTGAAGTGCACTTCAGAAGCACCTTAATCTCGAAGTGTTCTCTGTTCTTCATGCCACAAGGATTGTTATTTCAGGTGCCTGAGGCATAGCAGGGTCCATTCTTAGCAAAACCTTAACAAATGGGAAGAGACTAAAGGCCAACCTCAAGTTGCATAAAAAATGTGGGGTCCTGATTCTTTTTCAATTAACACATTTGTTCAATTGGAAATATTGACTCACTATTATTGTGTGACTGAGACCTTTTTTCTTCTGGTAAATCAGAAAATGGCTCATTTCTTTTTTTCAAACTTTTCTTGTGTATCTTAGTTGTATACTTCTATATGTCATTCTGTGTGCGCCCCTCACCACCCCCTCTAATATGCCTCCCAAAAAAAAAAAAAAAAAAAAAAAAGAGAGAGAGAGAAGAAGACATAATAGAATTCTATTTTTTTTTTCTCCAAGAACTTCAACGGGTATACAGCATGGAGTGTCTGTGCCTATCAGTTAGCTCAAGATCTGACTATAAGCCATGTTCAGGCTACTCAGTCCATTTATTGAATGAGCATACACAATTGTTTACGGAAAATGCTAAAACTATTGTTAATTTTACTAAAACTTATAGAGAGATGCAGCAATGTGATTTTCTTTTTGAGCAAACAATGAATGTGATTAGGACAAAATTTAATAACATAGTATATAAATTTCAAATTTATGTTCTTGTTTTGTATTTAAAAATGATGTTAGTTCTTGAGCTCAACTAATAAAGTTTCTAATGATTAAATAAACAATGAATGTGATTAGGACAATATTAATAACATAGTATATAAATTTCATATTATGCTTTTGTTTTGTATTTAAAAATGACGCTAGTAAAGTCTTTAATGATTGAATAAGCTATTTTGGGTTAAATCCCCGCTTACACTAAGGATCAATTAGTGTCTTGGTCTAATAATAAATAGCTATCATCATGAGCGAACACCATAAGTTAAAACTTTCTAAAAAAAAAAAATTGACATTAGTTCCGATGTCTATGTAATAAAATTTATAGTATATTTTAACCCAAAAAAAAAAAATTATAGTATATTTAATATCACTCTTCTTTAATAGTTTTACTTGTTTACAAGAATCACAACTCAAGATTGCTTTTAGACAAACACTTTGATGTAAAGCTTGAACGTATTCTAAGATTGCAAATAAGTTGAAACTCTCTAAAAAAAATGTGTTGAAATTTATTTCTTTTATCTTAGGGGAAAAAACACAAAGGCTTGTTTCTCCTCCTTTATAGGACATGTTCAATTGATTGAAGTGATATATTATGATTTGTGTATAATAAAACTATAAAAGTGGCATCAGTATGCAAAGATAATGTTTACAATTTGTTACCTTAACAAGTTGTGGAAAAAATTACATCCCCAACATCAATATTCATAAAATGGTTTAATTCCTATAACATATACAATAAAATCTATGGACTGACATCTACCCATGGATTGAGATCAAATACAATTGCACCTAATGTAGTAGCTATTAATGATTAAGATTGAGATTGAGAGTTAAAAAAAAAAGTAACTTTTAATCTTAGCCCTTGAATAAAAAAAATAATGAAAAAAGAGTAAAAAATTAGAGTTAAAAAGAGAAAATTGTAAAAATCTTTGTGTGTGGGGAGGGTTGAATTGCATCTGGTGCAATACCTACCCATCCAAATCCTATACCCATTACCTGTGGTAAGACACGTACACACACATACACAAAAGGAAAAAAAAAGGAGTGCAAATATATAATAATAATAATAACAATAAATAATGAAAGGTGAAAGTACACTTTAGAGTTTAGATCCCTTTAGAGATTTTTAGATGAATTTAGCAAATTGAATCCTAAATCTATACTATATAGTTTGGTACCTTACAATAAATCGTGGAATGACATAAAATTTTAGTCAAATTTTCTAAAGTACCATTTAATATATATATATATATATATATTTGTGAATATTGCTTAGAATTCTATTATGTACGAATTTAAAATAAATTATATAATTAGTATTATTGTTCTAAAGAAATAACAGTTTCTTTTAAAAATATTAAACTAAAATTATAAAAAAAAAAAAAAAAAGAACATGGCATCCATGCCCATTTTCACACCAGAGAGACAGTTAAGCTCTGGGAATTCTAGGTTGCTAATCTGGCAAAACGAGCGGGGTGGGACGGGTTCAGGTCGGGTCAATCGGGTTTGCGGGTCAAACGGGTCGCAGGTCAAACAAGTCATTTTTAAACGGGTTAATCGGGTTATGGGTCGGGTTGGGTTTACCCGTATTAACAAGTTTTTTTTTTCTTCAATTACAAAAACAAATCAATGACAACCTGTTTAGAGAGAATGAATAAAATCAATTAAGCAAATGAATTGCACTTAATGCCACTTGTTAATATCCTTCCAATTTTGATAGTTTTGAGCATGACAAAAATTATTTAGTCATAAATTCATGATGGAAAAAGTCTTCAATGTTAATAGTTCACTGTCAAAATGCATATAATTACAAGTTTACACCTTCAAAAAGAGATAGATTTTAAAACAAACAAAACAAGTAAGCCAGCAAAGTAACAAGTTATCGGTCTTTTTAAGTGTACATGTTACTGTTGTATTTAAAATAATAGTAAAGTTAGATTACTTAGAAAGATAAACTAAACAAAAAAAAATTTAAAAATAAACATAACATATTAAATAAAGAAGAATAAGTGAGTATTTTATAAGAATTACACTTCAATCTCAATCTACTCAACTTTGGTAGCAGATTCAGCACTGCAAATATTCATACTTGCAAATTGTAACTCAAGTTGGCCAATTTTGTCAGCATCTTCATCTATAATATAATATTTTAATATAACTTAATGTACCATGAAAACAAATCAATAAAGAATTAAAATTATATAATTATTACTATAAAAAAAATTAAATTACCTTCAAATCTATATAGCTAACTTTTAATACACAACTTAGCTTCACATTTCAGGTAAAAGACGTGTTTATTTGTTTGTGCTTTTGGCTTTGGATGGAGTTTGGTACAGCTCAGCTCAACTCAATGAGATTTTTTTTTTTTAAATGGTTGTCTACTTGTCTTGATTCTTGCGTCACTTGACAGCCTTGGCTTGTGTTGTGTAACGTGCTGAGGACCTTTTGTCTTGTTTGATGGCAATTGATTTGGCAAGGCAAGCACTGAAGCTAGGCTAGTAGCTAGCTTCTCAAAAAAAAAAAAAACAAACTAAGTTTCTCTCCAAACTAGTTTGGAGAGAAACCCTTCAAACTTATTATATATCTCTTTTTTGGGTGTGAATTTTGAAAATCTAACCGTTAAATTTCATGTTACTTATGTTTTTAACATGTATATCAAATTTCGTTCAAATCGGATTTTATTTACTATTTGATCAATGAACTTATTTTTTATACATAATTTTAGAATACAAAAACTTGAAATTTTAACATTTATTTGATGATATAGCAATTGATCTTTGATTTTCTTGAAATTTTGTAAGCATGAAGAATATAATAAGAACATAAAATCTAACGGCTAGATTTTTAAATTTACACTAAATATAAAAATATATGATAAGTTCGAAGAGTTTCTCTCCAAACTAGTTTGGAGAGTAACTTTATTCAAAAAAAAGAAAAAAAGAAACTAGGCTAGCTAGCTTTTATTGGTAGTCATTCTCTCTAATATATAATATATATTGATTATTAGTTTTGGTACTTTGTGCTTTATGCACTTAGTATCAAGATGTAATTTAAATATTTTTTAGCAAATTTTTTTAACGGGTTGGGCCGGGTCACGGGTCAACCCGTTTTTGCTTCGGGTAAAAAAAATCGAGTTCGGGTCAGGTATTTTTCGGGTCAGGTCAAAAAATTCTGACCCGTATTGCTATGTCTAGTTGCTATAGATCTAGAAGGTCAAAAATAAAAGAAATAAAAACTTGTCTATTAACGTGTGCTGGTGGAACCAGTCAAATTAAAAAGAAACCTCATCCTGCCCAAAGCCGATGAAAACTACAATAGAGAATCAAATGAGGCAACTACAACGGGGGAATCAACGAAGCTACGGAGAAAAAAACTGTTGTTATTTGAGAGAGAGAAAGACAATAGGTTGGGCATTTTGGGGTTTTTATTTTTTAAAGTTATTAGGTAAGTTAAGAAATAACAATTATATTCTTTTTATAAAAAGCAATTATTTTTTATTTTAAAGAATAACTATCCTTAAGGAATAATTATTTTTTGTAATAAAATCCCAACTTTTGAATATTTATTCCTGTGTAATACCTATGCCATTACAAGATATATTAAACTGTACTAAACATACTCTAAGTTAACCAATTATGATATTAGTTGATTTTTTTATTAAAAAGCCACAACAGACAAATTAGCACACAAAATAATGCATAGTAAGATAAATAATACTAGAGTGATTTGTTGACAAAGTGAAAACCAATGGACGAATCTAAAAGGAAAAAGACACCAAGGGTTACCACAAACCCCATTAGAATTGAAGTTTTACATCTGAAATAGATCAAACTCGGCAGCACCATATGCATCATTCTCCTCAAGTAGCTTATCCTTCTTATCGGTAACATGTGAAGTAGATGCCTTAATCCTAGAAGACTTGCTCTGAATGTCAATGAAGGCGAGGGTGAGTTGACCAATTGCTAATATAAGCTTCAAATTTTACACACAATACAAATAGTAGGACAAACTACCTTCGTATTCCCTCAATTGCCCAACAAAAATCCTTCGAAATAGCCAACTAAACCCCAATAAAATGCGTGAACATGAAACCCTGGTATTTGTGCATACAATGCATGAATTAGAAATTCAAGAAAATAATGAGGATTTGAGCTTACCTTGTGATTGGAATAAATAAAAAATGATGAAATTTGGCATGAGAATTTTTGGCTCTTGGGTGTTCCTGGTGTTGAGAGATAGATGATAAAAAAAAAATTGATCAAATAATTGGAAAAGGGTTTGGGGTCTTCAAAATTTTGAGTCCTAATTGATTGAGAGTTGATCGAGAAATTGAAACCCTAACTTTATACATCCATTGTAGTTTTTTTTTTTTTAAATTTAAAGTATAACAAAAGTAGATGGTTTTCTAATGAGGCTAATGTTAGACTTTTCAATAAAGATAGAGTTTCTAGTTTTAGCTCCTATTATAATCTATAGGAATAGAGCAGCAATATGTGTATTTATAGAATGTGACTTTGGAGATTGATTATATTTTCAAATTTATTAATTTTTTATTTTAACCATGTTGTTCGATAGTTGATCCACCAGATAAACTAACGAGCAATGACCTGAATAGTAAAGAAAACATGAAGACCAGTTATGTTGTAGACAAAGATTTTATGTGTTTTTCGATTTGATCGATGTCTATGTTTTAGGCAAGGCCTTGAATTCAAAGTTCGAAGTCATTATCATTGTCTTCGATTGAATCCAAATCAAATGCATCATTCTCTATGAAATTTTTTTTTACTTATATTAATATTATTTACGCAATATGTATAGAATGTGCCTTAACTTGGAGTTTGAGATCTAATATTAATATTATATATGCAATATGTATAGAATGTGCCTGAACTTGGAGTTTGAGATATGTTTTCCTAGAATTTTAAGACACATGATATAATAGGATTTTATTTAGCAAAGACTTTTTTTTTTAGAGGATATTTAGCAAAGACTTAATTACAAATTCTATGACATGATTTTATTTTATACTTTCTAGTATTGTTATTTGTAAAACCTTGAGTTTGAATTATATTAGATGGCTAATTTTTTAGACCTAATTTTAATTTAATTAGTAATTTACGTAAGCCTATCTTTTCCATTTACATATTTATTTTTTATTTCTCAAACTAATTTTCATATTTATTAAATTTTTATTTTTTATTTAATCTTGCAGTTCAACCGATGACTCACTAATTGAACAATATAACCCTGTTACTAGACCAAATTAATGTTTGGTTGAGGTTTATTAAGTCTGCCCTTGCAACAAAAATAAGGCATTCCTTGTTTTATTATTTGTTAGGTTCTAAAGATTTAGGATTTTATGTATTTAGAACTCTAATGTGTAATATTGGAAAACCATGATCAAAACAATATGTTTAGTCTTGTTTAGGCTTGCTCAAAGTTGATTAAATATTGTAAAGTTGGAATCGAGTGGCTGCAGATGTATTGGAGCATTTCGGCCTGGCTCAATCGATCGAAGCTTAGGCTCGATCGATCGAATCTCGGGTCAGATGCGTTTTCTGCAGAGTTCCAGCTCAGCCCAAACTCTATTTAAACGTCTTGGGGTTCAAGTAAAACTCTTATATATATAAGGAAAACCCTAGAACGTTTTTGGGACTTTTGTAGAGAGATATTAGAGTGCCTCTTGTGCCTCCTTTTATTAGGGTTTTGTACCCAAACCTCTCTAAGTCTTTGTTGCTCATATTTGCTGTTTATGTGAATCTCTTGTGAGATCCTTGAAGAGCTTTCCTTCACATAAACTTAGGGTTGTCAATATCTTGATGATCAACAAGGTTGCTGCCATTGAAGCTTAAAGAAAAACAAGCGTGGATGCTTGTACTTGATGATTGAAGAATTCAAGAAAGAAGGAGTCCGTGGATTCGGAGCTTGCACGTGGTCATGTCAGTAAGTTCTACTGGTGGGTAGCATTAGGAAGTCGAGCGGGGAGCTTGTAGTCCTTTTGTATGAACTTCGATTCTTTCATAGTGGATTCAGGTTTGCCTTGAGGATCGGTGGGTCAAATCCTCCCCAGGTTTTTACCGTGTGGTTTCCTGGGTGATCATATCTTGTGTTATTTATTTTCCGCTGCATTAATATTCTTGATATGATTGTTTGGATTGTTTTAACCTAGAATTGCTTAATTTGACTAAGTAACAACTTGGCTAATTAATCTAGGCTACGCAATCTGGTTAGTTTAAGGGGTCTAAATTTCTATCAAGTGATATCAGAGCGGGTAGCTCTTTTGTTTTAGATCTTTTGATCTAAGAGCTGATCCTTGACCCCTGTTGTCATGGACAATTTGAAGTGTCTTTCTGATCATGTTTCTGCTCATGCTTCTGTTGATTTTTTTGATGCTTTTGAAACTCTTCGTAAGGAATTATCTAAATCTTTGAAAATTACTAAGAAATTTAAAGAAGAGTTCAAATTGGCTAATCTTGAAAAAGAGGAATTGATTGTTAGATTAGATTAGTCTAATAAAAAGAATGAATTTTTGAGAAATCAAATTTCCTCTCAAGATGAGAAGATGAAAAGCTTGGAACAAGAGTTAGCTGAGTCTAAAGCTAAACTTGAAAATTTGATTAGTACCAAGCCTGCTGATGATAACAGAATTGTTTCTGTTTCTCTTAAGCCTAAAACTGAAAAAGTTTATATCCCTCCTTTTAAGAGGAATAATAAAGAAAAGGCTTATTTTGCTAGGTTAGACAAAGGTAAAAGTTCTGATGTAGACGCTGAAGTTTCTAAACCTAAGTCTAAACCTACTGTTAGGGAGCATAATAAATCTGTTTTTGTGCCTACCTGTCACCTTTGTGGTGTTGTTGGTCATATTAGACCAAATTGTTCTTTGTTGAGGCAAAAACCAAAATCTGAGAATAGATTTGCTGTTAGGAATACTGATGTTCCTAAATTTGTTCCTGTTTGTCACTTTTGTGGTGTCTCTGGTCACATTCGTCCTAATTGTCATAAATTGAAATTTAAGCATTCTGTATGTCAATCTAGGATATGTGATGATATTTCTCCTGCCATAAGTCCATATAAATTGTTTCATATTCTTTTGAAAAATTTGAGCTTGTTGGCTTGTGAAAGGAATTTGCAGGATTTCAGTCTCTCTCAGAAGATTGGTGTAATTCCTCAAATACACTCTGCTTCACATGGATTTTCACCTACAAAGCCGAAGAATCGTGCTAAATGGGTGAGAAAAGATTCTCCAAGGTGAGTGTTGCTAACCTGTCCTTGATTTAATTCTTTCAATTAATTGTGGACATGTTTTGTTTTTGTTTTTGGTTGTTTTGTTTTTTAGGTTGTTTTTTATTAAAAAAAAATCCAAAAACATTGAAAAATTCTCAAAAAGACAAAAATATTTTATTTTGTGTCTTGTTTTATTTTTCTTGAGGATTACATGAGTTTTAATATCTCTCTTGATTTAGAACATGCTTGACATTGTGGAGATACTTGAATAGTTTGTACTAAGCTATTTTTGATTTTGTGTGAGTATGTACTAGTTTGTACATGTACTTAAGGGTTAATTAAGGAATTGATATTTCTTGTTTGTATACCCTTTATAGCTTAGTTAAGCACTGTTATGCATTGCATTTGCATTGTTCATTTAGCATAATATGTGCTTTTTGTTCTTGGTCATAATTTTTTTTAAAACCAAAAAGAATTTTGTGTTTTGTATTATAGATCTTGGATTTATAATCAAGGTTGGCCACCTTATATTTACATAACAAGTTTATGTACCTTATTTAGCTTAGATGAGCTTATTTTATTGCACTTTACTAGTTGAAGCTTTGTAGTGCATGTTGTGTGGGAAAGATGTTTATGGTGTTTATCACTTTGTCTTAATCTTGAAGTCACATGTTATTTGACTGTCGGACTTGATCTTTTTGAGAAAGGCATAAATAACCATCTCACCACTGTTCACTAGCCAATCATGAACACCTTAGTGCATATCATAAGATTTTGTGCTCGAGAAAGTGTAGCACATGCACAAAAATAACATAAGGTGTAACCTCAGCTTTAATTGCTTAATGCTTAAAATTGGTGTGTACTATTAGGCTTGATGCCAAATCACATAATTAAAATTGGTGTGTACATTATGAGGCAAAATTCAAGAAACTTACATGATTGCAAGCTTATGTTCTAGGAGATGTGAGAGTTATAGGATGTAACTCTTTAGGTGATAGTCTCTTTTAAATTCTATGTGATGAATTTTGTAGACTTTGTGATTGATTGCTATTCACATATCACCTCACATGTATCTCAAGTTTTTGCTAGTTGCACACACTACACAAGTTACTCTTTGTTAAACTTGGTACATTTTATTGTGTGTGATTTTGTTGTGGCCATCCAAGATTACAAGTTCCTTGATCTTAATGCAAAATGTGTTTCAAGTTTGAGAAATTGAAAATTCTAGAGCTTGAATGTACCCGAATTGGGGATTTTGTTCAATTAGGTTGAATTTGATGAAATTGGCTTGTTGTTTTGATGTAATTAAGCATTATACTCTGTGAGTTGTGTTATGTGATGCTCAATTCATCTATTTGTTTAAAAATTCAACAAGTGGTTTTCAAATTTTTGGGGTTTTTGTTAGAAACTCTATGCTCAAACCAATTTTGTCAATTTGATCTCAATTGAACTTAATATTTTACTGCATTAGTACATGCATCATGGCATTGTATTTGTTCATGCATCATATAGATTTTTATTCTATATTGTTTTTGTGCTAACTTGTAGTCTCCCTTGGTTTGTGTTTAAGATTCACATGCATTGGATTGATTTCTGTATCCATCTTACAGTTTTGCAGTCATATCTCTCATTGTTTTCATACATAGCATGCATACACTTTGCTAAATTGGGTACTCAACTTGATCTAAAAATTGATTGATTAATTTTTGAGTTACGTACTTTCTAGTATATGCTATTTTTATGTGTGAACTATAGAAAATATTTTTCTTAAGAGATATGATGGATAATCAATGTGCAAATATTTTTTCTACTCATGCAACTGTTTATGGGTCACATAGTGCCATGTTTGCATTTTATTGAAAGAGAGAATATTTTTTCTTCATGTGTATCCTCACCTTTGTTTTTAACTTTGGTTTGTGTGTTTTTAACTTTGGTCCTGCTGGTGAGGATATTCCTGATCCTGTTGGTGATGCTGCTGCTACTGATTTCCCCCCCCCCCTCCTTTATTTTTCCCCAAAATTGTTTTTCCCACAGCTTGTTTTGTTTTTCCTATTTTTATAGGGGGAGAAAAGTTTTTTTTTAACCTGTGTTGTTCATAGGGGGAGCTGTCTCTATTTTCTATAGAGTTGAATTGTTTTGTGTTCTCCTTGATTCTCTATTTTCTCTTATCCTTTATTGCGTATGTTGACTGTTTACTCTTTATTGAGTTGTCTTTGTCAATACGTGACAAAAATGGGGAGATTTATTTGAAATGTGGGAATATGTGTGGAAAATACAAGAATGATATGTTTAGGGGGAGTTAACCTCGTTTTTGATGTATCTAACTTAGGGGGAGAGTTAGTTTGCATATTTGTTGATTTACTGTTTTTCTGTCACACATGCGTTTATGCGTTTGTTTAAGTGTTTCAGGAAATATACAGGTTGATTCAATTGAGCTGCTGTCTACACTTGCAACTGATGGATAGTAGTTAGGTTGGATTTGTTGTTATGAGCATTATTTTTGTAATGGGTTGTTTACTTGTAAACTTTGAGCTTTTATTTTGTGTTTTGTCACAGATTGCCAAAGGGGGAGTTTGTTAGGTTCTAAAGATTTAGGATTTTATGTATTTAGAACTCTAATGTGTAATATTGGCAAACCATGATCAAAACAATATGTTTAGTCTTGTTTAGGCTTGCTCAAAGTTGATTAAATATTGTAAAGTTGGAATCGAGTGGCTACAGATGTATTGGAGCATTTCAGTCTGGCTCGATTGATCGAAGCTTAGGCTCGATCGATCGAATCTCGGGTCAGATGCGTTTTCTGCAGAGTTCCAGCTCAGCCCAAACTCTATTTAAACGTCTTGGAGTTCAAGTAAAACTCTTATATATATAAGGAAAACCCTAGAACGTTTTTGGGACTTTTGCAGAGAGATATTAGAGTGCCTCTTGTGCCTCCTTTTATTAGGGTTTTGTACCCAAACCTCTCTAAGTCTTTGTTGCTCATATTTGCTGTTTATGTGAATCTCTTGTGAGATCCTTGAGGAGCTTTCCTTTACACATAAACTTAGGGTTGTCAATATCTTGATGATCAACAAGGTTGCTGCCATTGAAGCTTAAAGAAAAACAAGCGTAGGTGCTTGTACTTGATGATTGAAGAATTCAAGAAAGAAGGAGTCCGTGGATTCGGAGCTTGCACGTGGTCGTGTCAGTAAGTTCTACTGGTGAGTAGCATTAGGAAGTCGAGCGGGGAGCTTGTAGTCCTTTTGTATGAACTTCGATTCTTTCATAGTGGATTCAGGTTTGCCTTGAGGATCGGTGGGTCAAATCCTCCCCAGGTTTTTACCGTGTGGTTTCCTGGGTGATCATATCTTGTGTTATTTATTTTCCGCTGCATTAATATTCTTGATATGATTATTTGGATTGTTTTAACCTAGAATTGCTTAATTTGACTAAGTAACAACTTGGCTAATTAACTAGGCTACGCAATCTGGTTGTTTTAAGGGGTCTAAATTTCCATCATTATTGTTGTTGTTGTTTTGAAGCTAAGGCATTCCCTTTAAGTTAGCGAGTCAATCTATATATGATTGACTTTATATGTATGTGTTTTAGTGTTATCTCAAATAGTATGTATTGTAAGGATACAAAAATCTGGTGACCCAAACTCACTTAGAATAGTGAAATTTGTGCTATTCAGTTAGGCCTAAACCAATAGATATTTGTAAAGAGAATGGGGTAAAACAAGTTGGGCTTAGCTCGATGATTCAGACAAAGAAGGAATGAACAAAATCCAAAGATTTAGTATATAAATGGTTCTTTACAATCTCGCCCGAGGACGATGTTCTTGCACAAGGATGTACATTCTCCTCTCTCTCTCTCTCTCTCTATTTTTTTTCTAATCTCTTTTTTATTTTTATTTTTTAGGGGATCCCTTCATCTGGAAGTCCTCTTTTTTTATATATTCCTTAGCTTATTGCATCCTAGCTCTCCATCTACAATCCTCCAGACTCTCCTTAGGACACTTGTCCCTTTAAACTTTTGTTGAAGGTGGTAAAAGGAGATGCTTAGCTGTGAATTTTACTGTTCAAGTCACTTCCTCATCAATGCAGTTGATAAAACTGTTGCTAGTCATTTAATGCGAGGGCAGTAGGTGAGCTTTCACTAAAAACTTCCTTCACCTACCTTGACTCTCATTGAACACCATCCTCTCCATTCCGCCTTCTAGAAAGTATTTTGTGCCCTCTCTTATCCTCAAGCGAATCCCCTCCTCGGGCTTAAAATGATTTTATAATGATAGTCACAGCTTGTTGTACCCTTCCTTGGTCCTCGGGTCCCCACAAATATAAATGTAATGAATCCCTTCTTCAATATATATATATATATAGATATATATATATATATATATATATATATATATATATATATATAGACACACACACACACACACACACACACACACACGAATAGAATGGATGAGACTAGAAGTACATTCTATAAACAAATTCCTATGATTTTGGGTAGGATTGTCCAACCAAACCGTGAAACCAACCCACTTTCCCCAATTGACTTCATCTGACCCAAAGTCAGCCGACCCAAAGCCTATGATAGTAGGTGGCGGGTCTTCGCCCTAAGAAACCATTTCTAGTAGGTCGTTGCGTGAAACCCAATTCCAACTAACCTAACCGATCTCCACCCCACTAGGGTCGTCGTTCTCTGTTGGTATGAGCATTATCCACTTTGATCTTGCCAAATCCAGTGGAATTTCATTCCAGCAAGTACTTTCAGTCAAATCTACTCTTTCCCTGACTTCATTCGACAACCGAAAAATACTTGAAAAGACCCGACTCAATAGAACCGACTCTTCTTCTTAGTCGGTGACAATTGCCGTTCCTAAGAACTCAAAGTGGTTGGGTCGAGTCTAAGTTGGGCACAAACTTGATCCGTGGACTAGGCCGTGAAAAGCTAGGGAATATGGAAGGGACCAACTTTTAATGATAAGGAACACATGGAATGTATAAAAGGACCAACTTAGTTATAAATGCATTAAAAAAAATAAACAAAACAAAAGAAGAGAACAAAAATGTAAAGAAAACAAGAAAACCACTGGAAAAATTTAAGTTGTAGCCTTGTAGGCAAATATTTTCCACGTTCTGCCATGATGTCTATGTTATAGGCAAGGGTATCTGTCCATGGAGGTTGACTTCAAATTTCTAAGTCATTATCCTTGTCTTCGACTGAGTACAAATGAAGTGCATCATTCTTGTACATTTTTAGACCCCTTAAAATACAAGTTGTTTAACCTAGTTATTTAGCCAAGTGATTATTTAGGTAAATTATTCAAATCTAGGTTAACACAAGTAAATCATATCAAGTAAACAATACGGAAAATAAAGAACACAACGATATGATAACCTAGGAAAACCAAACCGGTAAAAAACCTGGGGAGGATTTAACCTAGCTATCCTCAAGGTAAAACAGATCCACTATGAAAGAATTGAAGTTTTACAATAGCGACTTAAACCACTAACATCCTATTACTACCTCAAGTAGAAAACTTACTACCACGACCACGTGACAGCTCCGAGTCCACATACTACTTCTTTCCTTAATCCACAACAACCGCAAGTACTCCCACTTGTGTTTTTCTTTACACTCATGAAACAACAACTGAAGAGATCACTAAGTTCTCGACATCAATCTTGATCTTGATAACCCTAAGTATGTATGAAGACAAACACCTCTAAATCTCACAAGCGATTCACACACACAGCATATCAACAACCTCTAAAACGTGGTTAGGATTTTTCTTTTTATACTTGGAGTAAAATATAAAACCCTACACGACAAACCAAGCTTGGGCTGAATTGGAAAATTCTGCAGAAAAACAATCTGCACAAACTTCGATCGATCAAACCTTGCAGATTTACACAATAAATCCTGCAGTACACTCGATTCCAACTTTACACATAAACACACTTTGAACAACCTAAATCTAGACTCGAAGTTTTGATCATGGTTTGTCAACATTACATATTGAAATTCTAATACATTTAGGATCTAAATTCTTAGAACCTAACAATTCTATTTTACTTCTACCATCAAATATGCATGGCTTTCATATTTTAATCTTCTCCTGCCGGCCGAAATGAACAAAAAAGTCCTAAGCAATTTTCTTACTTTAAATTAAGACCTGCTAATAGTGTCTTTGACTGGACACTTGGGATATACGTGGCAAGTAAACGCGTTAGTGAAATGCCTAAAAAAAATTAAAATTTTTTGTCTCAATTGTTGCCAGATAATTGGAGTGATCATCTTCATTTTTAATACAGAGAAATTGCGCAGATGATGGGAAATTTTTTACATCATTCCGTCACTTAAATGTGTCACCTATCGAAATTCAAAAGTCATATGCTTTGTCAATCATGAATTTGAGGCAAGGATAACTTAAGATTCTTGAGAACATGACCGTATCATCTTAATCGACTCACTAAACCCCCCACCCTCTACAAGTATGGTCTACCAATATGCTACTTGTAATGTGCATATTCTGTAAACTCAGGTCAGCGAATGTTCTATCCCGTGTTCACACGGAAGGGATGATTTTGGTTTCCAATTTTTTATATTTTTTATTTTTATGGATCCCGTGGACAAGTGCTTGAAGACAGTGATTAATGTTGAGTTATTTACTATAATTCATTAGGTTTTTTTTTAGTGTAATTGCATATCAATCAATCAACGATAAATATTTTTTAGCTTTGTTTGCTTCAATAAAAATATTATTTGAAGATAGTTTTCTACATTTTCCTATGTTCAACCGTATAAAAAAATAGTTCAAAAGAAAACTATCTCTTAACTTCCCTTATTTAACTCGATATAAGATAAAATTGTTTGGAAAACGACTCTATCTCATGCGAAGTTAAATGAGGAAAACAATTCTATCTTAAGCAAAGCTAAAAAGTAAAGTTAAGAGATGATTTTTTAACTTATTTTAAAGTCGCTACCATACATAAGAAAATGAGTTTGGTTTCTAAAAAATGTTCATTTTCCAAAAAAAATGTTTATGTCTAAACAAGAGTCTTTTTACATTAGTATTTTGATTAGAATAAAGTAAGAATAATCTGGGAATGATTAGAAATAACTATCGTAATTACATCATAAGGACCTTCCGCTCCATATAGTTTAACAAAGGTATTTACGTGCAAAAACATATTTACTCTCTTCCTATATATGCTGCTTCCTTTCTTTCTATATATAGAAACAAAGTTTCACTCAAACTCCAACACTTTAGTTTTCTTATCACCCTCCCTGTAAATTCCAGCTAAACCTGAAGATGGAGAAGAAAATGATAGAGTGCAAAGGGTTTGGATCAAAAGCGCAGGATGTGAAGCACAACAAATGCATGGCTGCTCCTGCTAGAGGAAGCATAAAGCGCAAGATTTTCAATGGAATCTTCGATGGGCTTAAAATCGCAGCCCAAAGGATTGCTCGTATGCTTGTCTTCAGCCATGAAGAACCCTAACTTTCGCCACAGCAATCAGCTGATTGCTACAAATACTGTTTATATATCTCAATCCATTGTAATATAGTCATCCCCTGTGAGGGTTGGGTGTGTAAACATGATCAGGCATGTGTGTCCCTTTTTTATTTTATTTAATTAAAGTCTAAAGTATAGTCATACCATCTTACAAATGGTTAGCCTTTTTTTATTATTAGAAAATGGTTAGCTATTGATATTATGGAATGTCATGACTATAAAGTACATTCTTCCTTATAAAAAGGAACAATTTTCTTTGTATTAATTAGAACCAAATTAATTTTATATTTTAATTGTAAATTACTCTATATAGATTGTAATATAATCATCCCATGTAAGGGATGGGTGTGAAAACATGAACATGTGTCCTTTTTTGCTTTTGTTTAATTAAAGTCTGAACTAGGCATATATACAATTTACATGCGGATGGATATTCACAGAATAAGCAAACGGTTAGCTATTGATACTATAGAATGTTATCACTACAAACTTCCATATAGAAGGAAACAAAGTTTCTGGAGTCAACTTTGCCAAGCCTAGGAAATTTAATTAGACACCACAAATACCAATTAACCAATTATATTATTACCAAGTGATTACTTATATTAATTATGAATAGTCTTTGGTCAAAGAGAAAACCATCGGAACAATTTTTCTAAAGTAAAAACCACTTGGAGAGAACCTTCCCTAAAGAAACAAATTAACTATGATAAGTGAGGTTTTACAATTAAAGAAAAATATTTTCCTAAACTCTACCAACTCATAGACACAAAGAAAGCCTTTCACTGCACCAACATGTCTAGACTCTACAATCATATGAATTGCTTCCACGAATGATGCACCCATGTTCACAACTAGAAATGGCCTCCAACCAACTCTTCTAAGAATTGCTTCAAGGTTTTCTTCACCGCAATAAGTATGTTGTAAGTACCATAGCTTTAGCTTCTTCACCAACTAGTCTTCAAATGTATAAGTTAAGGACTTGACAATGATATTAATCCAATTCTAGTGTGGTGAAAGGACAAATATATTAATCCAATTCTAGTGTGGTGAAAGGACAAATATATAAACTTGTAAGTAAAGTGACCTCGTATATATATAATTCTTTAATATTCAAGGGTCAATTTGTAATGTTTCGATGGACATTATTGCAATTTGTAACAGTCCAAAATATTCTCTTGATATAATTGAGAAATTTAAAGAATAATATTTGAAAGAGTTTCAAGTCAATTAAATAGTCTTTTAAAGGTATTGACGAATCCTACGATTAAAGATTGAAATCCCTAAGGATCCTACATCCAATTTCTCTCTAGTGTTTACTAAAGTCTTATAAATAATACATATCATGTTGGTGGTTGGTCTTTAGAACTATTGTGTGATACTCAAAAAAACCCTAAAACAAAAGAGGGAGGGACATGAATACCTTGAGATCAAGGCAACACACTTGGGTTGCTAAGAGTGGTACACATTTTTATTCTATTTAGAATCCATAGTTCTACGGTATATATTGATTGCTGAATCAAATAAATATTTTTATTTGATAGTGTTTCCGCATGTTTCAAAAAGATCCGCCAAAAAGTAATTTTTATCAGATAGCCATGAATTAAACAAAACACAATGTTTAAATGCGCACCATTTGTTATATATATTTATATATATAACCCATTTATGAGGTGTTTCAGATTTATTATTTTCAAATAAGGTAAAATACAGTTAACATCCTTGAAGTTTGGACTAATGACAATCAAGTTTAAAATTTTTCAAAATTGACAAACTTAATTCCTAAACCCAATTTAGACCCTAAATTGTTAGTCATTTTCTCATCTCTCTCACAGCGTGATTAAAGAGTAACTTGGTTAATTATAAAAAAATTTAGACCTGACTTGCATTAGCTCAAACTAAAAGATGTTATGCAAAGCATAGGAATATCTATAAAATTATCAATAAAAGAGTCCTTTTTTTTTTTCCTACGTAACAAAATAATAGTGTATCCCCTATTCTTTTTTTGAGAAACAGTGTGTCCTATTCTAATGTCAGATGCATGTGAAATTCAGTGACCATTACATATGGAGCTGTAGTGAGAGATTGAGTACATATTCCGGTTTGAGAATCACATAAGATAATGGTCTCTTGCGGATAAACCCTCACCTCCTCCACAAGAAGGTACGGAATTACTTGCTCGGACATGGACATAAGACGTAAAAAGTTGGCATCTTTGGCACCATTGTGAACTACTTACTTGTAGCAAAGTGCATGAAGGTGGCACGAAGGTTCCTCCTCTCTTCCCTCAACAGTAATACCCATATAGCAAATACATACATATATATATATATATATATCTTTCATATAACTAGTTAACCACTACTTCTCATGCAACTCTCTTTCTCTCTATCTCTCTCTCTCTCTTTCTAATGGACAGGAAGACAAAAATGGAGGCTAAAAAGTTGGACTTGGTTCCACGAAGGGCTATGGCAAGAAGCAACAAGAAGAGGTGCCTGGTGGTTCTTCCTGTTAGAGGAAGAATCAAGCGCAAGATTTTCGCCCTCTTGTTTAAGAAACTGAAGCTCACAAGCCTACATGCCGTTCGTTACCTGCTTAGCAACAACAACCCCAACTACAGTTAACTATCCTAGCTCCTCTTTTCATCTACAGAAATACATACTTTAGGTTGTAATTAGCCACTAAATGTTATTATGAAGCACCTTCTTTTTCTGCATTTACATATTAATTAATACTCATTCGTGCACTTCATCTTTCTTTCTTTTAATTTTTTATTTCGTGAAAGAATATCCTAAACTTGATTGGCCACATTAGATCATATACAAAATGAAATGATTTAGGAATGACTTAGAAGATTTGTTCTCAAGGGGAAGGCCGTAGTCTTCATTTCCTTCTCAAAGCTTGAGGCCCATACTTTTTTTTAATACCTTTATTAGATAATTAGCTTGCATATATTCTTGATAAATAGTATATAACCAAGTTTTGATAAAGAAATATTTTTTAGTATTTTATTTTTACTTTTTTTAATTTATGTCTCTCTCTTTTCTATTGAATATTCAGACTTTTCTCAATTTAAAGGTAACTTACAAAGAAAAATATATAGTAGTTAGATGAGATCATGGGAAGAAGCAAAATATATATAAAAATATATCATATATGATCAAGCCACGACCATGAACACTGGCTTCCATTTATTTTATTTTCATGGTTATCTTTATATAAGTTAGGTATATATATGGTCATTTGCTGGTCTAAGTTATATCTTTTGCCTCAGGGGTAACGTTCTAGTTATCAGTATCATGCTTTATCAGCGGATTAACGAGAAGAAGTACTGGACCAAAGCTTGAAGAAAGAGCATCAATAATTGGGAAGAACACAAATCTTACAGGCAGTGATATATATATAGCCTATGAACAATAATGTAAGAACACTAAAAAATAAGAGATCTTATACTTCTTTTCTTTTCTTTTTACATACCCAACCCCATATCATCCTTAAAGCTCTTGTACCGGCAATGCTCAAGTTAAGTCTTCTTCTTTTCGTTTCTTGGTTCAATATTTAATGCAAAAATAATTGATATATAGATGTTATTGCCTATCTTCTAACTCATAAGATATTTAATCTAAAATCGCACAATAATCTAGGGTTCTTTAATTTTCTGATGGCACACAAGAATTGTAGGAAATTAATTCTTTTTAATTCTATAGAATGGGCTAGCTATATTAATATTGGCAACTTGTGTGTGTACAATTCTCCCCAAAGGGCAAAGGAATAAAAAAATAAAAACTAAAAACAAAACAAATTAAACATAATAGCAAATGAATATATATAACCTAAAAAAATGAATAACCTAAAAGAGAAAATAATTAAACAAGCAGATAATATATATACAAAGTTATGCAAAAATAATATTTATTATCCTTGTCTCGACTCGGTGAAAATGAGATTCTTCCCTATTTGGTTGAAGGAGAAAACTTTTAGTCGCACTCCACGTTCATGGCGCATAAGGTAAAAACAAAAACTGTACATTGATTACATACAATACAACCAAAAAAAAAAAAAAAAATAGGGGGTGAAAAACACACGGCAGCTATTACAACAAGACAAGATGCTAGTTTATCAAATATATATCAATTCAACAAATATATGATTAATTCAAAATCATACATGAGGCATGCACTAATGGCACACGTGAATAATTCGAAGCTAGCAAGCAGTACAATCTCCACGATAAAAATGGGAGCAAATGCAACATATACATATACTTGCTCCAAAAACTCTCCCAAGTTTCCAAATATACCATGCATACACCTCTCTCTAAAACAAAAACCATTAAAATTAAAACTTCTCCGAGGCTTTTTATGGGATTCAGTGGTTGAATGAATTTGAATACGTTTATCCTAATCAATTTGATCCCCCTGATATAGCAAAATTCTAAATACAGGGAACTTGTTATGTTCATCTTCTGTTATTGTCAGAATCTAGATTCTAAATCTCCATTCAATAATTTGAAATAACTCGGGAACTTAATTAAGGAGTTTACATAGAATGGGAGTAAAACTAAATTCATCAAAATATAAGTATAACTAGTATTATGCCCGTGCGATGCATGACTTAATCAAGAATTATGTGTAAACTAAAGAAAATAAGATAACATTTTCTAATTTAAGTAAAATTAAATAATAAAATAGATAGAACAATTTATCACCAAATTATATCAAAACATGCTTAATAATAAGCTAAAAATAAGATTGTTCTCTAAATCAAAATTAAGGGATGGATAAACGTGTAATTCATATATGATATAAAAAATAATAGCAAATCATGTCTAACAATATTAAACATGAATGTGTAACAACATATCACCATTGGAACCCATGTCATAAATTTTTAATTCATATACGATATAAAAAATAATAAAAAATCATGTCTAGCATATTTAATTATTGATTCTCAAGCCACCAAAAAAAAAAAAAAAAAAAAAAAAAAATCATATCTAAGCATATTTAATGATTGATTCTTAAATCATAACCATGTGTGGGTTCTATTTTGGACAGTACCCAGGCCTAAGTGGAATCAAGGATCCTAGGGCTCAATAGAGTTTTAAAATAGAGTGATATTTTATTATATTGAATTTTAGTACATTGGATCCTTCCTTCCGCTCGGATGTATCACAAGGTTCAAATAAGTTCAAAAGTCACAGACTTAGATAGCTCTCTATAGGTTTCCAAGACTTGTGAGGTTTGAATCCCCTTGAATCCAAGTGTATCCTCTAGTGCCCGTCTCAAAATCTCTCACAGTGTTTTTCTCTTTTTCTATTTTTCTGAGATTTAAATGAATTTTTCAGATGGTCTTTGTGCTCTGATTCCTTATTGCTGAATGAATTTTGATAATGACTTGATCCCCCTTTATAGTACCTTCCTATGTTTTTTTGGTGTGCCATTAATTCCCTCCATTTGCTGCCCTGGGTACCAGAACCAATGTTGTGTCAACAACATTAGTGGCTGGTCATTTCCTTATTTTCTAATTACATCCTTCTTTTGAGATTTTCCCCCAAAAAGTCCCCAACTGACCTTCCTCTTTTGGGGGGTCCTAGGAGCTGACTTTCAATTTTCTCTTCCCAAAACTTCTAGATGGACCTTTTTTAGACCCCACCTTTTGGTTGCTTCATCTTTTGTCTTTTCCTCTAAATGGGTAGATTCCCTTTTGTCAAGCTGAAAGATCCCCAGCCACATTCCTTCATGGTTCACTTTCTTGGGTTCCCTGAGGTACCAAGCTTCTTTTTATCAAGTGTTGATTCCTAAGTCATCAACTTTTTTCTGAGTCACAGGCGGCTAATGGGACATGCCTACCTTTGTTCCTTGTATCCATAGGCATGCTTTCCTTGAGCTATCCAAATCCCAGCTGGCTCTTTTCTGCATTTCCCGAGGATCCCCTTGATTCTAGCAGTCCCAAGATATCGTGGTCTAGTCCCTTTCTAGACTCCCCAGGGGACTCTCCTCACAAAGGCTGGGCTGAGCTTCCTTTTTTTTTCTTTTTTCTTTTTTCTTTTTTTCTAAGGCCCAAAGCTTGCCCATTCATGGGTTTGGGCTTTCTCTTACTCATTTTAAATGGGCCTTGGTTGGCAGATTGGGCCTTGCCTATCTTTGAGGGCCCCTTTAGTCTTAGATTTCAACACTTGTAATATTTTGGACCTCAACACCATATAAATCGGATAAAACTTAATAAAATTAGGTTAAACAAAAGACAAAACAATACATACCTACAAAGTGTAAAAGAAGAGAAGAATAGAGGAAAAAAAACATATGGTGGGTATTTATTATGAATTATTTGATATATATACACTCCACATTGAAAAAGTTGATATGAAAAAAAAAAAAAAAAAAAAAAAAAAAACAAAAAAGAGTCTAATGTGAGTCTAATTTGTGGAGGTGTGAATTATAGAAGAAAAATATAAGAATAAAATACCATATCTATTTTTTTTGAAAGTCTTAAAAATATGAACTAACATTGTTGTTTTTGACGTTAATATAATTTTTTTTTTTTTTTTTTTTGAAAATCTAAAAATAATAATAGCATTGCTTTTTTTTGATGTGTAGTTATATAATTTATGTAAAAAAATTCGTTTGTTAGATACCAAGATGAAATTTTGTCTATCCATAATCCAACCAATGATCGTTTTTGTCAACCAAAAAAAAAAACCAATAACTCATTAAAACTTCAACAAATTAAAAAGTTATATCCTTATAAAAAAAGATTTAAAATTTATTACACTCTAGACTCTAGAGTCCTTATTTAACTATTCTTTCACTTTAACTACTCTACGTACACTCTAAAATTTTTAGAAATCATAGATAAATTAATAATAAAAGGATTATATAAGAATTTGAATTGTAATCAAATTAAAATTTTTATCAACTTAGAAATTATAGGAGAAGAAGATAAGGACAAAATATATATATATATATATATATATTTTTTTTTTTTTAATCTAACAAAATTTTTGCAATTTGGTAAAGCCAATTGGCGCAACCACGGCGTCTAAACTCAACTTTTATTACATAATTGTGGGGTCAGAGAATTTGGCAACCCCCGCCCACTTTATACCAAGCCCAAGGCCCATGCCGAGGAGGAGGAAACGCCCGAGCACGAAGTGTGAAAGTCCAAATTGCCCAGGAACCTTGCCGAGGACAAACCCTATAATCAGCCAACCAAGACCATGGGAGGAGGAAGTAACGGGCCACCATAGGCAACCTTCCAGGGCATCTAAGGAGAAAGAACAAGTACAACATGTCAGCTATGGAAGCATAGCTGAGGAGTAAGACCAGGATGAACTGTCACTTCCACATTAAATGCGCATGACTAATGTTCCGGCAACATTAATGGAGAAATGACCCCTGAGCAGTGTTGCCTCGGTTGCTGCAACTCACAGGGGGTTTGGTAAGGTGACTGATGGGATGTGTTGTCAGAGAGAGGCATGGATGATCAATAATTGGAGGAATGAGATCGTTGGAGGAGGACTATATAAGGGGAAGAAACAGATCAAAAGAAGGGGGGAAAACCATTCCCATGGGATAAATACTACCACCAAGCTCCTCGGACCGAGCCGAGGACAGACTTTCTAAGATAATTTTGGTTCATCTACATTCGATGGTGGCGAATACCACATCTAGGGCCTAGTTCTTGAACCCCCTCTCTACAAATTCATTGTATTGGGCTAGCTGGGCTTGAGTCCACTCACTCAACAATAGAAGTGCTCAAACCCAGACCCTACAATTGGCGCCGTCTGTGGGAAGAACTAGTGTGTTAGCAAGTGCAATGGTCAATTATTCCTGCGTTACTAGCTTGCTCAAAGTTAGGCAAATTTTTCGACACCGTCGCTAACACCGATTCCGAGCCTCGTTAAAAAAAAAAAGAAAGAGAAAACAACGCACCCACCCAAGAAGCCGCTGTTGCAGAAAAATGAAAGGTTCATAGAATGAAGCAAGTAAACAGTACAGCCTTTTTATTAAATGAAGGAAAAGTACATCATACGCCTGAAGGCTTAGACAAACTTGTTCTAAAGCTAAAAATACAAATGGAGGCTTAGACAGACTTGTTCTAAAGCTAACCGCGGGAAAGGGAGGCCAAGGCAGGCTTGTTTTAAGGCTACCAACAACTCCCGAACCCATATGGATGGTACCGGCGACGAGAGGGGAGAAGGAGTGGAAACGCCTGATGGCCCCGTCCTAGGGTGCTCCTTTGATGCTCTCCCAGCCTCATGATAATTAAGCATTGGAGGCGGTAACACCCGAACACCAATCGTAACGTAATCTTGCAAACCTCCATCGGAGGGCAAGCTGGGCGCGAATCACTACCAGCTTGAAGGGCAGGCATGGACGCATACTGGAGAAGAATATTATGTTCCTCACGAACATCCCTCCTAACTGCCAGACGCACTACCATCAGGATGACGCCCAAGCTTTGCTGCACTGAAAATCTGACGCGACCTACGACCGCTACGGCTCTCGATTGAAGAAGGAGGACCTCCCTTCTTGCTCGGTTGAAAGGTAAGGACACCTTTGGCCCCCGCCCCCTTTGCCTCAACTGCGTAGTCCAGGGTCTCGGCGATATCTCTGGTTCCTGAAAGGAGCTTGGCTTCCTTGCCCTTGCCCTCATCCAGGGCCATCCCATTCCCCTAAGCCTTGATCACGATCCTGGCAAAATTCTTGGAAATACTTAGAGGGTTGGGAGCTTAGAGCTCCTGCTGAACTCAAAGACTCGTGGAATATAGAAGAACGATTCCCCCTGGAGGACCTTATATAAAAGGCAAGGGTTTGTGGGAATTAATCCGCACGTAATTCGAAGGAAGAATTACCAGCGACATTAATCCTGACCAATTTCCAAAGAGGCCACCAACCACTGGGTCTGCGCTAACCCATAAAGATATTAATGAGGGCACGCCTCGCGAATTGAAACATCAGGCACGCAACTCGAATAGCCAAAAGATGCCTCGTAATCAGAAGCGGCGAAAGGCTGGCGCAATGGGGCTGCTATCGCATATATGGGCGGAGGAGCAAGCCAAACTTGTCCAAGTCAATGTTGGGCTAATTGCGCATAAATGAGAAAGAGCCCCTCCTCAACAAGGCGAGGCCGGGGCTGTTATCGTTCTAAAGGCAAATATCCCCACATTAAGGACAAGTTCCTTCACTCCGAACAGTGACAATGAAGTACTAGACAGAACCAAGGTCTTGCATGGTCCTCGGACTCAAACCTATGGGGAAACTAGTTACTTCAAAAGACTAAGTACTAGACAGAACCAAGGTCTTGCATGGTCCTCAGACTCAAACCTATGGGGAAACTAGTTACTTCACAAGACTAAGTACTAGACAGAACCAAGGTCTTGCATGGTCCTCGGACTCAAACCTATGGGGAAACTAGTTACTTCACAAGACTAAGTACTAGACAGAACCAAGGTCTTGCATGGTCCTCGGACTCAAACCTATGGGGAAACTAGTTACTTCACAAGACTAAATACTAGACAGAACCAAGGTCTTGCATGGTCCTCAGACTCAAACCTATGGGGAAACTAGTTACTTCACAAGACTAAGTACTAGACAGAACCAAGGTCTTGCATGGTCCTCGGACTCAAACCTGTGGGGAAACTAGTTACTTCACAAGACTAAGTACTAGACAGAACCAAGGTCTTGCATGGTCCTCGGACTCAAATCTGTGGGGAAACTAGCTACTTAACAAGATTAAGTACTAGACAGAACCAAGGTCTTGCATGGTCCTCGGACTCAAACCTATGGGGAAACTAGTTACTTCACAAAATTAAGTACTAGATAGAACTAAGGTCTTGCATGGTCCTCAGACTCAAACCTATGGGGAAACTAGTTACTTCACAAAATTAAGTACTAAATAGAACCAAGGTCTTGCATGGTCCTCGGACTCAAACCTATGGGAAACTAGTTACTTCACAAGACTAAATGCTGAACTAGCTACCTTCAACTAAACGAAGCGAGAGCATTCAACTAAGTTGCGAACGCAGCCAGAAGGGAGTCTAGTGTCTCGGATCACTTGCCCCCGCCTACTTCGATAAAGCTGCAAAATGAAAGCGAGCCCATGAGCATCGCTTAAAGCACCTTAAGTGCTGAAACGCCCTCTTAGGCTCGGCAAGCTTACGAAGGACGTGTGATTGTATAACGCATACATCGTGGACCAGAATCCTTTGTGACTCATCCAAAGGGGAAACAAGTTGCATTGCTGAGACAGTTTGGTTTTCGGTTAAAGCCTGAGGCAAAAATTTATATCGCGGGTCCATCGTTTTCAATTATTCAAGCACTACTAGGACACCGCTAAGATCAACTGATTATTGAGCAAAGCATTAAAGCAAGATAAATAGAGGGATGCGTTGTTCAAAGAAATAAACACAGATGATTGGATATATTACACCAAAAAACAGTTTCATTACAGTATCACCAAGACAAAAAAAATGGAACGAAAAGAAAAAGAGGCCATAATGGACCCGGTCGACGAAATAAGATAGCCCGACAAGATGGCTTATTTCTTCAACTTGATAGGCAGCTTGTCCTTGGGGGTCTGCCGAGAAGCTTCATCTGATGCCTCGAGATCCTGGCTCGGAGGTGCAACTTTAGAGGACTCTTTCTCGGCGGGGGGAGCCTGGGAGTCAGCAGGGGTGGCTTGGGAGTCAGCAAGAGGCTTCACCACGTCCTAGGGTGCTGCTAGGTTACTGATTTCCTCTTTTCCCAACGTCCTTTGGTGCCCAATCTCCTCAGCAGGCTTATCAGTCGACATTGGATCGTTGGCAGCACTGGCCTGGCCTTCGTCCGTCGCTTTAGAGGCGGTGCCAGCTTCGAGGTCAGCAAAGGCAGCCTCACAAATGGCGGGGGGATAATACACCCTCTCAGCCCTCCTAAGCTCAGACGAGGCCTCAACCCCAGCTTGGTTGAGGGCCTCATTCCAAGTCTAGGAGCAGTAGCGTCTGCATAGCTCAGGCACTTGAGCCTTGAGACTAGCCTCAGTCTTAGCCACTCCCTCAGCAAAGGCCTCCTCCTCCGCTTGCTCTTTGGAGCTCTCAACCACTGTCCTCGCAAACTCAGCCTCTACTCTAGCCCTCAAGGCCTCTTCCCTGGCGTACTCGACAACGCCCCTGGCTCCCTCTGCCTCAGCCAGTTTCTTCTTCAAGTCGGCGATATGCTCTTTGGCAATCTGCAGCTGACCCTCGACCTCCCGCAGGCGCCCTGTCTGGTCCTCGGCCTGTTTTTTAGCGCCAGCTATGTCAGATGCCGCGCTGTCTCTGGCCCTCGTCTTTTCCTTTAGGTCCTCCCTTGCCTTCTTGAGATCAGCCTCAGATTTCTTAAGGGTACTCGCGGCATCCAAGTACTTGTCGCGCTCCTGATCCAGGGCTCTACCCTAGTTATCAGCCTCTTCTTCCAGCCTAAAAGTGGCCTGGACAGCCTGCCAATCAAAACAAGTACACTGTAAGTTGGGAGCTAAGGAATAAAATTCAACAAAGGCACAAGTATCAGAAGTCTTACCATACCCACGTATCTCTTAAGGTTCTGGACAACTTCCTGCCTCCTCATGCCCCCTAGCTCGGCCATGTCAGTGGGGAGAAGCAGGGACCTCTCCAGGGCATCAGCCATGCGAGCGCCCTTGCCCCCTCGGAAGTCCTTGAGGGTGGCGTCATCCATCAAAGGCTTCCCATGAAGCATGGCGGCAAGTAGCCAGGCTTGGGGCTCAGAATGCTGAGTGACCTCTTTTCCCTTGTCCTGACCACTGATCCTCAGCTACTTGGAAGGTCGGCGGGTTCATCTTCCTCTTGGGAGGAACGGGATCTCCCCCCATCCACTGGGTCTTTGCCCTTTGAAGGCCTCTTCCTCTTCGGATCGGTGGACTCGAGCCGAGGGTCCGAGGTCGGTAGAGTGGAAGACGACTTTGTCTGCGCAGGCAAAGACTTAGGTGGGGGAGGAGGAAGCTTGGGTGGAGGAGGAGGAAGCTTGGATTGTGACTTCCTCGGCGTGTCCTTCCTCGACTGCCCCTCAAGTAGGTCGAACAGGCTGGTTTGAGGTTGTCTCTTGAAACCCATCTTGGCCTGAGTACCAGTCCTTGGTGACAAAAGGTCTGCTTCAGATAAATGGGGATCACCCAAGTCACTAGAGGGATCCTCGGATAGATGGACTTGGTCGAATGCACCAAATTCGTCCTCAGACGGACCCAGATCAGCTACTTCTTCCTCTCTTCCCAAACTTCCTCCCTCGGCCTCTGCAGCTTGGTGGGACGAGGAAGAGCTTACCGACGGGACTCCCTCGGGGATGGAAGATCCTGCAGAAAACGAGAACCCGTGCTCCACTACAGTGATTTGGCGAAGCCTAGGGTCCTTAGCTCTGATCACGTATCTGGGAGCCGAGAAAGACTTCTGGATCGGTTTGTACCCGAGAATCTTGTGAGCAGCTCTAACCTGGTTGTCAGCCTCGTTCACGAAGACCTCTGCCCTGAGTACAGTTTCCAGGTCTTCCTTGTTGACCAAATGGAAGTGTCGTTCAAAGGCGTGTGGATCTGCAAAAGAAAAAGCTAGTTCATCTTAACAACCAAGCAATGCAAGCTGTGAAAACATAGCAGATCAGCCTGCCCATATTCCGAGTACCCTACCTGGCTCCCCCTCTACTGTCGGGCAGTGAAGGCCGTCATGCCACTCCCCCGACACGATGAGAAAATCCTTATTCAACCCCTTGCTAGACTCGGGGAGACACTGGATGAGTCTAACTCTATCATCCCTCGTCTTCATGTAGTAGGACTTACCCGTTAGGTGCTAGAGGTTGTAACACCAATTCACGTCGTAATGGGTTAACCTCAACCCCATCTTCTTGTTCAAGGCATCCACGCAACCTAGGATCCTAAACACATTGGTGGCGCACTGGGTAGGGGCTAGCCGAAAGTGCCTAAGGTAGCCCCTCATCACTGGCCCCATAGGGATCCTCATACCACCTTAAAGGAAGGCGATTATGGGAATCACTACCTCACCAACCTCCCTCCTGATATACCAATCCCCTTCCTTGCAGTACCTCAGACCCACATTACCGAGAATCCTATAAGTGGCGATGAATTCCTCCATCGCCTCCTCAGACTCAACCAACTTCTTAAACCTACCCATCCTAAAGAACGGCTAAGAGGCTCAAGGAAGAGCAAAAAGAAGAGAGAAATAAAGGGAGAAGAAAATCAGAAAGGGAAAAGCACAAGATAGGGTAAGAAGAAAACTTACAGAAATGAGGGAAGGCGCTTAGAACGGGCTTTTTAGGTTGCGAAGAGACGCGAGTTGGGTTGGAGATTTAACCGGATTCGGGGTGTGTGCATAAGAGCTCTTGAATGCAAAAGTGAAGAGGCCCACTTTATACCAAGCCCAAGGCCCATGCCGAGGAGGAGAAAACGTCCGAGGACGAAGTGTGAAAGTCCAAATTGTCCAGGAACCTTGCCGAGGACAACCCTGTCCTTGGCCAACCAAGACCATGGGAGGATGAAGTAACGGGCCACCAAAGGCAGCCGTCCAGGGCATCTAAGGAGAAAGAACAAGTACAACATGGAAGCATAGTGGAGGAGCAAGACCAGGATGAACTGTCACTTCCACATTAAATGTGCACGACTAATGTTCCGGCAGCATTAATGGAGAAATGACCCCTGAGCAGTGCTGCCTCGGTTGCTGCAACTAACAGGGGGTTTGGTAAGGTGGCTGATGGGACGGGTTGTCAGAGAGAGGCATGGATGATCAACAAGTGCAGGAAAGGGATCGTTGGAGGAGGACTATATAATGGGAAGAAACATATCAAAAAAGAGGGGGGGAAACCATTCTCATGGGATAAATACTACCACCAAGCTCCTTGGACCGAGCCGAGGACAGACTTTCTAAGATAATTTCGGTTCATCTACGTTCGATGGTGGCGAATACAACATTGGGCACTGTCCGCGTGCTAAGGCCTAATTCTTGAACCCACTCTCTACAAATTCATTGTATTGGGCTAGGTGGGCTTGAGTTCACTCACTCAACAGTAGAAGTGCTCAAACCCAGTCCCTACAATAGTATATGATGTGTGACCAAGTCAATAACATTATTTAAAATATATTATTTTCTTGTATGTAACAAAAATATTTATATTAAGTTAGTTGAACTCAAAATATTTTTTTTATCAAATTAATTAGTATGAAAAATGTAAATTGTTTTTTAAGTCATACTTATCACGATTCTTAATTTTTTTTTTTTTTAAAAAAGTCATATAGATCACATTTTTAATTATTTAGATATTTTGTTTTAGATGAATATTTAATAAAATATTTTAATACTAATAGTATTAAAATTATAAAATAAATATTTTTAAAATTTTTTAAATAACAAATGTCCCTTTAAGTGCCTAAACATATATAAGTCAATATATAAAAAAGATACTATGGAGCCTAATAATCTGGCAACCCCGGCCCATCTTATATCCGGCCCAGGGCCCATGCCGAGGATCAAGAAACGTCCGAGGAGGAACGCAGACAACCCAAGCTGCCAGGAAACATCGCCGAGGACGATGTTGTCCTCGGCCACCCGAGACCATTGGAGGGGGAAGTAACGGGCCACCAGAAGCGGCCTTCCTGAGCATCCAAAGAGAAAAAGCAAGTACAACGTGTCAGTAATGGAAGCATGGTGGAGGAGCAAGTCCAGGATGAACTGTCACCTCCACATTAAATGCCCACAACTAACGTCCTGGCCGCATTAATGAGGACAGGACCCCTAAACAGTGCCGTCTTGGTTGCTGCAACCCACAGAAAGAATGGGAAGGCGGCTGATGGGACAAGCACTCAAGTAGCGGCCTGTTTGATCGACAAATGTAAGACTAGGATCAATTGAGAAGGTGGTATATAATGTAAGGAATCCCTCTGTAAATGGGGCCCGGAAAAACTAGACAAAAAGGTACTGTAGCAACTGGTATTCTGTGAGAAACTCTTGTAACCATTCTTTGAAGAAGGAATAAGAACTTTAAGCCCCCAAGAGAAGGGCCGAGGAGCACCATTCTGCATCTTAACTCGTGTCCTAGCTATTAGATCCTAATGCAACCATGCATGGCCGTTGCATCCCTCACCAGTGCCTAGTTCTTTAACCCGCTCTCTATAAATTCATTGTACTGGGCTAACTGGGCTTGAGTCCACTCTCTCAATAGCAGAAGTGCTCAAACCCGGACCCTACAATTGACGCCGTTTGTGGGGAGAACTTGTGCGCTAGTAAGGGCAACGACCAAGCATGGTAAGATCAGGCATTCATCAAGCAGGTCTCCATCAGCCTGAACCGGCCAAGCCCCAGCACCAGGGCAACTTCGCCAACCTCGAGCGCGATCGAAACGAAGAGAATGGAAGATTCCGAGAGGGAAGTGCACACGCCATCCAAACCAGCAGCAGCCGCTCGCGCGGAGACAGTCATGTGCCAGAGAGACAAAACAACAACCGGGTCATACAAACAAAGAAGGGTGGAAGCCACATAACCCAAGGGTAGAATGATGAGCAGGCCATGCAGCGGGAGATAGATGACCTGAAGAGAAGGCTACACCATGCACAACGAAGGCGATCTCGACCTAGCCCTAACCTGCCCTCTGACGATGAGAGTGACGATGATTACAGGCAAAGATCGAGAACTTCTCCGAGTGAGACTTTCTGTCATGAAGAAGAGCACTACCGGAAGCACAGGTGTAGAAGCCCATCCCCCAGGGGCTTGGGGTACGATGCCATGAGCAGGGCGCTGGATCAACTGTCCAAATCGCCCTTCACATGCCATATAAAAGGAGCAACACTTCCTCGGCGGTTCCAGCAGCCAACCTTTTCCATCTATAACGGCAAAACGAACCCCGTAGAGCATGTGAGCCAGTTCAACCAGAGGATGGTTGTTCATTCCCAAAACGAGGCGTTGATGTGCAAGGTTTTCCCCTCCAGCCTGGGCCCAGTGGCGATGAGGTGGTTCAACGGCTTGAGGGCGGACTCCATAAGTTCGTACAGACAGCTGACCCAGGCCTTCGGCTCCCGCTTCGTCACAAACAGCATAGAGCCTCGGCCTTTAAGCGCACTACTGTCTTTGACCATGAACAAGGGAGAGACTCTAAAGGCCTACTCGAGCCGATATTGGGAGGTGTACAACAAACTGGAGGGCAAGTATGACGACGTCGCCATCGGCACTTTCAAAAATGGTCTCCCAACTGGACATGACCTAAGGAAGTCCCTGACAGGCAAGCCTGCCACCAGTGTGCGCCGACTGATGGATCGGATTGACAAGTACAAATAGGTAGACGAGGACCAGCTGCAGGCCAGAGGAAAAGAGAAGGCCATCCCTCAGGAGAGGAGGGATTCCAGGCAGGACTGATACAACAGCACCCGCCCGAAGAGGGACTTTGCAGGGCAATCTGGAGCGACCGACACACAGGCTGTCCACGCCGCATTCCGAGAACCAATACACAGGGTACTGGAGAAAATCGAGAACGAGCCATACTTCGGGTGGCCGAATAAGATGGTGGGAGAATCCACGAAGCGCAACCAGAACCTTTACTGTCAGTATCATAGGGACCACGGACATACCACGGAGAACTGCAGGAATCTCCGGAGCTATTTGGACTAGCTGGTCCGAGAAGGAAGGCTGAAGCATCTTCTACATCACCCCGGCGACCATCAGGAGCCTCAGAGAGATAACGCCCTAAGGGCGCCCGCAGGGACAATCAATGTAATCTTGGCGGCACCGGGAAGAACGGGCACGCGCCCTTCACGAGTGTTGTCTGTAGCCCAGCTACCTGCCGAGGAGTCCCAGACTGGGCCGAAAAAGGCCAGGAGGAATTTTCACCCGACCTTGAGCTTCTCGGAGGAGGACAAGATTAGGACCACCCAGCCCCACGATGACGCTCTGGTGGTCACCCTCAGAATCGGGGACTACGATGTGAGAAGAGTGATGGTGGATGGTGGCAGCGCGGCCGAGGTCATGTATGTACCCTCTATAGGGGGCTGGGACTGAAGCTGGAGGACTTGACTCCCTATAGCTCCCCCCTGATGAGCTTCGATGGGAAGCTCGTCATCCCGAAGGGCATGATCAGGCTGCCCATCCAGACCGGCCCAGAAGTGGTGCAGGTGAACTTCATAGTGGTGGACACGTACTTACCCTACACTGCCATCGTGGGAAGGCCTTGGCTCCACACCTTGGGGGGCGTTGCCTCCTCCTTGCACCAGAAGGTGAAATTCCCATCAGGGGATCAAGTCCTAGAGATTCATGGTTGCCAGCCCACAGCAAGGCAGTGCATGGTGTCTGCCATATCACATCGGCTCGACGCACAGCCCTCGGCTAATGCCGAGGAAGGTTTATAGCAATCAAAGACCCCGGTGGTGCCTCCTGATGCGGCTGCCGAGGAAGCAAAATGTGAGGATTTGGAGAAGGTGGTAATTGATGACGATCCGGAGAAGTTCTTTCGGGTCGGAGCTCGGCTGCCTCCCAAGAAACAGGAAGAGCTGGTTGAGTTCCTCAAAAGCAATATTGACGTGTTTGCATGGGATGCCTGTGATGCCCCAGGGGTTGATCCATCCTTCATTTGTCACCATCTCAACGTCAATCCGTCCATAGTGCCTAAGAAACAGCCGCCCCGACGCCCATTGAGAGAGCACGCCGATGCAATTAGGGAAGAGATGTAAGTGCGCAGGGGCTATCAAAGAGGTCTTCAACCCTGAATGGTTGGCCAACACCGTGGTGGTCAAGAAGAAAAGCGGAAAGTGGAGGGTCTGTGTGGACTTCACCAACCTAAATAAGGCGTGTCCAAAAGACCCGTTCCCTATACCTCGGATCGACCAGCTGGTAGATGCCACCACGGGCCATCCTCGGATGAGCTTCCTAGACGCCTTTCAAGGCTATCATCAAATACCACTGGCCCTGGAAGATCAGGAGAAAACAGCATTTGTGACGCCCGTCGGGAACTACCACTACAAAGTAATGCCGTTCGGTCTGAAGAACGCATGGTCCACCTATCAAAGGATGATGACGAGAATGTTCGAGCCAATGTTGGGCAAGAGCATCGAGGTCTATGTTGACGATATGGTGGTAAAAAGTAAAGTGGTGTCCGAACCCCTAGGGGACCTCGGACGTACATTTGACGTCCTGAGAAAACACAAGCTGCGCCTAAACGCTTCCAAATGCTCGTTCGGCGTGGGCTCAGGCAAGTTCCTGGGATACATGATCACCCACAGGGGAATCGAGGTCGATCCTGACCAAATCAAGGCTATCCACAATCTGAAGCCTTCGCAAAACCCCAAGGAGGTCTAAAAGCTTACTGGAATGATCGCGGCTTTGAACCGATTCATTTCCAGGTCGGCTGACAAGTGCAGGCCTTTCTATCTCCTAATCAACAAGTGGAAGGGATTTGAGTGGTCCGAGGATTGCGTAATGGCCTTCCAGCAACTCAAGGAGTACCTATCCCGGCCGCCTATCATGTCCAATCCTGAGGCCGACGAGGTCCTATACGCGTACCTTGCTGTAGTGCTCCACGCTGTGAGCCTGGTGCTGATACGAGACGACAATGGCGTTCAAAAGCCAGTCTACTACGTTAGCAAGTCGCTGCATGAAGCCGAGGTCAAGTACCTACCCTTGGAGAAAGCCATATCAGCCGTAGTCCACGCTACACGAAAGCTCCCCCATTATTTTCAGGCTCACATAGTGGTTGTCCTAACCCGATTACCCTTGAAGTCTGTGCTCCGGACCGCTGATTACACAGGAAGGATCGCAAAGTGGAACACGATTTTGGGGGCCTTCGACGTCAAATACATGCCTCGGACCTCCATAAAAGGCCAAGTTCCGGCTGATTTAACGGCCGACTTCGCTGAACCAACAGTGGAGGTGGCAGCCGAAGGGAAAAGCACTGACGAAAAGTCAGTCGGGGCAGTCTCCATCCCGGGGTCATCGTGTTGGAAGGTATACGTTGATGGCGCGGCAAACCAGAGGGCGTTTGGAGTGGGACTGGTCTTAGTATCCCCTAAAGAACATGTCATAGAAAAATCCCTGAGGCTCGGGTTCTCGGCCACAAACAATGAAGCCGAGTATGAAGCACTATTGCAGGGGATGGCAATGGTACAGAAGATGGGAGGAAAGTCGGTGGAGATGTTCTCAGATTCGAGATTGGTGGTAGGCCAGGTAAAGGGAGAGCTGGAGGCTAGAGATTCGAGAATGCAAGAGTACCTGAGCCAGGTCAGGCGGTTGCAGTCGGAATTCGGTCTCTTCAGCTTGTCTCATATTCCCAGGAGTGGGAACAGCCATGCCGATTCATTAGCCACACTCGCAACTTCCTCGGCAGGGGACCTACCTCGGATCATACTTGTGGAGCATCTGGAAAGAGTGAGTGAGGTGGCAAAGGGCACGATCCCCATCCATCAAGTTGGGGTGGGTCCCAGCTGGATAGACCCCATAGTGAGATTCCTCAAAGATGATGTTTTGCCCGATGAGAGGTCAAAGGCCGAAAAGATACGAAGGAATGCTTCTCGGTTTTGGTTGTCCGAGGACCACAAGTTGTATAGGCGCTCCTACTCTGGACCATACCTACTATGCGTCCACCCCGAAGCAACAGAATTACTGCTCGAGGAGCTGCACGAGGGAATCTGTGGGAGCCATACAGGAGGGAGATCCTTATCTCACCGAGCCATCACACAAGGATATTGGTGGCCGGGAATGCAGCAGAAGGCCTTGGAGTATGTCAAGAAGTGTGACCAATGCCAAAGGTTCGCCACAAATATTCATCAACCTGGGGGGGTCCTCAATCCTTTGTCCAGTCCATGGCCGTTTGCCCAGTGGGGCTTGGACATTGTAGGACCTTTCCCCAAAGCGCCAGGGAACAAGAAGTATCTCTTGGTGGCCACGGACTACTTCACCAAGTGGGTCGAAGCCGAGCCACTGGCCAACATCAGGGATGTGGATGCAAAGAAATTCCTTTGGAGAAACATCGTCACACGATTCGGGGTCCCTCATACCCTCATTTCAGATAATGGACTCCAATTCGACAGCAAGGCCTTCAGAAGATACTGTTGTGAACTTGGGATCACAAACAGGTACTCAACTCCGGCCTACCCTCAGGGGAATGGACAGGCCGAGGCTGTCAACAAGGTCATTGTCAATGGGCTTAAGAAGAGACTGGATGACACTAAAGGGAGATGGGTAGAGGAGCTGCCCCACGTTCTCTGGACATACCGGACCACGCCGCGGCGGTCAACGGGGGAAACACCTTTTGCCATGACTTATGGTGTCGAGGCTGTGATCCCCCTGGAGACAAACTTCCCAACGCTAAGGATGAGCTCTTTCTCTTTAGGCAGCAATGATGAACTGCTGGGGAGGAGCCTAGATCTGGTTGATGAACGAAGGGAACGAGCAACGATCCAGCTGGCCTATTACCAACAAAAGCTCAAGCAGGGATATGACGCCAATGTAAAGCTCAGACCACTAGCACCGGGAGACCTGGTGCTGAGGAAAGTCGTAGGGGCTGCCAAGAGCCCTTCTTGGGGAAAGCTGGGGCCCAATTGGGAGGGGCCATATCGAATTACCTCGGTGGCGGGGATAGGTGCTTACTACCTAGAAGACCTAGATGAAAAACCTGTACCTCGTCCGTGGAATGTAAATAACCTGAGGAGGTATTATTATTAATAAAAGCATCCTTTTTCTTGTGATTCGAATTTTAATTCTATTATGATTATACATCTTATGTTTTGGCGGCCACCTAAAATACTAGACCGAGCCGTTTCGAGAAAAACCTGGGTACTAGACTGAACCAAGGTCTTGCATGATCCTCAGACTCAAGCCTATGGGGAAATTAACCACTTCAAGACGAACTTGGGTACTAGATTGAACCAAGGTCTTGCATGGTCCACGAACTCAAACCTATGGGGAAACTAGCTACTTATAGGGGGATCTAAGTGGACAGAACCAAGGTCTTGTATGCTCCTCGGACTCAAACCTATGGGAAAACTAGCTACTTACAGAAAAATCTAAGTGTTAGACGGAACCAAGGTCTCGAATGGTCCTCGGACCCAGACCTCCGGCAAAACTTGCTGCCCTCGGCAAAGGCATAGATAAGTGCAAGCCCACGAGCATCGCTCAAGGCATTCTAAAGCGCATTGAACCTAACCCCTTAGCATAGTCAGCAACTAATAACTTTCCTAAGTATTTTCTACTATTTACAGTACCTAGTTCAGAGTGAAAAGCTTGATTAAACTCCTAAAATGGCGAAGCTAATGGTTAAAGCCCAGCCATTGGATTATCATCATACCGTTGAACGTGGGGAGCACAGAGCCGCCAAAATTTAATGAGGGCACGACCTGCGTACCGAGACGCCAGGAACACGCCTTGGGCAGATGAAGAGGCCCTGGCGCTGACGGAAGACAAGACTTGACAAGCCATAACAAGGGCCCAAGGACATCAAAATCCTCTTCCCCGTCCGAGGAGTCGGACAGCAGGATTTTGAAGGTCTATTGTGGGGCCTAATAATCTGGCAACCCCGGCCCATCTTATATCCGGCCCAAGGCCCATGCCGAGGATCAAGAAACGTCCGAGGAAGAATGCAGATAACCCAAGCTGCCAAGAAACATCGCTGAGGACGATGTTGTCCTCTGCCACCCAAGACCATTGGAGGGGGAAATAACGAGCCACCAGGAGCGGCCTTCCTGAGCATCCAAAGAGAAAGAGCAAGTACAACGTGTCAGCAATGAAAGCATGGTGTAGGAGCAAGTCCAGGATGAACTGTCACCTCCACATTAAATGCCCACAACTAACGTCCCGGCTGCATTAATGAGGACATGACCCCTGAACAGTACTGCCTTGGTTGCTGCAACCCACAGGAAGAATGGGAAGGCGGCTGATGGGACAAGCACTCAAGTAGCGGCCTGGTTGATCAACAAATGTAAGGCTAGGATCAATTGAGAGGGTGGTATATAATGTAAGGGATCCCTCTGTAAAGAAGGGGGGGGGAAACGAGACTAAAAGGTACTGTAGCAACTGGCATTCTCTGAGAAACTCTTGTAACCATTCTTTGAAGAAGGAATAAGAACTTTAAGCTCCCAAGAGCAGGGTCGAGGAGCACCATTGTGCATCTTAACTCGTGTCCTAGCTATTAGATCCACATGCAACCATGCATGGCCGTTGCATCCCTCACTAGCGCCTAGTTCTTTAACCCGCTCTCTATAAATTCATTGTACTGGGCTAACTGGGCTTGAGTCCACTCTCTCAATAGCAGAAGTGCTCAAACCCGGACCCTACAGATACAATAATAAAAACTAAAGATAACCCTTTTTTAAATTATTTTTTATATAGACATGAACAATTGAATAAGGATTTTTAACTCCTAAAAATGAAAATTTCAATTTCCATTTCTTTTAATAATAATAATAATAAATCATAGTTTCAGACTTCAGTATGTCTATTTTTTAAATACATTTAAAAAATTGCTTTTAGAAATTAAATACTTTTTTTTATTAATGAGATTTACTTATCTATTTCTAAAAACATATATCTTGATTCTTGAATCTGCTTTGGTTTATTGAACTGTGTATGGTATAATAATAATAATAATAGGATAAAAAGATGCATTAAATTTTTATATAAACTAACATAATTTTAGAAAAATATAACTTGATAACACTTTGATTTGATGAAATTGTATGGTAAAGGAGTAATAAAAGGAAACAGTAACGAAGTAATCATTATTACTGTGGGGGTGAAAGCCCAACCTGATGTATTGGGCCTAGGGCCCTATTTGAAGACTACTGTATGTCCGAGGAGAGGGAAACGTTTGAAAAGGAGTCCATGTGGAAGAAATATGCCTGGAGACGACGAGGGTTATAATCCGAAGAGAGCATCTGTGATCCGAAGAGGCCATTCTCCTCGGATATAAAGAGCTTTGGTCAAACAGACGTCTGGGAGGTTCAAGTAATCCTCCTAACAATTCTAATGATAAGGATGGACTTCAGGCGTGCATGGAGATGATAGGAACGGAGAAATATCTAGAAGACAAATTTCAACCACCACATTAAATGCACTGCAGCTACTTTTCTGGCCGCATTAATGTGGAGAAGACCTGAACAGTATAATCTCAGCTACCACCACTCTCAGAGGGCAAAAGGAGATACCTGATGAGACATGTACTCAAGTGGATGCTTAGATGAAGAATAAGTGGACGATGAGGATGACGGGAGGGGGTGCTATATAAAGTGAAGAGGCCTCTGATAATAGAGATCGGAACAACAAAGAAAGGGAAGGAGAAAATAACTTTATTGTAGCTCTAAGGGTTGTAATCAACTTTAATTCAATAAAACATCTCTTCGGACATTCATTGGTTCAGCTTTTCAAGCATGATTTCATGTTAATTCATCTTTAAATATCATAATTTATCACTGTTGATTCAGAACCATTTCATCCACTCTCTACAAATTCATTGTTTTGGGTTCATTGGGCTCATAATCCAAACCTCTTGGGCTTGGGCTACAAAAACTAACCCTACAATTACCATTTATATTAAAAATTATAGGTGGGGCTATTTGTAAATTTATAAAAATTATTATTTTTTTATTAAAAATTACATTACAGGGAAGGGGAAATTATTAAAACCCAAGGGCCATTGAGTTTAATAAAAAAATTAATGACATCCACAACCCCAATATATAAATAGAAATATTTCATATTATTTTGTATCGTTTTGGTGGCATAACGTTGCTGTCAAGCCGTCGAGGAAAATAGACCCATTTGTTTCATGGAGGTGTTGACAAGGGATTATGATAATTTTCACCATCAAATTTCAAAAAAAAAAAAAAATCCCTCTTGCATGAGGTAGTACAGGTTATCACATATTCAGTGTCTGTATTAATAGAAAAAGTATCATATTTTAGTCAATTAAGCTCAAAGTTTTTGTTATTACAGTAATTGTGTAATTAATTTACATTAACAACATTTATTTTGCATTTTGTTTTTTATTCTTTCTTTACGTATATGAGAATAAAGAAAAAAACTGAATAGTAATTGTTGTATGTAAAGAAATAGATACAATTACAAAAAAAAAAAAAATTTGATATTTTAATAAGGTATAGTGTAAAATAGATACAGGAACATGCCAGGACCTCCAAAGTTTAGCTTTCTGCTTGGCAAGCAAACTGTAATACTTGCTTTTGATTCATACGTTCCCACTCAAAGATTCTCTATATGTTCCCACTCAAAAATAAAATAAAATAAAGGGGAACGACTGCTCATCCCAAGTAGTAAATATGGGGCCACACATGTGAAAAAGGGAAAGAAGACTAAGACTTAAAAAAATGAGGTACTAACGAATAAAGAACAAAATATGGTACATCAGTATACTCAGTCAGAATATATATATTACATATGCAGTAGTATGCTGTCCACCTCAAAATAAACCAGCTGAACAGAATAGACAAACCAAAAGAAATTACAAAGCTCCTAACAACAATTATTTAACAAGGAGTAATCTCATGATATGATGCAAAACCTGATAAACTAACAACATTCATAAGCTGTACCATCATGTGTAGTCCAATGCTCAATCAATCAAAATGACCGATTGGGTTTGGAAGAAGAAGAAGAAGAAGAAGAAGATAATGAAGATTTGGATTTAGCAAAATCAACCAGATCTTTGAACAGGGCATCTTCTGGTTTTGCTTCTTTGGGTGGGGTAGATTTATTAATATTGAGATTCTGAGTCTGTCCCACTAAGCTGTCGTAAGAGGAACTGGAACCAGATCCGCTACTTGAATAAGATGCACCACCTGAATAAACTTGTTGATCGAAAAATTGTTGCCTCTGATTATGCTTGGAAGGTGGGGGTGGAAGGTTAACAGATTGAGTATCCCAAGGAGCTGGAGGCATCTGGTCTGCAGATTTGCTTATGCGAGCTTGTTCATCATACACAGGCTGTTCAGTGAACATAGGCATAGATGCAGTGGGATTAATGTCTTCAGGAGGGGCAGAGGAAGAGCGTGTTGGAGTCAATGGTTGGGTGGAATTCCTGTCGGAATGAATTGGAACTGCAAATGATGTTGGTTTTGATGTTTCAAAGGATCCTTCAGACTTGTAGACATCACCACTGAGATAATCAATCGTGCCTGAATCTGTGGCAACTGGTTTCTTTGATGAGGGTGGAGGAGGAAGAACTGGACTGACGCGCACCGGTTCAGTCTTTGTGTAGGCCGGTTTCCTGCATAGCGAATTCAAAGTTACTTGCATAAAGTGAGAATAGCCCTAGTTATGCCCCAGGTAAGTATGAGCTCAATGAAAGAAGAGAAAGTATGTGGATAAATTAAAAGAGATCCTTCACCTATGAGCTAGCTGGGCGAAATCATCCTCTGATTCATCATCCTCATGGTTCACACTCACAAGAGACACAACTGGTGTATCAGTTTCTCTTACTCCTACTGGAAGGTTTCCATTCGCAATGTCATCATGTCGGCGAAGCACACGCTGCAAATTATCATTCAATGCCAATCCCTGACAAAGAAGGTCCTCATCTCTGTGAAGGAAAACACTGCTTGTCAATTGAGCAGTTCAAAATGAAAAAGAAATACAAATTTTTTTTATCAAATTCTTACACAGTATGATTCACAAGAAGCCTGACACGCTTTTGGTAAGAACGGCACTGGTCAGCAAGGTCAACAATCACTTCTTGCTTCACACCCTGCCCATATTATGCAGAATCATGAGATCTCAAAGATTATTCACAAATCAGAATGCATCATGTATTTTTAGTGCCAACAACAATTAAGATGTTTGGAATATTTATTAGTCTGTATTATGAAGGAAATAAAAATACATCTTTCTCTCTCTCACACACGCGCACTCATTTTTTTTGGTAAATCACCCAAAAACAGAGTAAATTGCTTTCTTGTTAACTTTTTATTTGAACAAAATGTCTTTCCTGCCAAATAGCTTTCACAGTTTTTTTTTCTTTTTTGGGAGCAAAAGTGTATAAATGTAATGCATGAAGGGAACCACTTCTGTGGAAAACATATCTTTTCAAGTGATTTATAAACAAGCAACTGATTAATTATTCCAAAGAGAAATGACTAGAGAAGAATCACTTATAAGCTGTAGCAAAGTTTAAAAATAATAATAATAATAATATATTACCTCAGGATTATGAGGATCCAAGGCACCCAGCATATCATTTAACACATCAGATATTCCCCGAGCATTTTGAATCTCTGACAAGCTGGTGATAAACATAGTTCAGATTGATCATAATCTAGCAAGGATTAACAAATATTTAACTGGGCTAGTGTGTCCCATAAATACCCCAAAAAGTAAAATGCATCTGTTATACAAATTACATATCACTTGCTTGAATAATGTAAGGGGAGAACGTTGACAAAGATACAAATATATGCTGGAAACTATTTTCGGACAGCAGATAGGCTCATAACTAGCATTTATAAAGATAAAAATTGATGACTTATTTATTTTTTATTTTTTGAGAAACCGATGACTTATTATATTCATATAAGATAAAGGACAAGCTCATTATCAACAGTTTTATATTTACATTTTGTCCTGATTATTTTGCCTTTTCAAACCAGTACCTCTACTTGCACAATTTAGGTCATTCAATCATGATTAGACAATATAAAGGACACATGGATAAAGAAACCAGTTTCTACCTGATTTGTATCAATTCACTTCAGAATTGATCCAAAAGCATTTTTGTCAAACATAACAATGCCTTCTGAGTCAAGTTAAAATAATTTTTGATAAGTTTTGTACTAAGGGGAGGGGGAAGCGGAGATTCAAACTAGTGACCATTAATTTCTTTCAGGTTAGCAACCTGTGAATGGCTTATATGCAAAAATTTTAGAACATCAATCTATAAGAGACAATGGAACAACATATGACCCTCATATACATATATAAAGTAATTCAAAGCAGCAGCAGGTGCAAAGTTGTTAACAATATTTGGAGGCACTCATAATTCATAAACAACAGCATCTCAAGGCTTGATTATGTAGAGGAATTCGCATAGCAGTAGCAAGTTTGATTGATAAGAATCACTATTTTTTTAATAGATACAAAAATTACTTAGGGTCCGTTTGGATATAGCTAAAAACTGAAAACACTGTAGCAAAATAATTTTTAAATACGTGAATAGTTTTGTGGGACCCATTTTTAATGAAAAAGTTGCTGAAAAGTGATATTTGTGGGTCCGTGAACAGTGCACAAATGCACTGTTCACGGTTGAAAAGTCAGCCTTTGCAGCTGAAAGCAAAGCAAAAAAAAAAAAAAAAAAGCTGAAACGCATTTTGCACCCAGACGTGGACGCAAAACGCAGTACCCAAACGGGTACCTAATATCAAAAACGTATGAAAAAGATAAGAACTTATCCTATCCTATAATCAGTGAACTAAGAATGTTCTTCAACTCTTTCATTTGTTGGGAATGCCTGTCAGAGATCATAGGTATGCTTGACACAACCCCCCAAAAAAAAAAAACCTAAGTTCAATTTAAGTATCAAGAATATTTATGAACAATGAATAAACAAAGAAGCTAAAAATATGGGACGCAGGATATTTTTCAAACAATACCTGAGGTCAGAAGCATCAGACTGTAGAGAGGCCTGTATGGCAGCATCATCATATGCTAACTCAGGTGGAACTACAGGCTGGGTCTGCGGTGGAGTAAATAACGGAACACTATTCACATCTCGTGGTGGAAAGTCAATTCCAGCAGACTGCCAATTACCAGATTGAAGTAAATTAATGAAGGAATACAAATTAAAGGGTATGCAGAAATGATTGCAAAACTGGTTTACTAATATCAAAGAAGCAACCCTGTGAAGTATGTTACAACAAGAAAGATAAATTAAAAAATATAGCAAATAGCCAAAACTCGTGGTATTTGTCAACCACAACTTAGAACCTCACTTCCATAACTGGAGGAAAGCCAAAACTCATGGAGCAAGTCACAACCTTTAGCCTCTATACTAGACTAGATATATTCTGCGTTTAATGCTCAGGAACACACTTTATAAAAAAAAAAAAAAAAAAAAAAAAGATCAGAAATACAATTTCATTCAATTCAATTTCTTTTTTCTTTTATTGGCCAGTTAAATACATCCACCTAGTAGGTCTTGAACCCGTGACCTCCACCCTCTATCCCATTCTTATGGGGAGGCCAGGTGCCTTTTCGACTAGATCATAAAATACACAATTTATTGTCACTTGGATATGTAAGCCATACATCTGGATTCTGGAGTCTGCAACATTTCTTTAAAGAAATTTTGCAAGCTCAGCAAGGCCAATTGATAAAGTGCCCTTTTGTAGCAATGCGTATGGTTGGCTTAAAAGTAGCCAGTTCTAAATGTTATAATTCAGAAAAACAAAAGGTAGAAATACTTTGCTTTTTCATTGCTTTTTATTTTTATTTTTTTACTTATAAGGAACAAATAGAACCTGATCCTACAAATTAATATTTAGTTCTTGTACACTTCATGTGTATTATATTGTCACATTTTAGTAATAAAATCTCTATAATTCAAAACAACACATCATTTTCACCATCCAATAATAATAATAATATGTATCATTTCACCATGCAATCATCCTTAATAAGTCAAGGGGCACCAGCAGACACATTAGATAAAGCCAGTAATGATTCTGAAGAAAGGTTTCTGGCACCAGCCACAAGCAAGTGCAATCAACACTAAGGTACAACAGGAAACAATCAGTAATGCTAGTTAGATACCATGATACAGCATGCCATTTCCATAATTAGAACAATAAAATTAGACATTCTAGGAAAAGCAGTCAAGGAGAGAGTATTTATAGTTACAAAAGGCAAAACTAAATTAGTGAGTACCAATGCCTAATAACTTCTAAACTATTCACCAAGCAAAATGATCCAACATATATAAATATTTATCAGGTTTAACAGAAGTTTGAGTTCCATAGTGAAAGGCCAACATTAGGTTAAATAAAATAGATACCAATTCAATAAGTCTAGATAAAAAATAAATTTGACAACTTTTCCACAACTGCTAAGGTGGCAGGTTCTTATTAGTGTACAATAAAAGTGATGTTAATGGTGGTCCATGTGAAAGAGTTGTTCACCATTCACAATCTGCCACCTCAAATGTTGTGAAAAAGTTGTGTTTGTAGCATTGTTGATTGATGATTAGCAAAAGCTGCAGAGGCCACTAACGTTATGTGCAGACAGTGCACCTCATGATTGCATTAAGCCACTATAGTTCTCTGTCTTGCAAATGGATTAAACTAAAGTTAACCAAAACCTTAACTGGAAATAACAAAGTAGAATGCAAATGGGGATACATTAGGACTCTCCAAAAACATTCAGCAGAATAACATTCCATAACACATTAATTCTGCCTTTGTCAGTGCTTAGTGTAGTATATTTTGCTCACAACCAATCCCAAGTCCAAAGAAAGGGGGCAGGTTGCAGTACGTTGATAGCCAACATAAATTTTAGTCTCTTTATTATAAATTTACTTTTAAAAAAATTAAACAAAAAACAACAAAAATAACAAACAAACTTTTGGGCTTTCCAAGATCTAATGATGAATATGTATTCCCTTGATTATAGGTACACACGACCAGCAACTTCACATCTGTCTCTATTAATCTAATAATCATGATGGATAGAAATAACATGATACCAGCCTTTTGAACAGATAACAACATATACTCAATGCATGTGTTAATTTGAGCACAAATCATGAAGTTGAACAAATTCAGACGGAGACACATTCTCATTCACAGACAACTTAACATGTATCAATTTTCAGAACAGATGAAGCTTGACATATACTGCACATGCTTAATGAAAAATAAATAAAGATACAAGCAATTACCAATATTTCATTATATGCTGCATGGTACTGGGGATACTTTATCCTTGGTAAAGCTTCTTGCCATGCATTTATCAAAAGAAGTATCTTTTCCCTTACGTTTAATTCTGGCTGCAAAATTGAATTAGAAATACAGTTAACAAGAAAAATCATAGACAGAGGGGGCAAGGGTCTTGGGCAACAAGTCAGCAGCAGATTGGAATAATAGGAACAAGATATGTATTAACAAACAGGAGAATCATCATGCACCTTCTTCTTTACTATCTTAACCATTTCGTGTAAGATATCACGGTCACTGATCTGCTGAAATACATTCTCTCCACAGTTTTTGCTGACAGTCTCCAATGCCTAGATCAAAAAATCCCAACACAAAACATCAAAGTAAGGTGATTGCTGATTCGTTTTTACATTGCCCATAACAACAAAGCATAGTACACATTTAATGCAAACTTATTTTCCCCAGCTTATTTAGGTACAGCTTTTTAAGCCTCACTTCTAGGTACAGTTTATTAAAACCTCACGTGTTAAAACAGACCCCACTTTTAAAAATAAGTTGTCCAAAATAAGCTATCACATACAGACACAAAAGTACTAACACCACCAAGTAACAATTTTGTAATTTGCAAATTTTATCTTAAATAAACATGCAAAAATATGTGTCCAAAACATCTTAAGGAAAGGAAAATACTAACAAAGAGAGCCAGAAGTTGTATTTTAGGATTTTTACTGCCTAAGCGCTTCTTGAGTATCTTCAAGGCATCCTTCGTTTGCCTGCAAATTTTCAATCAAATTCAAAAGAAATATTAAAGATGCAATTTTTTCTTTAAGATCTGGAAAAAAAAGAGTATAGCAAAAATATAAATTTTGAAAAGGACTAAAGGTCATTCCTAATTGAGATTAAAATTTGAAGACAACAAAATATTTGGTCCACCACAAAGGTAAAAAGTATAACATTCAAACATTTGACAGAACCAGTACTAATTGATGCCTAAGAGCTTGAGCGAAAAAATATAAAAACCTTCTCTTAAGTTATCAATTTGCATTGCATCAGAATATATAAACAACTGAATACAGCCTTTTTTTAATTGGTAAGTTATACACACTTCCAATGGATCTTGAACCACAACCTCGCCCTCCATCCCATTATAATGGGAGGAGGAAGTGTCATTTGAGCCAGAGTTTATTGATGACTATTGCCTAGTCATCAAATTTTTTATAATTAAAAACAAAAAACTATTGCCTAGTCATGAAAAGGGCATCATGCATACTCATCAAAAGTAGTGACAAAGAAAATCACTGGCTAGGGGCATTTCAACTATGCAAATATGAGTTTCTTAAATAGGCCAGTTAGGCAAGTTTTGACCTGGTGCATTATTTTTCATGGAAGGATTTTTTTTTTTTTTTTTTTTAAATAAAAAAATTTCCTACGTCTTCTACAAGGAAAAGTAAGGAAAAGCCACACAGATGTAAATATTTTTATGCTCATGTTTTTAGCATTTTAATGCATGTATAAATTTTCTTGCATTTCTATCCTACAAAAAAAGAAAAAGAAAAAAAAAAAAGATGCATTTCCTAGGATGATACAAAGATGGAAGTGTTCTAATCTGATCATAATGATGACCTGATTTAGTTAAATAAAAACCACTACCAAGGCTTGCGTTTCATTGTCTTACATCCTGTGCACCTGAGTTTCTATTAACTTAGGAAGTGTATGCTAAAGAAAAAGGCATCTCAGCGTAGTTTTATTTGCATGGGTTTCGCAGGACTTAACATAAGAATTTATACAGTATTATAGAAAAGAAGAAGACACTGAAATAAATGATTAGAGAGAGATGTCTGTTTTGACAAATGATATTTGGTTAATTTCTATACCAAATATTATTCCATCATCTAAAACTTTATCAAAATTTTTTCGCCTATGGTACAAAATCAATCTATCTACCTCATAGTCTCTATGAAATTATAGCATTGTCAAGTAGGCCATTCATTTCAAACAAACACTCAAATTACAATAACATAATTCATGCTTTCTAGAAATTTATGTTACCCCGAATTTGCAAAAAGAGTTAACATTTAACAACCAAAAGGAAAACTAGAAAGCAAAAAAAAAAAAAAAATTATACCCAGGATCCGTGTTAATAATATCACACAATTCGATGTTTATTGCCCAGTCCGGACCAATCAGCATATCACTTGTTGCCTTCTCAGCCCAGGCTGCAGCATTACCAGTCGCCATGTCTAGACAAGTCCTTTATCCACCAAATTCCTAACAACACAAACCCTCCACAAGTTCAATTAGATAATTCAAACCAATACATAAAATTAAGTAGTTCAACCAATTCAATTCAGTCAACAACTACTAATTAGATGATTATTACTAATCAGAACTTTCCTCAGTCATCACTCTAATCCTCCGAAAGTCAATTCACCATAAATCCACAATAACAAAAACTCAAAAAGATCAAATTTTGATTCTAAAACATCAACAAAGCACACAATTTGACCATGAAAAAAAGTGAATTATGAATCACCCTGATGATATATTTTGTCCCAGAATAACAAAAACCCAACAACATCATGATTAAAAAAAACCCGCATAGATTAGAGCCCAAAAAACTCAGATCATCAACAATTACAAGAATTTGAATCCAGAAACAAAAGTACAATTATTTGATTACCCAGATTTCAAATTCAAATCCTCAAACAAAAAAACCCCACCACAGTTGACAAAAATAATCGAAAGACGAAAAAAAAAAAAAAAAATCAGAAACTATATCTGAAAGACTTTCGTTTTGGGATCCTAAAAAAGCTTACCTGTCAAAGCCCACAAATAGAATAGAAAAGGTTTATGATGTTATGAATATATGCAGAATGGGTCTAGAAGACAGAGAGAGAGAGAGAGAGAGAGAGAGAGAGATTAGGAGAAGTGGTTTGGTTTTATTGAGCTTTTTATTTGTTGTGTGGGTTTGAGATGTTGGACTTGGTTGGTGTTGGTGGTAAATATATTTCTTCGAGTCGGCTTCTACAACTTTTGCTTTTTTGTTTTTAAACAATTAGCATTTTTTTATATAGAAAATTTAGAACCATCTTGGACTTTCCTACTTCAGACTATGTTATTACCTTTTTATTAGAAGAAATTTATAAAAAAAAAAAAATATATATATATATATACACACACATACTATCTATTTAGAAAATTATTATATTATTATATATAAATATAAATATAAAGAAATGGGATGGGAAGGCACAAAGCTTCCAAGACAACTAGGAATTGTGATTTGCTAATAATGACAAAACATTTTATTAATAGTCTGTTTAGGATCTACTTATTTTATTAAAATTGAAAATTTTTTGCTAAAAAAACTGTAAATAAAGGTAAATGTTAGTTGAAATAGTACAGTGAGACCCATGAATAGTATCAAAAAGTGCAGTGGGACCTATGAATAGTATAAAAAATAAGCTGAATAGTAAAATAAGTTAGCAAAAATTAAACTAGCCAAACAAACACTAAGTCTAATGGTTGAGGTGTGGATAGCTGCTTTTAGATTATTAGTTTTTGTGGATAAGTTTAAAGTTGTCATCCTATTGCTAAATATTTTCGTTTTTTTTTTTAGCTTATTTTTTTGTTTATTTATAGTATATAGCTTAATTATAGCATTTTTTTTTAGATGTAATTAATATCATTGTGTTTAGAATTCAAATTCTCTCTCCAATTATTATATAAAAAAAAAAGTTCTAAACAATTGTCTAAGTCTACCTAATAAGTTTAACTTATTCTTGATAGTAATTGAGGGATTAGGCTAGACAAAATTGAACTCAAACCCATTAATCCGACCCAACTAAATGAAAATAGACCAAATTGCAGGAAAAACATGTCAACTTGTACCCAATTGGTTGAAATGCTGAGCCAGGCCAAGTACAACTTGTACCCAACTCAACATGTTATTTAAAGAAGGGATATTTAAAATATATATTTTTTTTTTTATTTGAAGGTAATATGCAATTTGGGTATTCTCTCTTGGTAAAACAATAATTACAACTTTTTTAAAATTCTCTTTAATGGCACGCAATCTGTTAAACATTATATTAATTACAATTGCTCAAAAATAGAAAAAAACATTGGTACACAAACTGATAAAAAAAAAAAAAAAAAAAACTGGTAGACAACATTTAGCTTTTATGGTGATGATATTATACCTAAAACATATTTCTCAAAAAAAACTAAAACAAAAACAAAAAAAAAAAAAAAAAAAAAAACAAATTCAACATTGGTCCACGACATTTTATGGTGATGATAAAAAAAATTATGATTCACCACATTTAATATTTCTATTTGTTTATAGTGATGATATCATTATTTAAATTTTATTTTTAAAGTATTTTGTTATTTATTGTTTAAATTTTTTTAGAATCATATGTTCTCTTATTTGTATTGAAATGAAAACAAAGACAATGTGACCATATTATTATTAGCATTTATTTATTTCTACATGTGAAAAAGTCTAAATCAACTCGTAATTCGAACCATAACTCGATCGACCTAACCCATTCACAACTCATTTAAAATATCTCATCTCTGACTCCAAACTCGATCTAACTTGCAATTCGATTAACTTGACCTGAATCCTACCCATTTGCTTGTAATGCATCATATTATAAATTTATGAAGCACTTAGTTAAATTAGTAGAATAAAAATAATAATAGTATTTATTTCGATGATAATTTTTTTAAAAAAAGTATATATATATATATATATATATTTAAAGTAGTACTATTATTTTACATAATAAATAAATAAATACAAGAAAACCCATCCAAATAGTATTTTGCAAAAAAAAAAACACAAAATAAATAGAAGAAAATCCCCATCCAACAACCTAAATTTTGTTGAAACAAAGAAGGTAACCTTTGGGCTTGTGAACCGAAAGCTTTACTTGTTTTTTCCTCAAAAAAATTAGCTTACGTGTGTTTCCCATTTTGACTTTTCTTGATGGGCGGGGAAATAATCTGAGACGGAAGCGTGTTTCCTTTGACTAATGCCGACCGGGGCCCACTAGTAAGGTGTGTGTATGGGAACGCGGATTAGCTTTTCCGCTGAATTCTGAGTTCTGACTTCTCAGCTCAGGCTTCAGAAAGTCAATGAACCCAAACCTGGACCGGAATTTTCAGCCGGGTTGACCTGGACCGAACCGAAACAATAACATAGAAAGTAGAAACACATTGTCCAAGTCCCCCAAGACCCAAGTCCCTGCTCTGGTCCAAAACCATTGCAAGTTGCAACACACTTGTATAATCAAGACTTTTCTTTAATAATAGTTCTTTGTGGAAACTGAGGAACACCAATGGCCAATGGGAATGGCCTACAAATACCTTTGAAATTAAGGATTGGTAGAATGATCTAGTAAACAAGAATTGTGAAATTTTCTTTGGATAGAAATATGAGAATGACAGACAATGAACGTTGTCTCAAGAAATTCAGGGATGGTTTTATGTCAAATTTTTTTATATAGGCCAATTAATTTGTCCAAACTAAAAAATTGTCAAACTTTTGACATTATGAAACACTAATAAATACATGATAATGATTTTGTGAAAAATCAAAACAAAACAAAGTACATGATAATGATTTTTTGATAAACAATTAACAAGAAACCTATATTATCACTAATATATACATATACGAAAGTGACTTGGGCCTTAAGTCGCCCTTGTTTCTATCCAGTTCCCACCATATATGCAGTTTAGATGCTTATAGAGCCTTGTCTTTGATTGTCCCAAACATATTCGCTATGAATTCCAAATCATGCAGGTGGCAATAATTTAAGGCCTCCCTAGACTTCATCTTCTGTCTCTCATCCCTTAAAGCTAGGTACCCCTACTTCTCAGACAACGATATCACCTCGTTGAAATTCAATGTTACATTCCACTCAAGGGCGGCTCTAGTACAGTCCAGTGGGTTCAAATAAACCCCTGAGCTAGTCCCAAAATAAAAAAGAATATATATAATTTTTTTATTTGACCCTCTTAAAATAAAATTTTGAACTTCCTAGACCTAAATTGTTTTAAGCCCAGCTGAAATAAACTTGAATATGATCATCTTGACAATATTTTGGTCTTTAAAAAAAAAAAAATTAAACAAACAAACAAACAAACAAACAAACCCAATAACAAACCAATTTGATCTAAAATATGAAGGAAAAAAAATATAGTAAGCCTAACAACAAAAGTACAAATTCATTCATCTTAAATCTAAAAAAACATTTAGATTTTAACAAATTTGAAATAAACTAATACATAACAATTTATTGTATTTAAATTTGGCTTGAAGTTCACTTAACAACAATGATTAATACGTTTATTGTATTTAAAAACAATAGATGATTTCTAAGATTTAATTTTAGCAACAATAATTAGTATGTTTGTATTAAGAAACAATATACAATGAACTTATAGTTTATCTTATATGAGAACGCTATGTTCATAGCACTTTCACAACAAATCTTAAATGGTAAATTAATACTGGTTGTTACAGATGGAAAAAAAGTAATTTCAACAATGAGTTTAAATTAGAACTAATAATAACTTATCATCTAAGATTTGTTGAGAAAATGTTTTAAGAGCTACCATTTTGACTATGAGTAAAGCAATCATAGCAAGCCTCATGTTTTTTGCCTTTCTTGTTTTCCTAGGATGACCATATATTCCTGTAAACCTTTGCATACTCTCATCCAGGGACAGCTCCACGTTGAAGCTAGAGTGATCATAGGACCACACTGATCTAGAAATTTTTTTTATTATTTACTAATTTTTTTAAAAAAAAATTATGATTTTTTTTTTTACCTTTAAAAAAATTTGTGACCATCCTTAATTTTTTAAGGTCTAACATAATTAAACTTTGGACAAAATTGGCAGCAAATTTGATTATAAACTAAGCTACAACTCTAGTTAATATTTTTTTCATTGGATGTGAATTCTGACAAATTCACTATTGGATTACATTTTCTTCTTATAACGTATATGCTTGCAAAACTTCAATAAGATCAATAGCTATGCTATCAATTAAATGTTTAAATTTGAGTTTTCATAGTCTGAAATTATACAAAAAAAAAATAAGTTTATGGTTCGAATAGTAAATAACATCCAATTGGCATGAAATTCGACATATGTTTTAAAAACATAAAGAACATATAGGGTCAGGATTTGTAGCCCAAGCCCAAAATAATGAATTTGTAGAGAGTGGGTGAAAGAGCTGGGTTAATTGTGAATTTAGCAACTGTTAACTATGATACCCAGGAATGAACCAACGTAAAAACACACTTAAAAGCTAAACAAATTGATTTTCGAAGAGATATATTATTGATTGAACAGTGAATACAGTTCTTATAGCTACAGTAGAATTTTTCTCCTCCTCTTATTATTTTTTTTCCGATCCCCCCCTCTTTATCAGAGGCCTCTACCCTTTATATAGCATCCTTTCCCATCATTTCCATCGTCCACTTGTTCTTCATCTATGTACCCACTTGAGTATATGTCACGTCAGGTATCTTCTTTAGCTCTCTATGAGTGGTGGTAACTAAGATTATACTGTTCAGGTGTCTTCTCCACATAAATGTGGTCAGGAAAGTTGCTGCAGTGCATTAAACACGGTGGTAGTAGCTTTTTCTTTTAGATATTTTTCCGTTCTTATCATCTCCAGGCATGCCCAAAATTTATCCTTATCATTGAAGTCATTAGGAAGATCACTCGAACCTCCCAGGTATCTGCTTGACCGAGACTCTTTATGTCCGATGAGAATACACTCTTCGGACTACCGATGCTCTCTTCAGACTATATTATTTAACCGTTTCCAGGTATATCTCTCCCCATGGAATTCTTCTCAGTCATTTTCATCTCTTCGGACACACCGTAATCTTCAAATAGGGCCCTAGGCCCAATACATAATGTTCGGCTTTTACCCCCACAAAACATATAATAAAACGATTAGATTTTCAAAATATATAGTCATGTTAATTTTTTAGTGAGTTGTAGCCAAATTTTGTTTTTAAACTTTGGTCCCCTTAACAATATATTAGGCATTTACAAACAAAAAGAAAAAGCCCAAGAAATTTTTTATTAAACTAAAAGTTTGAAAGAGATGTAACTTGTAGCACTGATAATGAGACTATTATGCAACGATTTCAAAATAAAAAAACTTGTAGAAGAAAATTGTAAAACTTTATGTATTTGCGTGTTTTTTTTTTCAATAAATGAAGTTCACTTTTTATTAGATTTTGTATAATTTAATTTATTTTATTTTTTTGAGAAGGAGATTTTGTATAATTTATGTTTCATAATGACCATCCTTGAAAAAAAAAAAAAAAAAAAATTCTTGGAGCCTCCACTGCTCTCATTTCCTTCACAAATTGACAACAAAAGCCAAAATATGTGCTTTGTTACGTTTAATGAATAATTTGCACAAGCAAAAGTTAGTTTACTTCAGCGAGATCATAAAATAGATATCAGAATTAGAGTAAGACTTAAGTACAGTACTTAGGTGTTATTTCTTAGGTTCTCTTGTTAAGATTTTGTCATGTGAATTTTTTTTCAGATGAAAGTGTATTTTTTAGTTAAGTAATTACATGGCTGAATTTTAAGAGGAGAACTTAAGGAACAACACTTAAAGTACTGTACCTAAGTTTTGTTTTTAGAATTATGTAGGAAAAAAATGTGCATAAGCAAGGGTTGACTATTCTTAACAACTAGTGATTGTTTTAACAGACTTTTTAAGAGTCGCATCTCTTTTGTAGTGATCTTTCAATAGCGACTTCTCATTGTTATTTCTGCATCTATACATAAAATCGAAGACATTTAACTTTTGGTTGACATGTTAAAATTTTGTCACATAAATTTTGTTGGCCTTACATCTCACACGTTAATAAGTATTTTCCCATTGATTTTAAATTCTAATTTTTTTAGAGAGTATTTTAAGTTCTATTTTATATTTAATCATTCTATTAAATTCTTGTCATATCATATATATTTTTAAATCGTAAAAATAGACAAACTCAACACTAAGGCCTAAGCTTCGGGGAGTGGTGGAGTTATAAGGGATTGGACTGGGGACTGGATCAATGGCTTTTCCATGGGTCAATTGGCCCATCAAAGAGTCTTATCATAAAGTTATAGCAAAACCATGGGCCTTAAGAGACGGAATAGCTGAATGCAAAGATCTAAATATCCAAGCTGTGGAGATAGAGCTTGATGCTTCTCTAGTGGTTAATCTTATGACAAGTGATAACACCCCTAACGGTGATCTGTCGATCTTTGATTGATGATTCCAGGGAGTTGCTGAGGCTCAAACCCCAGTGGAAAAATATATAGCACTGCTATAGAGAACCTTGTCGCTGTGCGCCTGTGCCTGCTGTTCTTTCTTAATATAATCTACGCCTTCCTACCCAAAAAAAAGAAGAAGAAGAAAGAAATCATATTAAATGTCAATTAATAATTACTATAATTATCAAATTTTCTATTAAGACAAAAAATAAAAGAAAAAAAACTAATATTTGATTAAATTTGCTACATTCTATTATATTAAATTTAAAATATATTTTATATTAACCTTCCATTAGAATAATAGTGCGTCATATTTTATTTAAATAGTAGAAAATATAACTACATATACAAATACAATCATAATAAATATTTAATTCTAAAATATATAGTTATATATATATAAATATAAATTTAATCAGAATAAAAGTTTGCTAATAATAATTATAATTATCAAATTTCATATTTCATATTTAGACAGAAAAAAGTTAGATAAAAATCATATTATCTAAAATTTGACTAATTGTTTATAAATAAATGTTTTTTTCTTCTAATAAAAAAAACGTTTATATTCATGATTTTACAATTATAAAGAAAAAAATCATAGAATATTGCACACATTTAAAATCGAAGAATAATAGAATTCTATAATTGCTATCTATAGAATTTATATTTTTTTTATAGAAAGTTTCAACCTATGACGTCTGATCCTGATGATAGTTCTTTATCATCAGACCAAGACACCATTCGATTTTTGATATAGGCAGGAATTGAACCCCAAATCTCTTGTTCAACTATTAGAAACTTTACCAGTTGAGCTAACTAGAACCCACTACAGAATTTATGTTTAATTTTATCTTAGAGGCAATTCTTGTAACCCTTTAGCAAATTCTTCAAGTAACAGGAAAAAAAAGAAAAAGAAAAAAGAAGAAGAAAGAGATTCATCATGCCTTTTAAGTTTTCTTTGGTTCTTCTTTTTCCATTGTTCCCCCTAATTTTCCTAAATAATACTCACTCAAAAACTAAAAATCCCAATACACCAAAAGATCTTCCACACAAATAACCAAAAACTAGAGAAAATCTATTCTTTCTGCTACTCTCAACATGGTTTTAGATACTGTCGCAACTTGAAAGTACTCTCACTCAAACCAAATTCTAATTTTCTAGAAACTATATATATATATATATATATATATATATCTTGTTCAACCATAAGAGATTTTACTAGTTGAGCTAACTGGAACCCACTACAGAATTTATGTTTGATTGTATCTTAGAGGCAATTCTTGTAACCCTTTAGCAAATTCTCTGAGTTGGAGAAAATATCACGTGACAAACAAAAAAAGAGATTCATCATGCCTTTTAAGTCTTCTCTGATTCTTCTTTTTCCTTTGTTATCTCTAATTTTCCTAAATAATACTCACTCAAAAACTAAAAATACTAATACACCAAAAGATCTTCCACACAAATAATCAAAAACTAGACAAAATCTATTCTTTTAGCTACTCTTAAGTCACACAACACGGTTTTAGATACCGTTGCAACTTGAGAGTACTCTCACTCCAACCAAATTCTAATTTTCTAGAAACTATATATATATATACACACACACACACACACACACACTACAAAAAACCGGGGCTATAGTAGCATTTTTAAACCACAGCTATAGCCCCAAAAACCGCCGATATAGACCCAAATGGGATATCCCGGCAGTTTTTTTCCCGGCGCTTCCTAGCGCTACCCCACAAGTGTGACAATAGCCCTATGGAACCTACACCAGCAGTTTTAAAACTATCAGTATAGGTCCCGACGGTTTTTGAAAATCTATACCGGCAATTTTAAACCGCTACTATAGGGTTTTTTTTTTTTTTTTTTAAATACAGGCTATATCGACAGTTTAAAAACATCGCTATAGGTCTTCAATATGAGCAAACCTATAGCGGCAATTCTAAAACTGCCATAATAGGTCATTTAAAATACAAAATAATAATAGTATTAAAAAATTAATTTCAAACATATAGCGACGGTTTTAAAACTTTCATAATAGTTCTTCAATATGAGCAAACCTATAGCGGCGGTTTTAAAACCATAGTAATAGGCAATTTAAAATACAAAAAAAAAATAATAATAATAATTTCAAACCTAGAGTGGTGGTTTTAAAACGTCATAATAGTTTGCGGCAGTTTTTAAAAGCACCGCAATTGGGTATCTGTAACATCGGTTTAAAAAGCACCGGCTTTAAACTGCTGTAATAGGGCAACCTATTGTGGCAATCTCTAAAAGTGTTGTTTTAGGTCTCCTACAGTGGCGGTTTTGAAAACCTCTTGGAAAAAAAGTGGCTGTAGAATCGGTTATATATATGTGTGTGTTTCAACTTGTTAATTCTCTCTTAAAAGCTGAGCAATATGGTTCTAGAGGTTGAGAAAATTCACGTTAGGCTTCCATGTGCACTCTTTAAGTATTTTTGGATGCTGTACAATCTCAAAACTTGGCGGTTAGTCCAAAGAACAAGAAATGGCAGCCACCTCTACTGGCCCTAGTGAAGGTAAACTTGGTTGAGACACACTTCGAGAATCTAGCATGGGTGGTGGGGATTGTTGCTGGTGACTGATGGTTTAGTTAATCGTCGCCCTAAGTGAGAAGCTTCCTAGTAAGAACGAAGCTAGAAATTAGAGTTAGGAGGGTAACTATGTTGTTGGCTATGTGCAATGGCTAAGCCATTGAGGTTTTTTATTATTTTATTTTTTTTAAAGTGCCACATTATTTATTTTGGGTAAAATTGGTTGATTGAGTTTAATTTTTTTAGTTTTATTATTGATACAGATTAAATATATTGTTGACTTTTCCATAATCTATAAATCAAATATAAGTTGAATTTATCAACTCAATATATGTTCAATAATCTACAAAGTAAAAATCATTGCGGCATTATGCACATAACACAATCCTACAAATCAACTAACTTATTAAATCTCAACACTTAACTGTTTAATTTTAAAATTGCAAATAATCTCAACTTTAATTTTAAAAAAGATAATATCAGACTAAAAGAGACAAACACAATTCGCACATGGGATGGGTTAGTCATAACACACAATTGGTGTCTTGGTCTGATGATAAAGAGCTATTGTGGGGCCCGTGGGCCTGGTAGCCTCAGCCCATCTTGTAGTCGGCCCAAGGCCCATGCCGAGGAGGGATGACCATCCGAGGCTGATTTATGGAGGCGCTTTTTTGGATCCATGCCGAGGACATCCTTGTCCTCGGCGTACTGAGGTTGGTTTCGGGTGGGGGACAAGCCCAGAACAGGTTGTCACCTCCACACTCAATGCACTCACCTAACCCCCCTGGCCGCATTAATGGGGATGTAACACCTTGGCAGGGTAGCGTTGATCGTGGTGAACCACTTGAGTACAGATAAGGCCTCCGATGGAACGGACGGTCAGAGGGAAGGCAAATGAATGATCGAAAGATGGAAGAACGAGATAGGAGGAGGAAGATTATATAAGAAGAGCAAGCAAAGCAATAAAGGCGGGGGGGGGGGTGAGAAAAAAGAGAGAAAGGACCTTCCTCGGACGTGTGCCAAGGAGCTACCCTTAGGCAGAAATTGGGTACATCCCCCTTTAATGGTGGAAAGTTTCTCAGGGTACTGTTGTTAGTCTGTTAGGGCCTGGTCCTTCATCCCACTCTCTAGAAATGTATTATTAGGGTACCTTTCTAAATTGAGTCCCTACAATTGGCGCCGTCTGTGGGGAGGATTAGTGCACTAGCAGGCGCAACGGACGGTTGTTTTTAAGTTGTTAATTTACGGAAGGCTAGTGGCGATGCAAAAAAAAAAAAAAAAAAAAAATATTGCAGAAAAGTAAAAGATTCAACAGAGAAGAAAAGGAACTCCATACTATTTTATTAAATGAAAAGTATAGAATACAATCAGAGGCTCAGGCAGGTTTGTTTTAAAGCTAACTTATTTTTACAAGCTAATTCTACAATCAGAGGTCAAGGTGGACCTGTTCTGTAACTAGTTAGGGGGAATGGAGCTGAGGCTAGCACGCTTCAAGGCTACCAACAACTCCTTGGCCGGTGCGGCGGAGCTGGAACAAAGAGAGAAGCCGATGCAGGGGCTCCGGGAGGCCCTTCCCATGATGTTCCCTTGATTCTCTCCAATCCTCACGAGGGTTGGCCGTTGGAGACGGCAACGCTCGGGCACCAGCCATGACGTGATCTTACGCGTCTCCTCTGGCAGGGGTGCGCCCCGGGAGGAGCGTTAGGTACTTCAAAGACATCCCTCCTGGCCACCATGTATGGCACTATCAGGGTTACGCCCAGGCTCTGCCGCGTCGGAGGTCTGGTGGGGGCTGTGGCCACGACGGCTCTTGGCCCCATACCTCCCAACTCTGGTCACAATCCTGGCAGGGTTGTTGAAGGGGCTCGGGGAGGTGAAATGACGTGTTTCTAGTTGTGGTGAAAGGTTCATGGAGTGTGGAGAAAAGTTTCCCCTAGAAAGCCTTATATAGAGGATGAAAACTGGTGGGAAGTGATCCACACAGAGTTCGAAAAGAGAATTATCAGCGGTATTAATCCTGACCAAATCCCAAGGAGACCATGGACCGCTGGATTTTTATCAATTCACGAGGATATTAATGAGGGCGCGTCTCATGCATCGAAACGTCACGAGCGAAGCGCGAACAGTCAGGGGACGCCTCGTAATTGAAGAGGATGGGAACTTGAATTGAAGGCGAAGTCAACGCCACATGTGAGAATTAGAGTCCAAACCATCCCTGCCCGGAGCACCGTAGAGCTAACAGTCCGACCCGAGGAAGAATCGCTCCCAGTAAAGCGGTCTGAGGACATCATTATACCAAAAGTAAGACTCTCAGAGCCAAGGACAAACTCCGTACTTACAGAAAAATAGAAGTGTTAGACAAAACCAAGGTATTGCATAGTTCTCGGACTCAGGCCTATGGGAAAACTAATCACACCTTTATATCTGGGTACTAGACAGAACCAAGGTATTGCATGGTCCAAGGACTCAAACCTATGGGGAAACTAGATACTTACAGGAAAATAGAAGTGTTAGACAGAACCAAGGCATTGCATGGTCCTCGGACTCAAGCCTATGGGAAAACTAATCACACCATTATATCTGGGTACTAGACAGAACCAAGGTATTGCATGGTCCAAGGACTCAAACCTATGGGGAAACTAGATACTTACAGGAAAATAGAAGTGTTAGACAGAACCAAGGCATTGCATGGTCCTCGGACTCAGGCCTATGGGAAAACTAATCATACCTTTATATCTGGGTACTTGACAGAACCAAGGTATTGCATGGTCCAATGACTCAAACCTATGGGGCAACTAGATACTTACAGGAAAATAGAAGTGTTAGACAGAACCAAGGCATTGCATGGTCCTCAGACTCAGGCACTAATCACACCTTTATATCTGGGTACTAGACAGAACCAAGGTATTGCATGGTCCAAGGACTCAAACCTATGGGGAAACTAGATACTTACAGAAAAATAGAAGTGTTAGACAGAACCAAGGCATTGCATGGTCCTCGGACTCAGGCCTATGGGAAAACTAATCACACCTTTATATCTGGGTACTAGACAGAACCAAGGTATTGCATGGTCCAAGGACTCAAACCTATGGGGAAACTAGATACTTACAGAAAATAAGAAGCGTTAGACAGAACCAAGGTATTGCATAGTCCAAGGACTCAAACCTATGGGGAAACTAGATACTTACAGAAAAATAGAAGTGTTAGACAGAACCAAGGCATTGCATGGTCCTCAAACTCAAGCCTATGGGGAAACTAACCACTCAACTATACCTGGGTACTAGACAGAACCAAGGTATTGCATGGTCCAAGGGCTCAAACCTATGGAGAAACTAGCTACTTACAGAAGAGCTAAAGTGTTAAACTAACTATTTGCCGAAGAACCAAAGCACTACTTAGAGCCGAGCTGTAATACGGTCCTCAGATTTATATTTGAAGGATAACAGGTGGTCTCGTGAGACTTACTCCAGAACAGAACACAGGTATTGAGCAAAATATTAGAGTAAGGCAAGTAAAAGAAAATATCAATAATTGGAAGCAAAATGTTGAGTATTTAGTTCAAATAGAAAATATACAGTTTCATTGCAATGCCACCGAAGCAAGAAACAAAATAAAATAAGAAAGAAAACAAATAGGAATATCCTATGCCATATGCCAGTTTCCCCAACTCAGTAGGCAAGTTGTCTTGAGGGGCTTGTCAAAAGGCTTCAACCAACACCTAGGGACCTTGTCTCGGAGGGGCCACTTCAGAGGACCCTTCCACGGTAGAAGAAATCGGAGGAATTGTAAGTGTTGCTGGGGGTTCAGCATGAGGCCTCACCACATCTTGGAGCGCTTCTTGACCCTCGGTTCTAATTCCCAACTTCAGGGATTTGCTCCTTGAAGATAGCTTCAGTCTTAGCCATTCCTTCGGCAAAAGCCTTCTCCTCCGCTTCATCTAAGGAACGCTCAGCGTCGGTTTTCGCAAACACAGCCTTTTCCTTGGCCCTCAGGGCCTCATCCCTGGCATATTCAGCAACACCCTTTGTCCAAATCGCCTCGGCTAGTTTTTTCTTCAGATCGGCGACATCCTCTTCAGCGGGTCGCAGTCGGCCCTCAACCTCTTGCATTCGCCTTATATAATCCTCGGCCTTCTTTGTAGTTGCGGATAAATCAGAAGCCGTATTATCTCTGGCCTTGGTCATCTCCTCTAGACTTTCGATCGCCTTTTTTAGATCTGCCTCAGATCTCTTAAGGGCACTTGCAGCTTTCAAAAATTTTTCATGCTTCTACGCTATGGCGCTACTCTGACCGTCGACCTCCTCATCCAGCCTGAAAAGAGCCTGGACAGCCTGCCCACAAAAACAAGTACCCCGTAAAGAAAAGGGAAGGGGCTAAGCAATTAAATTCGAATAAAGTAAATGGATACCAGGGGACCCACCATGCCTAGATATCTCTTAAGGTGAAGGGCAACCTCTGGCCCACTCATGTTCCCAAGCTCGGCCATGTCGGTGGGAAGGAGAAGAGACTTCTCTAGCGCGTCGGCTACGAGGGCCCCCTCGACTCCTCGGGATTCCTGGATTGATGCGTCATCCATCAGAGGTTGACCATGGAGCATGGCGGCGGGCAGCCAGGCCTGGGCCTCAGACTGCTGGGCAACCTCCTTCCCCTTACGTTGACCACCAAGCTTTAGTTGTTTAGGAGGTCGGTGGATCCCACCTTCCTCTGGCGAAGAATGGGATTTGCTCCCATCCACTGGGTCCTTGCCCTTGGAAGATCTCTTCCTTTTTGGGTCGGAAGGCTCGGTCTGAGGGTCTGAGACTGGAGGGGTAGAGGACGACCTGGTGCGCACAGACAAAGGCTGGGGCTGAGGTGATGGGGGATTAGGCTGTGACTCTCGTGGCGTACCCTTCTTGGAGCTGCCTTCAAGCAGATTGAAAAGGCTGGTTTGGGGCTGTCTCTTTAAACCCATCTCGGCCTGAATACCAACTCTTAGGGACTGAAGATCGGCTTCGGACAAATGAGGGTCCCCTAGATCACTAAAGGGATCCTCGGACTGATCAGCTAGGTTAAACACACTATATTCGTCTTCAGACGAGCTCAATTCGACCACCTCCCCTGCCTTTTTAGGTTTCCCTTCCGCAGTCTCCGTTTCTTGATGGGATGAGGAAGAACCTGCTAGCGGAATGCCTTCGGGAATATAAGATCCCTCGAAAAATGCAAAACCGTCCTCCACCACGGTGATTTGCCTGAGCCAAGGATCACAAGCCCTAATGACGTGCTTTGGGACCAAGAACGACTTTTGGGCTGGGTCGCATCCGAGGATCTAGTGGGCAGCTCTAACTTGGTTGTCGGCTTCGTTCAGGAAAAGTTCCGCCCGGAGAACGACTTCCAAATCCTCCTTATTGACCAGGTGGAAATGACGCGCGAAGGCGTGCGGATCTGCAAAAAGAGAAGCAAAACTCCTGTGATTAATCAATCAAAGCAGGTATGTATTAATGAAAAAATACCAAAACCTAGACCGTCTCCTACTTCGGATACCCTACCTGGCACTCCCTCTACTGTTGGGCAGTGAAGATCGTCGTGCCATTCCCTCGACACAATGAAGAAGTCTTGAGTCAACCCCTTATTAGAATCAGGAAAGCACTGGATGAGTCAGACCCTGTCGTCCCTCGTCTTCATATAGTACGTCTTACCCCTCAGGTGCTGAAGGTTGTAGCACCAGTTTACATCATAGTGAGTTAATCTCAACCCCATTTTCTCATTTAAGGCGTCTACACACCCTAGTATCCTAAATACATTCACGGCGCATTGGGTAGGAGCCAGACGAAAATGCCTAAGGTAACCGCTCGTCACTGGCCTCATGGGGATTCTGATTCCCCCCTCTACGAAAGCGACTATGGGGATCACAACCTCACCCTCATTTCTCTTAATATACCACTCCCCTTCCTCACAATACCTCAAACCCACATTATTGGGTATCCCATAATCGGCAATGAATTTCTTCATCATCTCTTCGGACTCAACCAATTTCTTAAATTTACCCATCCCTAGCAACTACTAAATGATCCGAAAGAAGGAAAGAAGGAGTAAAATCAAAGAAAATTCGGTGTTACCGAGAGAAGAAGACTTACAGAAATATGAAGATCCTCCTCAGGCGGTGTGGAAGTTGAACCAGATTCAGAGTATACGCATCAAAGTTCATAAGCGCGAAAATAAGAAGGCCAGATGGTTCAAACAAATACTTATACCCCTCATTTAGGTCCCCCAAGTGTAACTTCCCCGCCGAGCGATTACCATCACACCGTTGGAAGTGGGGAACGTGGAGCCGCCAAAATTTAATGCGGGCACACACAGAGTCTCGAAATGCCAAAACGTGCATTAGGCAGGCGAAAATTCACCAGCCCTAACGTGGGCCGAAGTGGGGTGATTCGTCTAGAGGGCCCGTGGATATCAAAACCCTCCTCCTCGTTCGAGGGAACGTGCAGCAGGGTTTTGAGGGGCTATTGTGGGGCTCGTGGGCCTGGTAGCCTCAGCCCATCTAGTAGTCGGCCCAAGGCCCATGCCGAGGAGGGATGACCATCCGAGGCTGATTTATGGAGGCGCTTTTTTGGACCCACGCCGAGGACATCCTTGTCCTCGGCGTACTGAGGTTAATTTCGGGTGGGGGACAAGCCTAGAATAGGTTGTCACCTCCACACTTAATGCGCTCACCTAACCCCCCTGGCCGCATTAATGGGGATGTAACCCCTTGGCAGGGTAACGTTGATTATGGTGAACCACTTGAGTACAGATAAGGCCCTTGATGGGACGGACGGTCAGAGGGAAGGTAAATGAATGATCAACAGATGGAAGAACGAGAGAGGAGGAAGAAGATTATATAAAAAGAGCAAGCAAAGCAAAATAAGGGGGGGGGGGGGAAGAGAGGGAGAAAGGACCTTCCTCGGACGTGTACCGAGGAGCTACCCTTAGGCAGAAATTGGGTACATCCCCCTTTAATGGTGGAAAGTTTCTCAGGGTACTGTTGTTAGTCTGTTAGGGCCTGGTCCTTCATCCCACTCTCTAGAAATGTATTGTTAAGGCACCTTTCTAAATTGAGTCCCTACAGCTATCATCAGGAGCGGACACCATAAGTTAAAACTCTCTAACAAAAAAAAAACTTAAAAAAAAAAAAATCTATTACTTTAATAGTTTAACTTTATTAAAGAAAGAAAGATGGAGCATTAAGAGAGAGAGAGAGAGAGAGAGAGAGAGAGGTGTTAACCAAACACCAAAATCTGGGGCGGTGCTCCACTGTTGCTCCACCCAACTTCAAGTCTCAATCTCAGTCTCTCTTCTTTTCATTTTAGCCACTTAGGTTTTTTTTCTCCCCCCCCCCCCCCCCTTTGGGTGTTTTTTCTCTTCCCTTTAGTCTTTAGCCGCTTAGGTTTTGTTTCTGTTTTTTTGGTGTCTTTGTGTGGCTGTGAGGATGCTTTCCTTTCCTAGAATTTGCTTAGATTTTCCTTCTTCTTTTTTTTTTTTAAAGTCTTGCATGGGTTTGTTTTGTGTTGTTAGTTAGGCTTAAGTTTGCTATTGGTAATTTTTGTTTGGGATAATTTTTTTTGGCTTGTTAATTTTATTTTAGATTTTAGATCATTAAATTTGTTATGAACTTTAAAAGTATCAATGATATTATTAAAAGGGTCTAAGTATAATTTTATTTTATTGAACCCAATTTCTAAAATTAGTACATATATACATACTAGTTTTTTTTTTTTAATTTGGCACAGGCCACTGCCCCCCCCCCCCCCCCCCCCCCCCGCGGCGACGCCCAATAATAGCTTCATCCCTGCTTCCTAGCAAGAATAGGTTATCATTTATAGCAAGCAACAAATAGTTTACTTTGGGCTTGCATTTAAATGATAAAATACAATTAACATCCCTGATGTTTGGGCTATTGTCAGACAAGTCCAAAACTGTTCGAAATTGATTAATTTGGTCCCTAATCACCATGAAAAGTAGGAGAAAATGAGTAACAGTTTAGGGTTATTTTTGTTTAGTGACTAAGTTTGTCAATTTTGAAAAGTTTTGGACTTGATTGACCTTAAAAGTGTTAACAGTATTTTACCCCTATAATTAAATGTTTGATAAAAATTAACAATAGGAAAACATGTTGGCTTATTTGAAAGGGGAAAAATGTTAGTTTATTTGTGTAAAGTCACTTTTTTGTCTCACATTTAAGCAAATAATTAAGCCATGCCAAATACCAAATGCAATTCTCCAATTTGACACTACTGTTAGATGCTAAGTGGGGATTTTTTCCCCTTAATAATTGTTACAAGTATGCGAGGGGGGATCCAAATCAAGGTTCTCTTCATAAAGCAGACTAGGTAATGCTATTAAACTATAAGGTTCTTATTAATTAGTGGGGAACCATCCTAGATGTTTTAAGGTTTCATCTTTGTATTTTTTGGCTAAATTTTTAGGACTTTTTGACCACTTGATTATTCCATCAAGTGTGCATAATTCACTTATCCCATATACACAAGTAATTATTGGGAGGAATTTGTTGGGGGTGGCCCTTGTTGAAATTTTTTGTTGTGAAAGTTTTGTTAGAATAAAAAATTATCACTCATGAAGAAAGTATCTTATTAAATACTTTGTTGCAAATCTCACCACACTAAAATAGAATACACAAAAAGTTCTCAATAAAAGAGAGTTTTATTGATACTTGTAATATTACACACAGTCACACACATACACCAATAGAGTCAATACCGTACTGTATCGGCCGGTACAGCTGGAATTTTTCGTACCAGCACCTTGACCAGTACAAAAACACAACTATTTCGTACCGCTTTTTGTATTGGAGCTTACTGGGTTGTATCGGCCTGGGAAAAAAATCGGATACCGGCCGAAAAAAGGATACTACAGGACGGTAAAAAAAGAAAAGAAAATGGAAATTAAGTGATTAATGGTAAAAGAAAATACCATGTAACCCATAATACCGCCATCACCAGCACTATTCCAAAAGTGACAGCCATTCTTCTTCTTCTTCACGCCCATCCCTGCATTCGTCTGCATCTCTTAGTTTTTAAGTTTTTATTTTTGAAGGCTTTAGTTGTTTGTTTGGTTGTGACTTTTAATAGTAAAAAACTAAGGGTTGTGTTAACGGGCACCGCACGGTGCCCGTTAAGCACAAAATTTTTTACTTTTTCCTGACACAATTATTGTCTTTTTTTTTTTTCAATTTATGTCATTTTTTCAGTTTGTAGGTACTATTTGAGATTTTTTTTTTTTTTTTTACTTTTTTTGACAATTTTTTTTTTGTCTTTTCTAATCAGCACCAAGCAGTGCTGGTTAACATTCTCCAAAAACTAAAAGTAAAGCAGGTTTGCTTTTTGTTTGTAACTTGTGGCAGTGTGCCCTCTGACACACCCACGTGAATTGTTATAAAATTTTGAAATTTCAAATTTGATTTTTTTTTTTCAATGTAAAGAAGTTTCAAACGGCATTTTAACTTTTAACTTTTAACTTTTATTATTATTATTATTAAAAAAGTAGGAACATCAATTCCCTATTATTGTTAATATTACCTAGTTGAAATTTTAACTAGAGATTAAAATATTAAATGAGATAAAGAATTATAAATTTAAACTTTTAATAAATATTATAAATTTTGGTTATATATATATATATATATAAAATAGCGGTAAATCCGAAACAGTACACTGATATCGACCGGTATCGAAATATCTCATTCCATTGGCCAAACCGGTATGGCCTTCAGTACGAGATTAAACTCCCTTGACAGACACACCATTCTTCATTATTTCACTCTTTACTTCTCTATTTCCTTACACTTGCATTTACTTTCTAAATTATGTCCTTATTGGATATATATACTTCGATGCATAACATTGTTTCATTGTAGGCCGCGAGAGCACTACCAAATCGAGGCAAACTTTGAATACTAGATGATGAGTATAGAAAAATCACTAAGATCGTCTACCTTAATTGTGTCATTAGCAAGCCGTCAAAGAAAAAGATATAATCCTCCAAGCACATTCAACACATTAATTGACGACAGTTACTCATTGACCTTAAACTACCATTAATACAATGACAATTACACGCAAGGTAATAATCACCTCTAATTATGTACAATAATTACCCAAATCACCTATAAAGGGACAACTTGCCTCACTTGCTAAAGTATGAGAAAAATACTACAAAATACAATCTACATACAAAATATATGAGTTGATACTAACTCAAGTATCGAACGCTCCCCCATCAAGGCCTACCCTGGTAGTCTCTTTGATCAGCTTTATTTTTCTTGTAGATCTTAAAAGACTGTTAAAACTTTTGGATTGGATGAGTGATCCAACTAACAATTTTTTGCATCATCACTAAATATAACCTCAAAATAACAAGGGCAAGAGGGAAGAAGTTTCACTGCCTATTCCAACCAGGCTAGACAAACCATTTGACAGGGAAATTCAAGTTATGGGTTGTGTTTATCTTTTATGAATCATACTAAAATAAGATATTCTTTTTGGTGTAATTATTTGTCCTTACTCGCTCTAGAGTTTAAATGTAGGAATATAGAAAACATGAAGGACAAACCTACACTACACAAAGGAGACAAAAGAAGGACAATGCATTAAACCCTATGCGTCATGGAAAGAAACTCTTTCTTTACTAAGGGTTCGTTTAGATATAACTTATTTTACTGAAACTGAAAACTGAAAACACTATAGTAAAATAATTTTTAAATATGTGAATAGTACTATAGAACCTATTTTTAATAAAAAAATTGTTGAAAAGTGATATTTGTGGGTCCGTAAACAGTACACGGATGCACTATTTACGGTTGAAAAGTCAACTTTTGCGGCTACTGTTTATGAACAGTAGCAGCAAACCTCCTAAAACGTCAAAAAAAAAAAAAAAAAAAAAAAAAAAAACCAGAAACGCACGTGGATCCGCGTTTCCAGCCTCAGTTTTCTACATCAAGAAGAAATGCCAATATTGTACGTTCTAATGTATTGACTTCTCTTCCTCGTTTACAAATCTTGTTTTTATTAGCATTCCAAACCACATGGCTAAAGCCACCGAACATGATAAGTGCCTATAAATTCTGTCTAAGTATGGCTCTCTTTATGCACTGCCTCACTTCTCTTCCTCATTTACAAATCCTGTTTTTATTAGCATTCCAAACCACAAGGCTAAAGCTACCAAACACGATAAGTGCCTATAAATTCTGTCTCATATGGCTCTCTTTATGCACTGCCTCACCTACTCCTAGTTCTTTACTTCTAAAGCTCCTATTTGCACCATCTCTCTCCCTCTCTCAATGGCCGAAACAAATGCGACAGTCAATCAGAAGAAAACTGACGATTGTTATATGCCACTGGTTCACTCAAATAGCTCTTCCATTAACACTAATGATTCCTTATCAGGAGTTGATGATCCCATTCCCATCATTGACTTCTCAATGCTCATATCTGATGACCCTGATAAACAGTTTAAAACCACCCAAGACCTTCGCATTGCTTGCCTAGAGTATGGTTCATTCATGGTATGAAAATCAACCCTTAAAACCTCTTCCCCTCTTGTTTACGTGGGTCATATATAATCGAAACAAAGAAAGTATGAAGTAGTTTCAAGTTTCAAGTTTACGTACGGCACTGCCTATGGATAAATTGTAGTCATTATAAACGCAGTTTATCATAGGTGGGACCTACAATATTTATGTAATTAATTAGAAGAATATAAATGCTGTCTTATTCTATTTTTTCCTTCAGAAAAGAAATGTTGTCTTATTAAATAAATTATAGTTAAAATAATATTACCTGAGTTTATTAATAGATGATATAATTTTTGTTTATAAGCCTATAAAAATTATATATATATATTCATGACCACCGTATATTGATAAAAATTATACTACGAAATGGACTAATTATATTATCAATAACTTATAAATTATAATTTGATATCTTATTTACAAACTTATACAATTTAATATTTTTTATATAACTAAATTTTTATACATACATGCATATATATATATATATATATATATATATATATATCTTTTAAATATATGATATTATATACACTTAAAATCAAATATTATATCCACGACTTTGTTAATGAACACATAATGATTGAGCTTAGTTCATTTGCTAAATAAAGAACATAAATAAGCTTCTTTATGATTAGCTGAGAAATACAGCTCTATTCATTTATAGCCCTAGTGCATAAGTATGATCAGTCGGCTTGATATTTCGGCAAGTGATTAATCATGAGTTACCGGATAACCTTATAATGAGAGTCTACGAGGCATTAGCCAAATTCTTTGATCTGAAGGAGGAGGAGGAGCGAGAGTATGAGACAAATGATCCAACGGATAGGATTCGTTGGGGCAAATGAGAGAGTAATTTAATCAGCTCGGAGTTCATCAAAATGGTTGTACATCCTACCTTTGATTGCCCTACCAAACTTGTTGGTTCAAGGTAATCTTCTTCCTCCACACCCCAATTTCCTCTTCCATATTTTTCTTTTTCTTGTTTTGGGAATATAAAAAAGAAGACAAACCAAGATTCAGTTCATAAGGTGAGTAAGTGGTGGACTAATTTTAAAACAATTAACTCTAGTGTCACAATAAATTTCACAAAATATTTCATAATTGTCCTGTTGACAATTTATGACTAGTAAAGAATAAAATGATGATATAAGTTGTGTACCCAAATAAGAATTAATAAAAATCAGCCAACTCAAATATTGTGAAAAACTGTTTTATCTGTAGCATTACTCATTTTAAAAAACACAAGTTTAAAATTATTTTTGCCTTAAAATTCTTTTAACATCTATTCAAATTTTCATAAAACTTCTTAGGTCCTAGAAATGTTCACATTATATATATATATATATATATATATATATATAATACCCGATATGTAGCCTTAGTCAAATAATAAAAAAATAACCTAATTATTTAGATTCAATTTAGTGAGCTTACCCAATTTAGTGGGTTTTAGTTAGCTCAATTGGTAAAGTCTCTAATAGCTAAATAAGATATTTGAGGTTTAATCACCACTTACACCAAAAACCGATTGGTGTTTTAGTTTGATGATAATGAGCATAATTATCAGAAGCGGATGTCATATGTTGAAACTTTATAAAAATGATTAAAAGAAAGCTTAATGAGCTTACCATATTCTTTTCATGGAGTGAACCGTTTGTAAATTTTGTTAAAAAGTATTTTTATGGAGATGAGAAGGGATGGCAATGGGGCGGAGTGGGTCTGAAGGATGGGATCTTTGCCACCGTCCCGCCCCGCATGATAGAGAAAATTTTCTTACCCCATCCCCACACCTTGGGACCCCGCGAAGCCCCACCCCATCTCGTAAAACTCTAATTCTTGTTAATTTGCCCACAACTATTGCAATTGTTTTTAATAGAACCTATTTCGTTAATAAAATATACTTATCCCATCAAATCAAACTAATTTTTAGCAAAAATTGAATAATATTATTAATTAAAGTCTTTAACAAAACAATATCACAACAAGAACAAAAAATCTCATAATACAAAATCAATGATTCAAAGTATATAAATTTTTTTATAATAAAGATAAAAGAAAATGTTAAAATTGGAATTTTATTTCCAACATTGCTAGAGAAAAAAAGAGAGGCAGAAATCCTTATTGGGTAGAATAAAATAAATTGATAATATGTTTGTTTAAATAGTAGAGTTTTAGGGTATAAAAAATTTACAATTTAACTTTTATCAATGTGGGTTGGATCTAAAAAGTCTAAACCTAACCCTGCCCTGCCCCATGGTGTGGGGATAAAATCTCGCTCCATCCTTACCCCACCACATTTGCGGAGTAGGGAAAACCCGCATGGGGTGAAGCGGGAAGGGGTAGGTCAAGCGAAGTGGAACAAAATTATTATCCCTAAATTGAGACCCGTTTGTCTATTTTGTCACAAATTCCAAGCTTTAACGCTAAAAATCTTTAACGCATTATTAATTCCAGCTTTTTATAGAATAATGAATTAATAGAAATATTCATGCGTAATCTTAAAAAGAAAAAGAAAAAGAAAGACACTCAGTACCTAATAGCAACAACGACAACAACTACTACCAAATATAGACTAATTAGTAATACTGAACAAATATATATATATATATATATTAATAATTCACTTTTATTATATTATTCAAACACATGTGATTCAGTGATTGTGTGTTTTATTTTTCATTTCTATTTTCTTTTGTGTTTTCAATCATAATATGATTAAGTACATGATTCAATCACATGATTACTTTCATTAGCCATGACTCATTGACCCACATAATTCTTTTTGTTCTTGTCTACAGTGAGATTTTACAAGAATGTATCAAGAGAATGAGGGAAGTTGAATCCAATTGCTTAGAGGGATATCTAAAACATTGGGATTTGAAGAATGCTACATAGAGAAAAGAACGAAGCTAGAATCAGGCTATGGCTTTATTTCAGCAAATGATTATCCACTCCGTTTGTATACTGAAAATCAACTAGGTCAGCCTCCTCATTACGACCCTGGACTCCTAGTCCTCCTCTTACCAGGTGAAAGTAATGGTCTTCAACTAGAGCATCATGGGAAATGGATTAAAAGCAAGAATTGCATAGTTCTACCGTAGAACTATCTAGTAAACAAGAATTGTGAAATTTTCTTTGGATAGAAATATGAGAATGACAGACAATGAACATTGTCTCAAGAAATTTGGCCAAGTAGTATTCAGGGATGGTTTTATGTCAATTTTTTTTATATAGGCCAATTAATTTGTCCAAACTAAAAAATTGTCAAACTTTTGACCATAATGAAACACTAATAAATACATGATAATGATTTTGTGAAAAAACAAAACAAAACAAAGTACATGATAATGATTTTTTGATAAACAATTAACAAGAAACCTATATTATCACTAATATATGTATATATGAAAGTGACTTGGGCCTTAAGTCGCCCTTGTTTCTATCCAGTTCCCCCCATATATGCAGTTTAGATGCTTACTAATCCATATAGAGCCTTGTCTTTGATTGTCCCAAACATAATCCCTATGAATCCCAAATCATGCAGATGGCAATAATTTAAGGCCTCCCTTGACTTCATCCTCTGTCTCTCATCCCTTAGAGTTAGGTAGCTGATGATGCCGAAAAAATCACCAATGAATCACACGTTGCTCACACGCTCAAAAAGTCACCTGCACAGCAAAAAGAGAAAACCTGCAGAGAGCACCGGTGTGGTGCCAGCCAAATACCCTCCGAAGGTCAAGTTAGAATCTTTTACAACTCCAGAGTGTTACAGAGGGTCGATTATGCGTACCTCGATTTGTGAAGGTATTGGGGCTTTTATAGTGGTCGAAGATTGACCTCTCTTCCTTGAAGCGAAAGTCTTTTCCATAACAATCCCAAACGTGATGAACAAGACTTTTCCTTATGGAGGAGATCTCCATTAATGTGCATATCTTCTAGAATCCTCTTTGCCTTAGAATTCCATTTATACTAGGATTTTGGGATGTCCAAGCGTGGGCCGCAAGAGTTCCTAGGCTAGGGCTCCTTGAAGATAATTGATTTGGACACTACATAAGTGTTAGACCCGTCGGTGTGGAGACCGTCCTCATGGGATCCGTCCAGAAAGGGCGATCTAAGTGGATCCGTCATACGAGCCATCAGGTGTATAATTTCTCCTCTTCAGTTGCCCCCTTCACCCCATGGGTCTGTCATGACTGAGCACGAGGGCCCATGGGGTGACGGTTCAAGAATGGGATGACGGTTTTTAAAAATCGATGCGTCATACTTGCACCATAACAGGTTGTCAGAAACGCATTTATTACTCATTGACGCGTGTCGCCCTTCTACAGGCTTTTGTCTCGGATCGAAACGTCGCTTCGGCTTCCGTGCACTTCTTCTATAAATATCACTCCCTTCCCCTCTCATTTCTCTGCATTTCGAAGAATCATCTTGTCAGAGCACGACCGTCGTATCTTTCAAAGACTAGTCTGTCCAGTTCCTGCAACCGTTGTACACGCCTTCATCCGTCCACTCTTTAGCTTGGTAAGTCATTTCTCTCCGTCTATATTTCATCCCTTATTTAAGTTCTATTTTCTATTCTACATTAGACCCTTTTTTCCCCCCGTCACCTGTTACAACACCCGTCAGAGTCTTAGGTTTTGTCATTACCTGTAGGCAATGTCTAGTGCGTCAAATAATCAGTCAATCGTCCGTGACGGGGCGGACTACGAAGAGGTATACCCATCAGGTCACAAAGACCAAGACGATCTGAGCGAAGAGAGGAGTCCGTCTGCTTCTTCCCCGTCCTCAACAAATGAGGATATGGAGATGGTAAAGCCAGAGGAGGGTTCTGATGAAGGTGAAGACCAAAGAATTAAATCCGTCGTGGGTGCTGATGGACTTAGGCAGTTCATCATGCTACCAAAGTGGACGGTAAACGCTTTCACGTCTACCATCAAGGAGCCACACTTCAACACCCTTAGGGCACACTACCAAATCCCAGACTACATCCCCATTCGTCTACCCTATAAGTTCGAAAAGTGTTATTATGAAGGGGTAGATGGTGTTGGAGTGTACGAGCAGGTGCTCAAGGCAGGTCTTAGGTTTCCTCTGAACTCCCTGCACCGTGAACTCCTCAAGTACCTGGGTTTGTCCGTCAGCCAGATCTCTCCGAATGCCTAGAGGGTTTTCATTGCAATAGAGGTTCTGTACAGAGCCATGTCAAATGGTAAACGGAGGCTGACGGTGCGAGAATTCCTCCATTGTTACTGTCTAGACGAGATAGACAAGTCAAGGGGGATGTATAGTTTTGTCCCTAGGAGCCCCGTCTTGAAGGTGATCTATGAAACCCCAGACTGAAACAGGGACTGGAAAAGCCGTTACTTCTTTCTAGAAGGAGACAGTTGGATGTGTCATCCAGGGGAGACGGAGCATATGCCCGTTGACACGACTTGGGGAATAATAGACGAGTCCGGTACACCTGTCACATAACCTATAAAGGTCTTCAGTGATTTTTTAGCTTTTTTTTTTTTTTGAAATTCCTGAGCTTCTGATGTTCGTCTATTTCTATTATTATTATTATTTTAGTCTGACGGTGCCCATAGGTAGATCTTGAAGAGTTTAGTTTTTTGGAAATCTTTTTAAAAAAGACCACATCGGAGGAAAGGACCTGGGCAAAGCTTGTCACACTTGATACCATACATTGGTATTGTGACGGATCGGAGCCTTCACCTGCAGCAAAAAAATACGACGCTCGAGTTTGCCAACATAAGTCTGTCACCCAAATTCCAATAACTTCCTCCGTCTACCTTTTTATTATTGTTTTATTTTTTACAACTAATTCCATCCGTCCACCTTTACAGAGATGGATGATGCTAAGAGGAGGGCTCTGATCAGAGCAAATGTTGCCAAGAAGAATGACTCTATCGAGGCAGATCGCAAGGGAACGGGTTCAAGCCAGCCGTCAAAGAGGAAGATGGTGTCCAAAGGGGACCGTCCTCAAAAGAAGCCTAAGGTTCCTTTGGAGCCCGTTTTAGGGCTTACGGTGGGGGGTACAAAAGTCGTTACTCTAGTAAAGCACGGGGCCGGGAAAGGCTTTATGAAGGGCCCGTCCACCTAGCCAGAGAAGCCGCCCGTCCTTCTTCGTGAAGACCCCAAACATGCTTTGGAGAAACTCATGTCCGTCATATCCCAAGATGATTATAAGGACTTGGGCAACCACTCCACTGAAGCAATGGGGGAGACGGGCCTGTTCAGCATTGCACAGGTAATCAAACCGTCTGCTATGCATCTATTTTTCACTTCAGTAGACAGTTAACTTCTTTTCTATTTTCAGGCCATGCTCATGGTGAAAGGGCTAATGACACGGTGCCTGAGTCATGAAACAATCGTGGATTGTCTACGGGAGAAGGCGAAGGTGACGGATGATGAGTTGACCCAACTGAGAGCTTGGAAGGTGATCCAAGAAAAGAAATTGAAAATGGCGGAGGAAGCAAGGGACGAGTACTGCAAGAGGACGGAGGAGATGACGAAGGTTTTGGAAGATAAGGAGAAGGAGATCCGTCAGGTGAAGGAGGTTGCGATGTGTGAGTATCGTGACTCCGACGCCCTTTTATCAAAGCTCAGGTCCTCCTATAACAACGGTTTTGACGACACCCTTTGTCAAGTGAAGGCCTTGTATCCAGACCTTGACGTATCCTCCGTCAACATTAACGTTCCCGAGCAAACGTCCATCCAGCCTGCCAGATCCGATGATACCGACGAGCTTTTTGGCGATGAGGTGCCTGTCAATGGAGCCCAAGTAGATAGGACCATCGCTGAGATCGATCCAATAGATGTAGAGGTCCGTCATCATGAGGAAAAAGGAGCCCCAACTGCTGATTAAAATTACTTCGTTACTTGTTATTTATTTATTTTTTTATTTTTTTATGTAAAGATATTTTGAGAACAATGCCCCGTCATATTGATTTATTTAACATTTTGTTTATGGAACGTAATCCGTCCACTTCATTCAAAAATGAATTTGTATCCGTCTATTATTTGTGATTGTCATATTTATGATTGAGGCCGTCTACTTTTGAACATAAATTCCCTTTGTTGATGAACTTAGAATTATTTTACTGAGATTGGTCCGTCCAATACTTTGGACACAACTTATGCCCGTCCACTTTTGGACGGACCCTTTCAATCCATTGAGGGGGTCGTTGGTTTCATGTAGTTAGACTGCATCCGTCCTTTTTTTAGACTTTGGATTTTCAACCTCTTGGGATGATTTGACAATTTTTAGACCGTAGGTTATGTCCGTCTTGTGGATGTAAGTTTTATCCGTCCTCTTTGGGACTATAGATCTTCATCCTCTTGGGATGATCCGTTCATCTTATGGACGTAGGTTTTATCCGTCCTTTTTGGGACTTGGAATTTTCATCCACTTTGGATGATTTGTCCATCTTGTGGATGTAGGTTATATCCGTCCTCTTTGGGACTTTGAATTTTCATCCACTTGGGATGATTCATCCATCTCGTAGGCTATATCCGTCCTCTTTGGGACTTTAGAATTTTTATCCACTTGGGATGATTCGTCCATCTCGTGGACGTAGGTTATATCCATCCTCTTTCGAACTTAGGATTTTCATTCTCTTGTGATGATTCGTCCATCTTGTGGACATAGGTTTTTGAATATTACTCTTATTAATTAAAAAAGAAAATCATGTATTTGTAGAAAAGTACTTGCCCCCTTGGGCTTAAAAAGGCACTTGTAGAAAGAATTGTTCGAAAATAAAAAACTAGTAATAGTAAAAACTAAACAATCTGGGAAATCGTAGAGTGTTGATGTTCTTCATATCGTTTCTACTGGTAGTATTTCTGTAGGTGCTCCGTGTTCCATGGGTACTGTAGCCTAACTCCGTCCATAGTTTCAAGGTGGTAGGTCCCCTTCCTCTGCCATGATGCGATCCTGTAGGGTCCTTCCCAGTTAGGGCCGAGCTTTCCTTGTGGAGGATCTCTAGCAGCGCCCATTACCTTTCGTAGAACAAGATCTCCAATCTAGAAGTCCCTATGCCTGACATTGGTGTTGTAGTGTTTCGCCATGAGATTATGGTACAGTGCCAACCTCTGCTCTGCTGTTTCCCAGACCTCGTCCACTAGGTCTAGCTGAAGGCGTAAAGCTTTTTTGTTTTTGTCCTCGTTGTAGCTCTCCACTCGATAGCTTGTGAGCCCTATTTCTGCTGGGATGACAGCATCACTTCCGTAAGCTAGTCGGAATGGCGTTTCTCCCGTGGGTGTTCTTGCTGTAGTACGATATGCCCATAGGACGCTTGGTAGTTCGTCAGGCTAGATGCCCTTTGCCCCCTCGAGCTGGGTCTTGATAATCTTGAGCAAGGACCAGTTCGTGACCTCGACTTGCCCATTGGCTTGTGGATGTGCTGGCGAAGAGTAGTGATTCTTAATGCCTAGCTCCGAATAGAAGTCCCAGAATGCACTATTGTCGAATTGCTTTTCGTTGTCAGAGACGAGAACTCGTGGTATCCCGTACCTGCAGATGATATTCCTTCATACAAAACTGCAGACGTTCTTCTCCGTGATAGTAGCCAAGGCTTTTGCTTCCACCCACTTAGTGAAGTAGTCTATCCCAACTACTAGAAATTTCAACTGTCTTACCGCCGTCGGGAAGGGGCCCATGATGTCCAGTCCCCATTAGGCAAACGGCCAAGGGGCCGTCATTGTAGTCAGCTCCTCGCATGGTTGCCTTATGAAATTACTGAACCTTTGGCACTTGTCGCAGGTCTTGACATAAGCCTATGTGTCCTTTAACATTGTGGGCCAATAGTACCCTGCCCGAATCAGTTTATGCGCCAAGGACTGTGCGCCCGAGTGGTTTCCACAGATACCTTCGTGAACTTCTCTCATCACGTAGTTTGCTTCATTGCTGGTTAAACACCTTAAGTACGGACGAGAGAATCCTTTCTTGTATAAGACATCTCTGATCAGCACAAATCGTGAGGCTCGGATTTTCAATTTCCTAGCAGCGTCATTGCCGTCTGGAAGGGTGCCGAATCTCAGGTATGCTATTAGCGGTGTGGTCTAATTGTTTTCAGAATTTACTTCCTGCACATTTGTTCCGTTATCAATAAGCAGGGAGAGTTAGACAAACGATAATACCTGTTCGGGGACATGCATTAACTCTGCAGAGGCTGCCTTTGCTAGACGATTGGCACATTCATTCTCCTCCCTTGGGATTTGAATGAATTGGACTTCAAGGCAGTCGATCCGATTCTTCAGTTCTTCCAGGTACTTCTTCATTCTTTCATTTTTGCACTTGTAGACGCCGTTAATCTAACTCGTTATCACCTGGGAATCGCAATGTATGACCATGTTCTCAGCACCTGCTGCCTTTGTGAGGTCTAATCCTACCACTAAGGCTTCATATTCGGCCTCGTTGTTGGTCGTGGGGAAGTTCAGTCGGATCATGCATTCGATTTTGACTCTGTCCGGAGTTTGGATTACCACATCGGCACCTCCGGCTTGTTTATTTGAAGATCCGTCCGTGTAGATGCTCTATTTTTCGAGGACTTCTGCCCCCTTGTCTTCCAATTGAGTATATTCAGCGATAAAGTCTGCTACAACTTGCCCTTTTATTGCGGTTCACAGGTGGTATTGTATATCAAATTCGCTTAGCTCTATTGCCTATAAAGCCATTTGTCCAGCAGCTTTAGGGCTGCTAATGGCTCTTTTCAATGGCTGATCGGTCAGGACTATGATGGTATGGGCTTGGAAGTATGGCTTGAGCTTTCGGGCTGCAGTTACCAGCGCGTAGGCTAACTTCTCCATCTGGGGGTATCTTTCTTCTGCTCCTCGGAACGCCTTACTTATAAAATAGACGGGTCGTTGAGATCCGTCTTCCTATCTTACTAAGGCCGCGCTGACCGCTGCTTTCGAAACTGCTAAGTAGAGGTAGAGTTCTTCTCCTGGTTTGGACGGGCTGAGCAGTGGTGGAGATGAGAGATATTTCTTCAAGTCTTCAAACGCCTTCTGGCACTCGTCCGTCCATTCGAATGATTTTTTCAGAGTGCAGAAGAATGGTAGACATTTGTCCGTCGCTTTAGAGACAAACCTGTTTAAGGCCGCAATCTTGCCATTCAAGCTTTGCACCTCTTTCACTGTCTTCGGTGGCTCTAACTCCATTATAGCCCGTACCTTCTCCGGGTTGACCTCTTTGACTCTTTGGGATATCATGAAGCCCAGAAATTTTCCTGCCGTTACCCCGAATATGCACTTGCTCGGATTCAACTTCATGTTATACGACCGCAGGGTGTTGAACGTCTCTTGGAAGTCGTTTAGGTGGTCATTTTCGCGCAAGCTCTTTACTAACATGTCATCAACAGAGACTTGCACGTTCCTCCCAATTTGGTGTGCGAACATTTTATTCAGCAGCCTCTGGTAGGTTGCTCCTGCGTTCTTGAGCCCAAACGGCATTACCTTGCAACAAAAGATCCCTTGGCTGGTGACAAAGGAAGTTTTCTCTTGATCAACATCCTTTATCGTGATTTGGTTATAGCCCGAAAAAGCATCCATGAAGCTTAGGAGCTCGTGCCTCGCCGTCGAGTCTACTAAAGTATCTATTCGGGGGAGTGGGCAGCTGTCTTTTGGGCACGCCTTGTTGAGGTCCGTGAAATCGACGCACATTCGCCATTTCCCATTAGTTTTCTTGACCATGACCACGTTCGCTAGCCAGTCAAGGTAATATACTTCTCGAATAAAGCCTGCTTCCAGCAGCTTCCTTACCTCTTCTACTATCACTCTGTCCCTTTCTTGTGCGAATACTCCCTTTTTCTGCCAGACGGGTGTAGATGTGGGGCTTATGTTCAGACTATGAACTATGACTGAGGGATCAATTCCTGGCATGTCCTCGTGGCTCCATGCGAACACGTCTTGATTCATCCGCAGGAAAGCTACGAGGGCTTGACGCATCGGCTGGTTGGCTAATGTCCCCATCTTAGTCGTCCACTCAGGCCTTGATTCATTAAGGATTACCTCTTCCAATTCTTTGACCGGCTCCGCTGTTGCCCATTGCTCTTCTATACACATGGTTTACTAGTGATCTTCCATCTCTAGCATGGCAATATAGCATTCGCGTGCGGCCACTTGGTCTCCAAAGCCTAATGGGAGTACTTTTGATCCTCCAAAGCCTACCAATGGGGAGTTCGTCAGTATTAGTCTTTCTCTCTGTATTCTCATTTGCTAGAATGCCGTGTAATATAGGATATCTGCCGAGCTGCCATTGTCGATCAACACCCGATGCACATTGTAGTCCCCCACGCGTATGCTGACAACAAGTGCGTCATCATGTGGATGATGAAGACGTCGCGCATCTTCATTCGAGAACCCAATGTTGGGGTTTTCCCTTCATGCCATCTTTTGTGCGAAGCCCGTTAGTTGGACGTTGTGGACCGTCCTAAGGTAGGTTTTTCGTGCCTTTTTGGAAGAGCCAGTAGTCGCGGTTCCCCCCACAATCATCTGTATGTCCCCAATGGGGGGTCTTTGACGCTCATTATCCCGTCGGGGGGCGTGCTCTTGGGGATTTGGATCCGTCTTCTCCTTGCTGACGAACTTCTGCAACTTTCCTTGTCTGATGAGGGCCTCAATCTGTTGCTTTAAGTCGTAACAATCAGCCGTGTCATGACCGTGGTCATGGTGGAAACGGCAATACCTATCTCTAGATCGCTTACTTGGATCACTCTTGAGCTTTCCTGGAAATGTTAGAGCCCCCTCGTCCTTGATCTGCATTAGGACTTGGTCTATTGGGGCATTCAACGGGGTGAAGCTTGTAAACCTTTTTCCTGGGGGCTTAGGGCACCTTTCGTCCCTTCTGTCTCCTGCTCTGGGTCTCTTCCGTTCTTGGTCCTGCCGTGTGTCTTCCTGTCATTCTCTCTTTCTGGGCTTTTCGTTCCGGGCCAGCAGTGCGTCTTCCACATTCATGTACTTGGTGGCCCTGTAGAGCACTTCCGACATGGTTTTCGGGTCATTTTTGTATAGAAAAAACAAAAATTTACCTTTTCGCAACCCATTCGTGAAGGCTGCTACCAATATCTTATCGTCAGCTTCATCGATCGAAAGCGCTTCCTTATTGAAGCGGGTTATGTAGGATCTCAGCGTCTCGTCCTCTTGCTGTCTGATGCTCATCAGGCACGCCATGGACTTCTTGTACCTATGTCCCACGATAAAGTGTGAAGTGAACTGGGCGCTTAGCTCCTTGAAAGTGCTAATGAAATTTGGTGTCAACCGGTTGAACCAAATCCTCGCGGCTCTCTTCAGCGTGGTGGGGAACGCCCTGCACATTATCTCATCCGTGACCCCTTGAAGGTGCATCAAGGTTTTGAACGTCTCCAGGTGGTCTAGAGGGTCTTTCACTCCATCATAACTGTCGATCTGTGGCATTTGAAACTTATGTGATAGGGGGAAGAAGTTGATGGCTGCAGTGAATAGCGAGTCTGTTCGATTGACCAAATCATCAAGGTCGCTGGATACTCGCCCCTTCAGGGCGTTCATCATGACCTCCATTTGTTCCTTCATCGCCTACATCTTCGCGATAATAGGAGGTAGAGCCACATCAATGAGGGATGGGAGGCTGATATTTTGCCGTTCTGGCCTGCTTGGGGCGTTACTACCTTCAGGCCCCTCTCGATCTCCTCACACGGCACTGGTACCTTCTTGTTACCTCTGATTGTTTGGTGCCGCGTTTTTCTGGCGCAACTGTTCTTCTAGGTCGCGATTTTGCTTGGTGAGGCGCTCCACAGCTGCGGCAAGGGTTTGTACTTGTCTCTCGAGGGAAGTCATCGGTGGTTCCTCCTCTTGGATGTTATTGGTGGTTGCCATCGAGCGGGTTAGCACCATGTAACTCTTTTGTCCAGGAAGCGATAGTGCGGCTTTCGAATCACGAAAGAAACGCTACTTCCCTACAGACGGCGCCAACTGATGATGCCGAAAAAATCACCAATGAATCACACGATGCTCACACAATACTCACATGCTCAAAAAGTCACCTGCACAGCAAAAGGAAAAAACCTGCAGAGAGCACCGGTGTGGTGCCGGCCAAATACCCTCCGAATGTCAAGTTAGAATCTTTTACAACTCCAGAGTGCTAGAGATAGTCGATTATGCGTACCTCGATTTGTGAGGGTATTGGGGCTTTTATAGTGGTCGAAGATTGACCTCTCTTCCTTGAAGCGAAAGTCTTTTCCTTATAGGAGTCTCCTTTAACAATCCCAAACGTGATGAACAAGACTTTTCCTTATGGAGGAGATCTCCATTAATGCGCATATCTTTTAGAATCCTCTTTGCCTTAGAATTCCATTTATACTAGGATTTTGGGATGTCCAAGCGTGGGCCGCAAGAGTTCCTAGGCTAGGGCTCCTTGAAGATAATTGATTTGGACACTGCATAGGTGTTAGACTCGTCGGTGTGGAGACCGTCCTCATGGGACCCGTCCAGTAAGGGCGATCTAAATGGATCCGTCATACGAGCCATCAGGTGCATAATTTCTCCTCTTCAGTACCCTACTTCTCAGATAACGATATCATCTCTTTGAAATTTCAATGTTACATCGGCTCTAGGTACAGTCCAGGGGGTTCAAATGAACCCCCTAAGCTGGTCCCAAAAAAAAAATTATATATAATTTTTTTTAATTTTTTTTTATTTGACCCTCTTAAAATAAAATTTTGAACCCTTTGGATCTAATTTTTTTTAACCCCAACTGAAATAAACTTGAATATAATCATCTTGCCAATATTTTGGTCTTTTTTACTAAAAAAAAAATAAAACCAACAACAAAACAATTTGATCTAAAATATGGAGGAAAAAAAAATAATAGTAAGCCCAACAACAAAAGTACAAATTTGCTCATCTTAAATCTTTAAAAAAAAAAAAAAATAGATCTTAACAAATTTGAAATAAATAAATACGTACATAAAAGTTTATTGTATTTAAATCTTGTTTGGAGTTCTCTTAACAACAATGATTAATATGTTTATTGTATTTAAAAACAATAGATGATTTCTAAGATTTAATCTTAATCCTATTAAGAAACAATATGTAATGAACTTCAAATTTATCTTATATGAGAAACACTATGTTCACAACACTTCTATAACAAATCCTAACTGGTAGATTGTTACTGGCTGTTACTGATGGGAAAAAAAATAATTTCAGTAGTGGTTTTAAATTAGAATTAACAACAACTTATCACACAAGATTTGTTAGAAAAGTATTGTGAAAATGTTTTGGACGTATCACTTCTCATCTTTTATTCTCTTACTAGTACGTACTATGAACAAATTTGTAATAAGGAAATCACCTAGACCGAAATCCACAAGATTCATTTTTTACTCAAAATACATCTTATTGATCCCCCTAAAAATATATCTTGGAGCAGCCATTTCGAGTCTTCGACTATGAGTAAAGCAATCATAGCAAGTCTCATGTTTTTTGCCTTTCTTGTTGTCTTAGGATGACCATATATTCCTGTAAACCTTTGCATACTCTCACTAGGGACGACTCCATGTTGAAGCCAGGGTGGTCACAGGACCACATTGATCTGGAAAAAAAAATTATTACATACTAATTTTTTAAGACTTTTATGATTTTTTTTACCTTTAAAAAAAATTTGTGACCATCCTTAATTTTTTTTAGGTCCAACATAATTAAACTTTGGACAAAATTTGGCAACAAATTTGATTACAGACTAAGGCTACAACTCTACTTAATATTTTTTCATTGGATGTGAATTTTGACAAATTCACTATTGGATTACATTTTCTTCTTATACGTACATGCTTGCAAAACTTCAATAAGATCAAAGATCAATAGCTATGCTATCAATTAAGTGTTTAAATTTGAGTTCATAGTTTGAAATTATAAATAAAAAATAAGTTTATGGATCGAGTATTAAATAACATCCAATTGGCATGAAATTTGACATATATTTTAAAAACATAAAGAACATATAATAAAACGATTAGATTTTCAAAATATGTAGTTATTTTAATTTTTTTAGTGAGAGTTGTAGCCGATGTTTGTAGCCAAACTTTGTCTTTAAACTTTGGTCCCCTTAACAATATATTAGTCATTTACAAACAAAAAGGAAAAACCCAAGAAAGTTTTTATTAAACTAAAATTTTGAAAGACATGTACGTTAAAGCATTGATAATGAGACAATTATGCAATAATTTCAAAATAAGAAAACTAGTAGAAGAAAATTGTAAAACTTTTATGTATTTTGGTGTGTATTTTTTTTGTCTATATATGAAGTTCACTTTTTTTTAGACTTTGTATAATTTGTGTTTCATAATGACCACCATGAAAAAAAAAAAAAAAATTGTTATGATCCTAATGTCCCACACAGATTAAATACAAGTTTAACCATGTGTTTATAAACTTTTGGACACTCTCCCCTTGCAAGCTAGTTTTCAAGGGTGAGTTTTACGCATGAGTTCCTTGCGAAATTCCTAGAGCCTCCATTGCTCTCATCTTCTTCACGAATTGACAACAAAAGCCAAAATATGAGCGAACTATCTGTTTAGCGTGCGTTTGGATTGGGCATTTTGCCCAATCCTTGCGTTTTGTATTTTGTTTGTGGGTCCATGGGTACTGTTCACGGACCTACAAAAGTCATCCAAACACAGATTTCAATATAAATTTAGGTTCCACAGCACTATTCATACATTTAAAAATTATTTTGCTACAGTGTTTTCAGTAATAAGTTTTCTGGTTTCAGCAAATAAGCGGTATCCAAACATACCCTTAATAGACTTTTTAAGAGTTACATCTCTTTTATAGTGACCTTTAAATGTCGACTTTTCATTGTTATCCTTCATCTACATAAAAATTCGAAAACATTTAATTTTTGATTGACATGTTAAAATTTTGTCAAATAAACCTTTTTGACCTTACATTTCACACATCATATACTATATAATAAAAGTTGGGCTTAAAAGTCGTGGTAGTGCCAAGTGGCTTCACTAAATTGTAGAATTTTTTTTTTTTAGATTTAAATATATATATATATATATATATAATTTTTCTTCTCCTATAATTTCTAAGTTGATAAAAATCTTAATTTGATTACAATCCAAATTCTTCATTTAATCATTTTCTAATTATAATATATAAGTTGAAAAAAAAATTTAATTAAAAAAAAAGCAACAAAAAAATCTTACACGTTAATCTTACAAGTTTTAGATTTAGATTATTTAAAAAATAGTTATAATTGCAGAAATTTTAATAGATTTAGAATGATAATTAATGATTAATATATTAGTATATATATTCTTATATATTAAAAATCTAACAGATTTTTAAAACACGTTTTTTTTTTTTTTGAAGTAGTACACAACTACACATTTTAGATTTTTTTTTTAAATAGGTATAAATTTTTTTATCTTATCTTCTTCTCCTATAATTATATTACTACACGTAAAAAGAAAATAGCAAATAAAAAAAAACATATAATACTACATGTAAAAAGAAAACAGCAACCTAACAGCAACATAGTACACTTGAAAAAGGTCTTTTATAAAATTCTATTTGACTAACAATAGACTAACATTAGACTTTTTGTTTATGTTAACTTCTTCAATGTGAACTGTATATATATCTCAAATAATCCATAATCATGAATACCTACAATACAATTCTTTTTCTCTATTCTTGTGCTTACAACCTCTATTCTTCTCTTCTTCTACCTACCACCTTGCAAGTATGTATTTACATATTTAAACTTTTACATTTACATTGCAATACAATATTTGAGTGTGGTACCCTAGAAGGTCTAGATATTAATGTAGTTCAATTATAGCTTAAATTCTACAATTTTTTTTATAAAAAATTTTAGATAATGCAATTCATCTTTGATTTGGGGTTCTAAATTGATTATGCTGATTATTTCCTCACTTATGGCAACATTAAAATAACTTATAGGTAAACTTTTATATTTATATTGCAGTTTAGAAACTCTAAATACTTTTATTTTTGTAATTTATGGAATTTGTTTTTGGTTATATATGCAAGAAATTTATATATGGTATGTGTTTGGATTCAACTTAATCTTGCCTTTGCGTTTAGTCCTTTCACGTTTCCTTCTTCTTCTTTTTTTCTTTTTTTTTTTTATAAGCCGCAGTTATTGACTTTCAAAGACAAAATTCATTGTTCATGAACAGTGCACGCACTGTTCACGAATTAAAAAATATTAAAAATGGGTCCCACGATACTATTCACACATTTAAAAATTATTTTGCTACAGTGTTTTCAGTTTTCAGTTTCAGCAAAAATAAGTTGTATCCAAACGGACCCATGGTTAGTACTTCTACTACTCTACATGTTAGCAAGTATAGTGGAAAGATTTTTATAATGAAAAATTTTTAAGTGCCATATATAAAACTTGCCATAATATAAAACTTACAATTTTACTACCAAGAGATTTTAGAAATTAAAAACTTGCCATAATTTTTAAAATATTTTTACTATTTTATTTGTTATTAAATTTAATTATATTATCAAAATTTATTTTTAAAAAAATTATATATAATTTTTTTATTAAGTCATGCATCGCACGGGTATAATACTAGTTAATAAATATTTTTCAATTGATTTTAAATTCTATTTTATGTTTAATCATTCTATTAAAATCTTGTCATATCATATATATATTTTTTAAGTCGTAAAAATAGACAAACTCAACACTATGCTGCAGGGAGTGGTGGAGTTATAAGGGATTGTACTGGGGACTGGATCAATGGCTTTTCCATGGGTCAATTGGCCCATCAAAGTCTTATAGCTAAATTATGGGCCTTGGCATGAACTTGCTCATTATGCCAGAAGTAATGGCCCAACACCTCCTCTAACTTGGAAGGGGTGTGCTCGTCCGATGGTCCAACACCTCCTCCATCTTGATTGTACCTAGTCTCTGTGTATTTGCTTTCAATCTTTGTTGTACTCTAATTTCAGTTTAACGAAGAATTTTCACATTAAAAAAAAAAAAATATATGGGTCTTAGTCCTTTGTTGTGGAGATAGAGGTTGATGCTAATTCTCTAGTGGTTAATCTTATGAGATAACACCACCAACGGTAACCTGTCCATCTTTGATTTGATGTTTGCAAGGAGTCGCTGAGGTTCAAATCCCAGTGGAAAATATAGCATTGCTATAGAGAAGCTAGTCGTTGTGCGGACGCTCTAGCAAAGATGGGAATAAGCTCCACCTGCAGCTCTTTCTTAATATAATCTATGCCTTTCTACCCCCACCCCCCCCCCCCCCCCCCCCCCCCCCCCCCCCAAAAAACAATAATCATATTGTCGGGGACGTTTTTGTGACAAGGGCTGAAAATGCGAGAATGACCCAAATCTTCTCTTGGGTTCTTTAGAGGTGTTTATTGTGGAGAATCAAGCCCAAAATTCCAAATGTATAATGAACAGAAGGCTAATGGTGTTTTGACAAGAGAAAATCAAAATACTTTATAACAAAAGTGCAGAAAACCATAAAAACATAACATGTCTGAAATTTCGACTCGTAGTCATATAGAAGAGGGAACTGAGAAAGGTTGTGAGGAAGAGAAGGAAGATTCCCCTGTACCCATATTTCCACCCCTAAGTTTCGGAATTGTGAGATTGTTGACTAGCTGAATGGGGTTTTGCTCTGAAGTTTCAGGTATGTGAGTAAAACGTGGCTGGTTGTTTTTTTAGTTGAAGAAAGACTCTTGTCTTGAGCTTAGGGTGTTGCTCTCAGAGTAAAACGTCCTCCCTTGTTTTGAATCTGATTGTGGAATTTATATTGAGTTTGGAGTGCTCTAAGTGATTGGTTTTTGGTCAATAGAAAAGGCTTTGGACCCCAAGGTGTTAAGCAAGTAGTAATTTTCAGGTTTGCTTTTGTTTGGATAAAAGGAATGATTACTTTTATCATCATTAAGGGAAATGCTTGACTAAACCCTCATTGGCTCCTCATTTTCAGTTGTTTTAGACCATTGGGAGGCTCAACTAGATGAGAGCTAGCAGCTGAAGTTGGCCAATGAGAGCCAACCATTTTTAAAGGAAAAAAAAGGTTCGGACAGAAACTTTGGGCCACAGTCACACAGAGCATAAAAGCTATTTTGGGGTGAAAATTTTGGATACAAGACATCATCTATGAGTCTGAGGTGCTACCAGTGTCCCTTGCCCACTTGGTAGCACGCATGGGCTAAGCTCATGCAAAAGGTCCGAAAGGAACTGACTCATACCCTCCAAACCACACTTCCTCAATTTCCCCAATAAGTCGCATGGACTTGGGTCATGCTTAAAAGAATAAAATATAATATAATACATGAATTGAGCCCACAAGGAAGTCGGGCTTGTTTGAATCGGGCTTGTACGAAATGTGTCGCAAAAATGAGTATCAACATTAACCCCCGAGCATGCGTGGCACTTGCGGCATGCGGTGTGAGTAGTTGATGTTTCCCATTACTTTGTAAATGTTGCGAGTTTGGGAATTAGTCTTCCCAAAAGTTTTATTTTTCGTTGAGAAGATACGAGTCGGTGAAGTCCGTTTGTATAAATATTTCATGTTTGCCTGACACATCACTAGCCTGATGCGTGCCTGGAGTCCTTCAATATTTTCCAAAGGAGTAAAATTGGATATTGTTAGTAAGCCTTCACTTGGGTCAATGCCGTGGGCATCAGGTTGTCTAAGTTGCTCCATTAGATTGGCCTTTTAATTTCACTCCATGTGCTCCAGTAGGAAGTAGGTGGCCTTTGAACTTTCAAATTTGCTTAGCTTCCTGTAGCTTTCTTGTGAAATTTGCAACTTGCTTCCTTTAGTCACCTACAGGTAGCATTAGATTTCCTCCACTTAAATTGTACATGGCTCAAAATCCACCACGTCACTTTTGCCTTGTAATATATAATGCCCTTCTCCCTTGTATAAGGTCTTTGACTTTTCATTTTCAATTTTGTTCACTTCTTTTATGCTTCAGTTGTGGCTTTGTTTTTTCATCAATGAGCAGACACGCCACTTTTTTTTTCTTTCTTCAGTGGCTTTCACGCCACTTTCTTTAGGCTTTTGTTTTCCTCCTCTCTTCTTGGAGGAGTGTAGGAGGAAATCCTCCTAATATCAATTGTGGAGAGTCTTTAGATTTAAAAAAGCCTCACGCCACCTTTCTTTTTTTTTTTTTTAGCCAATGCACTGTTTTGCTTCTGGATTCAGATCCTCTAGATTTCTTAGGGTACTCTATTAAATAGATTTCTTTAAATTCTAACCATTCTTTAATGATTTAATGATCAAGATTTTGCCATGTCAGCATTCCACTAATAATAATCTTAATTGTTTTGTTTGCAACATTATTTTATTATTATTTTAAGAATATTGTTAGTGGAATGCTGACATGACAAAATCTTGACCATTAAATCATTAAAGAGTGGTTAGGATTTAAGGAAATCTACTGGTAAAGTACCCTAGGAAATCTAGAGGATCTGAATCCTTTGCTTCTTCCTTGTCCCCCCCTTTTTTTTTCTTCGCATTCAACCACTTTGTCTTCTTAGCAATACATCTTTCATATTTTCTTCTATTCTTTGTTATTCGCTTCAAGAGCTGTGAATATTTGCTTTGATCCACATTTGTTGAAATCCAAGGGCGGTGAGATGATGGCGGCGAAATGGAGGGCTGGAGGAGATCTTTGTGGTGGAGAGCATAAATTCGAAGAGCTCAGCACCGTCCATTGTTCAAAATGTGGATTTAGGTGGGACGAAGTGCCATCGCTAAAGGAAGAGGAAACCCATCGACAAAAAGTAGAGTTGTTCCATCGATGATAGTGGAGGTTTGCGATAGATTGCCGCCCATGGCCGCTGGACCATCTATACCAATTTTGGCTAAGCAATGTTGTTAGCGAAGAGGAAGGAACCTTCTTCACTAAGGAGCGAGGATTTTGTTGTAAGAGATTGATGCCGAATGCAGCGACAAGATGTTGAATCTGTTCTTTGTGCAAGCTCGATAAAGTTGGATGCGATGCTCACCTTGGTGAGTTAATATATATATATATATATATTTTGCTGATCTCTCGGGTGTATTTAGCGACATTTTGAATGAATAGTGTCGTTGATTGTGTAGGTTGGCTCTTGCTTAGGAGGTCACAAAATTTCTGCGCGAGGTTCTGACCCATAAGGTTGAGTCATTGTAATTGATTTTGAATTTCATATCGAAGTCAACTCTCCATTGATTATGATAGTTGCAAAACATGAAGGTCAATTTGTAGTGCAGTTGTGCTTGATCTTGAGTTGGCTATTGTGTTGAAAGTAGTATAAGTAGATAACTATCTGTAATTTTGACTTTGGTGAGATTACGTTTGCCAATATTTTTTTCGATGAAGCTGTAACCACAAGCGATAAGTGATATTGCTAGCCATATAGTGCATTTGAGATGGAATGGAGCGAAATATCACTTGGCGATGTAGTATAAGGGTGTGACATAGCTGCTGTATGTGCTGGCACTAGCAGCCCCCAATATTGTGTTATCGTGGCGAATGCGAATAAAAATGCAGAGTCACAAGTTGTTGTTGCTTTATGTTTGTTGTGATGATGAGGAGAGTGTTGGCGAAACCATTATTGATGATTCCATAGAGCGTCTATTATTTGATCGTGTTATTGCCCATCTATAACAGCCCTCGCATCTTGGGCCTTGATAAGACCAAATTGACCATGATAGCATGAGAGGTCGCTTTGTAAAATAGTTGTTGTGTACGCTAAAATGATGAATGGTGTAACTTGTGAGCAAGTAGGAGATTCCTCTTTGTTGCATGGCTATAAAAAAAAATGTTCAATGAAACGTTGTTGTGTCGAGATGCTTTCGCTTGTGGTAATGTCGCAACTCCATTTGTTTGAGAATGAAGCCGCAAATTTCTTTGGCAACATAAAATCTATTGTGGGAAGTCAAAACTCATTGCCAACCCCTTTTCATGCCAATAGGGATTATTGAGTGCGCCGCATTGCCGTCTTGCATAGAGTAAGTGTACTTTGGGAGATACACCATTGTTGAGCGGGAACTTTGTAACTCACTTGGTAAGCCACACATCTTCTTCATTTTCTTATCTTGATTGCATATAATAGTATATTGAGCGAGCCGTACTATGGTTTCTTGTAGGATGACTTTGGCTTAGAGAATTGTGGTGCTGTCGTTGGGACTTTCATCCACGAGACCAATCTCATTACCAATGCATCATTTTCTGAGGTTGAAACTACTGCAGACAGCAACATAGAGTTGCAATAGATGGAACCACGGCCGTTGTTGGTAACTTTGAACCTTTTTTGGTCCGTTTCTCACTTGCGGCTTCGAAGTAAAGAAGAGAGCGTCTGCAAGCCAATGTCCCAAAGATGGTGATGTTGGATAGGGACTACGACATTGCTTCAACTTTTTCTTCGCCTCCTTTCTTGCTTTCCCCTCTCTTTTTTATCTTTTTTTTTTTATCCGATTGTCTTGTATTAAGCCCCAAGATTTGAAATTTTGAACTAGTTGAAGTGTGTAATATGGGCTGCTGCCTTGGAAACATTTTCTCTTGTATTTCACCTTTGTGGACAGCCCACTTATGTATAGAGCAGCTCTTGTCTAGTTATATTGGTGAAACTTTAAGTTTGTACTGTTATGGTTAGTAGGCACAATTTGTATTTTGTACAAAGAAATATATATACGATGTCTCAACATGTAATTTGAATTTTGGAATGAAAAGAATGATTTGTACCTTAAGGATGTGAATAGTTTGTATTTTGTACTTTGAGAATGAATTTCTACCTTTCTTCAATAGGCTATGAGCATGTTTTTGTTGTGAAAACAACTCTTGTATGACTGTGACCATTTGAATATGTTGAGAAAAACTTGCTTGGAAAGGTCGAGTGCACCTTGCGATAAAGTAGCATAATTTTGATAGATTATATGCACTTAGTCTCTTGAGAATGACTTGTGGTTGATTGGATAATTTGTGAATATGACTTTGTCTTTGCAATGGCATGTTAGGAGACATGTTGCTTGCTTGCATGTCTTTGCGAATAGGCTTTGGCTAAGTGCACATCTTGTTGTCTGTGCACCATTTTTCAGTGCTCTATTGATGGGTAGATTTGGTTTCACATACAGCAGCTCATATATATTGAAACTTGGCTCGCCGCTTGGTAGTCGACTTATTCTCGACATGTATTAGGTTGCTATTTCGTTAGTTTTAAGAAGCCCCACATATGGGCTGCATTTTTGTGCATTGCGGCTCATGGTACATTTGTTCGTCACCATTTCATAGGGCGATCACGTTCTCACATACATAGGCTTGCTAATTTCTCGAGGAAGGATTTTATCCTCGCGTATAGCAAATTACCATGTGGCAATGAGATAGTGATTTGTTGTGTTGATTTTCCCATAATATTTTAGGGATGATTATTGTAAAGTTGTTATTTACAACTATGTGTTTTTGTTGGCTTATATTCCGTATCAAATTTGATTGTAATTTTATTCAATCTTTTGTACCCTGTATTTATTGTGGGATTTCATTGTAAGGGTTGTGTGATAGAGAGAGTAGTGTGAAGACTCAAGAAATTGAAGATTGAAGAGTTTTCACGAGTAGCTCGCAACTTAGCATCTCGTGAAGTAACTCATGTGCCTTGCACATGCTAGAATGTGAAAAGAGTCAAGCCAGATGGAGATAGCTGTGTCTCGCGAGTATCTCGTGGGTAAGGCTTTCCTGCAAGACACCCGTGAGACATTCTGTTTTGCCAGCCTGTCCAGTCTGATACACACTTTCTATGCCTACGCTATTTATACCCACATTACCCACAAATGTTAAGGAGTGCTTCTGAGAGAAAACCCTAGCCAAACACCTTGAGAGATAGAGATTGTTATACCCACAATCCTCTACACATTTGCTTGTGGAATTTCCTTAACTCCTACCTCTCAATTTCCATACCATTGAGAGGTTGATAGCCCAAACACTTACCACACCATTTCAGAGTGTCAAGTGAAATTTTGGTGCTGCTGGAAAGTATTGGAAGAAACCAAGGATGGCAGATGTAACATGGAGCTTGTTGCGAGATCCGAAGAGCTAGACAAGACATGGTTCCGAGAAGCCTTGTTGGAGTAGGAACTTGGAGGGCTTAGGTACATCGGGTAGATTAGGCTTGGAGGGTTATTTGCTAACCCATGTATCCCAACTAATTATCTAGTGGATCGATTTCCGCTTGGAGGGCGGCGGAGAGATTTTTCGCCAAGTTCTTCGATTTCCTCTTCGATAACACATCGGCGTATTATCTTATGTTTCCATCTTTCTTCCCTACTCTTTTACATTCCATTTTACTGCTGTGTTGCTTAGATTATGGATTAGAGTAGCTTGTTTGTTTATCCGCTCGCTTTTACATTATTCCACACTTAGTATTAAGTTAGTGTAAAATCAATCGAGCTGTAACTTTAATTTGGGGGTTTAAACAGCTCTTGTGTTTTCAACACATTTTCGAGCTTTCAATTATGTCCACCATGTAATGAACCGCTATGCTTGAATTATAAGATGTTGTGTTGGCTTCAATACTGCTTTGTAAGGCCTGCCTTTATGAAAATGTTGGCTTTCCCTACTTTGTCGAGGGCATTGTATCTTCGCAAGTAGGTGTCTTGCCACATATGAATGATATGACATCTCGCCGGCTTCCTAATTATTCAGTAGGGATTTCCTTTGAGGACGCATTGGCTTCCCTACCTTGTTAAGGGCTAGTTGTGCCCTCATAAGTAGGGGTATCGCCATAATAAAACATCTTATTGGCTTCCTAGACATTTGATAGGGCTTACCATTGAGAGAGTATGTGTTTGGCTTTCCCTACCTTATTGAGAGTTTTTTTTTTTCCCTCGAATGTAGAGGCTTTGCCGTAAGAGTAATTTGTTGGTTTTCTTGCTGTTTCACAAGGTTTCTCATTAAAAGAAAGCGTTGGCTTTCCCTACCTTATTAAAGGCATTGCACCTTTGCATGTAGGGATCTCACCATGCTTGGATAACATGATAGTTCGTTGGCTTCCTAGTATTTCATAGGGCTTGCCTTCGAAAATTGGTATAAGCGAGACGTATTGTTGTCGCTTATGAACGAGACGTCAAAGCAACAAACGATATGCTTCTTGATGAGTTTGGCTACAACCATTCTCATCGCTTTTCTTGAGTCAAATTTCTTTCACCCACTTAGTGAACTATTTAGTGGCGGCAAAGACCTGAATGTACTCATTTAAGGGCGAATGGATAGGTCCGATGACTTCAAGCCCCCGAGTATAAAAGGCTATGCAGCGCTCACGTCTTGAAGGCTTATATGGTGTGTGCGTATAAGCATGGAGTGCACTTGGAAGTGTGGCGACTTTAGCGAATTTTGTTATGCCAAACCAATGGTATCCCATCGCCAAGAGTTGTTGGCAGGATTTATTCCTCCCTTAGTACTCACCATATTTCTTCAAGATGAATTCCAAAAATGGGGTTCCTCATTTGCTATATAGAAGGCAGAATATAATTCCTCTTTGTTGAAGGTTTGTTATGCCGTAAACAGCGTCTCCATACTCAGCTAACTTGGCTTCTAATTTTGGAACAATGATAGGCTAAGCGTTGGTGATGTCGGTATAGGGTTGTTTCATTCCCAGCACCATAGTTTTTCTCCCACACTTCGGTTAGCCTCTTTGTCGAAGATACATGGTACTGCAAACAGCGGCTCCATACTTTGCTTGCTTGGCTTCTAACTTTTGGACAATGATGGGCTAAGTATTAGAGACATCGGTATAGGGTTGTTGCATCCCTAGTACAACAATTTTTCTCTTTGGCCTCTATGCCGCTTATGCTGAGCTTTCACATCGATACTAAGATTCCACTCGAAAATTTTTGGAATGGATTTCCAACAACTAACTTGTGATTTTTGAGTTGTTTGACATCATTGTTTAGAGCAAGCTCTAGTGAATCATTCTTCAAAGGTGCGCGCAAACTTTCCTTATTAGTTGGCTTGGCCGTGGATTTCAATTGCAAGAATTGAGTGACAAGAACAATTTTCTTGATGATGGCAACGTTTGAACTTCCCTCTTCATGTAAAATCTCAAATTTAAGAAGGATTAAGGCGTTGTCATGGCTTAGAATGCATGCGCTTGTCATGACTTGAGATATATGAACATGCCATGGCTTGGCATGCGCGGATCAACCAAGATTTTGGATGCGTGAGCTCGTCATAGCTTAGCGTTCATGAGCGTGCCATAGCTTCGGTGAGAGGGAATTGAATTCGGATTTTCTTTGTCGTTGGGTGCTTCGAGAAGGTTTCTGTTTCACCCTAAGTGCAAAAGTGATTTATATTAGTAAGCGATAGTCATGGCCAAGCGAAGTAGCATAAACAACTTATATAAAATATTTTGATTAAAATTTTGAAAGATTAAAATGGTTTAAACGATATGTATAAAAAAATGAATTAGCGAAGAGAGTGCTCAAGAGTCTTAGCTTAAGCGTGCTTTAAACGATAGTATGTCGCTCGTATGACTTCAAAACTTGGCTTATGAAATGTCGCTTCTTAAAGACTTGATGTATGGTATGTCGCAACCTCAAGGCTTGGTGCATAGAACGTCTAGCGCTTTACGGTGGGCCATTTAGCTATGGCGTTTAGCTCTTTAGTGAAGACTTCATTTAGCGGTGACGCCAAAAATGTTTAGCTGCGAAGGGTTGCACACAGCAGCAATTATTGTTGTGCCAAAATGAGTTAATCACCCGCGACAGCCCCTATTTGCTCGGCACTGGCTTAGTAACAATACAACTTGATGTATGCTATGTCACTACCTCAAGGCTTGGTGTATGGAATATCTAGCTCCTTGCGGTGGGCCATTTAGCTACGGCCTTTAGCTATTTGGTGGAGCTTCATTTAGCGATGACGCCAAAAATGTTTAGTTGCAAAGGGTCGCACACGGTAGCAATTATTGTTGTGCCAAGATGAGTTAATCATCTGCGGTAGCCCCCATATGCTCGGCGCTAGCTCAACAACAATACAACTCAACAATAAAGGACGCATGTGTTGAGAAGATGTTGAGGATGAGCTTTTCGCTGTTGTTGTTGGGGTTCTTGGTTTTGAAATTAATGTTTAGAGCTTTGAATTGTTGATTATTGGTTAGAGCCGTCATTCCCTTCGTGGTTGGATTTGTGGCTCGCCATTTTTGCATTTTCAAGCTACAACAAAAATTTTCACAAATATCACATAAAGCAAGAGATAGATGATGATTCATCCATAAGAATGATAGCTAAAAAAAAATAATATAGATGAGTGGAAGAATTTTTATTTTCTTGAATAAGAAAGTTGATTCTCCCTCCATCCTTCACTTGTTGGAGCGATTTCATCACATGATTTGGAGCTTCTTCAGCAGCTCAATGAGCTAAGGATAGAACTTATTTCAGCTTAACTTCACCATGTTTTTCTTGCGCGGCAAAGTATCGTACGATTTCTCTTAGAATGACAAGTTGGTGTGAGAAACATCATCTTTTTGCTGGTTTCACATCTTCGGTTACATGACTTCTCTTGTTTCAGCTGCTTGACTCCCCAGCGGAGTCGCCAAAATGTCGGGGATGTTTTTGCGACAAGGGCCAAAAATGCGAGAATGACCCAAATCTCCCTTTGGGTTCTTTAAAGGTGTTTATTGTGGAGAATCAAGTCCAAAATTCCAAATGTATAACGAACAGAAGGCTAATGGTGCTTTGACAAGAGAAAATCAAAATGCTTATAACAAAAGTGTAGAAAACCATAAAAACATAACAGGTCTGAAATTTCGACCTGCAATCACACAAAAGAGGGAATTGAGAGAGGTTGTGAGGAAGAGAAGGAAGGTTCCCCTGTACCCATATTTCCACCCCCAAGTTTCGGAATTGTGAGATTGTTGACTGGTTGAATGGGGTTTTGCTCTGAAGTTTCAGGTATGTGAGTAGAATGTGGCTGGTTGTTTTTTTAGTTGAAGAAAGACTCTTGTATTGAGCTTAGGGTGTTGCTCTCAGAGTAAAACATTCTTCCTTGTTTTGAATCTGATTGTGGAATTTATATTGAGTTTGGGGCGTTTGAAGTGACTGGTTTTTGGTCAATAGAAAATGATTTGGACTTCAAGGTGTTAAGCAAGTGGCAATTTTTAGATTTGCTTTTGTTTAGATAAAAGGAAGGATTACTTTTATCATTATTAAGGGAAATGCTTGACTAAACCCTCATTGGCTCCTCATTTTCAGTTGTTTCAGGCCATTGGGAGGCTCAACTAGATGAGAGCTAGCAGCTGAAGTTGGCCAATGAGAGCCAACCATTTTTAAAGGAAAAAAAAAGGTTCGGATAGAAACTTTGGGCCATAGTCACACAGAGCATAAAAGCTGTTTTGGGGTGGAAATTTTGGATACAAGACCTCCTCCATGAGCCTGAGGTGTTACCAGTGTCCCTTGCCCACTTGGTAGCACGCATGGGCTGGGCTCATGCAAAAGGTTCAAAAGGAACCGACCCATACCCTCCAAACCACATTTCTTCAATTTTCCTAATAAGTCACATGAGCTTGGACTATGCTTAAAAGAATAAAATATAATATAATACATGAATTGAGCCCACAAGGAAGTCGACTTGTTTGAATCGGGCTTGTACGAAATGTGTCGCGAAAATGGGTATCAACATATATTAAATGTCAATTAATAATTATCATAATTATCAAATTTTGTATTGAGACAAAAAAAAGAAAAAGAAAAAAAAAAGAGTAAATTACATATTTAGTCCCTAACCTTTACACCGTATTTCAATTTAGTCCCTAACCTTTCAATTGTGTCAATTTGATCCTTAACCTTTCAATGTCGTGTCAATTTAGTCCCTGATATTATATCTTAGATGAAAATTGCTAACATGACAAATGACCAAAATAAAATTTAAGTTTATTGTCTCATCAATGTAAGCTAATTTTTTTTTTTTTTACCATTAGACACGTCATAAATTTTTATCCAAAAGATAACGGTAGGGACTAAATTGACACGATACTAAAATGTTAGGGACCAAATTGACACAATTGAAAGGTTAGAGATCAAATTGAAATATAGTGTATAGGATAGGGACCAATTACGTAGTTTACCCAAAAAAAAATCATATTTTGTTAAATTTATATTCAAGATTTTACGATATTTAAAGAAAAAAATTATAGAATATTGCACACATTTAAAGGAAGAAAAAATAGAATTCTAAAATTGCTATCTACAGAATCTATATTTGATTGTATAATTTGCTTGTTACCCTTCAGCAAATTCTTTGAGCTGGAGAAAATATCACGTAAAAAAAAAAAAGATTCATTATGCCTCTGAAGTCTTTTCTGATTCTTCTTCTTCCGTTATTCCCTTTAATTTTCCCAAATAATACTCACTCAAAAACTCAAAATCCAAATACACCAAAAGATCTTCCACACAAATAACCAAAAACTAGAGAAAATCTACTCTTTTTGCTACTCTTAATTCACACAACATGGTTAAGAGAAAAAACCTCTCTAATTAATCGAGAGTATAAATAATTAAAGAACAAACTGAAAACCTCTCCCACAAACTGCAAATGCTTTAAAGATGTATTTTAGTTTTTATGATGGGTTAAATCATCCGATTAAAGAATTTTTTTATGAAAATTTTAAAAAAAAAATTGTCAAAAAAATTAGTCTTATTTTTTTTCCAAATTAAAAAAAAAAAAATTTACAAACATAATCCTCTAATCCTTTTATAAATACCGAAAATAGTAAAATACACGACTACTTCTTCTTCATCCTCTTCTTCTAGATACCTGCTACTAATAAACAAAGCCCTATGTCTTATTTTGATACTGAATTTCGAATTACAAACATACCCCTTAAACCTAGTTGCTTGGGTTCTGTTTGGTATGCAAGTTTTTTTTTTTTTTTTGAGAAGGATTTTGGTATGTAAGTTGTTTTCAGGTTTTAAACAATATTACATAAATTTTTACACATTTTTTCATCCATGTATATTTTTAAAAAAAAACTAAAAATTATTATTTAAATACATATATACATGCCTCTGCTGTCCAGCCCTTTTGAACTTTTGTTCTTGGACATTGTCAGAGGAACAGGCTGTTTTTAGTTGGAAATACTTCCAATTATTTTATAATTTCAATTTGGCTCTTTTTATCGCTTTCATGACCTGGGTTTTCGCTAGAAACTCACTTTAGCTGCACTAAAATAAGGATGTATACTCCATCAAAAAATAAAAAATAAAAAATAAGGATGTATACGTCATTAAAACAAAAAAAATTGAAGTTACAGAGTGTGTGTCTTTTCATTGATGCACGTGATGTTTCAGGCATTGGGAATCTAGCTGACGAAGCAGCCTTTTGTCTCTTTTTAGTCTTTAGTCTTTTGTCTGTCTTCCCCAATGCCTACGTTGATGCTTAGCAGTATAGCACCAAATCTTTTTTCTCATTGGTGTAAATTCATTTTTTTAGCGTTTGGTTTTGACTCTTTTGACCTTAGCATGTGGTGTGGACAGGTTGTCAAAAGCCTTTTTCTAAGTAGAAAATTTTGGATAATTTTGCCAAAAATTTAAACAGTTTATTTAGGGTATGTTTGCTGTTTTTTTTTTTTTGTTAACAGGCGTTATATTCAACAAAATAAAAAGTTACAGATTGTCCATAGAGGCCAAAATATTGGCTACCTACCTACCATTTCTATCAAATACAAGTAATTTATCTAGTTCATCCGAGGGGCGACATCAAAGAAAACAAAATCCTCCATCATACAACATCCATTTTTAGCCAAAAAATTAGCACACCTATTTGCCTCTCTAAAAATATGTGCTATTCGAACCTGTGTGAATCTTGCAATGAGCAACTTGCAGTCAAGGAGCAAAGAAGAAAATAATTTGTTAGAGTTGTCTGCCTTATTTAGCATCTCCACAATAACCTTAGCATCAAGTTCAACTTCCACGTTTGCTGTTTTGCTTTTTCTCCTTATTTTCTGTATTAAAAAATAATTTTTTATTTTTAAGACTAAAAAGCTTGTTTAGTAACTTAAAATAGACAAAAAACAAAAATTGTTTTTAAAACTCAATTTGTAAAGGAAACTGAAAATATGCAAAATGCTATTTTCAGTTTCTAATTTTTAAAAGTCAATGAAAACACGAATTTAATTTAATGAATCTGTCTCATTTAATGAGTTAGGATTAAAGTTTAAATCCTAGTAACAACAGTGGGTTTCAGTTAGCTCAACTGGTAAAGTCTCTGATGGTTGTATAAGAGATCTGGGGTTCAATCCCCGCCTACATCAAAAACTGATTGGTGTCTTGGTCTGATGATAAAGAGCTATCATCAGGAGCGGACGCCATAGGTTAAAAACTCTCTAAAAAAAAAAAAAAAAATCCTAGTAACAACATATTTTAGTATTTTTTTTTTTTCAAAAAACTACCTTTTTAATTTCAACTAACCAAACATATTTTTGATTTCAAAAATACAAGAAAATTGTTTTTTCTTTATGTGGGGGAGAAAAGCCCAACCCAACTTATTGGGCCCAAGGCCCTATCCGAGGACCACTGTTAGTCCGAGGAGACCAGGGTGCAGCCAGAGGCCCATGTGAAAGAAAAATGTCCGCAGATGAGTACGTGCACTGTCCGAGGAGATGCTCATACGTCCGAGGAGACCGATACCCTCGGACCCGACGGGGTTTTTGTCCGGCTCGTGTCAAGCGATCTGTTTGACAAGTGTCAAGGGAGAAAAGGGACCTCGGACACACAAGAAGGTGGCAGGAACAGAGAAATATCAAGGAGACAGACTTCAACCACCGCATTTAATGCACTGCACCTGCCCTCCTGGCCGCATTAATGTGGAGAAGACCCCTGAACAGTGCATCCCCAGCTACCGCCACTCAGACAGGGCTAAAAGGGGAGTGTGATGGGACATGCACTCAAGTGGGCGCCCGGATGATGAACAAGTGGACGGTGGAGATGTAGGAAGGTAGCACTATATAAGAGAGAGAGGGGTCTCTGATGAGGGGATCGAAATTAAGAGAGAGAAAAGAGCATATTATTTTACTGTAGCTCCAACATTTGTAACCTAAGTTCATTAATGAAAATCACCTCCTCGGACGAGACCTTCACCACTGTCCGAGCACATATTCATTCAAGTCTTCTTGTCATCATAGCCGTTTAATACTGTCATTTTCATTATTGGCCTAGCTCTTTCACCCACTCTCTACAAATTTATTGTTTTGGGTTCAGTGGGCTCCAAATCCACATCTTCTTGGGCTTGGGCTGCAAAATCTGACCCTACAATTGGCGCCGTCTGTGGGGAGAGCTTGTGCAAGAGTGAAAACAACAGTTGATAATGGCAGAACAAGGTGAACAACAAGCAGAATCCAGGGCATCCCAACACGTGGACCGTTTTGGCAACTTAGAGAGGAGACAAAACCGTGAGGGCAGTGTACACACTGTGCGCCTTAGCCAGAGCCAATCACAGAGCGGGAGTCACATGTCCCATGCAGAGAAGAACCGTGACTTACAACTGGAAGTGGAAAAACTAAAGAGGGAGTTGCGGCACGCAAAGAGGAAGCGGGCTTCCTCGTACTCTGAAGATGATCTTGATGACGAGCAGGACGTCTCTTATCAACGCAAGTCCAAGACACCAGCTAGCGAGTCCTACACCTATGTAGAGGAGTCCCATCATAAAAGGGAGCGTAGGAGCCCATCACGCGAGGACATGGAGAATGATGCCATGAACAGGGCTCTAAACCAGATATCTAGATCACCCTTCACGCGCAGGATAGAGGAGGCCAGACTCCCTCGGCGTTTTAATCAGCCAACGTTCACCGTCTACAACGGTAAAACTGACCCCGTGGAGCACGTGAGTCATTTTAACCAGAGGATGGCTGTCTACTCCAGAGATGAAGCTCTGATGTGCAAGGTTTTCCCTTCCAGTCTTGGGCCCGTTGCTATGAGATGGTTTGATGGTTTGAAGGCGGGCTCCATCAACTCCTTCAAAGAGCTCACTCAGGCGTTCGGCTCCCGTTTTGTTACGTGCCGAAGAGTGGCCAGGCCTCTCTCTTCCCTGCTATCCTTGTCCATGCAGGAAGGCGAGTCCTTGAAGGCGTATTCAGACAGATATTGGGAGATGTTCAATGAGGTGGAGGGCAACAACGATGCAATGGCCCTCAGCACGTTCAAGCTCGGCCTCCCTACTGACCACGGTTTGAGGGGATCCCTATCTGGTAAACCAGTCACAAACGTGCGTCAGCTGATGGACCGCATAGAGAAGTATAAGAGGGTTGAAGAAGATCAGCAGCAGGGCAAGGGAAAGGATAAGATTATCCCTCAGGAGAGGAGAGATTCGCGGTCGGACCGGTACAATTACAATAAACCGCGGAGGGATTTTGCCGGACAATCAGGATCGATGAATCCTCAATCGGTCAACACCGTGTTCAAAGAGCCAGTGCATCAGGTCTTGGAAAAGATTAAGAATGAATCATTCTTCAGGTGGCCGAACAAGATGGTAGGAAACCCCGAGAGACGCAACCACAATCTCTACTGTCAGTACCATCAGGACCATGGGCATACAACGGAAGATTGTAGGAGTCTGTGGGATCACCTGGACCAGTTGGTCCGCGATGGTAAACTGAAGCATCTTCTGCACCCCTCCAGCGGCCGAGGGCAGACAGGCTCGGGGCCACGCAGGGACGACCCCTCAAAGCCACCGCTTGGGACTATAAACGTCGTCTTCGCTGCGCCGGGGAGAACAGGATCCTGGCCTTTGAAAGTTATGTCAGTAGGCCGACCACCCGCAGGGGAGTTGAGCCGAGGGCCGAAGAGAGCTAGGTCTGGTGCCCCGCCGATTATGGGATTCTCGGACGAGGACATGATCGGCACCATCCAACCCCATGATGATGCACTAGTCATCACCCTCAGAATAGGAGGGTACGATGTAAAGAGGGTAATGGTGGACCAGGGCAGTGCCGTGGAGATAATGTACCCGGACCTCTACAAGGGGCTAGGCCTAAGACCCCAGGACCTGACGCCGTACGACTCCCCCCTATTCACCTTTGAAGGAAGGCCTGTCATCCCGAAAGGCCGGATACGCTTGCCGGTGCAGTCCGGCCCCGAGGTTGTGGAGTTGGACTTTATCGTCGTGGACGCATATTCGCCCTACACGGCACTCGTAGGCAGACCGTGGATCCACGCACTTGGGGCTGTCCCCTCTACTTTACACCAGAAGGTCAAATATCCATCAGGAGGACAGATACATGAAATCCGAGGAGACCAGTCTGTTGCTAGACAGTGCCTGGTAGCCGCCATTCAGCATGAGGCCCCGGCCGAGTCCTCGGACGTAGCTGGAGGGAATTTATAGCAACTACAGTCCCGGGGATTGCCCCTTGAAGAACCAGATGAAAGCGCTCGGTGTGAGGATCTGACGAAAGTGGTCATTGGAGATGATCCTGACAGGTTCTTTCAAGTCGGATCTCAGCTGCCTCTTCAAGAGAAGGAGGAGCTGGTAGAGTTTCTCAAGCAAAATCTCGATGTGTTTGCCTGGAGTGCTTACGAGGCCCCAGGGGTGGACTCGGAGTTCATATGCCATCATTTGAAGGTGAATCCACTGGTCACCCCCAAGCAACAACCTATTCGGCGCCCATCCAAGGAGCATGCCGATGCAGTGAGGGACGAGGTGGCGAAACTCAAAGCGGCTGGGGCTATCAAAGAGGTTTTTTATCCCGAATGGCTAGCGAATACCGTGGTGGTAAGGAAGAAGAGTGGGAAGTGGCGAGTATGCGTTGACTTCACGGACCTGAATAGGGCATGCCCCAAAGACCCGTTCCCTATGCCGAAAATCGATCAGCTGGTTGATGCCACTGTCGGCCACCCTCGGATGAGCTTCCTGGACGCCTTCCAAGGCTACCACCAGATACCATTAGCCCTGGAGGACCAGAAGAAAACCGCTTTCGTCACCCCTATTGGCAACTACCACTATAAAGTGATGTCGTTCGGCCTGAAGAACGCGGGAGCTACCTACCAGAGGATGATGACAAGGATGTTCGAATCACAGCTGGGCAAGAACATTGAGATTTACATAGACGACATGGTGGTGAAGAGCAAAGTTATAGCCGAGCATGTGAAGGACCTTGAAAGTACTTTTGAGGTTCTACGGAAATACAAGCTACGACTAAATGCCTCTAAGTGTTCGTTTGGGGTAGGGTCCGGCAAGTTCTTGGGATACATGGTCACCCACAGAGGAATTGAGGTCAACCCCGACCAGATAAAGGCCATCAACAACCTCCGAGCTCCTCGGAATCCCAAGGAAGTTCAAAAACTGACCGGAATGACTGCTGCCCTCAATCGGTTCATCTCTAGATCAGCAGACAGGTGTCGGCCTTTTTTCTCTCTGCTCAACAAGTGGAAGGGATTCGAATGGACTGAGGAATGTGCGTTGGCGTTCCAGCAGCTCAAGGATTATCTTTCTCGGCCACCAATCATGTCCAGTCCTGAGCCAGACGAGGTACTATTCGCCTACATCGCTGTAGCTCCATATGCGGTGAGCCTGGTGCTGATACGGTCGGACTCTGGTGTACAAAGGCCCGTCTATTACGTAAGCAAGTCGCTGCATGAGGCTGAGATTCGTTACTTACCACTGGAGAAGGCTATCTTAGCAATAGTGCTTGGCACACGGAAGCTACCTCACTACTTCCAAGCCCACACGGTGATCGTTCTCACACAACTCCCACTCAAAGCTATACTCCGAAGTGTCGATTACACTGGTCGGATTGCCAAGTGGGGTACAATCTTAGGGGCTTTCGATATAAAATATATGCCCCGCACATCGGTCAAGGGACAGGTCCTCGCAGATTTGGTGGCTGAGTTCACGGAACCCCAGCTAGAGGAGGTGAAGCCCACGTCGGGCATGGATGAAAAATCAGTTGGTATGGTCTCTCAACAGAATCCCTCCCATTGGGAAGTGTATGTCGATGGTGCGGCAAACCAAAGAGGCTCTGGAGTTGGGCTAGTATTGATATCCCCCGAGAAAATCATTATCGAGAAATCATTAAGGTTGGACTTCTCGGCAACGAATAATGAAGCAGGATATGAGGCCCTACTGATGGGGATGACTATGGTCCGTAGAATGGGTGGGAAGTCCGTGGAGCTGTTCTCGGACTCAAGACTGGTAGTAGGTCAAGTACAAGGCGAGTTCGAGGCGAAGGACGAAAAAATGCAGGGATACTTGGGTCGTGTTAAACACCTGCAATCAGAGTTCGAATTTTTCAGTTTGCTGCACGTCCCCAGGAGTGGGAACTCACATGCTGACTCTTTGGCCACGCTTGCCACCTCTTCGGCGCCAGACCTGCCGAGAGTCATCCTCGTCGAGGACCTGCACAGTCCTACAGAGACGAAGTCAAGGGGAGCCCAGGTTCACCAGATCAGGGCCGGGCCGTGCTGGATGGAACCTTTAGTCAAATTCATTAAAGAAGATATACTGCCTGAAGAGAAGGCAGAAGCCGATAAAGTTCGGAGGAAGGCGACTAAGTTCTGGCTGTCCGAAGACCAGAAACTATACAAACGCTCCTATTCGGGACCATACTTGTTATGCGTACATCCCGAGGCGACTGAGACACTGCTAGAAGAGCTGCACGAAGGAATCTGTGGGAGCCACACTGGAGGCAGGTCCTTGGCTCACCGAGCCCTCACCCAAGGCTATTGGTGGCCTAACATGCAGAAGGAGGCACACGAATACGTCAAAAAGTGCGATCAATGTCAGCGCTTCGCTCCAAACATTCACCAGCCAGGGGGAAACCTCAATCCACTGTCTAGCCCATGGCCCTTTGCCCAGTGGGGCTTGGATATTGTGGGACCCTTCCCCAAAGCTGCAGGAAACAAGAAGTACCTCCTGGTCGGAACAGACTATTTCACCAAGTGGGTTGGAGCCGAGCCACTAGCCAATATCAGAGACGTTGATGTGCAAAAGTTCGTGTGGAAGAACATTGTCACACGGTTTGGAGTTCCTCACGCACTCATCTCGGACAACGGTTTACAGTTCGACAGCAAGGCATTCAGGAATTACTGCAGCGAGCTGGGAATTACAAACAGATACTCCACTCCAGCCTATCCCCAGGGTAATGGCCAAGCAGAAGCTTCCAACAAGGTCATACTGAATGGCTTAAAGAAGAGGCTAGATGATGCAAAGGGCAAATGGGTAGAAGAGTTGCCACATGTGCTTTGGGCTTACAGAACTACGCCCCGCAGGTCCACTGGAGAGACCCCTTTCTCGATGACCTATGGGGCTGAAGCTGTAATTCCTCTGGAAACAGGGTTCCCAACACTAAGGACTAGCTCATTCAGTCCAGCCGACAACGATGAGCAGCTACAGAGGAGCTTAGACTTGATTGAGGAAAGAAGGGAGAATGCAATGGTTCGACTGGCACACTACCAACAAAAGCTCAGACAAGGCTACGACGCTAACGTAAGGCTGAGGCCTTTAGAGCCCGGTGATCTGGTGCTGAGGAAAGTTGTGGGCACCGCGAAGAACCCAGCTTGGGGAAAATTAGGACCCAATTGGGAAGGACCATATCGTATCACTTCAGGCGCTGGTATTGGGGCATATTTCTTAGAAGACCTGGATAGTCATGTAATCCCTCGCCCTTGGAATGTAAATAACCTCAAGAGGTACTTCTATTAATCAAGTCTTCTCTTCAATTGATATACCAATTCGCTGTGTGAAGTTTTCTCTCAAGTGTTTAAACTTAAATCCAATCATGCCTGTAGTCCTCGGACCAGATGATTAGGGTTAGTTAACACTCATTCACCGTTCTCTCAAGTGTTTAAACTTAAATCCAATCATGCCTGTAGTCCTCGGACCAGATGATTAGGGTTAGTTAACACTCATTCACCGCTCTCTCAAGTGTTTAAACTTAAATCCAATCATGCCTGTAGTCCTCGGACCAGATGATTAGGGTTAGTTAACACCGTTAGCTCAAGTGTTTAAACTTAAATCCAATCATGCCTGTAGTCCTCGGACCAGATGATTAGGGTTGGTTAGCACTCATTCACCGCTCTCTCAAGTGTTTAAACTTAAATCCAATCATGCCTGTAGTCCTCGGACCAGATGATTAGGGTTAGTTAACACTCATTCGCCACCAGCTTAAGTGTTTAAACTTAAATCCAATCATGCCTGTAGTCCTCGGACCAGATGATTAGGGTTAGTTAACACCGTTAGCTCAAGTGTTTAAACTTAAATCCAATCATGCCTGTAGTCCTCGGACCAGATGATTTGGGTTAGTTAGCACTCAGTTACAGTTCTATAGTGTTTAAACTTAAACCCAATCATGCCTGTAGTCCTCGGACCAGATGATTTGGGTTAGTTAGCACTCAGTTGCAGTTCTAGTGTTTAAACTTAAATCCAGTCATGCCTGTAGTCCTCGGACCAGATGACTAGGGTTAGTTAACACTCCGGCGCAGTTCGTGTTTAAACTTAAATCCAGTCATGCCTGCAGTCCTCGGACCAGATGACTAGGGTTAGTTAACACGAGTACATTCGAATCCTGTAATCTTTGAACCGGACGACAGGTTAGGCAATACCCCCACGCGTTTAAATTGATTCTAATTTATAAATCTCTCCCCTAGTCGTGTTTAGCTTGAAACCGAGGAATGACAACTTATGTTTAACTTGGAAAGACATGCAATTCATCAATAACTCTTGGTTGGCCTATCCTTTTCAATAATAATCTTGGCTACTTACACCATAAATATGATGTGTCAAATAGATTTATTCGCATTATTTGGTTATAAATGCAATGTACAGTTGTGTATAACAATAATAGTTGGTAAGACATGTATTTAAAGACATCGTAGACAAATGAAAATCTATTCCATTAATAAAAAGATGGCTTACAATTCTTCGGATAAAACAAAAGAAAACACAGGTGCAAAAAGTGAAAGCCCTATACGTCTATTCTTTTGCTGAAGGGAGCACGGGGTCAGCAGCCTGGCCTATCCGAGCAGTCGCTTCAGTGGCTCGGTCCTTGGGCTCAGAAGGAATTTTCTCTTCGCCCGACTCTTGGCCTTTCTCTTGGGCTGGTTCAGTTGGCTTATCCTTGCCGCTTGGCTGACCAGTTTCCTTGCTCGCACCAAGAGTGAGCGGAGGAGCATGGCTGACCAAGGTTGGCTCCGAAGCCTCTGAAAGCTGTGGAGCAGGAGGGGGATCAGTTCCTGGGAGCTCCCGAATATCAGGATCATAGTATATGCTCCCAGGCAGCCTCAGCTCCGAGTCGGCAGGGACTCCAGCTGCATCCAGGGCTTTGCCCCAACTTATGTTGCAGTAATCTCGGCTGACCGAGGCGAACTGCTCTAAAAGCTGGGACGTGGCCGTCTCTACCCCCAGCTGGTGAGCTGCCTTCTTTTCAGCCTCAACCGCCTCCTGGGCCAACTGGGCTTTCTCCTCGGCATATCGGACGCTGTCTTTGGCTCTTCGGAGTTCATCCCTTAGCCCGTTTACCAGCTCCCTCTCGGTCTTCAGATTGGCCTCTGTCGCCTTTAGCAACTTACGCTGATCTTCGGCCTGCTTCTCAGCGTTCCTTATCCCAGCGTCAAGGCTTTTCTTCTGGCTGGTCATATCCGCGAGCTCCCCGGACAGACGGTTATAATCGTCTTTCAGTTGGCCCAGAGATTTCTCCGCCTCATCTCGGGAGCAGAGCGCCGCCTGGGTTTCAAGGCGATTCTTCTTGTCCCACTCCTCGGCCACGTAAATCTGCTGAGTGACCTGCATGATGGAAACTCTAAGTGTCAAACACAGAAAAATAGGAAAGGCAAAAGTCAATGATTCAGCTAATCGGATTGAGGTTACTTACGATGGCTAAATCCCTCTTCAGGGATCGAAAGAGCTCCGGCTGATTGAAACGCCTGAAAGACTCCATGTCATGAGGGAGGAGAAGTGGTTGCTGCAGGGCCTCAGCAACGTAGCCGGCTCTCCCTCCATCATAATTCCTGAGGGAGGTCTCCCAGAGGATTGGAGCGCCCTCCAACTCCAATTTTGGAGACCAAACCCGCGGTCCCCCTCCCCCTCGGCGCACCTCTGCCACTGTGCCCTCGTCTCGGCTTTCAGTAGACACAGCCCTGCGACTTCGGCTGTCCTGTGCCACCTTTTGCTGCTTGGCCCCCCTGGTTGGTGGCACCTGTTTTTCCTCAACCTCAGTGTGGGGCCTCTTCTTATGCAGTTGTAGCTGGGTTTTAGGCTTGGGTCAGGGATCTGGGTAGGCGCCGGAGGAAGTGTCACCAGTGTCTTAGATGTCCCGGCATCTTTCGGGTCAGATTTTTTGCCTCTACCCTTCATCAAGTTCCTCAGATCCATATCTTCGTCCGAAGAGTCTTCTAAGTGAGTGGCTAGCAAATTAAGCTGGGCGCCCGACTGCACGAAGGCCTCTTCCTCAGTGTCTGAGATCTCTACCACCTGATTTACCCTTGAAGCTTCTCCCTCAAACTGAAATTCGTCTATCTGTTCTTCTAGCGAGGAAGTAGAAGAACCAGCCCCCTCACCTTCAATCTCCTGTCCGAGGGGAACTTGCTGGAGTGGTTGGATAAGGGGAGGTGCAGCCCGAGGAATTGGACGGGGTACAGGCTCAAGGTCGTCTGGCGCCAAGAAGCCCTTCCGACCGACGTCGATACGCGCAAGACGATGATCTCCTTGGACGATTGCGTTGCCGACCGGTTGAAAACCTTTTGACTTCGCTTTGTATCCAAGAATAAGGGGGGCAGATCGTAGTTGCCCGTCCTCGCTCACGAAGATCTCCGACCTCAGAAGGAAATTGAGAGCAGCAACATTCGTTTGGCTGAGCCGAGGAGAAACTTGGTTCTTATCTGTTGCAAGTAAAAAGAAAAAATGGTTAGAAGCTCGGAATAGCGACCGAAGAGAAATCAAAAACAGTTAAAAGACGGGGGCCCTAAGCCTATGGTCAGTGCGCCTAATTCTATGTCACACCTGGCTTCCCATGCTTGGTTGGGCAACCAGGGCCGTTGCGCCAGGCGCCCGAGACAATCACGTAGTCGTCTTTCATCCCTTTGTTGGATTTGGGAAGGCAGGAAATGAGCCTGACAACATCCGACCTGGATTTCAAGTAGTACCCAACATCTTGCTGGCTATGGCATTCGTACATATGTACCACGTCAAGCCAGGTGAGTCCCAACCCCATATGGCGCTCAAGGTCCTCAATCGCTCCTAGGATCCTAAACATATTGGGCGCGCACTGCCAGGGAGTAAGCCTATGGTTCCGAAGGTAGGCAGTGGTGATAGGACCCATGGGGATTGTCATTCCCCCTTCTTTGAAGGCGATGAGGGGGATAACCACCTCTCCCGTCTCCCGGTCTGTTAGTATTTTTTCTGGGGGACAATACCTCACACCCACGTTAGCGGGGATGCGATACGTGGTCCTAAACACCTCTATTTGCTCAGGGCTGTCCATCATGTACTCGAGTTTTCCCATGGTGCTTAAGTAAAACGGTTGGCCGAAGAGAAAACTAAAAGATTCGGAGGGCGACGACTTACAAGGGCTAGTCCGGAGAAGCGATTGCAGGCTCGTAGGAGGACTCGTGAGGGTTCTGAGTAAGATTGGCACCGGCGGCTGAGAGATTCGGACGGAGAGATTTGGACGGAGTGAGGCGTCTGTTCTTGCTGGAGCGTCTGAAGATGGAAAAGTGAGGAGGAAATGATTTCCTCTGAAGCTTTATACGGGGTCAAGCGAAGGGTCAGGGGCACTCCCGCCCAAATTTTGAAGAAAAAACCACAGCCATTGGATCAATCAGCCACCGTTGGATGCGAAGGACAAAACGTCACCTGGTGCAGTTAATGCAGCGCTTTGGGAATAAGGAAACCGCAGCGGCATTAATGAGGCGTCTGCTCCCACGTTCACACACGTGCCAGCTCAGTTGTGCGTGTTCCCAAGTTTTTGCTCCGTGGCAAGTCAAAATCCTACTTTTCCTCCTCGGATGCGAGGGAAAAACTACAATTTTGAGGGGCTATTGTGGGGGAGAAAAGCCCAGCCCAACTTATTGGGCCTAAGGCCCTATCCGAGGACCACTGTTAGTCCGAGGAGACCAGGACGCAGCCAGAAGCCCATGTGAAAGGAAAATGTCCACAGATGAGTACGTGCACTGTCCGAGGAGATGCTCATACGTCCGAGGAGGCCGATACCCTCGAACCCGACGGGGTTTTTGTCCGGCTCGTGTCAAGCGATCTGTTTGACAAGTGTCAAGGGAGAAAAGGGACCTCGGACACACAAGAAGGTGACAGGAGCAGAGAAATATCAAGGAGACAGACTTCAACCACCGCATTTAATGCACTGCACCTGCCCTCCTGGCCGCATTAATGTGGAGAAGACCCATGAACAGTGCATCCCCAGCTACCGCCACTCAGACAGGGCTAAAAGGGGAGTGTGATGGGACATGCACTCAAGTGGGCGCCCGGATGATGAACAAGTGGACGGTGGAGATGTAGGAAGGTAGCACTATATAAGAGAGAGAGGGGTCTCTGATGAGGGGATCGAAATTAAGAGAGAGAAAAAAGCACATTGTTTTACTGTAGCTCCAGCATTTGTAACCTAAGTTCATTAATGAAAATCACCTCCTCGGACGAGACCTTCACCACTGTCCGAGCACATATTCATTCAAGTCTTCTTGTCATCATAGCCGTTTAATACTGTCATTTTCATTATTGGCCTAGCTCTTTCACCCACTCTCTACAAATTTATTGTTTTGGGTTCAGTGGGCTCCAAATCCACATCTTCTTGGGCTTGGGCTGCAAAATCTGACCCTACACTTTATATTCTAAAAAATAAGCTTTTTAAAGTGTTCTTAAATTGTACTTATACTTGAAAAAAAAAAGTTTTAAAAATCTATATATAAAAATTACAATATAAGTTAAGAGTTGTAGTCTGATTTAGGGACGAACCCAGGATTTCAAGCTGGGGGGGCCGAAGATAAGCAAAAGAAAAAATTTCAAATACGCATCCATATAGTATTAATAAACTATCAACCAAGATAAATACCCAAAAATCATTGTTTCTTAATAAACTATCAACTTTTTGAAATTGTGTTTGAGAGATATGGTTATTTTTCAACATTTTTGATTTACATGGGTCATGGGCTCAGTTTTTCAACATGTGTGTAAATATATGGGCTGTAAATATACTTCATGAGGGGGGCTGGTTTGGCTAGGAATTCATGAGGGGGGCCTGAGCTAAAAATTAAGGAGGGCCCAAGCTTATATATATATATATATATATATATATATATGTATATTTTTTTTTTTTGAAAATTTTAAGCTGCTAATTTTTTTTTTGGGCCCGAGGGGGTCCAGGCCCTCTTAGGCCCCCACCTGGGTTTGTCCCTGTGTCTCCATGTTGTTATTGTTAGTATTAGAAATGGAAAGTAACAAAAATGAGGGTGGTGGCTGTGAGAACAGAGTGAAAAATAAATAGCCCATTGGTTGGTGTATAAGTTATTCAATGGAGTCGAGATAATAAGTTTGAGTCTCCACGCAGTTCAAGAATATAATTAAGAAGTAAGGAGATACTTCTAGAAATTAGGGTTTTGTTTAGTACGCAAGTTTAAACACATATTTTCAGTTTTTAAACAACATTACACGTATTTTTATACACTTTTTTACCTACACGTATTTTCAAAAAAACTGAAAACTGTTATTTAAACACACATACCAAACAGATCCTAGGTTTTAAAAACATAGATCATAATTGAGACTCAGATGGTGGGAATATAATTAAGAAGTGTTTTATAATAAGGACAATTCAAGAAAATTAATTAAAATATCCTATTCCCTTCTTAGATTCAACATTAGTCCTTGATCTGACATATATATATATATATATATATATATATCTTTTTCTTAAAAAGAAGAGAACATTGAGCAACTTCTAGACTGGGTCAAATAAGATATAAACAACTTCAAGACCGGTGGAGTTATGAATTTATTTTTGGAGGGGCCATATATATATATATTGTGTGTGTATGAAATGTAAAATAGTATTGTAATTTGTTGACATATGTATTTATGAAAATGTTATTAATTTTATTTCGGATCCCATTTCGATTTGTCTAATACAACGAAATATTTTGACACCTAATTATTTTATATATATATATATATATATATATATATATATATATAAAACCTAAAAATATCAATTCAAAAAAAGTGGGATATAGATATAAAATAATAAATTTAATTTAATCATATAAAATAATGATTTTAATTTTTACTATTCATTCATTTTCTCTCACTGACCCCACTATTGCCATATCTTTTGATTCATTTCTTTATTTTTCTTTCTTCTCTCACGTGTTTTGTTCTTCTCTTCCTCAATTTTCATCTTTCTCTTTAAGTCCCATCTATCACCAAATCCCAAGATTCCCACATCCCAAACCTCATCACAACTGTATATTCAAAACCTCATCACAACCATACTCTCCTACTCAAAAAGACTGATACTCTTAAGCCCCAACCTGAGTCCGTCCCTGGGACTCTGATTGATACAGCAAAAATAGTTAATGAACATTTAACAGGCGAAAATGGGTAATTAATTTTTTTTTTCTAACTATCTAGTTAGTTGTTAAGGTTTTGAAACTATATTTTTTACTAGCATCTCTATTCTAAGAGACTCGATTTAGGGGCTATAAATCGAGTCTTTGAGAGTCGATTTTCATGTTTTAATCGAGTCTGAATTGACACTTTTTCCACGTGGCGTCCACATGAAAATCGAGTATCTGAGACTCGATTTCTAAGCCCATATATATTAGAACTGCTCTAGCGAAAAAGAAATCAGCAGAAGAAGAAGAAAAAAAAAAAAGCCGAAGAAGAAGGAAAGAACCCAGGCCGCGCGACCCAGGCCTCGCGAACCCAGGCTGCGCGAGCCCAGGCCGAGGGGCGCCTGGGTCACGCGAGCTCAGGCCGCGCGGCGCGTGGGTCTTTCATCTTTCTCTGATCTGACTCATTCTCTCTCTGTGATCTGGTCTTTCATCTTTCTCTGATCTGGTCTTTCTCTCTCTCTGATCTCTGATATGGTCTTTCTCTCTCTCTCTCTCTGATCTGATCTGATCTGGTGAGGTGAGGCCGCGCATGAGACATAAAATTTTTTTGCTTTGTAAATCGAGTATTAGAGACTCGATTTCCACGTAGTCACCACGTGGAAAAAATGCCACATCAGACGTGAACAACCCATGAAAATCGAGTCCCAAAAACTCGATTTATAGACCCTAAATCGAGTCTCTTAAACTCAAGATGCTAATAAAAAATATAATTTCAAAACCTTAACAACTAACTAGATAGTTAGAAAAAAAAAATTAGTTACCCATTTTCGCCCATTTAACAACTCGTTTTTCAGGTCCCTACTTATCTTTAGGACAATACACTAAAGTCAAATTTCCCATGTGGTATATAAATACAAAGCATCTTTTTTTGAAAATTCTAGAAACTGTACACGTGTCAATCTTGTGCAACAAACTCCTAGATTCACGAAACTATGTGGCATTGCTTCAATCAATTCCAGAACTTCTGTGCTAATCAAGGCATGCTCTGATGCAAGCTTCGTGGCCTGATTAATGGACTTCTCATCAGTAAGTGCTGCACTGCCTGCTACTCTCGTGGCTTGGCTAGTGCTTCTTGCATCAGCAACTGCTCCACTGCCTGCTACTCTTGTGGCTTGGCTAGTGCATCTCCTATCAGCAGCTGCTGCATCACCTGCTACCTCTATAATTACTCTTATTACTACTGTTTGTTTTCATTAGCATTTGTGCTGGAAATCGGAGCATTCGTTAATTTTATGATTAATTAGATAGGTTTAATTATAGAATGTTAAATTTTAGATACCGTCGCATCTTGAAAGTACTCTCACAGTTTCACTCCAACAAAATTCTAATTTTCTAGAAACTATATATGTTACAACTCTTTAATTCTCTCTTAGAAGCTGAGCAAGGTTGAGAAAATTTCACATAAGGCTTCCATGTGCACTCTTTAAGTATTTTTGGATGCTGTACAATCTCAGAACTTAGAGGTCAGTCCAAAGAACAAGAAATGGCAGCCACCTCTACTGTTCCTAGTGAAGGTAAACTTGGCTGAGACACAATTCGTGAATCTAGCCGTGGGTGTGGGGATCGTTGCTCTTGACTGATGGTCAGGTCCTCGTTGCCCTGAATGAGAAGCTTAATTGCTAGCAAGTATTGGTTATCATTTATAGAGGGCAACGAATAGTTTACTTCAGGCTTGCATTTAAGCATTTTAGTCAGGATATGGGACTTTAATAGACTTTAAGAGTCACATCTCTTTTGTAGTGACCTTTCAATGTCGACTACTTTTCATTGTTATCCTTCATCTACATATAAATTTGAAGACATTTAACTTTTGATTGACATGTTAATATTCTCACACAAACTTTTTTGGCCTTAAAAGAAAAAGATATAATCATTCAAGAATATTCAACACATTAAATGATGACGGTTACTCATCGACCTTAAACTACTATCAATACAATGATCGTTACACTCAGGTTAATAATCACCTTTAATTATATCTAACAACTATCCAAATCACCTATAAAAGGGACAATCCGCCTCACTTGCTAATGTATGAGAAAAATATTACAAAATACTATGTACATACAAAATATATGGGTTGATACTGACTCAAGCATCAAAAGCTCCCCTATTGAGGCTCACCATGGTGGTCTCTTCAATCAGCTTTATTTTTCTTGTAGATCTTTAAAAACTGTTAAAAGCTTTGGATTTGATGAGTGATCCAACTGACAATTTTTGACAGCATCACTAAATATAACCTCAAAATAAAAGGGTTAAGGGAAGAAGTTTCCCTGCCTCCAACTAGGGCCGAGAACAAACCATTTGACAGGGTAATTCAAGTTATGGCCAGTGTCTATCTTTTATGAATCATATAAAATCATTTGATAGGGAAATTTAAATAATGAGATGTGTCTATCTTTTATGAATCATATCAAAATAAAATATTTTTTTTGGGTGTAATTATTTGTCCTTACACGCTCTAGAGATTAGCTGTTGGAATATAGAAAACATAATAAAGGACAAACCTATACTACACAAAGGAGACAAAAGAAGGACAATGCTTTAAACACCATAACCTACCAGTAGAAAATATTGCATGCATGGAAGGAGAAACGTCCAGGAAAGAAACTCTTTCCTTACTAAAATTCAAAAGCTCCCACGTTATACGTTTTCTTCACACAAAGAAAACTTTAAAGATTTCCACGTTATAAATTTTCTTCACAATTTGAATGTGAAACACGACCTATAACATATGCAAACTGTTTTAAGACAAAGTCCTATTGCTAAAATAGGTGATGAATCTGCCCCAAAAAGTGGATAAGAGCATCTCCAACAGAGTATGCATAGCCAACATATAGAGAATATATGCTACTGTTCATGCTCCAACAGCTTTTCTATATTCGGAAATTTTTTTTGCTAATGAACAGTAGCCCATCAAGTCTGATGGGCTACTGTTCATTCTTCAAATCATTTTTTTATATTATAATAATTTGGTGTTGAATAAAAAAATGTTGGAAGATGTGTAGTTGTTAAAAAAAGAATAAATAATGAATGAAGAAATAATATTTAAATGAGATAGAGAATGAGATAGAGAATCTGTTGGAAAGTGTATTTGAAAAAGTGGGTAGATAAAGGTAAAAGTCATTGTTCGTTCTCCAAACAGTACAAAAATTTGATGAATTTGCTGGAGATGCTCTAAGAAGTTTTGAACTCAAAATTCATGAATTACAAAGCTGCTGAGCATGATAAGTGCCTATAAATTGTGTCTCATACGGCTCTATTTTTACACTATCTCACCTTTTTTTTTAGTTCTATACTTTTAAAGCCTATTTGCGCCAACTCTCCCTCCCTCTCTCTCACTCTCTCAATGGCCGAAACAAATGCAGCAGTCAATCAGACAAAAATTCATCCATATTACACACCACAGGTTGACTCAAATGGCTCCTCCATAAACGCTGATGGCTCATTCTCAGGAGTAGATGATCCCATTCCCATCATAGACTACTCAAAGCTCACATCTGATGACCATAATCAACGGTCTAAAACCATGCAAGACCTCCAAAATGCGTGCCTAGAGTACGGTTCTTTCATGGTATGAAAAATAAACGTGTAAGATTAGGGATACAATATTTTTCATAATTTTTTTAATAATTTTTGTTGGACTAATATGATTAAAGTTCTTTTAAGTTTATCATTAGAGTAACATCATTTCTATTTAAGTGATATTAAGAACACTACAAATTCTATTACTTAAATCTTATAAACTAATATATCACCAATCACAAAAAAAGAAAAAAAAAATCAAAACACAAAGTTATCATCTAATTGAAGTGATACTAATTACATTTATTATCACATAAATTTGTATTACCTTTTTCCGTAATATGTCAACCTTATGTGATGAATATTGTGTAGGTTAACTTCTTGTAATTCTAGACTTCATAACAGTTTATTATATTATCTTTATAGATGGGATCTACAAAGCTCCAATATTATTACTTCACACGTTCTTTTTGTGCATGAGCATGACTAGTCTTCTTGATATTTTGGCAGGTGATTAATCATGGAATGTCGGATAGCTTGATAAGTAGAGTGTACGAAGCATTAGCCAAATTCTTTGATCTGAATGAGGAGGAGAAGAAAGAGTATGAGTCAAATGATCCAATGGATAGGATCCGCTGGGGCAAACGGGACAGTGACTTAGTCAGCTCAGAGTTCATCAAGATGGCCGTACATCCTACATTTCATTGCCCTACCAAACCTGCGGGTTTAACGTAATCTTCTTAAATCACACCCCGCTTTCCTCTTCCATATTTCTTTTTCTTTGTCTTTACTTCAAAAAAAGAAAAAAAGATACAGAAAGCATTAAGCAAGATTTAGCTAAAAACACTAGTTCAGTGTTTCATTTAGCAAGGAATGAAGATGATTTTAGAGTAATTTACCTTGACTTCAAATTTTAGAGTCTACCCTAAATTCTTCTACACAAACAAAATAATGTTGCCATAAATAAATAAAAAGGTTTGAGAAATGTTTTTTGAAGAATTGATGATGGTAACAATGCTAAATAAATTTCTAAGAACATATAAAAACCAAAAATTTTGACAAAAAAAAAGCACTTTCAAATTTCAATTCAACTTTATTGAAATTACTCAGTATTAGAGAGAAAGAGATGATTTATCAGATTTGTTCTCCATTATCTTAGTTGTATAAGCAAGCAAACATATAGATATAATTAGCCTATATTTTATTTACTTTTAACATTATATTTTTATAACTTAAATTAGTATATCCTATCACAAAAAAAAATAAAAAAAATAAAAAAAATAAAAATAAAAGCAAACTTAAATTAGTAAATTAACTAGGAAAAAAAAAAAAAACACTTTTAACATTCTAATCCCAAAGTATTTTATAGTCTCAGAATTTTAATAAGATCAGTATTTTTCCTTTTTGAGAGAGAGAGAGAGAGAGAGAGAGACTTTGTCCCAATTGATACTGTAGGTAGCAATGGTAACATTGAGGTACTGGTGGATTGTGCGCAAGTTGGCCATACTTTTTGAGGTGTTTGATTAATTCAATTTAGTAGCATAACTTGAGTTGAAGTATTTATTTATTTATTTTAAAAGAAGCGGCGATAGATGGGGTGAGTAGCCTACTTTCATTTTTTTTTAATCACTTAAGACCTACTTAATTTTTTAGAAGGAATTAGATTTAAATTTTGAAAACTTAACTTTAAATTATAATTTACAACTATATATATAATGTAAAAAGATTCAACTATATATCTACTAATTATATAAAAAGAGCCAATGGCTCCATCTACAGTAGTCTTTGGTTTATTCAACTTAGTGAGGTAAAACTGACTGTTTTGCTTGAGCTGGCTTTTTTTTTTTTTTTTTTTTTCCTTTCTCTTAAATATTTATATGTGCCAACACAATATTTCTGTAGTGACTCAAAATATTCTTACAATATTTTCTCAATAATACAATATTTATACAATTATTAAGGTGTTAATTCTTTGTTGTTTAAAATAAAATAAGAGATTTGGACCAACTACAATTGAAAATATATGTATTGTGAAAATGTTATAATATCTTGTTGTTGTCACAATATTTTCACAATTGCTGAAAATTTAATTCCTTATAGATCAAAAAAAAAAAAAAAAACCAAGTTCACAACATTTTTACAATAATTTTAAAACAAATCCTAAGTGGCAAAATATTATTGATAGATAAAAAAAATGCTATTAGTAATGGGCCCAATTTAAAACTAGTAACATTTTTTCAACAAAAAATTGTTGTGAAAAATGTTGTGGAGGTAACATTTTTCTAAAATAAAATAATAAAATATCAAATATTATGATTTTTTTTTTTGTGCTCCTATAATTCTTTTTTATTTTAGTCAAATTGGGTGAGTCAAAATTCATTATCTGTCTATTTATTTTTGTTTTTAATACACAATTTAAAGTGGTGGTTCCAATTTAAAACCAATAGCAATTTGTCATGTAAGATTTGTTGTGAAAATATTGTGAACGTAAAAAAATAAAATACCAGACCAAGACCTACCATAGCTGGAAAAAAAGATATTGTGAAAATGTTGTGATATTTTGTTGTATTTTTAGGCTTCTTTTTTGGTTTAGTAAAATCTTTTGAGCCAAAATTCATTTTTTCAAGCACAATTTTCTTCAATTGGCTTGTTTGTTTTTCTAATGCACAGTTTAGAATTAATAACAATTTACCACCTAAAATTTATTGTAAAAATGTTATGAACATAGCATAACTCTAAAATAAAATAATAAAATATTAGACTAGGATCCATCATAGCTAAAAATAAAAGTATTGTAAAAATATCGTGAAATTTTGTTGTGTTGCTAGACTTATTTATTTATTTTTTTGGATTAGTCAACTTGTTGAACCAAAATTCATTGTTTTATACACAGTTTTCTTGGGTTGCATTTTTTTTAACACATTTTTTAATGTTTAAAACACACACACACACACACACACACACACACACACACACACACACACACACGTGCACACACACAGTTTTACACACAAAAAAGAGGTAAAAAAGCACTTTCACTCTTTATGTTTGGGGTAGTTTCATTCATTCCCTAAACTAAAGTTGAAAATTTTCCTCCGTTATATTTTGTAAAGGAGGATATGCCCCTACTATTACACTCTTAGATAAACCCTGACAAAATTTTATGATTTCTAGAATATTCAACAGTGCAATGTATAAAATACACCCCACTAAATTTTAATATCCTAAAAGTTTTCTTTGTGTATTTTGAATTTTATGTGGTAGTCATGTCTGGAAAGTGAGAATGGTGATATATGATGTTCTATTTGTTATATAACCAAAAAACACTAATTTATTAAGTTTAAATCGTCTATACTTATAATTTTATCTAATAGAAACTTTGATGGCATATGTCTTTTGTTATCTTGTTATTTTTTAATTTATTTTCTTGCTTAAAAGGGGTTTTCATATTACAAATTAAGTAAGTTAAACATCATAGTAGTTATGCTCGTAAAATATGATAATAAAGAAAAAAGTATGGATAACAAAATCTTCATTGTAGACGATTGCAGGTATTTCATTTGATTAAGAGTTTCAATTGTAGTATATATTATCATTCATTGTGAAAATTTATATATTGGGATAATGTTTTATCAAAACTTTTTTTTTTTTTTTTTGAGAAAGAATGTTTTATCAAAACTTAGTTGTTTATTATTAGAAGATAATGACATTTATTATCATTCTTAGTAGAATTTTTTAATGAGTAGATATTACATTTAGCAAATAGGTTCTAAGAAATTGTCATAGTAAATAGATATTTATATGTTAAATAGTTATTCTAAATTTAAATACATAACTTTGTACTTCTTCAAAAAAAAAAGAAAATTATATCTTAATTTTCTCACTAAAACGGCAACACGTGCTTGCACGTGCAATCCAAACTAGTTATTAAAACAGGGGATCATGGCCTTCGTTTGTCCCTTAATAGTTCCGTCCTTGTCTGTGCGCCAATTCTAAAAGCACAAGTTTTAATGTTTTTGCTTGAAATTCTATTAAGACTTATTCAACTTTTTCATAAAAATTTTGAAATTTCAAAAATGCTCATATATCTTTTTTTTTTTTTTTAAATAATAATAAAATATATTGGTCATTACTTGAATCATTCATATTCTAGAATAAGAAAATATTTATAAAATAAAATATTTAAATTTATATATTATCTAAAGTTTACAACTTAATAGCTTTACCCGATTCTCTTCATGAAGAAAACTTAAGAGTTCAAATCCCCTTCTCTTATTTTTTTTGTAAGCAATTTTTTTATATAAAAAATAGTTCTTTTATTAATTTGTTTACCAAACAGGTGTAACAATTTCAAGGTATTTTGTAATTATCAAGTAAGATGTGCTTGATATCGCATTCGAAAAATTTACCTCCCATTTTTTCATTTTGTTAAATAGCATTTTTTTCCCCTCTCTCCACTCCCCTCCCCCTTTAAAGCTGAAACTAACTTTAAACTAAACCTACTAATTCCAAGCTTTAGTGCAAAATCGCTTTAGTGAATTGTTCCAACTTTTAATATAAAAAATTGAATTAATAAAAATGTTCATGCATATTTTTTAAAATTACACCCAATATAGACCTAACCATTTTGAGAGAGAGAGAGAGAGAGAGAGAGAGAGAGAGAGAGAATAATGATATTAATAAGAAGATTAAGAACAACAAATATATTAATTTGTTGTCTAATAAGTGAATTAATTAGATTCAAATATGAAAATGTAAAATGTAATATATATATATATATATATATTTTTTTTTTCCATGCATATGTATTAATAAGATCGGAAGAAAGAATTACTGTGTGATTGTAGCTACATATAAATTAGGAAAAATCATTTACATCCCACATAATTGGAATACGAAAACTAATAACGTAGAATAAAGCACTAATATGGACAAAAATTTTCTCCAAACTATTTTGGAGGAAAATTCAATTTCACCACATGAAGATTAAAACAATATGATTATTAAGATATATATTGTGAATTACCTAAATAGTCACATGATTAGTTGGAGGAGATTCATCCAAAACAGATTTAGATGAAAATTTTGTTGTTTAGATGAAAGAAAACAATATTTCTATAAATAAGACACAGAATAATGATGCACTTTGATTGTAATATAGATTATGTACATGCATGATTCAATCATCTGTGATTGTGTTTTTTTTTTTTTTTTTCATTTCTTTTTCTTCTGTCTTGAATCACATATATATGATCAATAATTAAGTACACGTGATTCAATTACATGATTGCTTTCATTATCAATGACTCATTAACCCATGAAGTCTTTTTCTTCTTGCCTACAGTGAGATCTTACAAGAGTGTATCAAAAGATTGAGAGAAGTGGGAATCCAATTACTTAGAGGGATATCAACAACCTTGGGGTTTGAAGAATGCTACATAGAAAAGAGAATGAAGCTAGAATCAGGCTGCGACTTTATTACACCAAATGATTATCCACTCCGTCCGTATTCTGAAAATCAATTAGGTCAGGCTCCTCATTATGACCCTGGGCTCCTAATCCTTCTTCTACCAGGTTTAAGCAATGGTCTTCAGCTTGAGCATCATGGGAAATGGATTAATGCAAATCCTCAACCTAATTCAATTGTTGTTAGCATTGCTGACCAAATTGAGGTACAATTAAGTTCACAATTACCCTCTTCTCCATGCAAAACCGTGTCTCATTTTCTTATTTACCTCATTTCTACTTTTTACAGTTAGTAAAACTAAAAACGGTAGTAGTTATTATACATAATACGTTAGACAAACTTATGTTTTTAAAACTAAAAACGTGACTTAAAATCGCATTTTCAATTTATAAAAACACACATAATAAACAATCCTCAGCTAAAATATTTTGTTGCGTTTCTAAATTGGACATTTTGCTATTTTTACTATTGCACATAAATTACTGTTAACCTTTTTACCTATATATATATATATATATATATATATATTTTTTAATCACAATATCCCGTATTATATATGTTATGAACTTATGACAGATTCTAACTAATGGGAAGTATAAGAGTGTCTTCCATCGAGTGGTGCTAAACAACAATGTAAGGAGGATAAGCTTACCACTGTTTATTGGACCATCATTGGACACTATGGTGAGCCCTCTGCCAGAGTGTGTAGACGAGCATCACCCCCCAGCATACCTTGTGAAGACTTACAAAGAGTTATTGGAAGCAAATCAGTACCACGAAATTGATGTAAAATCATGCTTGAAGAATGTTCGACTTTGAAAGACTACGTGTTGGTTCCTAGATCACGTAGCTCCTTGGAGATAATCCGTTTGCCTAATAAGCCATGCAAGCTGAATTTGCATGCAAATTATGTTTGGTGATTTGTGTTAATGTTATTTTCTATTTTCTAGTTCTGTACGTGTGATGCTCTTATGAGATAAATAAGAATTACCTATGTACCTTGTCTTGAAAACTTTGCGGTCATAATATATATTAAATCTTTTTTAAAAGAAATAAATATTGAATCTTAATTTTTTTTGAGAATTTTTTTTTTTTTTTTTTTTTGAGAAACGAATCTTAATTATTGTAGATATCCTATTTGTAATCATTAGAATGATAATTTGGTTCCAAAGAAAAAAATGCATGGTTTGTAACACACAAAGTAAAAAACGACCCACTACTATTATGTGTCCTTTTTTGCTCATTAGATTCTCCTCACAAAAGTAATGTTATAGCCACAAAGTATTTTACAATATTTTTACAAAATGTTGATGTGGCCAACCTATTTGTACAAATCATTTGTACAATTCTTTGTGTTTCATTTTATAATTTTTCAATCACAACTTATTATATAAATGTGGCCTAGATATTAATACATTTTACAAATCTAATAGTAGGGGTGGTGATCGTTGCTCGTGACTCAGATGTTAAGGTCCTTGTTTCCTTTGATGTGAAGCTTCCAAGCTATCATTGGAGATCATACACACACACACACACACACACACATACACGGTCATGAGCAAAAAATAGTTTATCTTGGCCTTGCATTTTAGCCGAGATGTGGCCTGGGAAAAATATTACGCCCACAATATTTTTCACAATAATTTTACAATAAATCTTATGTGGCAAATTATTAGTGATTATTGTAGTCCATTACTAAAATTAATAGTTAATAACAACTTATCATTTATGATTTGTTATGAAAATGCTGTAAAAGTATATAACATTTTTCTTTACTAAAAGGTAAGATAAAATTATATTTAAGCAAATAATTAAGTTGGTTTATTCAGAAAAAAAAAGCCTATCTTATTTACTAAAAGTTCACTTTTTATCTCATATTTAAGCGAATAAACTAGCAACAAATAAGAATTACCCAATGCTCAATGGAATGCTACAATGCGACCCTGATTAATTTCTTTGCTCCATTATGAGGAGGAATGTTGAGCTACAGTAGGATTGGTGTTAGATAATATTGAAGCAATTGTTGGATGTTTAGGCAACATTTGTCTTTTTTTTTTTTTTTTTTAATAAATGAAACCATATAATCGTGTTGCAGTGTTGCCCAAATTTTAGGTAGGTCTATCTCTTAAAGAAGTACCACAAAAAAGCCAATTGGTGGAGAAGTCGTGCACAGAAATGGAGAAGCAATTGATGCCACTCAAAATTGGCTACAACTTAACCGACATTTTAAATGAGTATGAGACCATGTGCAAGTCATGCGCATGCACTTGGTATACATTAAATTCAAACCACACATCAACACTTTACTTTCCGATAGTTTATTAAAAAAAAAAAATGCTAAAGGTGTTACAAGTTATCCTATATGAAGTTTACAAGTTGATATAGTAATGAATGTGATTAGTAAGTTTAAACTTCCTTGATTAGCTGCTATTATTTAAAAATTTAAAACTTAGGTATAGATCTTCAAGTTGCTATTATTTAGGTTGTCCAATTACATACAACCGTGTGGTGGCATTGATCAATAAACTAAATGGCTAATTTAATTTTTCTTAATATATAAGACCATAGTACACTTTTGGTACTTAAAGTTTGGGGTTATTTTTATTTTGATCAAATAGTAAATAACATTAGATTGGCATGAAATTTGATATATGTTTTAGGAACGTAAAGAACATACAATTCAAATGTTAGATTTTTAAAATATATAGTTATGTTAATTTGTTTTGTGAGAGTTGTACTATACCCTTAGCTTACAGCTAAGTTTGTAACCAAATTTTGTCTGTAAACTTTGGCACCCTTAACAATATATTAAGCTCTTAAAAACAAAAAGAAAAAGCTCAAGAAAAATTGTGTTGAACTAAAATTTTATAAGATATGTAACATACAACATTAATAATAAGACTATTATGTAACTAATAATTTTAAAATAAGAAAACTCATAAAATGAAATTGTAAGAATTTATGTATTTACACGTATCTGTATGTTTGTTTGTTTGTTTTATTTGTTAATATAATGAAGTTTTCTTTTTATTAGATTTCGTATAATTTAATTTTCTTAATAACCATCTACGAAGAAATTCTTAGAGCCACCACTATACTAATCTCCCCCCACCCCCCAAATTTCCATCTCACATGAATCACCTCCAACCAAACAGCCAAACCGGGCTAGAGTCATAAGTTTCTCGTTTTTAGTGGAACACATTCAGTTTTCTACATCAAGAAGAAATGCCAATATTGTACGTTCTAATGTATGGACTTCTCTTCCTCGTTTACAAATCTTGTTTTTATTAGCATTCCAAACCACATGGCTAAAGCGACCGAACATGATAAGTGCCTACAAATTCTGTCTCATATGGCTCTCTTTATGCACTACCTCACTTCTCTTCCTCATTTTACAAATCTTGTTTTTATTAGCATTCCAAACCACAAGGATAAAGCTACCGAACACGATAAGTGCCTATAAATTCTGTCTCATATGGCTCTCTTTATGCACTGCCTCACCTACTCCTAGTTATTTACTTCTAAAGCTCCTATTTGCGCCATCTCTCTCCCTCTCTCAATGGCCGAAACAAATACAACAATCAATCAGAAGAAAATTGACAATTGTTATATGCTACTGGTTCACTCAAATAGCTCTTCCATTTACACTAATGATTCCTTATCAGGAGTTGATGATCACATTCCCATCATTGACTTCTCAATGCTCATATCTGATGACCCTGATAAACAGTTTAAAACCACCCAAGACCTCCACAATGCTTGCCTAGAGTATGGTTCATTCATGGTATGAAAATCAACCCTTAAAACCTCTTCCCCTCTTGATGCGATGGGCACTCCATAAGTATAAATGCTTGTAGGGTGTAGAGGGCAAGGGTTGGGGTTCAAGTCTACAAGAGGGAGCTTCACACACATATACACTTAGATTAGACTAGAGTAGAATTCTATTTTGTAATTAAAAAAAGTTTACGTACGGTCCTGCCTATGGATAAACACAGTATAAATTGCAGACATTATAAACACAGTTTGTCATAGGTGGGACCTACAATATTGATGTAATTAATTAGAAGAATATAAATGCTGTCTTATTCTATTTTTTTCCTCAAAAAAGAAATGTTGTCTTATTAAATAAATTATAGTTTTTTTTTTTTGAAATGAAATATAAATTATAGTTAAAATAATATAACCTGAGTTTATTAATAGATGATATAATTTTTGTTTATAAGCCTATAAAAATTATATATATTCACGCCCACCGTATATTGATAAAAATTATACTACGAAATTGACTAATTATATTATCAATAACTTATAAATTATAATTTGATATCTTATTTACAAACTTATACAATTTAATATTTTTTATATAACTAAATTTTTATTCATATATATATATATATATATAACTTTTAAATATATGATATTATATACACTTAAATTCAAATATTATATCCATGACTTTGTTCATGAACACATTATGATTGAGCTTAGTTCATTTGCTAAATAAAGAACATAAATAAGCTTCTTCATAATCAGCTGAGCAATACAACTCTATTCATTTATAGCCCTAGTGCATAAATATGATCAGTCGGCTTGATATTTTGGCAGGTGATTAATCATGAGTTACCGGATAACCTTATAATGAGAGTCTACAAGGCATTAGCCAAATTCTTTGATCTGAAGGAGGAGGAGAAGCGAGAGTATGAGACAAATGATCCAACGGATAGGATCTGTTGGGGCAAATGGGACAGTAATTTAATCAGCTTGGAGTTCATCAAAATGGTCGTACATCAGTGGCGGCTCTAGGATTTTTATTTAGGGGGGTCAATAATGGCGAAGCCATGAATTTATTGGCAGGGGAGGCATGAGTAAATTTTTTTTTTTTCTTCTGTATATATAACTTTCATGTTATATACAACACAACCATATTGTACAATAATCTTAAAAAATATTAACATTCGAAAGATCGTTAAGACAACAATCATTGGATTCGTAAACGAATAGAATTAAATAACTAATTATACAATTTTATCAAATTAATAATAACTTATTATATAATTTATATTTATAACTTGTATCAATTGAATAAAAAATATTAAATAAATAAGAATAGTAACACACTTAAGAGTAGGGCTGGGGCCTGGGAGTAAGTGTGAAACTAAGAAAAATAATACTCCAGTAATAAAATTTTGCTTGTGAAGTGTATGATTTTTTAAATATGCACGTGCATGTGGTCACTCTCTTGAAATTGGAGTAAATAGTAAAAGATTTCTCAGACTTGAAAATGTGTAGAGTACTTATCAAAATACTTGATCAGATGTAGAGAAAAACTAAGAAAACATAAATACAAATCAAACATAGAGAAAAACTAAGGATCATGTTCAAACTTATTTCAATTGGGTTTAACAAAAAATGTAAAGTTAGGGTGTTCAGATTTTTATTGTAGGGGTCAAAAAAAAATTATATATAATATATTTTTTTTATTTAGGACCAGGTCAGGGGGTTTATTTGAACCCCTTGGGTTGGTCTTGGAGCCACCCCTGTCGTACATCCTACCTTTGATTGCCCTACCAAACTTGTTGGTTCAAGGTAATCTTCTTCCTCCACACCCCAATTTCCTCTTCCATATTTTTCTTTTTCTTGTTTTGGCAAAATAAAAAAGAAGACAAACCAAGGTTCAGTCCATAAGGTGAGTAAGTGGTGGACTAATTTTAAAACAATTAACTCTAGTGTCAAAATAAATTTCACAAAATATTTCATAATTGTCCTGTTGACAATTTATGACTAGTAGAGAATAAAATGATGATATAAGTTGTGGACCAAATAAGAATTAATAAAAATCAGCCAACTCAAATATTGTGAAAAACTATTTTATCTGTAGCATTACTCATTTTAAAGAACACAAGTTTAAAGTTTTTGCCTTAAAATTCTTTTAACATCTATTCAATTTTCATAAAACTTGTTAGGTCCTAGAAATGTTCACATTATATATATTGTAAGGACCAGATTTGAATTCCTAACCCAAAGTGTGGATGGACTTAAGCCCAAAAAGCCTAGAACAATAAATTTGTAGAGAATGAGTTAGAAAATTGGGCCTTAGTTAACCAAACAACAAATTAGGTAGGTCATCTTGATAACAAAAGAATGAAAATAAACAAGTTCAAACTAACACAAAGTCCTCGGCAAAGTCCGAGGAGACTATTCTTATATATTCTTCTTTAAGTACGGTTACAAGTTTGGTTTTTGATTGCTACAGTGTTTCTTTCTTGATTTTCCGACCTCCCTTTTTCTTGGGGTCTCTTACGTTATATAGCTTTCTTTAGACAATCTTGGCCCTACATTTGTTGATCATCCAAGCCACTACTTGAGTGCTTGTCCCATCGGACACCCTCCCTGGCCCTCTGTGAGTTAGGATAGCCAAGGCAGCATTGTTCAAGAGTTTTCTCCACATAAATGCGGCTAGAGAGTTAGCTACAGAGCATTCAATGCGGTGGTAATAGCTTTCCCTTAGATATTTTTGAGTTCCCATTCTTCTTGTACGTTTATGATGCACGTCTCTATCGCTGGAGCTTCATGGAAGGTCACCTTGATTATTAGGATATACATTTGAGCTGTTTAGCTTGTCCGAGGAGATATTCCTCCTCAGATCACCTTCCCATTCGTACCTCATTCCTGAGATTCTAAGCTTGACCCATCTACTACCATTTATTTGTCCTTGAATCACCAAGCTCTCGGCTAGAGCCTAAGGCCCAATATACGAATTGGGCCTTAACCCTACAATAGCCCCCTCAAAACTTCAGTTTTTCCCTTTTATTCGAGGAGAAAAAGTGGGGTTTTGATTTATTAAGAGAAAAGAGCATTAATTTCTTTGGTTTACACATGTGGGAGTATTGTTTTGCGCGTCCCGTAACCATCACTGACGCTTCAGAGCCCGCAATGTGTCATTAATTGCTCCAGGCAGCGCTTTGTTCCCTGCATCCAACGGTGAGAAGCTGATTTTACGGTTGACATTTCTCCTTGAATTTTGAGCGGGATAAGTGCCACTCAATTCCCTCCCCTATATAAAGGACCCGGGGAAATCATTTTCCCCCATTTCATAAGTTTTCAAGCTCTCAGAGATTCCCAGCTCTTAAATCTTCAACGCTTCCTAAATTTCTAAAGTCTCCAAATCTTTTTCTCTGAAAAAATCAAACCTCCAAGAAGTGTCAGAAGCAAGTAACATACTCATTCTTGTAAGTTTCCTTTTTTCTTGGTTATTTTCTTCTCAGCTGGTCTTCTCGGCCCTCTTACTCTTTGTTTCTTTCCCTTGAAAACTTCTTTCACATCTCTTTAGTTTGCCTAGATGGGTAGGTTCAAACACCTTGTAGATTTTGAAGCCAGTATTGAGGGTTTTAGAACTAAGTACCACATCCCGTAGGGAGTAGCCCTACGATATTGTGCTCCAAACCAAATAGTCACACACAGGGAGGAAAAGGAGGTCGTCATTCCTATGATTGCTTTTACAGAAGGAGGAATGACACTCCCTATGGGTAGGGTGACCCGAGACTATTTGATCAACCATAGGTTGACTCCCCATCAATGCGCCCCTAACCTATTTAGAGTCCTGGGTAGTGTAGATGCTCTTAACGAGCAGATGGGCCTAAGACTTAAGTGGCACGATGTCTGTCATATGTATGAGTGCTACAAGCTCAAAGACGCGGGATATTACCTCAAGTCTTGGTCCGCCATTGTTAGACTGATATCGTGTCTTCCTAAGTCTAACAAGGGCATGAAGGACGACTACCTGATCGCCTTCGAGGAATGGTGCGACGGTCTTCATTGCCCAACTCGGAAGGGAGATCCAGTGGGGTACCCTAGGTTTAGGTCCTTCGGCAGGGGATTTAGCCCGTATAGCTTTACTTCCTTTCAGTTTCAACACTCCCCCTTCCTCTGATGATAATTTTTACCGATCTAATCATGATTTTCTCCTTGGATGTTCTTGTAGATAAACAGCACGTTGCCCCGAGACTTAGCCTAGTCAACGCTTCGGCTCTCAATAAGTTGCTGAGGTCCGAGATTTTTGTGAGTGGAGATGGGCAACTACGAGCCGTCCACTTAGTTTTGGACTTCGAGCCCTTGTCAAATACGTTCCAAGACGTGGGCCAAGCAATAAGGGCAAGCAATCCCAGAATCCATCGGATAGACGTCTCTCGTCTCGGTTTCTTGGCTTAGGAGGACCTCCCACCAGTTGAATTTCCTCTTTGTCTTGCTCTCCCCATAACAACAGTCCCGAAGGAAGAGACCGCCTCTTCCCGTCTATCCTTGGAGGCCGAGATAGACCAATTTCACTTCAAAGAAGAAGGAGAAGCACCAGAAAGGTTCTGCGGCCCTATCTCCTGGACTCGTAGTCGCTCGGGTTGATACAAGCTCCGAGGAAGAGGAAGAGATGGCTTTGAACTTGAGAAGAGGTCTTAAGGACCTAGTGGCTGGGAGGAAAAAGGGACCATCCAAGGATGTCCCAAAGACCCAACTTCCTCCCAATCCTACTTTTCCCCCTCTGCCTTCCCCCCCTGGCCTGCAACCCAACCTAAATTTACAAAAGGAGGAAGAGGAAGGGGAGTTTGCCCTACCAAAGGACCCAAAACAGCAAAAAACAAACAGAAAGAGGCAAAGGGAGACTTCAGTGGAGAGCAAGGAGGACTCTCTAAGGGCCAAGGTATGCTGACCACAGCGCATTTGGTCCCCCAAGCTGGAGCTGGATGGCGCCCCCATCCCCTGGGATGCTTTAGTCTGGAACTTTTAGGGGGGGCATTTGAGCTATGTTGCTGAAGCCCTAGAGCAGTCACTTATCCTACCCAGAGATATGGATGCTTTTAGGTGTTTCAAGTAGCCTGACCTTTTCTTGTTCTTGAAGAGGGACCTTGCTATGGTAAGTAATTTGACAGATCTTTGAATTAAATACTTAGCAGGTCTTTCATTCTCTCTCATTCCTCTGTTATTTTTATGTAGGTTACCCAACAAATTTTCGTGGCTGAGGAGTGGGTCAAGGACGCCCGTAATCAGGTTAAGGTGGAGGCCCACTCCCTTGCTGGGGTTGAAAAGTCCCTGGAGGCCCTCAAGCAAGAATAAGTGAAGTTGTCTAATAAGCTGGTTGAAGTGGACAGGGCCCGTTCAAGTGCTGAGGTGGGTCTAAAAATAGTTGAGAGACAAGCCGAGGACCAGCGTCAATAGCTCCATATAACCGAGATAGAACTGGCCACCTAGAAATAGTTAGTCCTAGGTCTCAAGGCTGAGTTACAAAAAGCCAAGGATGCAGCTCGGGTGGCCAGGGAGGCTTCTGAGGCCGCGGAGACGGCATCCTACGAACATGGGGTGCTAGAGACAGAGAAAAGGTTGGCTGAGGAGGTGGCAGGAGTTTGCAGGGACTACTGCGCCGAGACATGGGTAGAAGCGCTCAATTGGGCGGGTGTCCTTGCTGACTCCGAGCTGAGGAAGGTTGAGAATGCTTTCTTCCCCGAGGACATTTGAGAAGTCCCAACAACACTCCCTCCTCCCGTTGCTAATCCTCCCCTTGTGCAGCTCCCCACTATCCATGCCCCTACTCCTGATGCTGAAATCTTAATAGGGGCTAGAAAAGGTAAGGAGGTTCAGCCAACGATCAACGCCAATCAATCTGAGGACGAACTCACAATCAAGGATGTGATCTGCAAGGCCAAGGATGCGGAGGCTAAGTCTAAGGCTGGTGATGCCCACTCCAAGGCCGCTGATGCCCATCCTAAGAAGGACTTTCCACAAGCAAAGACTTAGATATAGGATTTTCTTTTGTAGTTTTCTATGTGTATGTCTTTTTTTGTAATGGCATTTTGCTATCAAACATAATGGATTTCCTTTTTTGTTCAATGAAAGATCTTTCTTTCTACTCTACGTATTTTTACTATATGTGTTATTAGTTTTGCAATGTTGCCGACGGCAATGAACTGTTGCTATTCTTTCTTTAATGAAAGTTAGCAGTAATATACTACTGATAATTCAAGTAAATTGAACAAAGGCTAGTAATAAAGAGCATTATCACTTACTTCTATTAAGGGCAAACAACTTTCGCTCTGATCAACATTTAGATAAATATCCAAAAATGTTAATTTACTTAGGGCCTGTGATCCGAGGAGCCAAGGTTACATGCTTTGACACTTGGGAAAAATAAACAGATGTCATTAAGTATTAATTTATCCAAAACATATGGTCTAGGGAACCAGACATGACTAAGTTTTCGTTTAAACACTTAGAAAGATGTCATGGAGTGTTAATTTCCCCAAAGCATGTGGTCGAGGAGCCAGGCATGTCTAAGGTTCTGTTTAAACACTTAGGAAGATGTCATGGAGTGTTAATTTCCCCAAAGCATGTGGTCCTAGGAGCCAGGCATGTCTAAGGTTCTATTTAAACACTTAGGAAGATATCATGGAGTGTTAATTTCCCCAAAGCATGTGGTCCGAGGAGCCAGGCATGTCTAAGGTTTTGTTTAAACATTTAGGAAGATGTCATAGAGTGTTAATTTCCCCAAAGCATGTGGTTTGGGGAGCCAGGCATGTCTAAGGTTCTGTTTAAACACTTAGAAAGATGTCATAGAGTGCTAATTTCCCCAAAGCATGTGGTTTGAGGAGCCAGGCATGACTAAGGTTCTGTTTAAACACTTAGAAAGATGCCATAGAATGTTAATTTCCCAAAAACATGTGATCTGAGGAGTCAGGCATGTCTAAGGTTCTGTTTAAACACTTAGAAAGATGTCATAGAATGTTAATTTCCCAAAAACGTGTGGTCTGAGGAGCCAGGCATGTCTAAGGTTCTGTTTAAACACTTAGAAAGATGTCATAGAGTGCTAATTTCCCCAAAGCGTGTGGCTTGAGGAGCCAGGCATGACTAAGGTTCTATTTAAACACTTAGAAAGATGCCATAGAATGTTAATTTCTCAAAAACATGTGGTCTGAGGAGTCAGGCATGTCTAAGGTTCTGTTTAAACACTTAGGAAGATGTCATAGAGTGTTAATTTCCCTAAATCATGTGGTCCGGGGAGCCAGGCATGACTAAGGTTCTATTTAAACACTTAGAAAGATGTCATAGAGTGTTAATTTCCCCAAAGCGTGTAGTCCGGGGAGCCAAGCATGACTAAGGTTTTGTTTAAACACTTAGAAAGATGTCATAAAGTGTCAATTTCCCCAAAGCATGTGGTCCGGGAAGCCATGCATGTCTAAGGTTTTGTTTAACACTTATAAAAAAAATAATGGGAAGTAGGATGTATTTATACAATAAATAAGCATATGACAAAGAAAATTTTCATTAATAGTAATACTTTTTCTAGTTGTTTACATTCCAAGGGCATGGTATTACATGTTTATCTAGGTCTTCGAGGAAGTATGCTCCTATACCGGCCATCAAGGTGATGCGGTATGGCCCCTCCCAGTTGGGCTCTAGCTTTCTCCATGCTGGGTTTTTTGTAGTACCTAGAACCTTTCTCAACACCAAGTCTCCAGGCGCTAATGGTCTCAGTTTCACATTGGCATCATAACTTTGCTTGAGCTTGTATTGGTAATATGCCAATTAGACCATTGCATTTTCTCTTCGTTCTTCAATTAAGTCTAAGCTCTTCTCCAATAGCCTATTGTTGCCATTCGGAGTGAAAGAACTTGTTCTCAGCGTGGAGAACCCAGTTTCCAAAGGAATGACAGCCTCGGCCCCATAGGTCATTAAGAAAGGCGTTTCCCCAGTAGACTTATGGGTGTGGTCCCGTAAGTCCAGAGGATGTGTGGCAACTCTTCCACCCATTTCCCCTTCGCGTCATCCAAACTCTTTTTGAGTCCACCCACTATGACCTTATTGATGGCCTTGGTCTGACCATTCCCTTGTGGATAGGCCAGAGTGGAATACCTATTGGTTATTCCTAGATCATAGCAGTACATCCTAAAAGGCTTTACTATCAAACTGAAGTCTATTGTCCGAGATGAGGATATGAGAAATTTCAAATCATGTGACAATGTTTTTCCAGACAAATCTTTTGGCATCCATATCCCTGATATTTGCCAGTGGTTCAGCTTCAATCCACTTGGTGAAGTAGTCTATGCCGACCAACAAATACCTCTTATTCCCTGCTGCTTTAGGGAAAGGGTCTACGATATCCAACCCCTATTGAGCAAAAGGCCAATGGCTAGACAGAGGATTGAGGACTCCTCCTGGTTGATGAATATTTGGTGTAAATCTTTGGCACTAGTCACACTTCTTCACATAGTCTTGTGCTTTTTTCTGCATTTTTGGCTACCAATAACCTTGTGTGAGGGCCCTGTGAGACAAAGATCTGCCCCCAGTGTGGCTTCCACAAATTCCTTCATGTAATTCTTCTAAGAGTAGCTCAACTGCTTCAGAGTGTACGCATAGCAAGTAGGGGTCGGAAAAGGATCTCTTATACAACTTTTGGTCCTCGGAAAGCCAAAACTGAGGAGTCTTTCTCCGTACCTTGTTAGCCTCAGACTTATTCCCGAGTAAGACATCTTTCTTAAGGAATAGTACAATAGAGTCCATCCAGTTAGGGCCCACTCTAATTTGGTGAACATGGACCGTCTCTTTCTTCACTTGTGTGGGTTTGTACAAGTTCTCTACAAGGATGACCCGAGGCAAGCTCTGCGCCAAGGAGGTTACAAGTGTGGCTAAGGAATCAGCATGTGTGTTCTCACTTCTAGGGATATGCAATAGGTTGAAAGATTCAAACCCTGATTGCAAATGCCTAACTTGACTCAAGTATTCTTGCATTCTTTCATTTCTCGCTTCTAACTCTCCTTTTACTTAGCCAACGATTAATCTCGAGTCCGAGAACATCTTTGCTGCCTTTCCGCCCATTCTTTGAACCATGGCCATTCCCATCAGTAAAGCCTCGTATTCAGCCTTGTTATTTGTGGCCGAGAAGTCCAGCCTCAATGATTTTTCAATAGTAATCTTTTCGGGGGATACTAGAACTAGCCCTACTCCAAATCCTCTGTGGTTAGCCTCTCCATCAACATAGACTGTCCAAGATAAAGGTTCTTGTAAGGAGATCACACCAACCGATTTTCCCTCCATGTTCAGCTCCTCTGCTTTTTCTTCTAGTGGGGTTTCAGCAAACTCGGCAACTAGGTCAACAAGGATTTGATCCTTGACAAAGGTGCGAGGCATATACTTGATATCAAAAGCCCCTAATATCGTGCCCTACTTTGCAACTCTCCCTGTGTAATCAGCACTCTGAAGTAGAGATTTGAGTGGGAGTTGGGCCAGGACAACAACTGTGTGTGACTGGAACTAGTGAGGGAGCTTACATATAGCATGCACCACTGCCAAAATGGCCCTTTCCAGTGGTAAGTAATGGACCTCGGCCTCATGTAGTGGCTTGCTCACATAATAAACTGTCCTCTGTACACTATTATCAACTCGTATTAACACCAAACTCACAGCATGGAAGGCCACTACAATGTAGGCGAACAAAACCTCATCCATCTCGGGCCTGGACATGATGGGAGGTCGAGACAGGTATTCTTTCAACTGTTGGAAGGCCAAGGCACACTCCTCAGTCCATTCAAATCCCTTCCATTTGTTCAATAACTAAAAGAAAGGCCTGCATCTATCTGCTGACCAAGAGATGAATCAGTTTAGAGCAGCAGTTATCCCCGTAAGCCTCTGGGCCTCTTTGGGATTCCGATGTGGTTTCAGATTGTTAATTGCCTTAATTTGGTCAGGGTTGACTTTAATTCCACAGTGTGTGACCATGTAGCCCAAGAACTTCCCTAATCTGACACCAAAAGAACACTTGGAAGCATTAAGTCGTAGCTTGTGTCTCCTCAAGATATCAAATATATTTACGAGGTCATTAACATACTCAAACTTTGCCTTACTCTTTACCACCATATCATCGATATAAATCTCGATGTTTTTCCCTAACTGCAGCTCAAACATCCTGGTCATCATTCTCTGATATGTAGCCCCTGCATTCTTCAGACCAAAGGGCATCACTTTGTAATGGTAGTTCTCGATGGGGGTGACAAAAGCTGTTCTCTCTTGTTCGTCTAAAGCCAAAGGTATCTGGTGGTAACCTTGAAAAGCGTCCAAAAAGCTCATTTGAGGATGACCCACAGTAGCATCTATCAACTGGTCGATCCGAGGCATGGGAAAATGGTCTTTTGGATATGCTTTGTTCAATCCGTGAAGTCTACACATACCCGCCACTTTTCATTTTTCTTCATCACAACCACAGTGTTGGCCAACCATTTAGGGTAGAACACTTCTTTGATAGCCCTAGCCTGCTTAAGTTTCGTCACCTAGTCTTTGACAGTGTCAGAATGATCCTTGGATGAGCGCCAAGGTGGTTGCTTTTTGGGGATGATAGATGAATTGATATTCAAATGATGGTGGATGAAACTCGGATCCACCCTTGGGGCTTCGTAAGTATTCCAAGCGAATACGTCAATGTTCCTCTTAAGAAATTCCACCAACTCCTCCTTCTCTTGAGGTGATAACTGGGCTTCAACTTGAAAAAACTTCTCCAGATCATCACCTACAGCAAATCTCTCTAAATCTTCACATTTGCCCTCCTCCGCTGGCCCCTTCACAGGTAAAATCAAGGGCTTTAATTGCTATAATCCTCCCTCAGCAGAGGCCGAGGACTCAGCCGCAGGCTGATGCAAAATCATAAACACGAGGCACTGCCTAGCTACGGATTGGCTCCCAATCAGCTCCTTAATCGGGTCCCCCAATAGGTACTTCACCTTCTAATGCAGCGTTGAAGAAACAGCTCCTAGGGTATGAATCCAAGATCTGGCTACAATGGCCATATAAGGGGAGTAGCGTCCACCACAATGAAGTCCACTTCAACTACCTCTGATCCTGCCTATATGGGTAACCTAATTTGGTCATTTGGAATGACAACTTTTCCATCAAAACTTACTAAAGGTGAATCATAGGCTATCAAATCTTCAGGCTTTAAGTTCAGCCCTTGGTACAAGTCAGGGTACACGATCTCTGCACAATTGCTTGGTTTACCATCACTCTTTTCACATCATATCCCCATATTCTGAGGGTGACCACCAAAGCGTCATCATGTGATTGGATGGTTCCAATCTTGTCTTCGTCCAAGAAACTTAGCGATGGTCGGATCTCCACTCTAGCTCTCTTCGGCTTAGAGTTAGAATCCTCGGTTGATTGCCTAGCTACAGACATCACCCTAGAAGGGTGAGAACCGGTTCTCCCGGGTGCAGCAAAGATGACTTCGATTATGCCTAACAGAGACCTTGAAGGAGCACTCATTTGAGCCCCTGATCTTGACTGGCCCTCTTATTCGTTGGGACAGTACAAAAATTGTTGCAACCTTCCCTCTCTGACCAGTTGCTCTAGATGGTTTCACAGTGTCTTGCAGTCCCCGGTGGTATGTCCCCACTCTTGGTGGTACTGACAATGAAGGCTCTGGTTGCGCCTCAAAAGGTTTCCACTCATCTTGTTCAGCCATTTGAAGTATGGCTTATTCTTGATCTTCTCCAAAACTTGATGCATCGGTCCTCAGAACACGGTGTTAACCACTTGAGAAGCTGCAGGCCCAGACTGCCAGCAAAATCCCTCCTGGGTCTGTCATTGTTGTAGCGGTCCGACCTAAAATCCTTCATCTCTTGAGGGATAACCTTGCCCTTTCCCTTGCGTTGTTGCTGGTCCTCCTCAACCCTCTTATACTTATCAATCCGATCCATGAGCTGGCGTATACTGGTAACCGGTTCCCCAGTTAAAGACTTTCTCAATCCATGCTCGGTAGGTAGGTCGAACTTGAAAGTGCTGATGGCTACATCGTCAAAATCACCATCTATCTCATTGAACATCTCCCAATATCTGTTCGAATATGTTTTCAGAGTTTCTCATTCTCTCATGGACAAAGACAACAAGGAAGCTAAAGGCTGAGGAACCCTGTTGCACGCAATGAAGTAGGATCCAAACGCCCGAGTGAGTTCCTTAAAGGAATCAATGGAACTTGCCCTCAGACCATCAAACCACCTCATTGCCACTGGCCCCAAGCTGGATGGGAAGACCTTGCACATCAAGGCCTTGTTCTTAGAGTGTACAACCATCCTTTGATTGAGGTGGCTAACATGCTCCACAGGGTCTGTTCTACCATTGTACATGGTGAATGTGGGCTGAGTGAAGTGCCGAGGAAGTCTCCCTCCCTCGATCCAGCGAGTGAAAGGTGACCTGGAAATTTGGTTGAGTGCTTTACTCATAGCGTCGTTCGGCGCTCATGATGATAGTCTTCGTCATATGAAAAAGATTCACTAGGAGGGGTTCTCGATCTCTGTCTATAGCTGTCATCTTTTTCACCATCAGAAGAGAAGTCGGGGTTGGATGGAGCTCGCTTTCGTTGCTCATGGCGTAGGCTTCTCTTCAGGTGATCAATCTCTAGCTGCATGGCTTTGGTATCTTTCTCGTAGGAGAGATGACTTTTACCCCAAGATTGGCTCTTACATGTATGGGTAGTATGTACACTTCCCTCTCAGTCCCTTTTTTGTTAAAGATCATGGAAGTGATCTTGACGTTGAGACCCCATAGACTTTACCATGTGTGGACCTGAACCTACCATCGTTCAAAATTGGATTTACTATAACACTAGTAATCCCCACAGACGGTGCCAATTGTAAAGACTAGATTTGAATTCCTAGCCCAAAGTGTGGATGGACTTAGGCCCAAAAAGCCCAGAACAATAAATTTGTAGAGAATGGGTTAGAAAACTGGGCCTTAGTTAACCAAACAACAAATTAGGTAGGTCTTGATAACAAAAGAATGAAAATAAACAAGTTCAAATTAACACAAAGTCCTCGATAAAGTCCAAGGAGATTGTTCTTATATATTCTTCTTTAAGTACAGTTACAAGTTTGGTTCTTGATTGCTACAATGTTTCTTTCTTGATTTTTCGACCTCATTTTCTCATGGGGTCTCTTACGTTATATAGCTTTCTTTAGACAATCTTGGTCCTCCACTTGTTGATCATTCAAGCCACTACTTGAGTACTTGTCCCATCGAACACTCTCCCTGGCCCTCTGTTAGTTGGGATAGCCAAGATAGTACTGTTCAGGGGTCTTCTCCATATAAATGTAGCCAGAAAGTTAGCTACAGAACATTCAATGCGGTGGTAGCAGTTTTTCCTTAGATATTTTTGAGTTCTCATCCCTTTTGTACATTTATGATGAACGTCCCTATCGCTGGAGCTTCCAAGAAGGTCACCTTGATTATCAGGATATACATTTGAGCTATGTTTAGCTTGACCGAGGAGATATTCCTCTTCCGATCACCTTCCCATTCGTACCTCATTCCTGAGATTCTAAGCTTGACCCATCTACTAACATTTATTTGTCCTTAGATCACCACGCTCTCGGCTAGAGCCCAATGCCCAATATACGAATTGGGCCCTTAACCCTACACACACACACACACACACATATGTATATATATAAAATACCCGATATGTAGCCTTAGTTAAATAATAAAAAAATAACCTAATTATTTAGATTCAGTTTAGTGAGCTTACCCAGTTTAGTGGGTTTCAGTTAGCTCAACTGTAAAGTCTCTAATAGTTAAATAAGATATTTGAGATTCAATTACTGCCTACACCAAAAACCGATTGGTGTATTGGTCTGATGATAATGAGCATAATCATCAGAAGCGGACATCATAGGTTGAAATTTTATAAAAATTATTTATAAAAATAAAAAAGGCGTAATGAGCTTACTAGATTCTTTTCATGGAGTGAACCGTTTGTAAATTTTGTTAAAAAGTATTTTTATGGAGATAAGAAGGGATGGCAATGGGGCGGTGTGGGTCTGAAGGATGGGATCTTTGCCCCTGTCCTGCCCCGCATGATGGGGAGAATTTTCTTACCCCATTCCTGCCCCTTGGGGCCTCGCGAAACCTCGCTCCACCCCGTAAAAATCTAATTCTTGTTCATTTGCTCACAACTATTGCAATTGTTTTTAATAAAACCTATTTCGTTAATAAAAATATACTTGAAATTAAAAATAAACTTATCCCATCAAATCAAACTAATTTTTAGCAAAAATTGAATAATATTATTAAAGTCTTTAACTAAACAATATCATAACAAAAACAAAAATCTCATAATACAAAATCAATGATTCAATAGTATATAAATTTGTTTATAATAAAGATAAAAGAAAATGTTAAAATTGGAACTTTATTTCCAACCTTGCTAGAGAAAAAAAAGAGGCAGAAATCCTTATTGGGTAGAATAAAATAAGTTGATTATATGTTTGTTTAAATAGTAGAGTTTTAGGGTATAAAAAATTTACAATTTAACTTTTATTAATGCGGGGTGGGGCAGGTTGGATCTAAAAAGTTTAAACCTAACCCCACCTCACCCCATGGTACAAGGATAAAATCTCGCCCCATCCCTGCCCCACCATCTTTGCGGGGTAGGGAAAACCCGCGTGGAGTGAAGCGGGAAGGGGTAGATCAAGCGAAGTGGAACAAAATTGTCATCCCTAAATTGAGACCTGTTTGTCAATTTTGTCACAAATTCCAAGCTTTAACGCTAAAAATCTTTAACGTATTATTCCAGCTTTTTAGAGAATAATGAATTAATAGAAATATTCATGCGTAATCTTAAAAAAAAAAAAATATATATATATATATATATATAGACTAATTAGTAATACTGAACAAATATATATATTGTGGGGCCAGAATAAGTCAAGCAACCCCGGCCCACTTCAGACTAGGCCCAGAGGCCCACGCCGAGGACGCGTCCTAGGTCCAAGGACGAAAGTGTAGAGCCCAGGACTCAAGGAACATTCCCGAGGATGGTTACATCCTCGGGAGACCGAGGTCAGAAGGTGGGCAAACAGCAAGCCCTTAAGGGGAACTTCCCTAAGCATTCAAGAAGCAAATAGCAAGAACCAAGCACCGGACATTGAAGCATGGTGGAGGAGCAAGTCCCAGATGAACTGTCACCTCCACATTAAATGCCCTCAACTAACGCCCTGGCTGCATTAATGAGGATAGGACCTCTGGACAGTGCCGTCTTGGGCGCTGCAACCCACAGGAGGGATGGGAATGCGGCTGATGGGACAGGCTCTCAAGTGGAAACCGGGTTGATCAACAAATGTAGGGCTAGGATCAACTGAGTGAGAAGTATATAATGTAAAAAGTCCCTCTTAAGAGGGGGAGGGGAGAGAAAACCAGAGATAAGACATACTGTAGCAATTCATATTCTCTCAACTCTTATAACCTTTCTGAAAAGAGATAATAGGAACTTCAAGCTCCATAAGGCCCGTCCGAGGAGCCTCATCGTGTGTTTAAACCCACATTTTAGTTACTAGCATTCACGTACAACCATGCATGGCCGTTGCACTCTTTACTAAGGCCTAGCTCTTGAGCCCATACTCTATAAATTCATTGGAGGGTAAGCTGGGCTTGGGTCCACTCTCTCAATCTGCGGAGAGCGCTCGAAACCACCCCCTACATATATATATATATATATATATATATATAAATAATTCACTTTTATTATATTATTCAAACACATGTGATTCAGTGATTGTGTTTTATTTTTCATTTCTATTTTCTTGTGTGTTTTCAATCATAATATGATTAAGTGCATGATTCAATCACATGATTACTTTCATTAGCCATGACTCATTGAACCACATAATTATTTTTGTTGTTGTCTACGGTGAGATTTTACAAGAATGTATCAAAAGAATGAGGGAAGTTGGAATCCAATTCCTTAGAGGGATATCTAAAACCTTGGGATTTGAAGAATGCTACATAGAGAAAAGAATGAAGCTAGAATCGGGCTATGACTTTATTTCAGCAAATGATTATCCACTCCGTTTGTATTCTGAAAATCAACTAGGTCAGCCTCCTCATTACGACCCTGGACTCCTAGTCCTCCTCTTACCAGGTGAAAGTAATGGTCTTCAAGTAGAGCATCATGGGAAATGAATTAATGTAAATCCTCAACCTAATTCGATTGTTGTCATCATTGCTGACCATATTGAGGTACATTTTATAAGTTCAGAATCACCCTCTTCTCCATGCAAAATCATGCCATATATAAATGGGAAATATTAAACGAATGCTTTAAGGGCATTAGTTTAGAAACTGTTTTTAGAATAATTTTTATAGAAAAATGATAAAACAATTAATTTTGTTGACAGTATTTTATATTTCCCATAAAATTATGTTAAAAGTTTTCTAATATAGTTTATTATCAGTTGTCTTAAGGGCATCTGTTAACATGAATTTATGTATATTTTCCTATTTAAATGGAGACATTTATGGCCACTTTAAATGGAGACATTTTACTATTTTAATTGTTGCACAGATTCTAACCAATGGGAAGTACAAGAGTCTCTTTCATCGAGTGGTTCTAAACAAAAAAGTAAGGAGGATAAGCTTACCACTGTTTCTTGAACCATCATTGGACACTGCAGTGAGCCCAATGCCAGAGTTTATAGATGAGCATCACGCACCAGCACACCTTGTGAAGACCTATAAAGAGTTATTGGAAACAAATCAATATCAAGTAATTGATGGAAAATCATGCATGGAAAATGTTCGACTTTGAAAGACCAAGTAGGGTAGGTGTTGGCTCCTGAATCAAGCAAACATGGGATCCGTTTGGATAGCACTTATTGTTGCTGAAAGTTGCTAAAAACTGATTGTTGCTGAAAACACTGTAGCAAAATAATTTTTAAATGTGTGAATAGTGTTGTGGGACCCACTTTTAATATTAAATATTGTGTGAACAGTGCATGAACAGTGTGTAAACAGTGCACGCACAGTACATGCACAGTAGATTTTGTCCCCCCAAAGTCAAAAAAGCCGGCCAAAAAAAAAAAAAAAAAAAAGGGAGAAAACGCACAGCCTAAAACGCGCCGCAACTAACCATTGTATCCAAACCCACACATGGTCTTGTCCAGCCTCTCTTAGATTGTGTATTTATTCCAAAGCAAAAAAACTTTCAACAGCCTAAATGGGATTTTAAAGTTTTTGAGCTTTTTCTAAAAGTTTTAAAACAAATAGAGAACCAAGAAGAAAAGGAATAATCCTAAATATCTCAAATGTTAGAGATATATTAAACATATTAGCCCAATGTAATAGGCCCAAGCCCACTCCTGTTTGTACTAGTAGTCTAGGGTTTAGTTGTCTATATATACTCATGTTCTCAGTGTCCTACTCTATGCTTCCCCTTCCGCATATAATGTTATTTAACATGGTATCAGAGCCAAACTTCGTTCTTGGCATCAAACAAACATCTCTAGCATGCAAAGAAGATTCCCACGTGCACACCACCATTAGAAGTCACACATGTTTGTCTGCTAGATTTAGACTCCACGACATCTTGCAGCCATTGTGGCTTAGTGTTGTGTCCAAGATCCACAAACTCAAGCAAACCCGTGACATCAATCTCAAATCTGTGCAAATCCAAGCTTCGCCTGATGAAACCAACCACACAGACGTGCCCCAAGGCCTCCCGCGAGAAAAACCTAGAAGTATGGTCACTACTGAACGCTGCACGCACCTCCACGCGTTGACGCAATTTCTACCAACTTCTCCACGTGCCGCCGCGGATTCCAAAGGTTTAGATCCTTCTGTTGTTACACACGCCACCCTGATGGCCTTGTAGCCTGCCGATCTGCAAACCTGAGAAATCTGGAGAGCATCGGATGTTACACGCGCCGAAGGTTTTCCTAAACTCTCTTCCATGCGCCGGTTACCTACTCTCACGTGCCACACGTACCAACAAACTGCTGTTGATGTGGAGTGAGGTCACTGATGCCGTCATCACTCCACGTCAGCAGCCACACAAGCACGTCCACATCAGCCTTAGTCCACATCAGCGACACATCATAGGATGACGTCAGTGGCTCTACTGCCCGATCTGTGACCCGACCCAGAAACCCGGAACCAACCCGGACCAGTATCCGTTGACTTTGACCTTGGACCAGTTGACTTTGACTTTTTGCGTTGACCTTTGACCAAAAGTCAAAATTTCTGAAAGGGCTTATCTTGCTCAGTTTTTCGTGTAGGTTCTAATTTTGGACTCCATTTCTTCATTTGAAGCTCTGAAATTGGTCAATTGGCACATTCTTCATTGTGGTTTTTTCAAAGGCATTCTTTATGGCATCTCCAAGTGATCTTCTCATGCTTATCCATGCCTCAAGCCTTCATCAAGCTTCCGCCTTGAGTTTGAGGGAGGGTGTTAGAGATATATTAAACATATTAGCTCAATGTAATAGGCTCAAGCCCACTCTTGCTTGTACTAGTAGTCTAGGGTTTAGTTGCTTATATATACTCATATTAGGGTTCATTGTAATACAGGTTATTGTATTACACTCTTATACAATAAAGATGTAAACCTTAAAGGATTCCTCCGTGGATGTAGGCCGACAAGGCTGAACCACGTAACCCTCGTGTTCTCAGCAGGGGAGTCAATACCGTACCGTACCGGCCGGTACGACCGATATATACCGTACCGGCCAGCAATCCGGTACAGAATACCCCTATGTTTCGTACCGGAAAAAATACCGGTCGTACCGGCCTCATACCGGCCGTACCGGCGAAATCCGGCCGTTCCGGCCGGTAAATGGATACCGGCCGAAACATGAAAAGCTTTTTTTTTTTTTGGGTTAATTTTGATGTTTTTCAAGGGCAGGATGGTGAAAAATTGAGTAAGCGAAGAAAACCCAGCAGAAAGAAAGAGAAAAATGAAAGAAAAACGCACAATGGCTTTGTAAAATGAAGTTAGAATCACCTCATGCACTCATCGTCTTTTTTTCATTGAAGCCAACGGCCTCTCACTGAATCTTGAGTGGTGATGGACGGTGACACAAGCAGCAATATGAACGAGAGAAACGAGACAAAATTGAAAGCTCAAAAGATAAAGCTAAGAAGAGAGAGCTAAAATCGTTTGAAATTTGAAAGTGGAGAAGAAATTATAAGCGGAGAAGAAAGTGGAGAAGAAAAGAGTGAAAAGATGAGAGGAACCTGTGGAGAAATGTGTGACTGAGATAGAGAGAGACGTGTATTTGCTGAGTTTTCTTATTGAAAGATGTGAATGCCAGTGAGAAAGACTGAAAGAGGGAAACGTGTGGAGAGGGGAAAAAAAAAAGAAAGTAAAGAGTGCAGCAGTATCTGAGTGAAAAGATAAGAAAACATTTATTATTTCTTGATTTTTTCATTTGAACTTTTGAAGCCATAGTTTTTATATTATTTAATTTTTTTAATCTTTGACCATTAGCAGCTTCCCTACCCAGACACGTCAATGACATCACCATAACTTCATTTTGTATTTTTTTTTATTCTTATCTACTACCTATAACTTATAAGCTTAATTAGTATATTAGTAATTATAAAAAAAAAATATACTAGTAAAAACATTATTAAAAGGATACTAAATTTATTTATTTTAAATGTTATGAATATATATATATATATATATATTATTTTGCGGTAAACCCGAAACGGTACACCGGTATTGACCGGTATCCGAAATATATCGTACCGCTGGCCAAACCGGTACAGCCTCCGGTACGGTATTGACTCCCTTGGTTCTCAGTGTCCTATTTTCCGCATATAATGTTATTTAACATCAAATAAGAAAAAAAATTTGGTTCTCCAAACATTTTAATTTTTGAATATTATTGAAATCCAATGGGTTTTCAAGTTTGCAACAACCTACGTAAGACTTTTCATCATTTGATCACTGCTAGCCCCTTAGAAAATAACAACCAAAAAAAAAAAAAAAATCCAATATGAGATTGGTCATTCCTCATTAGCATGAATAATCTAAAGAGCCACAAAGCGCCTCTGTCCCAAGCGCAATTCAAATTGTGGTGGCATCTTCATAATTCGACGAAATTCAGGAGACAAAAAGGGAGGATGACACTCGAACATGATACTGTGGTAATTTTGTTCATTTCAAGGTTCTGCCCAAAAAATAACTCTTAAAACATCAAAAGATTTTTAAGAATCTCCAAGACATATTTCTTGTTGCCTTTGGGGATGTCCTGCTACTAGTAATTATTTCAAGTTTCCTTGTACATAACGTTCGTCACTTTGTTGCCTTTTGGGAGTGGTATGTACAGTATGAGGAGGATTGTTGAGCTACAGGAGGATTGGTGTTAGATAATATTGAAGCAATTGTTGGATGGTCTAGGCAACATGTGTCTTTTTTTCAAAAAACATAACCATGTAATCGTGTAATTGCAATGTTGCCCAAGTTTTAGGTAAGTCTATCTCTTAAAGAAGAACCACAAAAAAAAGGCCAATTGGTGGGGAAGCCGTTCACGAAAATGAAGCAATTGATGCCACTCAAAATTGGCTACAATTTAACCAACATTTTAAATGAGTATGATACCATGTGCAAGTCATGTGCACGCACATGGTATACAGTAAATTCAAACCTCACATCAACACTATACTTTCTGATAGTTTATTTTAAAAAAATAAAATAAAAAAATGATAAAAGTATTACAAGTTTTTCTACATGATGTGGTAATGAATGTGATTAGTGGGTTTAAACTTCCTCAGCTATTATTATTTAAAAATTTAAAACTTAGGTATGGATCTTCAAGTTGCTAGCTATTATTTAGGTTGTCCAATTAAATACAACCATGTGGTGGCATTGACCAATAAACTAAATGGCTGATTTAATTTTTCTTAATATATAAAACTAAAGCACACTTTTTATACTTAAAGTTTGGGGTTATTCAAAATAAGAAAACTCGTAAAATGAAATTATAAGAATTTATGTATTTAAGTGTTTTTTTTTTTTTTTTTTTGTCAATATAAGGAAGTTTTATTTTTATTAGATTTCGTATAATTTAATTTTCTTAATAACCATTTAGGAAGAAATTCTTAGAGCCACCACTATTCTTATCTCTCCCACCGTCTCACATGAATCACCCCCAGCCCCCCAATTTCTGTCTCACATGAATCACCCCCAGCCAAACGGGGCTAGAGTCATAAGTTTCTCGTTTTTAGCTAGTGGAACACATTCAGTTTTCTACATCAAGAAGAAATGCCAATATTGTACGTTCTAATGTATGGACTTCTCTTCCTCGTTTACAAATCTTGTTTTTATTAGCATTCCAAACCACAAGGCTAAAGCTACCGAACATGATAAGTGCCTAAAAATTCTGTCTCATATGGCTCTTTTTCTGCGCTGCCTCACTTCTCTTCCTCGTTTACAAATCTTGTTTTTATCAGAGTTCCAAACCACAAGGCTAAAGCTACCGAACACGATAAGTGCCTATAAATTCTGTCTCATATGGCTCTCTTTATGCACTACCTCACCTACTCCTAGTTCTTTACTTCTAAAGCTCCTATATGCGCTATCTCTCTCTCTCTCTCTCTCTCAATGGCCGAAACAAATGCAACAGTCAATCAGAAGAAAATTGACGAATGTGATATGCCACTGGTTCACTCAAATAGCTCTTCCATTAACATTGATGATTCCTTATCAGAAGTAGATGATCCCATTCCCATCATTGACTTCTCAATGCTCATATCTGATGACCCTGATAAACAGTTTAAAACCACCCAAGACCTCCGCAATGCTTGCCTAGAGTATGGTTCATTTATGGTATGAAAATCAACCTTTAAAACCTCTTCCCCTCTTGTTTACGTGGGTCATATATAATCAAAACAAAGAAAGTATGAAATTATTTCAAGTTTATGTACAGTACTACCTATGGATAAATTGTAGACATTATAAACACTGTTTGTTATAGGTGAGACCTACAATATTGATATAATTAGAAAAATAGAAATGCTGTCTTATTAAATAAATTATAGTTGAAATAATATTACCTTAGTTAATTATTAGATAATATAATTTTTGTTTATAAGCTTATAAAAATTATATTCACACCTACTATATATTGGTAAAAATACGAAATGTACTAATTATGATATCATTAATAACTTATAAATAATAATTTGATATCTTATTTACAAACTTATACAATTTATTATATAGTCTATATAACGAAATTTTTATACATAAATAAATAAATAAATATATGATATTATATATATTGAAAATCAAATATTATATCAATGACTTTGCTCATGAATATATCATTATGATTGAGCTTAGTTCATTTGCTAAATGCTAAATAAAGAACATAAGCAAGCTTCTTCATGATCAATTGAGTCAGAACTGTTCAAATATGGGTCTATTCATTTACAGCCCTAGTGCACGTGTATGATTAGTTGGCTTGATATTTTGGTAGGTGATTAATCATGAGTTACCGGATAACCTTATAATAAGAGTCTACGAGGCATTAGCCAAATTCTTTGATCTGAGGAAGGAGGAGAAGCGAGAGTACGAGACAAATGATCCAACGGATATGATTCGTTGGGGCAAATGGGATAGTAATTTACTCAGCACGGAGTTCATCAAAATGGTCGTACATCCTACCTTTCATTGCCCTACCAAACTTGCTGGTTTAAGGTAATCTTCTTCCACCACACCCCAATTTCCTCTCTCATATTTTACTTTTTCTATTTTTGGGAAAGTAAAAAAAAGAAGACAAAAGCAAGATTCGGCTCATAAGATGAGTATGTAGTGGACTAATTTTAAAACAATTAACTCAAGTGTCACAATAAATTTCACAAAATATTTCATAATTATCTAACTGATAAGTTATGACTAGTAGAGAATAAGATGATATAAGTGGTGAACCTAAATGAAAAATAATAAAAATCAGCCAACTTAACTATTATGAAAAACTGTTTTATCTGTTATATGACTCATTTTAAAAACACAAGTTTAAAGTTTTTGCCTTAAAATTCTTTTAACATCTATTCAAATTTTCATAAAACTTTTTAGATCCTAGAAATGTTCACATTTTCTTTATATGAAAAAATAACCGAATTATTCAGATTCAACTTAATGAGCTTACCATCAAGTAGTGAACCGTTTGTCAATTTTGTTAAAGAGTCTTTTTATGGAGATGAGAACCGTTTGTCAATTTTGTCACAATTTCCAAGCTTTAAGAGCAATCATGTCAGCCTTTGTAAAATACAAAAAGAAGCAAGTTTTACACATTTTGCTCCAAAAATCTTCTATATCAGATAGGCTAAAATTGTGTAAATTTATACTCGGATGCAAATTCTCTAACGTTAGAACTCTTTAACGTATTATTCCGGCTTTTTATAGAATAATGAATTAATAAAAATATCCATGCGTAATTTTTTTTTTTTTTTAAATGACACCTAGTACCTAATAGCAACAACGACAACATTTCAACAGCTACTACCAAATATAGACTAATTTTTTAGTAACAAAAAAAAAAAAATATATATATATATATATATATTAATAATTCACTTTTATTATATAATTATTCAATCACATGTGATTTAGTGATTCTGTGTTTTCTTTTTTTCATTTCTTTTTTCTTTTATGTTTTCAATCGTAATATGATTAAGTACATGATTCAATTACATGATTATTTTTTGTTAAGTTCATATTTTTAGGTTGGCAGCCATGAAAAAATTGTAACCTTAGAACTTAGTTTGTCTAGTTGTTTAGTTTAAAAATATTGAGTTAAACAAGACATATGAAGTTTAGCACAGATGAAGACTCAAAGAAATCAGAAAAGCTTGTGCAGATAAATGTTACTTATCTCGATCGATCGAGATGCACATCTCGACCGATCGGGATTCGTGCCAGATTTCAGATCTTGCTTTTTTCTCAGTCATTGGATCTAGGGTTTTGATGGATCTTAAGTATATATAAATACAAATCCTAAAACACGTTTTTACACATTCAAGAGGGGAGTGTTATATACACAAACCTGGAGATTTTTCATACCATTTTAGAGTTATAGCTGGAGACTTTGTGTAAACAACAAATTTAGTTATAAAGCAAAACTACTGCAATTAAATCAACTACAGTTGCTGATTTAAATCTTTGAGTAGAGATCTCAAAGTCACAAACTGGAGAGTTTGTGTTGCTGATCCAAATCTTTGAGTGGAGATCTCAAAGTCACAAACAAGAGTGTTTGTGTGTAACAGTTTCACAATAGAAGAGTCTGTGGATTCGAAGTTACGTGTGGTCATGCCAATAAGTATTACATGAGGTAGCGGTAGATTTAGAGTTAAGTTTATTGTATAAACTTCGATTTTATAAGTGAAATATTTCCTTGAGGATTATTTAGGTTAAATCATCCCCAGATTTTTTTACTTTGAAACCACAATTTCAAAAGTTTTCCTGAGTCATCATTCTTGGTGTTTATATGTTCTATGCTTGTTTGATATTTATTTGATTTAGATCTAATTCATAATTAATTTAATTAATTATTTGGCTAAAAGTTGATTAAATCTGACACAATTGGGGTCTAAAACCCTAACACTTTCATTAGCTATGACTCATTGACCCACATGAGTCTTTTTGTTATTGTCTACAGTGAGATTTTACAAGAATGCATCAAAAGAATGAGGGAACTTGGAATCCAATTGCTTAGAGCGATATCAAAAACCTTGGGATTTGAAGAATGCTACATAGAGAAAAGAATGAAGCTAGAATCAGGCCATGACTTTATTTCAGCAAATGATTATCTAGTCCATTTGAATTCTGAAAATCAACTAGGTCAGCCTCCTCATTACGACACTGGACTCCTAGTCCTCCTCTTACCAGGTGAAAGTAATGGTCTTCAAATAGAGCATCACGGGAAATGGATTAATGTAAATCCTCAACCTAATTCTATTGTTGTCATCATTGCTGACCATATTGAGGTACATTTTATAATAAGTTCAGAATCTCTCTATGAGAATAGAAAAACAGAGAAGAACAAGTAGAAAAATGCTTATAGAATTGAGAGAGATAGAGAATGAGAGATAGAGAGAATTTCTGTAATTTTTCTATTGAATCAATTGAATAAGAAAACTGTACAAAGCCCTAAATTTATACTAACTGAATGAAGAAACTAATTCCCAAATTCTGCGCTAGGCAGTTACAGGAAGTTACAGCTGCTGCACATGTGTCACCCACGTGTGAATCATAAATATCTAATACATTCTAAACTACAAGTCACTCAGCTGCTCATGTCGTTTTGCACATCACTTTGCACATCACACTATCACTTGCTAACACTTGCTCCATCTTGCTGGCACTTCACTGCTGCTGCTGCATCATTGCCTTCTTGTGTCAATACTGCTCTAACCTTGCCTTTAACTTTATTATCTTTACATCCCCCCTCAAGGTTAGCACCAGATCCATGTATATTGATAATGCTCATTTTGTCAAGCAAATAAGCTAATTGTTGAGCATTGAGGGCTTTTGTAAGTAAATCTGCTAACTGAGTATGAGTGGGAGTATAAAACAGTTTGATCATTCCATCTTGCACCTTATCTCTAACCAAATGACAGTCAATCTCAATATGCTTCGTTCGTTCATGGAACACAGGATTCTCCCCTATATAGATTGCAGCCTGATTATCACAGTAAAGCAAGGCTGGTTGTGGGTGATAGACCTCAAGATCCTTTAATAATGCAATCAACCAAGTTATCTCACATACTGTCACAGCCATTGCCCTATACTCAGCCTCTGCAGAAGATCTGGAAACAATGGACTGCTTTTTAGACTTCCATGAAATCAAAGACTCACCTAGGAAGATACAATAGCCTGTTGTTGATCTTCTAGTGTCCACACATGCTGCCCAATCTGCATCCGTGTACCCTTTTAAATGGAAATCAGACTTTGAGGACAATAAAATTCCTTGTCCAGGACAGCCCTTAATATACTGTAGCACCTTGTAAGCTGCATCCAAATGGGGCTTTCTAGGCTTAGACATAAATTGACTAAGCTTATGCACTGAATATGTCAAGTCAGGTCTTGTAATAGTAAGATATAACAATCTACCAACTAGTCTTCTATAGATTCCAGGATCATGCAGCAACTGTCCTTGATATTTACTTAGTTTCAAATTTTGATCCATTGGAATTTTGCAAGGCTTACAAGCTGTCATCCCTGCATCTTTAAGTATGTCAAGAGCATACTTTCTTTGACACAAGGTTATCCCTTTTTCTGATCTAGCAACTTCAAGGCCAAGAAAGAATTTCAAACTTCCAAGGTCTTTAAGCTTGAATTTCTGATCTAGGAACACTTTAAGTTCTTCCACAGCCTTGATATCATTGCTGGCTATTAGAATATCATCAACATAAACTAATAAAGCCAAAAATGAATTCTGAGACTTCTTGATGAACAAAGAGTAGTCTGATTTTGACTGTTTGAAGCCATGTTGCAAAATGGTGGAAGAAAACTTGGAGTACCACTGCCTAGAAGCTTGTTTGAGCCCATATAAGGACTTATTGAGCTTGCATACTAGTCCCCCCTTGCAGTGAACCCCTGTGGAAGCTGCATATATACATCCTCATGCAAGTCACCATGGAGGAAGGCGTTATTGACATCAAGCTGAGTCAAATGCCAACCCCTAACAGCAGCAACAGATAACAAAGTCTTGACAGTAGTCATTTTTGCAACAGGGGAGAAAGTTTCAGTAAAGTCTAGGCCCTCTTGCTGAGTAAATCCTTTAGCAACCAGACGTGCCTTGTACCTCTCAACACTGCCATCTGATTTGTATTTCACCCTATAAACCCACTTACAACCCACTGCCTTCTTATGAGGAGGCAAAGGAGTGAGAGTCCAAGTATGGTTAGACTCTAAGGCAGCAATTTCTGCATCCATAGCTTCTTGCCACTTAGGATTTTGGACAGCCTCAAAATAAGACTTGGGTTCAGGAATGGTAGAAATAAGGGAACAAAATTTGGTATAAGATGGGGACAACTTAGAAGTAGACAGATAAGAAGACAAAGGGTATTTTGTACCTGATGTTGTAGAAGAGGAACCTGACTTGATGGAAGAATGGAGATGGGCAGATTGATCACAATGAACTGAGCTGCATTTGTAAGATTGCAGATAAGCAGGGGGCTTAGACACTCTGTGAGATCTTCTTAAAGATGAAGGAATAGGAGCAACATCTAAAGTGGGACCAATGTCTGCAACTGCAGAAGGAATACTAAGAGGAATACTAGAATTAGGCATAGAATTAACCTCATTTGGTAACTGAGATTCTGGGACATGTGAAGGTGTTCATTCAGCTAACTCTGCAATCAATCTTAATGCTGCATCAGGTACTTCTTGTAATTTGTTTCAAGAAAATATCTGTTTAAGCATGCAACATTCTGTGTTTGCTGTTAATCCTGTGAATATGACTGCCTTCAATGGTGAGACTTGGGTCCTTGATACGGGGGCCACAGATCATATAATACATTCTATTTCTTTGTTCACCAAGATTACTAGTTCTATTTCTACCTTTGTTCAATTACCTAATGGTGAGAAAGTTACTGTCACTCACATAGGAACAATTCAAATAACCTCTACCTTAGTTCTTGAAAATGTCCTTTGTGTTCCTTCCTTTTCATTCAATCTAATCTCTGTCAGCAAATTAACAAAATCCCTATCTTGTTGCTTTGTTTTCCTTTCAAATTTATGTTTCATACAAGACCTGGCATGTTGGAAAACGATTGGAGTGGATAAATTGCACAACAATCTTTACTTGCTAACACTTGCTCCATCTTGCTGGCACTTCACTGCTGCTGCTGCATCATTGCCTTCTTGTGTCAATACTGCTCTAACCTTGCCTTTAACTTTATTATCTTTACACTCTCTCTTCTCAATGCACAATTATGCCATATATATTTTCCTATTTACCTCATTTTTACTTTTTGTCGTTTATAAAACTAAATTTATATTTTATTGCAACTCAAAATTGAGAAATTTTGCCTATTTTTATTGTTGCACAGATTCTAACCAATGGGAAGTATAAGAGTCTCTTGCATCGAGTGGTTCTTAACAAAAAAGTAAGGAGGATAAGCTTACCACTGTTTCTTGGACCATCATTGGACACTACAGTGAGCCCAATGCCAGAGTTTGTAGATGAGCATCACCCACCAGCATACCTTGTGAAGACCTATAAAGAGTCATTGGAAACAAATCCGTACCAAGTAATTGATGGAATGTCATGCATGAAAAATGTTCGACTTTGATAGACCAGGTAGGTGTTGGTTCCTGAATCAAGTACATCCTCAGAGATGATCTGTTTGCGCAGTAAGCCATGCAATTAGTATTTGCATGCAAATTGTGTTTGGTGTTTTGTGTCAATGCCATAATGCTATTATATCTACAGTGAGCGTGATTATCTTCTTTTTTTTTTTGTGTGGATTAAGTGAGCGTGATTATCTTATGATATAAATAAGGATTTTTTTTTTATGTATCTTGTCTTAAAAACTTTGAGGTCATAATAAATATTAAAATAATACCCCGTTTGTAATCATTGGAATGATAAATTTGGATCCAAGGAAAAAAAATCATTTCTAACTTAAAAGAAATGTGCTACGTCTACAATATTTTCACAACAAATTATAGATGGTTAGTTATTATTGATTCTAATTTGAACCTACTACTAAAAAATTTACTCGGGGTTTTGTGAGGAGAATTTATTGTGTCAATAAGGACTCATAATAATGGTGGGTGGATTGAGAAGTGTGGGAAAGGGCGTAACCGCGTAAGGGTAAGAATTTTGTTGTTTTAATGGTTTGGGTGTGTACAACTTTTACCATGATTTAAAAAATTAGAACGATCAAAAGAACCGGAATTAGGTTCGGTTCTCGATTTTTACTAGACCAACTTAAGGTTTGTTTCCCGATTGACCAACGAATCCAGTTCAATTTTTAAAATAATGGTTTTTACCATGCAAGTCTTCAAGGGTTATGCTCAGGTGTCATTTTGTTTTCAATGTTTTTCCAAGGACAAGAAGGTTAATTAGGAACACTTGGTGGTGGTAATGAGTACGGTGATGGTGTACATGTATTAGCGTAAGTATGGGTAACGACTAAGGTGGAGCTCAATGGGGCTTGGGGAAGTTGGTTTTGAACTTATGTGTATCTAATCAAGGATGGAATCAAGGTTTCATAATTTAGGAGAGGAATAAAGTATGAATAAAACATTTCTCCATTCAATAACGAGGAATATACTATGACTTAATTATGTAAGGTTGAATTTTATCAACCATCTTGTTGGCTTTATTCCGTGCCAATTTGCTTGTAATTTAGCACTTAGTAACCCTGTATTTAGGTGGGATTCATGTAAGGGTAGTGTGTGAAGAATTGCTCAACAATGTGCAAAGAAGCAGGGACTCGCAGCTAGGACTCGCGACTTGCAAGTCGCCAACTGCTGCACACGTGAGAAGCATGCGGGGAGGTGAAGGGTCACGCCAGCTGTCGCACTACAGGACAAAAGTCCCAGGCTAGTCAGGTCGTTATCTCGCTACTTGAACTTGCGACTTAGACCAGTCGCGAGGCCAAGCCGCCAACCAGCCCTGTTTGGGAAAAATTGACTCTTTGTATTCCAAACACACACCACTATATATAGACCCTTATACCCAAGAAATGGAGAGAGCTTCCAGAGAGAATTTTGTGAGAGAAACCCTAGAGAAAAACAAGATTGCCTCATTGTCAATCTTCACTAAGAGACTCTTCAAATTCCTCTACTCTCTTCCTCTCCATTGATACATCCTTGAGAGGTTCTTGACCAAATCATTTTCTCACCACACCCACGTCTGTGAGAAGGTATTTTGGTGCTAAGGGAAGCAGTTTGGAAGGGACCAATGGTTATTGGTTGATGCTATGGATTATAGCGGAATCCGGTAAGCTAGAAAAGAAAAAGGTTCGGCGCAACCTCGTTGGAGCAAGAAGCTTGGAGGGCTTAGGTACCTGGGTAGATTAGACTTGGAGGGTCTATTGCTGTTCATGTATCCCAACTACATTTTCTAGTAGATTATTGACCGCTTGGAGGGCGGCAAAGAGGTTTTACACCGAGGGTTTCGGTTTCCTCTTCGATAACACATCGCGTGTTGTCCTTGTGTTTGCATCTCTCTTCCTTTATCTTTGCCATTTATTTTCTGTTGTGGATGAGATTATAATTGGCTTAGATTGTTTATCAATCCTGCGTTTGGCTTATGTTCATGTTCCGCACATTAATTGTTTGATAATAAGCTTGAATTGATATTTTGTAATTTGGGGTCTAAACGTTCAAGGGTGTTTTATACACATATTGAACATTCAATTGGTAAGAGTGGGTACACTTGTTGCAGTTTAAATACCTTAGTGCGATCCTTGACCCTGTTTTGAGATGGATAGGTCTCAATCTCTTACTGTGCCACCATTTTTTTATGGTAATAATTATGCATTTTGGAAAGTTCGAATGAGAGCATTTTTGTGTTCTATTGATGATGCTGTGTGGGATGCAGTTGAAGTTAGGTGGACTAGACTGGAGGCAGCCAAATCCACTTAGGATAAGGCAGCTCTCGCGGTAGCTAATGCAAATAGCAAAGCCTTGAATGCCATTTTCTGTGATGTCTCTCCAGAAGAATTTCACAGGATTTCACATATCACCATTGCGAAGGAAGCATGGGAAATTCTAGAGACAACTTATGAAGGGACTAAGAAGGTGAAGGACACCAAACTCCAGATGCTAACCACTCGCTTTGAGGAGCTAAAGATGAGTGAGGATGAGTCCTTTGACTCTTTTTACAGTAAACTGAACAAGGTGGTCGTCGGCAAATTTAATTTGAGGGAAAAGACAAAGGATTCTAAAGTTGTAAGGAAGATCATTTGGTCACTGCCAGAAAGTTTTCATGCCAAAGTAATGGCCATTGAAGAGAGCAAGGATCTTGACGACATTAAAGTTCAAGAGTTGGTCGGTTCATTACAAACGTACGAATTGTCACTGCCCACGCAGAAGAAGAGCAAATCTCTTGCTCTTAAAACAATTGATGAGAGAGTGGTCTCTCATGAATTTTCAGAGGAGGATGCAGTAGATAAAGATGTGGCATACCTTGTAAAGAACTTCCGGAAATTCTTAAAGCTTAAGAACAATGGAAAATTTGGTGACAAAGGAAAAGTTCAGAGTTCCGGGAAGGAGAAGAAAGAATTCCGAAGGAAAGATAGTAAAGATTCCCAATCTTCTCAAGGAATTACTTGCTTCGAGTGTAATGGACGTGGACACTTAAAAAAGGAATGTCCCAACTATTTGAAGTCAAAAGGAAAGGTCTATGCTACTACCTTGAGTGATACTGATTCATCAAACTCTGACTGTGAAGATAGCTGTGACGGAGAAGGAAATTACCCTACATTCATGACCATTGCACATGTGGAATCCTCGGATGATTTGGGTTCACTTGTGAAGGAGCTTGGTGAGCATTCTGATTTGGAGTCTATTGGGGTTGTTGAAGAATCAGAGACTGAAGAAAATGAAGATACATCTGGTATTCAAGAGAATTACGCCTTACTTCTTGAGAAATCGGGTGAGTATGCAAAGGTGGCAAAGGCGGCTGTGAAGAAGATGAAGAAAGTTGAGGAAGATTATAAAAGTCTACTAGCATGATACAAGGAGGCAAAGTGTGAGATTGAAACACTTAATGGTGAGCTATCAGAAGCTTACACAAAAGTGAGATTTCTTGAGCAAGAGGTAATGCAAGCTCATGCCAAGATAGATAGGGTCTCTTCCAATAAGCTAGATGATGTTATTTCATCTGAAAAACATGCCTCAGACAAGTCTGAGTTGGGATATACCAGAGGAAGTAGCTCATCAGCCAATGTCACCAAAGAAGTGAAGTTTGTGAAGGCCAATGAGACGGTTGTAGAAGAGCCTATTCTTGAGAAAGTTAAGGTTGAAAAGAAGAAGAAGGTAGCCGATCAATGGGTGTTTAATAAGTCCCGTAATCAATCAGAAGCCAGATTTAAAGCTAGAGGAAGATAAAACGGGTGCCTAGATCAAACCATTTTTGTCACTTCTGCGGATTTTAAGGACATACAAAACCCAACTGTCACAAGCTGAAAGCATTGAACAATGCTAGTGCTCCTCGGTTACGAGGAAGGAGAAATGACGAGAGGTCTTGGGGTGGTGAGCAACCAAGAAGTTAGAATCATGATCCAGGAATGATGGACGTGATGAAGATGATCGGTGCTTTCACCAATTACTTGGAAAGCTTCACACAAAGGTTTGAAAGTCCTAACTCTCGTACCCAATCCGTTAAGTATATCACCCCAAACGCACGTAACGTGTGGGTGACAAAGGGTACTCATGCATAAGTATTACAACATGTCCATGCATTAATACTTCCCATATTTGTGAATATTCTTGGTTGTGTGCTTCTTGCAAGTTTTTAGGTTGTTATATTGTTTGTGTGTTTGTCTTTGGTTCAAATGTTTTTACTTTGTTATTTAAGCTGTCTTTGATCAATCTTTTACTGCTTTTGTGTCAAAAAAAAAAAAAAACATAAAAAGTAGAAAATCCCAAAAAGTTTGATCACCTTTGTTGAGTCTTGTCTCAAAGCATGTTTTGCCTTGTACCTTTGTACTAATGGCTTTGTGCATTTAATGAGCTTAGCTTGTCCCTTATGCACTCATATCATTGTGGAAGAAATTCTGAAATCTATGTGACTGTTGTAAATAGATTTTCAACCTTGTCATGAATGATTAGTGAATGATTTTGTTGATCTTGAGACATGCATAGACTTGTGCCTATATATCTTCCCAATTTTATTTTATTCCTTTACTCAAAGAGCTCACCAAATGTAAATCTCCAAATGAAAAGAGATATTGAGTTACAAAAGCCTGTCGCACATACTAGTATTTGACTAGGAAAAAGGGAAAGCGACCAAAATAAAATGTATGATGCCCAAAAAGCCAAAGGCTAACTCATCAAATTGAAATATTAAAAATTTCAGGCATCGATCTCACAATGAGATATGTTTATTCAAAAAGATCAAATGATATGTTGAAAATGGAGTCAAATGAAAAGCTTCAATGAAATGTACTCAAGTTTATGTGGGAAGTCCTATATGCATACTTCTATAATTGAGATGGGCCACATCATCTAGTGCTAGTTGTGTATGTCTTGATTGAATTGATCATTAAAGCTTCACATTAGACTAAGGACTATCTCATTTTTGATATCCACACACAATACACAAGTCTATGTTCAATAAATGTCATATTCATTTGTGTGATTGTACTTGTTTAAATGTGTTTTCACAAGCTCAATCTTTGTTGATCAAACACAAAAAGATTTTTGAGTGTTTTAGCTTGTTTTTGGAAAGTATTTTGTTTTTACAAAAATGTCAAAAATTTCAAAAACAGTGTTGCCCTGTTTTGGCGACTCAGTCGCGGGTAGGTCCGGTCGCATGTTCCAGTCGCGAGGTCACTCCGAGATTTTTCGCGGGTCACTGGCGAGTCAAGGTCTCAGTCGCGAAAAATACTTAGAAAATTTTTCAAAATTTGAGTTTTTATGATTTTCGCAGCTCAGTGTGGCGACTTGTTCGCGGGTGGAAGGTCCAGTCGCGAGGGGTACACAGAGATTTTCGCGGCTCACCTGGCGACTGTATCGCGGGTAGACCTTCCAGTCGCGAAAAACACTTAGAAGATTTTTTGAAAATCTTGGTTTCACAGTGTTTCGCGGCTTACCCTGGCGACTTAATCCAGTCGCGAAAAACGCGTGTTTTGCATTTTAAAGACAGTTTTTAAAATTGTTTTTCAGTTTTTCACTGGAATTTCTGTGACTATTCACTATCTTCTTCATTTCTCTCTCTCAAACACTCCGTGTCTCTCTGAAAAAGCTTCCATTTTTGCATCATGTCTTCATCAAACATCAAGAAAAAGGTATGGGTTATCTCTATCTCACTTCATTGTACTTGATTCAAGCATTTTTTTTCTTGTTTTGTGAAGTGTGTTTGAGTTCTTGAGATTTAATGGGTTCGAACATGGTTTGGGTTTATGATTGTTGAGATTTGATATTCTAGTCTTGTCTTTACTTTGTTTCTTATTCTATACATGTGTGTTATCATGTTTTCGTCTATTGAGAGACTGTGCTCTGTGATGTGTTTCTTGAATGTGTTGCTCCATTCATATCATGTTCTTGGTATTTTGTCACTTGTGACTTTGTGATGCACATTGCCCTTTTGACTCTAAGTTGTTATTGTTCTTCATCATATTTGTTTGCCTATTTCTTTTGTCTGTATTGCTTATGTCTTCTTGGTGTTATCTTGGTTCTTGTTTTTGTGTTTCAGTGAAATCTTTTCACACTCTTATATCTGAATCTAATCAAACTAATGTGTGTACCCTATGGTATTGCATTTGGTTCTCTGCTGTGTGTTTGATTTTTTTTTCAGTTGACTCGTTGTTCCTCCAAAGGCAAAGACATTGTAACCGATGACTTCCACGACACCAAAGAATCTCCTAGAAAGATGCAATATCCGATTGTTGATCTTCTAGTATCCACACATGCTGCCCAATCTGCATCAGTGTACCCTTTCAAATGAAAATCAGATCAACCCCGGTTGCTAAACAGACACGACTATCGTCTAAGTCATCCATAGACTCTTCCATTGAGAGATTCAGGATACCTATTGATTAGGGCTGTAAACGAACCAAGCCGATCGTGAACAACTCGAGTTCGGCTCGATAAAAAGCTTGTTCATGTTTGTTTATTTATAAATAAGCCAAGCTTGAGCCTTAGTTTTCGGCTTGTTTGATAAACAAGCCGAGCCTGAGCAAAAAAATTTGTTCGTGAACAAGCTCGTGAACAATCGGGCTCGATACAACACAAGCCAAGCTTAAACTCATGTATAGCTTGATAAAAGGCTTGATATATATTTGCTAAATAAACTAAATATTTTTACATTACACATATTTTAATAATAAAATTTCCCACAGAGACCACTTTTCAATACCAATTACTTTAAGTTTTTTTCTTTCCTTAAAAAAAAAAAACATTTTTAGCAAAAAAATAAAAAAGAAAAGAAAAGACTGGAGACTTCTTTTAGTAATTCACGCTTTTTCTAGACTTTTCAATTCCATTTCTAGTGGGTGTGCAAAGAGCTCCGACAACAACTCTAGATCCGGTGTAGTATTTGGCATCACTACCATCTTCGCTCTCTACCTCCATCCTCCAAGACGTTCATAGCCTTCTCTCACCATAGGTAAATTTTCATGTTTAAAAATTTTCTATATACTTTTATAGTTGTTTGCACTGTAGTTTGTTTGATATTGCAAAATCGTTTTGATTTCCAAGTTATGGTTGTTTATGAAGTTTCTATATAACGTAGAAAAATCTTGTTGGTTGAATTCGTTTGATAATAACTTAACTTTGTAATTAGTGGATTGTGGTTGTGGAGTCTGGTATGTAGTTTGGAATGGGTCAGTGCTTTTCTTTTCCTGAGGTGCAGAGTCCTCTGTGGTTAGCTAATCACAGGTGGAATTAGAAGCATGAACAAATGAGTATATTATTTTCTTATTTTTGTTTACTTGATTGTTGGAGATTTGAGCACTTGATAATGCAATTTTGTTAGATCCCAAGCAAAAAAGCTTGACTTAAGCTTGAGTTTGAGCTTGATGTTAAGCTCGAGCTTGGCTTGATTAATTTATCAAGCCAAGCCAAGCCGAGCTCAAGCTTTTGGGTTTTTCCACGAGCTCGAGTTCAAACATCATATTTAGGCTTGTCTCGAGCTCGAGCCAAGCTTGAGCATTTGATTTTTACTGACGAGCCAAGCTCAAACAGGCACTACTCGCTTGAGCTTGGCTCGTTTACAGCCCTACTATTGATTCAAAGACCTACACAGACACATTTAAAGAGGCTTCTCCCATTGTGGAAAGAATTGTCAAGTTTGATACCCTAGGGACAACATTTATCCCTAAGATTTTTGAAGAAAGAGATTGGGCTGACCTTTTTGGGAATTTTGAGGATCCAATTGAAGAATTGGTTAAGGAATTCTTCTCTAATGCCAGATACACAGGGGTAGAGTTGAAATGCTGGGTACGAGGAACAGAATTTTCCATGAATGCAAACTACATTGCTCAGGTACTTCACATCACTAGACCAAAAAATGTGGATCGAACTCCATATGATGACAGAGTACTTCAGGCACAAGACATCCTTCAAGTTCTTGGGAATGAACATGAAGTGGGAAGCACAGGATCATCTATAAGCACTGCATTGTTTTCGCCTGAACTGACAACTCTAAAGCTGATCATGTTCTCCAATCTCTACCCACTATCAAACACTGCCTTCATCAGTCTTGGAAGGGCTAAATTCCTGTGTGACCTCATTTCTGGTGCCCCAATTGACATTTGTGCTCACATATTCCAGATCATTGGGAAAATAGCGGCTCGATTAGCAACATGAACAATTCTTCCATTCTGTAGTCTAATCATGAAGATTATCCTTTGTGAAGGTGTTAGTCCTTCATTAGATGAGAAAATTCTGCCTCGTCCTCGACCAATATCAATATACACTTTCCAAGCAAGCAAGAGTCACTCCTCCAAGAAACCTAAGAGTGAGCCATCCACACATGCATCTCCATCTGCTCATGCTACAATTACTCCTGCACAGTCAATTGGCACCCTATTTGTTCCCCCTGGATTCCAAACTCCCAAGCAAATTTACTTTATTGAAAATGTGCTTCATCGGATTTCTGATTTGGAACGGCTCCTTAACTCCTTTCACAGTCAAACTCAAATACGCCTCGGAACCATTGAGTTACAACTAGATACCATTCAACAGAAATTGGAAGAAAGCCTTTAGCTATTCATGCCAAAAAAGGGGAGGGCATCACACAGTAAGGGGGAGAGAAGCATAAGAATGAAAAGGAGTGTGCATACTGAAAGGGGGAGTTTTTATAGTTGTTACATACTCTTGTTTTTGTCTGATGTGTTTATTATAGTTTTCTATCCTGTGTTGATATGGTTTTTATACTTTTGAAAAACTTGTGGTTCACCGGTATAGTTATTTATTTCAGAAGTTATTCAGTATATAATATGATGTTCTTCAGCATTGTTTATTGATTTGTACCTGGTACCTTTGTAGGTTTTTGAGGTTCTTGTTTATGTTTGTACCTGTTGCTTTTGTAAGCTTTTAAGGTTTTAAGTACTTGCTGCTAAATGTTATGCATTTTCTTTAGGTACTCTCACTCTTGTGCCATTGTAGGATTTTATTCCTAGATGCATATACTTCACGTACTGTGCATTGGTTGAGTGTTGATCATTCAAGTGATTTGCCTTGTGTCTGTCAGCTTGAATGTCTGGATGTTCATTCCAAGTGTGAATGAGCATTGTGATCACTTGTATGTAGTGATTACCTGTTTTGGTCTTGCCATCGTCTATTGCTATATTCCATTGTGCTTGATCGCATTGTGCTTGATCGCATTGTGCTTGCTCCATATGCATTACAAGTTTTCTGCATACAATGAATCTATTGTGCTGTTATGTTTCAGGAGATACTTGTTCTTATGGTTCAAGACCTACACAGATTCTAGAGTGAGGTGTGAGTGAGTTTTCCAACTGTTCCCAACTCACACGTTAAGTCTAGAGTTTGTTATAGGGTTTTGTCATGGAATAGCCAAAAGGGGAGATTGTAAGGTTGAATTTTATCAACCATCTTGTTGGCTTTATTCCTTACCAATTTGCTTGTAATTTAGTACTTAGTAACCCTATATTTAGGTGGGATTCATGTAAGGGTAGTGTGTGAGAGAGTGTGAAGAATTGTTCAACAATGTGCAAAGAAGCAGAAACTCGTGGCTAGGACTCGCGACTTGCAAGCCGCCAACTGCAGCACACGTGAGAAGCATGTGGGGAGGTGAAGGGTCACGCTAGCTATCGCACTACAGGACAAAAATCTCAAGCTAGCCAGGCTGTTAACTCGCGACTTAGACCAGTCGCGAGGCCAAGCCACCAACTTGCCCTGTTTGGTTTGTATTCCAAACACACACTACTATATATAGACCCTTATACCTACGAAATGTAGAGAGGTTCCAGAAAGAATTTTGAGAGAGAAACCCTAGAGAAAAACAAGATTGCCTCATTCCCAATCTTCACTAAGAGACTCTTCAAATTCCTCTAATCTCTTCCTCTCCATTGATACATCTTTGAGAGGTTCTTGACCAAATCCTTTTATCACCACACCCATGTCTGTGAGAAGGTCTTTTGGTGCTAAGGGAAGCAGTTTGGAAGGGATCAATGGTTATTGGTTGATGCTATGGGTTATAGCGGAATCTGGTAAGCTAGAGAAGAAAAAGGTTAAGCGCAACCTCGTTGGAGCAAGAAGCTTGGAGGGCTTAGGTACCTAGGTAGATTAGGCTTGGAGGGTCTATTTCTATTCATGTATCCCAACTACATTTTCTAGTGGATTATTGACCACTTGGAGGGCGGTGGTGAGGTTTTACGCCGAGGGCTTCAGTTTCCCCTTCGATAACACATCGCGTGTTGTCCTTGTGTTTGCATCTCTCTTCTTTTATCTTTGCCATTTATTTTCTGTTGTGGATGTGATTATAATTGGCTTAGATTGTTTATCAATTCTGTGTTTGGCTTATGTTCATGTTTCGCACATTAATTGTTTGATAGTAAGCTTGAATTGATATTTTGTAATTTGGGGTCTAAACGTTCAAGGGTGTTTGACACACATTTTGAACATTCAAATTATAAGGACATGTTTGATAAGTGCGAATAGATATTTGAATGGAATATTCTTCTATTACTTACTTATAAAGGCATGTTTGATATCTGCAAATAGATATTTGAATGAAATGGCTATTCTTGTAGAATAACAATTTGGTTGTTTGATTGAATTTTCATTACGGGTAATAAGTATTTGTTACGAATAGTTATCCCTTAAAGTGAGGAATAGTTATTTCTCTAAAAAATAGCTATAATAATTATTCTTTAATGAACATAATAATTTTAAAAATTAATATATTTCTTAAAAAAAATTCCTTCTATGCACATAATAATAATAATAATAATAGAAAAATCATAAAATTTACTCTCTCTCTCTCTCTCTCTCTCCTGCTCCACTCAGCTAGGCCTATAAAGTCCTTGGGCTAGTTGGCCAAGAAATAACTATGAGCCAACTCCAACATCTATCAACCCAAGACCCCATATTTGCATACAACGAATGAACTCTTGATCAATTGCAGATGATAATGGAATATAAATCGCCCACACCAAAGGCAACATGCCTTAAAATGATAGAATCCACCTCCAAACCATAAGATTCTAAAGCTTAAACACGTGACCTTAAATACCTGATGCACAAACCTTACGCAAATCGATAAAGGGTGCTCATTCACTTAATGGACACTCATGTGCCCGATGGCCCCCCCGATAACTTGATAGACGCTCATGCCTTACCCAAATAGTATAAACCTAGTGGCATGCTCCATGTTCTTGGCAAGAGATGGTCATCAAATGAAGAAACCCCATTAATCACATAGTAGTAAACATGGTCTTGTTCAGCCTTTCTTAATGTATATATATATATTAAAAAAAAAAAAAAAAACCTTTCTACATCCTAAATGGGTTTTTATAGTTTTTTGAGCTTTCTCTAAAAGTTTTAAAATAAATAGAGAACCAAGAAGGAAAGAAATAATCCTCAATATTTCAAATAAGAAAAATTTTTGATTCTCCAAACATTTTGAATATTCCTGAAATTTTTGAGGTGATTCAAATCCAATGGATTCCAAGAATGGGTTTTCAAGTTTGCAACAACCTAAGCAAGATTTTTCATCCTTTGATCACTGCTAGCCCCCTAGAAAATAACCAAAAAATAAAAAATCCAATATAAGATTGATTACTAGCTTGAATAATCTAAAAAGTCACAAAGCACCTCTGCCCCAAGCGCAATTCAAACCAACCAAGAATATCCTAAACAGAGAATGCCAAGGATAAGACCAACACGGTGCCATACACAAACCTCACTCAAGCGTAGCCTATAAAGGGAAAATCGAACATAGTCATAACCACGATACTGGGGCAATTTTCTAGTTCCTTCAAATTGTGGTTACATCTCCATAATTCGACATAATCCAGGAGACAAAAAGGGAGGAGAACAATCTCTCCTCACAAAAGCACTCCACAAATGTAGAAACAACTCAAACATGATACTGTGGTAATTCTGGGGTCTATTTTCTTCTCTAGCCCAATTAAGGTTAACCCCATAATCACCATTTCATTTCAAGGTTCTGCCCTGCCAAAAAAAAAAAAAAAAAACCACGCTTCATTTGTTTCAATGAAAAGTCTTGTGTAAAGATAGTTTTCCATATTTTCCAAGATTTGGAAACATTAAAATTAAAAAATTAAAAAAAAAAAAAAGTTAAAGGAAAATTATCTTTGGTCAACAAAAAAGTATGACTTATTTTTAAAAATTGTTTCCCACTAAATATTTTTGGAAAACAACTCTATCTCGCTAAAGCTAAATAAGAGAAATTAGGAAATTATTTTTCAACTCATAAATTTACTACCAAATATAGGAAAATAAGATAATTTTGTAAAAATTACTTTTTGAAAAATGATTTATTTTTTTAGAAAACATTATCGCCAAAACAAACAAAGCGTAAAACATCAAAAGATTTTTAAGAATCTCCAAGACATATTTCTTGTTGCCTTTGGGGATGATTTTTTTTTTTAGGAAATAGTAATACTTATTAAAACACACAAACATAAAAGTAATAGATAGAGTTTTTTTAACAGGTTTATAATACATTACATAATTAGAGTATTACTACAAAAGGGTCTAAACTTTGTAGTAGTAGCCTGGAGTTATAAAGACTGAAATTCTAACACACACAACTGATATGGGATAAACTCTAACACTCTACCCTTTGGGTTGTCATAGAGGTAATTCTTACGGATTTTCTAAGGAGAAATGCTAATGCCACAAAAAGTTTCACAACTTTTATCATAACTTGCCACTAATATTTCTCTATCACTTACAACTTGCCACGTGGCAAGTTGTGCAAAAATTGTGAAACTTTTTGTGGCAACAGAATCTCTTTCCTAAGACATAAAATTCTTCGCGGTTGCCTCTAGGTTGTCCGAATTCGTAATTCCACAGCACCACTTAATGGACAAGCTAATTCTTTTTAGAATGAGGGGTGAGTGAAGGGAACAAATAATTGGGCATTGGGTGTTAAAACAAAGGTTTTTTTTTTTATAGTTTTTTTTAACTAATTATTTCTTAAAAGCTCTACAGTGCTAAAAGGAATTTTAAGGGAAAAGCCCCAAATTTGAGCTTTAACTCAATGCACTTTTTGAGGTATTTGGGGTTGTCTTAAGGATCTTTTAAAAAATTTCCAAACACCTATGTTTCTCACGTGAAAGAGATTTAAAGGTATTAAAACTCTTTAAGGAGTCTGGTTATGTAACACCAAATGGGCCCGAATATATTTATATGCTTTTATGTCACCTTCATATAAATTTTATATAAAAAATTTTATGATACGATCCACATTTATAAATTATATATTAGGTTAGAAAGCATAAAAAAAAAAAACTTAAAAAAAAAAGTTTACTGTTGCAATTTCTCAAATTTCAATTCATAAACCTCCATTTCGTAATTCATTTCATAATATAGGTATTAAAGTTACATTTAAGTCCACAATGAAGATTCTCACCAAAAAATAAAATAAAATAAAAGATTTTTTTATAGAAAAAATGAAATTAACTTTTCAAAAATAAGTTATATAAGAGTTTGACATTCTTATCAATTATGACATGTCCTGCTCTTTGTTTTAAAATAGCTATGTTTGTTATATTCAATATTTCATAATTGACAACGTAACTTAAAATCATGTTTTCAATTTCAAGTTACAACAACATAGGGTCCGTTTGGATTGAACTTATTGTTGCTAAAACTGAAAACTGAAAACACTGTAACAAAATAATTTTTAAATGTGTGAATAGTACTGTAAGACCCATTTTTAATATTTTTTATTACATAAACAGTGCACGCACTGTTCATGCACAGATTTTTTGTCTCCCAAAGTCAAACAATGCGGCCAAAAAAAAAAAAAAAACGCAGACTCTTAGACGCAGACATTGAAACCAAACACTCACATAGTCCCCCTCAAAAAAATAAAAATAAAAGTGTTACAACAACATAGTGTGTATAACAATATTTTCCCTTGATAAAAACCTGCTAAAGTTTGTGTAATGGTTAGGGAACTAGGCCTTCTTGAGAAGATCGAATGAGAACCAGAGAAGGTGAGATTTATTACAAAGAAAGTAAGAACTGGAATTCTTTATTTCATTAATTGCCATCCATATTAGCATATTACACACTACAACCTATTATGCATCTCTAAGCTACTCGAGTTCCTAGCCAAAACATCTAGCGAACTAACTAACAATTAACTACTAAAACAATAACATCCTTCTAGCAAACTCCTATGATTTATCACATGCTGGAACTGAATTTGCACATGGCAATTAGCCAAGTAGTTATAGCCTGTTAATGCAGGTTCAATGCTTATAGTACTTGCCATTTCATCACCAAAACTATATGCGCACATTTTGAATTACCTAATACACTTCCTTTAACTAATACATTGCAACTCTGCACAGTTTCTAGTTTAGCATTCTATGTAATTAAAGTAATTAAATAGCAGCTTATAGTAGCTCAACATACTTAGCATTAGCACACCACCGGTACACACACTAAACACCACAGCATAGCTGCGCCAAGCATATTGCAACATCAATAGCAGCCTCATTTACAGGAGCAACATTCATTCACAATAGCATATCACCACAGCATTAGTAATATCGATCGTACCAACAATAATGGTATAATAGTGACATTTAAACGTACATGATAAGGTCTTTATTTATTTATTTATAGTATATTTTAACTAAATAAATTGAAGAAGAATAAGAGTAGATGAATTGCATTATTAAGGTGAGGGTAAAAATAGTGGTTTATTAAATTCCTGTTGATGCCTATGTTTTTTAAAGTTCCATACAAAGCAAGTCTAATATTTTAGGGCCCACTATTTTTATGATTTTTCTTTTAATTTTCGGATATGGCCCAAATTTGGAGTGTGGTGTGGAGAGTAAAGAGTGGGCCTATATTGAGCTTATCTATGAACTCAAAAGATAGATTTAGCTAAATGAACTTAGAACACTTGCGAAATCTCTAGGCACATGAGCAAGCCCGTCTCCTAGCCACAAACATAAGAAAAAGCACTTCATCGATCAATTTTTGCCTGAAATTTTGGCTAAATTTAGCAAATGTTTTATGTTAACAATATAAAGAAAGAGAGAATGACTGAATAGTCAGTATATTAATATGTGTAAAACAATGTACAAAAGAGAGCCTTATATAGGCTAGGTATGTGTGTAGTACAAGTAACATGAGTGCAGTACAAGTAATATACTGGGCTAAGCCCAATGGGCTAATCTAGCCTAATCTATACATTAACATCCCCCCTAAAACTCGAGGTGGCAAGGAGGAAGCCAATTGGAGTTTGGATATAAGATCTCGAAGATGACCAGGCGGGTGAGACTTGGTGAAGATATCAGCAGGCTGGCTGGTCAGTAGATGAGATGGAAAATAACTTGACACTACTTTTCTTGAGATGCTGGCGAGTGATGTGGCAGTTGATCTCAATGTGCTTGGTGCGTTCGTGGAAGATATCATTATGAGCAATGTAGATAGCACTACGATTGTCACAATAAAGGGGAGTAGCAGTGGGCTGTGGAGCATCCATGTCAGCTAAGAGCCAATGAAGCCAGACAAGCTCGTAGGTGGTGTCGGTAAGGGCACGATACTCAGCCTCAGAACTGGAACGGGAAACAACATCCTGCTTTTTGCTATGCCACGAAACAAGAGAAGTACCCAACAGGAAACAGAAACCTGTGATAGAGCATCAATCAGTCGGATCACCTGCCCAGTCCGCATCTGAATAAGCATGAAGCTCAAGAGAAGACCGAGAGGAGTAGTGTAGACCATGATAAAGTGTGCAGTACAAGTAATATACTGGGCTAAGCCCAATGGGCTAATCTAGCCTAATCTATACACTAACATTTTAAAGGACGTTTTTCCTAAAAGGGCATAACAAAGTTGGTTTAGTCAACATATTACACAAAATTGGTACAAGACCATATTATCTTAATCTCCAAATAAGAACAAAACTCAAGTCATGCATTACTAGGCTTCACCTACTCTCCAGAGGTTATTTTGTTTTGAGTGGTAGTGAAAATAACTCTCTCTCTCCTCTTTTTCCTCGTTATGCTCTATTGTGATCATGATAATGATAAGACCCAAGTTCGCTTAAACTTGTCCTTCCAAATTTGACCCCAACAATACCTATTCATTTGATATCCCACTCCAAACCTCATCATTTCCATAATATAAAGTTTTAATTTCATGTTATTTGATCATAACGTGGACTGGATCTATTTTCATTTGTTTGAGATGGAAAGCAAAATGAAGAATCAAAGGCGTCGGATGTGTATTTGTTACGTACAATTTAAAAGGGTAATCATTATCAACTATGGGAATGGTTTTAGATAAGTCAAAACGGGAAAAAGTTTACCTCTAGATTGGTTTGGAGGATTTGTAAAATAGCTTTGTCGGTAAAACCATTAGATTGAAACCAGAGTGTATTAAAGAGGGGGGGTGGTACCTCATTCGTTTGATCAATCTTTTGCACCGGCATTATGAAAATCTAACCTTCATTTTTTTAGCTTAAATGAAATGGAGAAAAAGAAGGGCATGCGAAAGAATCTGGAGAAAGTTGATTCAAATACTTTTGGCTCATTCCATTGACTAGTGACAGGACCAGCGAAAGCAATGTGAACATTGCGTTGGATTAAATTAAAGTCTTCTGCCTCATAGATAGATATTGTCTCTTGCTGATAGACCCTTTTTAACCATTTAAAACTACTCACTATTAAAGAAAATTACAAGAACAAATGATCTGTAAAACCAAAACAATCACTCATCTTTGGCAAACAAGGCAGTAGGATTTTTAGGGAAATTGAAAAGGGAGAAAAAGGAAACAAACTTAGGGAAATTGAAAAGGGAGAAAAAGGAAACAAACTTACAAAATCTGTAAAGAATATAATAATAAACACACTAATTTGCAAACTCAGATAATCTATACTCCTCCGTACCTAAGCATTATTGGGAGAATAATTACATGGTTTATATTGTGCTCTCCTATTTTTATTAGAGCTAGGGACCTCATTCACTCCGCAATAGCCTTTTCTTGTTGCGGATGAAGGACCAGCAACCACCACTCTTTTTCCTGCATTACATTAATTCCAACATTTAAATATCTCTACCAAATACTAATTAATAATAAATAAATTGACAGGAATTGCTGAAAAGGTTGCTCAAATTTAGCAATAAAATTTTCCAATTAATTTAACACCAACTACTTAATTTTGCAGGCCAATATTTGTAACTAAGAAGGGTCTAGAGTTATTCTTAAATATCTGTTTATCCCTTTAATGGCTTTTGAGTTTTGATAGTAATTAAATATGTTTGGCAGAACACCCAACCTTGCAAATTTATTGAGCATTGAATGAAAACAAACCTATGCTATGAACAATTTCCAACGGCAAAATTTTCCACATCATTAATTTGTACTTGGCCTGAATTAGAGGTTTGGCCAAAGCAGAAGTATCTACCTACCTGGACAGCTAAGTTGTACATGAAGAAAGTTTGGACTTCAATACTGTTATAGGATAGATATTGAAGGCATATTTTCCTTTCAACATTCATCATAATACTCTAGAGTCTAGATTGAATTTTCACAAAAAATTGATTTTTGAACAAGAATAACCAATTGATTTATAATTATTAATTTATTACAGACGCAATATATATATTTTTTAAAACAATGGATCCATAAAAAACAAGGTTCCTCTGTTTCAGACCAGAGCAACTTCTAAAATGTCAAGAAAATAACTGGGTTAATTTATAATATAATTTAAAAAAGAAAAAAAAAAACCCAGTTTTACTTTCCTAATAGACAAGAAAATAGATTCTTTAATTCCCAAAAAATGAATTTTGAATAGACAATTGTATGAAAAACAAACCATTGAAGTCCAAACATGTAAAACCATACTGCTTTTCACTTATCTTCAAATTCATAACCTTCGTTCATAACAAATTTCCCAATTATCCATTCAAAACCCAGATGAATTCTATAGATTTATGACTAATAGATATTAATGAAACATAAACCAGTAATCGAAATATGAGTTCTAACTTCTAACATACATACCTGTTGTTGCTGCTTCTGCTTCTGCTGCTGCTACTGCTGCTGCTGCTGCTGCTTCCAGTGCTTTTCATGCTATTACTACTCGACCTGCCACTTTCACTCTCACCAGATACTGAAATTCTCTTCTTCCACCACTCCTTGTCTACACCCTTTGAAGATCCATCTTGTACTATAGGCTTAGGAGAAACTTTTGCACTTGTATTTGTCACAGAAGATTGGTCATTCTTCTTCTTTTTAAGGTTCTTCTTAGACCCTAAAGATACAGGAAACACCATCTTAAGATAAAATCCACCATTATTTATGCTTGCACTTCTTTTCACTACTTGTGATTGTGCCCTCTTATCATTCCTCTTCTTACTATTCTCCCTCTTATACAAAACCTCAGTGCTCAAATCCCTCTCTTCTGACACACTACTTTCTCGTGCTCTAGCTTCAAGTACTTTTGGTTGCTCCACAATATCTTTCAAGGAAAGCTCATAGCAAGCCTCAGGCATGTTCTTGACCATTTCCATGAGCTCCCTTTGGCCTCTGGCAATGGCTTGGGTTCTTGATGTTGGAGATAAGCTTCTGTAGTGATTTGCTCTGTGTTGGGGGCTTCTGGGTGGGCTTGTTTTCCACAAAGGCGGTGAACAAATGCCAGACTCATCGACCGCCTTCATTTCTGGTTCAAATTTCACTTCCATGCCATTCCAGCTATTATATTTTGTGTAGTTTTGAGCAGTTTTTCTAGCCCTGGGACCATAGTTCCGGGGTCCAGAACTGTCATTACTATCAGTACATAACTTTCCAATATGATCCGTGGATTGTGTACGGTTTTGGAGTAGTTTTGTGCCAGGATCAAGCATGTTTTTCTCCGGGGAAAACTGTGAGAGAGAGAGAGAGAGAGAGAGAGAGAGAAATTACAAGGGTGTTTGAGTTTGGTTAGTTTGAAAGAGTGGAAATGGTTGGTGGTGTAGGGGCATTACATTATCAACATCACAGACCCTCTTAGTCTTCCTGTTAATTTCTTGGCAACCAAGTTTTAATTGAGGGGTTATTACTTATCAGCAATGAGCAATCCTACGTACGCAAAGAGTTATTACTTATTAATAAAAACTTTCACTAGTTCCTATCTCAATCGACACTAATAGTAATTTTTTTTACTTACCAAGGTAAAAACTTGTTACCTTATCGGTCCTCAAATTATTTTCACAGTTTTTAGTGCATCTAGACTTATTGTAGGTCATTGCTGATTGGGATGGCATGGGAGGGGTGGATTTGTAAAGTCAAGCTGTTCTAGATGGAGGGCCATATCAATTTTTCTTTCTTTGTTTTTAGACTTGTGGGTCTTTTGAGGAGCTTTGGGTTTTGTCTTTCTTTTCTTCTTCTTCTTTTTATTTTTAACGCGGATGGAAAAGGCTAGCAAATGCTGATATGCATATCCTATGACCCCTCCACGTTGCTGACTTTTTGGCTTTTTTTTTGAGAAACAACTTTTTGGCTTAATATCTGATAACGTGTCCCCAAGGTCGGTCGAGGAGGAGGATTTAATTAATTAATTGATTTCTTAAGTATCTGCTCATTTTTTTTAAAGAACGAAAAACGTCCCATCCAAACACACGTACACAATAGAAAACTGCTAGTTTATGTGATTGTGGAATATATGATCGTTGATTAGTAATTATATTGTCTGATTAAGCCTTGAGTACCATTTTCGACTTTCTTTCTAGGCAGGGCACTTTGTTTTTCTCCTTTTATAAATATACTTTTATTTGTCTTCTAGACCTTTTATTTGTCTTCTAGACCTTTTATAGTCAAGTAGTATTTCTTTAGTCAAAGCCTTTATTTTTATTTTTTATTTTTTCTGAATCAGAGATTTTTTTTGTTAATTTTAAATAAAGTACTTTTTTCGTGAATAAGAATAGATTTATTGCAAAAGGGGGAGAAGATAAATAACTTTATTACTTCATAGATTTAGGTGTGTATCTCAAACAAAAGAATTATATGAAGTGGGGTTTATAAGCATAATCATAATAATATTCTTACCAAAAAAAAAATTAATCATAATAATATGACTTATCAAAAAAGAAAAAAGAAAATAATCATAATATGACTTAGCTATAAAGCATAATCAGATATAAATGTTAATGGCTGTCACAAATGATTTATTAGAATGCTAATTTTGTTTTTTCTTTGGATAAGCATTAGAATGCAATTATTATACCGTAAAAGTCACAAAATATAATTCACCGTGACTGACACGTTGGCTTTGGCTTACGTATCATGGTTGCGTGTCAATATTGTTTGAGAAGATAATGACAAATACTTTTAAAAGCCAATTTTGGAAAAGCAAATTGTCCTATAAAGCTAAAAGCCTAATAATGCGTGGTAATTGATTTGTACTTGGTTGTAGTAAAAGTGAAGTCCATTGTTGAAGTGAAAGTGAAGGCAGCTGAGAGGTCCACATGGCTTATGAAGTGGAGTTGATTGATTTTTTTGATTGAGTTTACAGAATTACCGACCCAATGTCCCTTGCAAACTGTAGTTTTTTTTTTATTTTTTTTTAAAGGTTAATTGTAAATTATATCCTAAATTTTGGAGTGTTTGAATTTTACACATTGAAATTTTAAAATTTAGATTTTACTCCTTAAAATTTGAAAGTGTTTGAATTTTATATTCTGACGTTTCAGAATTTAGATTTTACCTCTAAAGAATGAGATTATTTGAATTTTACGCTTCCAAATTTTGAAACTTCGTAGTGTAAAATCTAAATACACCAAAACTTTTGGAGGAGTAAACTATAAACTCCTAAAATTTAGGGGTAAAATTCAAATTCTGAAATGTCAGAATATAAAATCTAAATACTCCCAAATTTCATAAGGTAAAATTCAAATTCTGAAATTTCAGGATGTAAAATCCAAATACTCTCAAAATTTAAGAATGTAATTTGTAATTATAATATATATATATAACCTCCACAAATGTGACCTGAAAACTCCTCATGCCCTTGGATTCCAGGGCCTTGAAGTGTAGCTCCAGCAATTGGTTATGGCAAGTAGTTCTACTCATGTTTAGTTGTTTACAAACCTTTTAATTCAAATTTGATTCTCACGGATGACACTAAAACTAACAAAATTTGCATTATTCAGTACCAAGCCTAAATCATAGGCAGGGTTTCCAATCCTTATGATTCATTTAGAAACTGTGATTCAATAATTGATCAATTGCTGGCCTTTGTAAAGTGGAATCTTTTTTCAAATAATAAGTTGGGTTGTGGGGTAAAGTTTGTTCTTATTATTTTTTATTTTTTATATGAACAAGTAAAGTTTGTTCTACCAAACAATATTTCTTTTATCTTTCCCATCAGATTGACTCGGGCTAAGCTTTTTTTTTTTTGATACACGGGCTAAGCTTTTTAAAAGCATGAAGCCAATGTTTATTTGTCCCCAACACCTGCCTGGTCATTTCCTAATAAATCCACATTCAATTAATCTTGATGACTTGCTTTCACCTTACCCAAATAATCTACCATTATTTCACTAAACAAAAAACCAGTGCTAAGGGTACCAATATTATCTAGGGTGGATTCTAAAAATAAAAAAATAAATTTATTTCGGGTGGTTCTATTTCCACACATCAATTATGGTGTAAAAATATCATTTTCTAATTTCCATATGAATTGTGAAGAAAAAAAAATTATTTGTCCATGTGAAAATAATGATTCACCAATTACAATTATATAGAATTAAGTTATGGCAAAGTCTACCATCATAATGGAACTATAATTGATATAAACTATAGTTCTATTATGATAGAAGACTTTGTCATAACTTAATTCTATATAATTGTAATTGGTGAATCATTATTTTCACATGTATAAATAAATTTTTTTTTTCTTCACAATTCATAATCACACATGTCAGGATTGTGACAAAAATTGTGTTTATAAACTTTAGTTACCTTAATTTCCAACTATCATTCAAAGTTCACAACTTCAGCAGCAAAAATGATGACAATGACACAGCCATCTTCTGAACAAATAAAACTTAACAATTATGTGAGTCAACTACTTTGAAGATATTGTTATACCTTTGGCATGATCGCCGAATATAGCTAACATTGAATGGTCGAAGCATATATAGCACCAGAATGAATTGTAATTGATATGTAATTTGGAACCTAACAACGTGGTAGCCATGATTGTTTCATATGGAGATGAGAATATAGGTGAGTGGATTCCAAAAGCTTCAAGTTGTTTTGATATATTTATTCAGTTTCTCTATTAGAAGAGAGGTTCTAAACAATCCGATTTACACTCCAGTTATTTTGGCATAAAACATTCTTTTGGTATTTGATATTGGTCAACGGAAAAAAATTTATGAAGCTTAAAGAAAAGGGGTGCTGTTAACGGGTGTTGTACAACACCCGTTAATGGAATAAAATTTAAAATAAATTATTCACAATTTTTTTTAGAGATGTGGAAAAAACTGAATATGTATTAAATGTGTGTCAATTTAGAAGGAAAAAATCAAAATTTTTTATAATAAACTACAGCTAAAAAGTAAAACTTTGCCAATTTCCCATGCAGTGGAATTTGTGATAGATCATAAATGAACCACAACTGGTTCATTAATAGGTGCTGGCCGGCACCTGTTAACAAATTCCTAAAGAAAATCACCCAAAAATACATGTTACAGGACTTCCATTCCCAAGTAAATGAGTTGTAAATTGTTAGAAATCAACACTAACTCCCTTGTCTCTAGAAATTTCTAGAGTTTCACTCAATTTGCTTCTGTCTAGAATTCTCTAGAAACTTCTAGAACTTCTCACACAATCTCTTTCTCTAGAAATTTCTCTCTAATTACTGACATTTCTCTCTTACTCTCTTTCTGGAATTTTCTATAAGATAGTTCTTTAGAAGCTTCCTTACACTAGTGAATTTCAGCCACAAATTTATAAGGTGTCTAGAAGGTTGGAGAAAGGCATTAATTTAATGCCAATAACAAGGAAGAAGCTAGAAGCTTCAAGTTGGTTTCCTAACCAACATACATCTAGTATAAATAGATGTGGTGTTGTGTGAAGTGAGTGTGTGTCATAAAGCATCAAGTGAGAGATGTGTGAAGTTGTATGAGGTGATGAAGTGTGTGCCATAGTTAGCAAGTGTGTAGAGTGAAATAGAGTCAAGAGCTAGTGTGTGTAGGTGTCTAGAAGTGAGGTGTGTGCAAGTGTATTTGGTGAGTAAGTGCCATGTTTGTAGTGCACTAGTGTCAGTGTATGAGAGTCAAGCATTATTGCTTGTAAAGTGTTGTAATTCAAAGAGTCAAGTTTTAAATAAAAACTTTTTATTCAGTCTTTTGTTCAACAATTTAGTGTCAAAACTTTTGTTAACTCAACATAAATCACATATCTTAGCAATATTAACGAAAAAATAGAGAGAAAAAAGAGAAAATCAACAAAATGATTTACATGATTTGGTAGTGTCTAGGGTACCTACATCCATAGGTTCAACCATTCAAGTGACGAAATGTTCATTATCAAACAATAAAGGGTTTACAATGAATGTATAGGTCCTCCAATTAAGATCATAGAAAAGCGGATATGAAAGAAAGGGAGAAAGAGAGAGAATATAAGAGATTCTATGGTTTGACTTGGCGACTTACTTCCACAGATGAAGCCCTCGGGCTATATCTTTACTATGCTCAAATATTTTTATAATGACTGTAGGGTGTATATATGAGCTAGGGTTAATCCTAATTAGGCCAATATCTTTGACACTTCCCCTCACACTCAAAGTTAACACGGTCAAAGGCCAAAATTAATGCAAACTCAATGGATTGGTTTGGATCCGATTCAAATTTGTGGTTCAATAGAGATCTAACTTGAGGTTTAGATCAGGTGGAGTCTCGGTCGAGTTAGGTATGTCAATTGAGGAGTACTAATGTCAAGCTAACTCAAAGCTAATGACGTGGTAGAGACTGCTGTCGTGTCGATGACATGGCATAATCTTCTAATGTGGTTGCTAGCGTGGCACGATGTTGACATCACTACTAACATTGGTAGGGCTGACATGGCTAACCTCAAACTTGACGCATGGCACAGTAGAGGCCACTTGGCGCATGAAGCACGTGGGATGAGTAGAGGCACATGAAACAAGATTTGTAAACACATGTCCGTAGTACAGAAGACACACAAATGGCGCGTGCTGAACGTGACAGTGCATGGATCCTTGGTTCTGATTGATTTTTGAAATGCTATATGTAGATTTGTTCTTAGGCTTTGTGAAAGTGGGAGTTTGTGACATCATACGAGGACCAAGGAAAACATATTCTATGAAGGCCAATCTCACAAGTTTTAAATCTGATGGAGATTTGCAAGGACGGCAGCTTGGTAGCGGTGTCTTTAAAGTGAAAAGGCTGTCACACTGGGTTGAAGTTGGCACAGATCGAAGGTATAGCTTGTGTGGGTCTGTGATGGCTTGTAAAGATTTAGTTGAGGTTGAAGACCCTTAAGGCTGGGACTTGAAGTTTTACCATGGCTGTAAAAAATTTGTTGGCAAAGGTTGAGAGGCATGGATTGAATGACTCTGATACCATGTTAAAATTGTATAGATGCAAGAAAGAGAGAATACAAGGAATTACATGTTTTGACTTAACAGCTTTTGTTCTTTAGAGACTATGGTTAACCATAGCTGAGCCTACAATATATTTGGGTATCTTGGGCTATTACATAGACACATAAACCCAATATATGTAATACCTCCAAAGAAACCTTCAACTGGTACATTGAATTTTTTAATTTATCTCCAATTCGCTTGCTCTGCTTTATACGCTCCAACTGTGAGACCATCAGACTAGACACAAGTGTTACTTAAAATTCAGAATATGAGCTACTATCTCTGGCAACATGTTTACCAAATTTTTATAAATTCAAACATATGAATAAACATCTTACAAGACAAGAAGAACTAAGTCTTCATGAACATCTTCCATCCAGACCTATAAATCTAAGACATCCTTAGTATTCCCAGCTAAAGCATGAGCAGCGACATTATTGTTGCGTTTTACTAGAGAAAAAGAAAAATAACATAAACCAGGCGCCAACTCAAGAGCATCCTCAAGAACATGACCTTAGGGATTAAATGCAACTTGATTCCGCTAGAGAAAAAGAAAAATAACATAAACCAGGCGCCAACTCAAGAGTATCCTCAAGAACATGACCTTAGGGATTAAATGCAACTTGATTCCGCTGCAGCAACTGAGTTATAGGCTGCTGAAAACTGAAAAATTATTGCTGAAAATACTGTAGTAAAATAATTTTTAAAGGTGTGAATAGTGTTGTGAGACCCAAAAATGCATGGGTATGCGCATTCTGCTGAGTTTGGCTGTCCCATAAACAGAGCCGCGGACCCAAAAAAAAAAGCCAAACACAGCTGAAACGCACATTCAGTACTATCCAAACTCACACATAGTTTCAACATCCCCTCAAAAGTCACTTCACTTAGCCCAATTTCCCGAGCAAATTAAGACACATGAATTCAATAAAGTAGCAAGGAAATCCACACTCAAAGGAATAAAAATTACCTATATCAATTCACTCCAACAATATACAAAGTCGACAGTCGCTCGATCTTTCAATACAATAGTCGATCTAAATACTACACTACTCCTAATGTTAAGGTTAAACCATACTAAGGTAACAAGCACAAAAATTGATCAATCTTGTTCTCTTGGATTTTTTTTCCCCTCATTTATCATTCTCCTTTTATAGATTCTAAGATATCATCAATATTAAATTCTTACTGGCATTATATGTTTTTATTTATGATCAGAATGAGGGTTCAAATTCTCTCTTTCTCATTACTGTGACTATCCGGAAAAAAAAACAAAAAAACAAAAACAAACAAAATTATAAAAAGTACTGAAACCACTCAGGTATCTTTCAAACCCCACGAAACATTAGTCTCTCAACACATAATTTACACATATCATATAAAAATAATAATTATTAAAAAGGTGTGTTTCAATTTGTTCAACTAGTAAAGTATTTTGTTATCAAATAAAAGATTATAGAATTGTTTAATAAGGCATTGTAAGAAGCCAAGTAGTATATGGAACTAACATCCATTACGCTTATTTTAAATGAATACTCCTAAAAATAATAATTATCAGAGAGTTCCCTCTTACCTTATTTGGCTTATTCTAAAGCCAATACGCTTAACTTCTAAATCATGCCAGTTCATAATAATTAATATCTATTTCCTACTTCACAACAAACAACATGCGTTGCAACACTGTCCTAAAGTCTACGACCTCCTACTTTTATTGTTGTTATCCAGAAAAAAAAAAAAATTTAAAAAAAATCATTTTTTATTAGTCTATTATGTGTCAGCTTCAGCAAGAACAATGAGGCTAAGAAAGTCAAGATAAATAACGTATGTTTTAGGTGTAAGAAAATTTAATATAAGTACAGAAGTGTCAATATCGTTGGCGCACGGTGGTTAGAACCTATAGTTTTATTTAATAAAATAACATCCTAAAAAAAAATTACCATTATAAAAATTAGGAATTTGGTTTTCAGAAATAATCTAGAAGATCCCTTTCTAGTCAACTTCATCTTTCATTATTAAAGTAGAAAAATCATATTTATAAATTATGTTACGTTCCATTCAGCCCACATATTTTATTCTAAACATTAAATAAATATACTTAATTCTTTGTTCCACCATTCAAATTCTAGTTTATTTTGGCCAATATGCTTAATCATCATTCTAGTACGCACCCTCAATTTTCTTTTTCATCTATATTTGTATTTTTTTACCTTTACGAATTTGTTTATAATATCTTCACTTCTATTATATTCTCTCTTTCTCATGGAAAAATTAATCGGAAATATATGCTTTAATTTTTATTTATTTTTAAATAAAAAGCTCATCTCATGCTCTTTCACCTATAAGCCACATCTCCTGGACTTGGATCTAGAAAATCCAAACTCCAAAAATATATATATATATATATATATCATTTATTCTCAAATAAATCTTGCATGCATTGTACATTGGAAAGAAAAACCTATTCATGTGACAAGAGATTGTCGTTGGGCAGGTCAAGTATGGCATCGTATACAACCACCTGGTCCCGCACAATTTTTTCCAAGTGCGATCCATTTTTCATTGGTGTCAACACAATGTGACATTTATTGAGTCTTCTAAAGTTCTTCCATGGCTTTCACTTTTTTCGTTTTCACAACTTGGAATCTATGGTTAATTAGCATGCAATCAGCTTATTTTCCAACATATTACTACCCATCGACATCAAATTAAACTCAAAAGTAGTTCACACTAGCATACATCAAGCTATTGAATTCTATTTATTGTGCATGTCACACTACTAAATCACAACAAAATCGAAACCACAACTGCTTTTTTTCACTATTTTGGTCCCCACCTCCATTTGGCTTTATGAAACACCGACGGTAGTTGGAGGGGTAATCTTGGTCTTTTAGGTGTGGGAAGTCTTTTTTTTTTCTTTTTTTTTAATTTTGTTTTCCTTTTTGTTAGAAACACCAAGAGGTGCTAATCAATGGAGTTACAAGGTTTTTGGCCCTTGAAGTCTCTTTAGAGACTTTACTCTTACTAAAAAATGAATAGTTGGTCACTCTCTTAGTTTGTGTTTTGAAATTGTTGAAAAAAGTTTTGCTTTTTGCTTATTGTCTTAGCTTTTTTGTGAATAATCTAGTTTGTAGCTTTTTTTTTTTTTAATAAACTAGCTTTTAGCTTTTTATAACACATTTAACATAAAAGATACCAAAAATTATATCTTATAAATAAACACTATACAAATAAGACATCAGAAATAAGCAAATTCCCAAATGACGCTAAGTGTTATGGCCAAATTTTTGGCAAGTTGGGAAGGCTTATATTTAATTCAACATATGGGATTTACACACTACTTGGAATTGATTCTCTCATGGTTTATAAATTTCTCAATACTCACTCTCCAATTTCACCTAACTATAATATTTTGGTTTTTAATTGTACCACCGCCCTCGTTATTTGAGTTGGTACTTCCCCAAGCCTTAAAGGCTTGAGGGGTTTATGAACCCAAGTTCGAGTGGTCCAGGGGTGAGGAGGGGTGGGGTTATACTGTCGATTGTCAAAAAAAAAAAAAAAAATGCAAGAACTTTCCCGCTAGGAAATGGTAGGTTATCGTCTAACATATATATCAAGAAGCATATAGATGTCTTGATCAACTTGCTAATATAGGTGCTCAAATTTTTTCATCTTTTACAATAGTTTTGTCCTGAATCTATGATTTTTGGCAATTACTAGTATACCCGACAAATAGCTACATTAAGTCTGGTATAAATTTGATTCTCCAAAAAAAAAGTCTGTTATAAAAAAGAATGTTTGGTAATTGTTTTTTTCTCTCTATTTTTTTGGTTTCAAAAATAGTTTTTTGAAAACTTGTTTGGTAACCCAAAATAAAAAACAAAAACTGTTTTTAAATATCAATTTATAAAGGAAATTGAAAAGTGAAAACAATGAAAAGCTTGTTTTTGGTTTCTAGTTTTTAGAAGTAAATGGAAACACGTAGGAAACAAATTTGAAAACAATGATTAAATGAACAAATTTGTTTCTCTGTCGCTAGTGAAAGTTAGAGACTCTAACTTCTCCTAGGCTGTAGAATTGTCGTCCCTCTCAGGAGGTGTCTTTGTCCCTTAGGATAACAAGTTTACACTAAGGTTTGTTGGGTTTTTCTTCTTGGGGTTTAGGGAAACACGTTACTCTACCTCCATGGACGAACTCACAAAACAATGGAAATGGCTCTCTCTTTCACAAAGGGAAGGACCCAAGTTCCGTATGGTTCCAGAATTGGCTACGATGGAGTATATCATCACAGCCAAATTCCTGACGAAATGAGCTTTGAACATGGACGCCATCACAGCGACCTTCAAACCATTATGGTGCTCCAAAAACGGTTTCAGGTTGAAAAATCTCAGAAACCACGTAGTTCTGTTTATTTTTGATAGTAAGGTGGACGTAGAAAATATCCTTTCAAGCGAACCTTGGAGTTTTGATAAAAATCTTATGGTGCTGCAACGGTATGAAATGGATTCTAAAGTGGAAGATATGTCTTTTAACCTCACTCATTTTTGGGTTCAAGTGCATGGAATACCGGTGACGTTCATGAACAAGAAGGTGGCTGAAGGCCTATGCGAGGCAGTGGGTCAGGTATGCCACCTACCAAACGCTCCACGGCGGATGGGGGCAGTTTTATGAGAGTTCGTGTTCTCGTAGATATTTCCCAACCTCTTTGTAGGGGGCGTGTGATTGCTCTCGACGATGATAGGGACCAGTGAGTCTCCTTTAAATACGAACGACTTCCTAACCTATGTTTCTGGTGTGGTTGCCTGACACATAATGATAAGGATTGCGACTTATGGATTAAGAGTGAAGGCACGCTAGCCGAGACAAAAAAGCAATACGGGCCTAGATTAAAGCACCGCCTTTTAACGGTAAGCACAGACCAGTGGTTTTAGTACCAGGTTTTTACACCAAGAAGACAGCCAAACCAATTGGGGAACGTTCTCAGGGAACCGCTCATCAACCGTCGGCGATTGTAGAGAAAACCCTACCTGAAACGTCAACCCAGTCTGATATGGAAAGTACTAAATCTGGAATGGCTTCGAATTCGTATATGGAGGATCATTTCCTTGTTGGTAAGTCCACTGCTGACCTGTCTCATTCACACTCGTATTTTGTGCATCAATGTACTCACATGGATACGTTTCAGAGATATATTGATGATATTGACCGAGATTTAAGCAAATTTGACCTACCCTTGGCTGAGAACAAATCCCATGAAATCCTATCCGAAAATAAGTCTCCATCCACGTCGTCCCATAATATCCCAAAACCATAGCACCCCAACATTCCCTCCAAGCCTCCTACCACGCCACCAACACCCCCCACTCTTCTCTTTGATATCTCAAATTTGAAGGTGTCCCCACAAAACAAAGTCAACCCCACAACTTGGAAACGTATTCCCAGAACTGGAGGGGATGCAACTCCAGATACCACTGAAATTCTGGGATAGAAAAGGCCAGTTAGCAACCCTACAAACCATGCTGTGTTACCAAATAAGAAAATTGTGGTTTCTTAGATTGGTAAAGAAAATGTTCTAATATTGGCAAAGGCTGTTTATTAGCCCTGCTAGAAGTAATAAGTCTTTTAGTATGGAATTGTCGTGGGCTTGGGAACCTACTGACAAAATATTAGCTTGTAGATTTAGTGTGGGCAAAAGATCCCTCTGTTGTGTTTATAGCTGAAACATGGACAGACAAATCTAGGCTAAAACAGGTAAAAAGAAGAATACAATTCAAAAATATGTTTGAGGTTCCGAGAAGAAATAAAGCGGGTGGATTGGCACTTTTTTGGAAGGAAGACTTCAACTTAAACATTGAAACTTTCTTCCCGAATCATATAGACACCACAATTAACAAAAACAGACCTGATGAATGGAGATTCATCGATTTTTACGGTGAACTAGACACGCAAAAAAGACACGAATCTTGGACCAAGTTGAGGAATCTGAAAAGCAGGGGAACTTCACCATGGTTATGTGCCAGAGACTTTAATGAGATCACTCGCCAATCTGAAAAATAGGGGGGAGAACCAGGCCATTCATAGATGCAACTTTTTTGGGATGCCTTGGATGATTGTAGTTTCATGGATTTGGGTTACGTTGGCTTTCCCTACACTTGGCATAAGCATTTTGCTGATTACACAATCTTTGAGAGGCTGGACAGAGCGGTAGCCACGAATGATTGGTTCACAATGTTTCCAGGAACCAAATTCCACCACTTAGACATAACAACCTTTGACCATAAACCCTTGTGGATAACCTCAGAAGGTATGGACTCCAGTTTTCACAAACCGTTTAGAATTGAGCAAATGTGGTTAATGGATAAAGGGTGCAATGACACAATCGAAGCCGTTTGGAAGGAGAGAGTTGTGGACCCGAGGGACACTAGACTTATAAATAAAATAGACTAGTGTGGGAGGGAGTTGTCACAGTGGAGTAAAAAATGTTTTGGTAGTGTCAGATGTGAACTAGAAAAAAAAAAAACGAAAGCAACTACAACATGCAGAGAAGGAGGCAGCACGGACTATAAACTCTACTCGTATGAAGTTGTTGGAAAGAGAGGTAAACTAGTTGCTTGATAAGGAGTCCAAGACGTGGGGTCAGCGCTCAAGAATCTTGTGGCTTAGAGACTGCAACCATAATACAAATTTTTTTCACAGTAAAGCCTCTCAACGGCGTCGACGAAACTATATCACCAAGCTCCATGATGTAACAAGTAACTAGTGTGTTGGGCAAGATCAAGTGAATGACACCATAATCAACTTCTATCAGACTTTATTCACATTTGGTGACCCGTGGCCTGGTCGAAGTAATTGATGTTATCCCACATGTGATCACACCTGATATGAACAAAAGCTTGCTATGGAGTTTACAATTGAAGAGGTGGACGTGGCACCAAAGCAGATGGCTCCCTTAAAATCCCCAGGCCTTGATGGTATGCCCCCTTTGTTTTACCAAAAGTATTGGTCTTTGATTGGGTCTGATGTTACTCTCTCCATATTGCATTATCTTAATAGTGGAGTGCTATCACAGTCTTTTTTCCACTCTTTTATCGCCCTAATACCCAAGGTTAAGAACTTAATATGTGACTAAATTTAGGCCAATAAGCTTGAGTAATGTGCTTTACAGAATTTTCTCAAAATCTTTGGCCAATAGATTGAAAACTAATATGCCACAACTCATTTCGGAACACCAAAGTGCTTTTATATCTGACCATTTGATTTCAGATAATATTTTGATGGCTTTTGAAACCTTGCACTACATGAGAAATCACAATAAGGGTAAGATAGGTTTTATGGCTTTGAAGTTAGACATGAGTAAGGCATACGACAGGGTGGAATGGTCTTTTACAGAGAAAGTCTTGGTAAAGATGGATTTTCAAGATAGATGGGTGAAACTGATGATGGTATGCATTACCATGGCTTCATATTCAATATTGATAAATGAAGAACCTCACGTTCACATCACCCCATCTAGGGGCCTTCGACAAGGAGACCCACTCTCCCCACACCTTTTCCTCATGTGCATTGAGGGGCTGCACAGACTGATAAATAAAGTAGCAAATAATGGAGAAATCCGAGGCATGTCAATTTGTCACAATGGGCCTAAACTAACTCATTTACTTTTTGCAGATGATAGTTTAATCTTTTACAGGGCAAAGGAAAGTGAATGCCAAACCTTGTTGAATATCCTTGCTAAATATGAGCGTGCCTCCAGTCAAAAAATCAATAGAGCTAAAACAACACTTTTTTTAGCAAATCCACCAATGCCAATATGCAAAATAGGATCAAAGATATGCTTGGAGTAACGGTGGTACAGCAATATGAAAAATACTTGGGTCTCCCCTCCCTAGTTGGTAGAAACAAGAAAGAGAGCTTTACTCACATCAAGCAATAGATTTGGAAGAAACTACAAGGTTGGGAATCCAAACATTTATCCCAAGCAGGTAGGGAAATTCTTATTAAAGTTGTTGCCCAAGCCCTCCCCACTTACACTATGACCTGTTTTAAGCTTCCACTTACTTTGTGTAATGAGATCGAGTCTTTAATCTGTAATTTTTTTTGGGGACAACAAGGTGATAATCAAAAGATTCATTGGGTGAAATGGTCGGATTTATGTAAGCCTAAATCGCAAGGAGGTATAGGATTTAAAGACTTGGCCATGTTCAATGATGCACTCTTGGCTAAGCAAACTTGGAAACTTCTACATGATACTCAATCACTATTCTACAAGGTTTTCAAAGCCAAGTTCTTTCCAACTACTACTATGATGGAAGCAAGAACTCTGAATAATGCATCTTACACTTGGAAGAGCATAATTAAAGGAAGGGAAGTCTTAAAGTGTGAAGCGGTGTGGAGAATTGGCCTAGGAAATTCAATTCAGGTGTGGGGAGATAATTGGCTCCCTGTGTAGAACAATCCTAGAGTGTTATCACCAAAGCTGGATGAAGGTGGTACGGTCTGGGTGAGTGATTTGATTGACCCAGTGTATAGAACATGGAGAGAAGACGTGATTGACCAGGTTTTCTATGATTTTGAGGTAGCAATTATAAAGAATATACCTCTTTGTCGCTCCATATGATGTGCATGAAATATATACAATAAAGTACTCACATATCTACATATTTAGCCTTACTTTTATGTTATTTTGTGACTGATTATATAATATCTTTATGTTGCAGGTAACAAGGGCTTTACATGCAAAGTGGGGCTAGGCCAATTGAATCAAGCCAACTTACATCCAGCCAGGCATGAATTCAAGAGAAGATCAACCCAATTAAATTTAAGTCCAATTGGAGTAAGGAATCAAAGGAAATTTGCACCAAATCCAAGTCCAATTCGGATTAGGATTCTAACCTATACATCAGTTAGTATTTTTGGCATAACTTTCGGTTCAGATGTCCAATCGAGATGATTCAAGTTGGGCTGGAAATTTAACTTAAAGGGCTACAACTTTGTAGTTTACCAGAAGCCCGAATTCTGACGTTAAATGGGCCAAAATAGTCGGTTAAGTGAAGCCTAAAAATATGAGATTTTCTCCAAACGGGAATTCAACTTGTAATAGGATTCCTTGACCTATTTAAAGGCTTTTTAGGGCAAAATTCAGGGGGAGGAGGCTAGTGCTAGGGCTGAGATGCAAAACAGAAAATTGGAGCAAGAGCCAGTGCCGCATGTGACTTCTCTGTAGCTTTTCTCCATGATAGCATTGTGACTATTTCTTTCTCTATTTTATTTGTCTAGTTTAATGTTTAGTATTTTATTCTTTTTTTTTATTTCAATTACCATGAGTAGCTAAATTTATAATTAGGGTTGAGGATGAAACCTTGTTAAGGATTATCAGTAATATTTATGTGATTTGATTTTTCCCACAATAGTTGTTCTTTAATGATTTAAATTGTTCTTGCTTCATATCAATTAACTAAGATGGGATTCTAGATATGAGTTCAATCATGTTTTTCTCATGATTTAGGATTTGTCTTAATTAATTGAATGCTTGGTTTATTAATTCTTGATTATAAAATTGGATATCGTTTGTGATTAGTCTGTCAATGGATACAAGTTATGATTTGATTTTTAGAATTGGATATATCTTGTGATTTGTTTGGCTACGGATACAATTGATGATTTGGTTTTATACTTAAGAAGCGAATAAGAACATGCTTTTGATTTTTAAAATAAGGATTTTAATGAGGATATTTTCCATGATAGCAAGATTGATTTCTAGATTATCATGTAATGAGTTGGGAAAAATTAATGATCATAAATATATGCTGATATTACTTACAAGGCGGATTCCAAAACCTTAATTCCTTTCCCTTGATTGTTTACATCTTTTTATTGCTTTATATCTTTTGCTTGGTTTAACTATTTGCTTAATTTTATTATTTGCTTAGTTTATTTAATTGCAAAAACCAATTTTTATTAAACTAGATTAGGATTAATTTGGTTAAGGTTTAATTAATTTTCCTACGTTCATTCAAGTTCCTGTGGGTTCGACCTTGTTCTTGTCAAACTATACTTCAGTACGGTTCGTACACTTGCGAGTACTTTAAAATTTCACAACACCATACAAGAGGACGTTCTGATTTGACCTTTTAATCCTAATGAAGAATACTCAGTCAAGTTGGGTTATCAATTCTTACAAGAAGAAAACGCACTCCAACAGCCAGGACCTTCAAACACCGAGGCCATGAAACCTTTGTGGAAATAAATATGGGGCCTGGAAGTGCCTAACAAGGTTAAGAACCTGATTTGGTGAGCTTGCACAAATTCCTTACCTACCAAAGTAAACCTAGTCTGCTGCAAACTCATCTCTGATGGCTTGTGCGATATCTGCAGAATGCACCAGGAAGACACAAATCACGTCCTGTACTACTACCCTGTGTTGGACCCTCTGTGGTGCCAAACTCCAATGTGGAACCATGACGCACTCAAGGGCAGCAGGACGTTCGCTGACATTATTGAATCTGTTGTTGCAAGTAATAAGGACCCAAAGCTATTCTCTCTTGTCATCTGGAACTTGTGGAATTGTTGAAACAATCTCCGACTAGGCAAAGCAGCTCTGCCACTCAACAAAATAACAGAGCACTCTTGGGAACGTCAGCTTGAAGCTCTTGCCCCTTCAGCAACCCCCTCACTGCACCAAAGCCAAAACCAGGTGGCCTGGTCTCCTCCGAAAGCCCGGCAATACAAGATCAACTACGACGCGGCAACTTTTGCCGAATACAATAATGCTTGTTTGGGGGTTGTAATCCGAAACAGTGAAGGTCTCGTAATGGCCTCGCTGACACAACAAATCCCCCTGCCAGCCACTATGATCGGGATCGAGGCACTGGCAGCACGAAGAGTGATAGGGTTTGCACTAGAAATTGGTCTTGACAATATCGTACTCGAAGGCAACAACGAGTCTCTTTTCAAAGCTTTGAAGAGTGGAGACAGAAGCTTGGCACAACGCGGACACCTTACAAAGGACATTCTATTTCTCAGCTCACACTTTTCTGCTTTTAATGTTTCCTTTGTATACTGTCAATGTAATAAGTTGGCCCATTCTTTAACTAGAAAGGCAAAATTTCTTCCTTATATGATCATCTGGATGGAAGATGTACCACCAGACCTTGTGTCAATTTTTTAGGTTGACCTCAATAGCTTGCCTTAATAAAATGTATTGTCTTGTTTCTCAAAAAAATTAAAAATTAAAAAAAAAATCATTTTTATTAGTTTATTATGTGTCAGCTTTAGCAAGAACAATGAGGCTAAGAAAGTCAAGATAAATAACGTATGTTTTAGGTGTAAGAAAATTTAGTATTAGTACAGAAGTGTCAATATTGTTGGCACACGGGAGTTAGAACCTATAGTTTTATTTAATAAAATAACATCCTAAAAGAAAATTACCATTATAAAAATTAGGATTTTGGTTTTAAGAAATAATCTAGAAGATCTCTTTCTAGTCAACATCATCTTTCATTATTAAAGTAGAAAAATCATATTTATAAATTATGTTACATTCCGAGAAAAAAAGTTTCTCTGTCGCTAGTGAAAGTTCCCTTCAGTGCTTCTCCTGGGCTGTAGAATTTTATGTCCCTACTTGTAGGTGCTTGTGTCCCTTAGGATAACAAGTTTATACTTAAGGTTTGTGGTATTTTTCTTTCGGGGGTTGGGGAAACACAGTAGTCATGGATGAACTAGCAAACCATTGCAAAGTTTTATCACTTTCGGACAAAGAAGGGCCAACCTTCGATCTGGAGGAGGAGATGGCCACGCCAGAATTTATCATTGTAGCAAAATTCTTCACAAGATGAGCATTGAATATGGAAGCTATTGCCTCGACATTTCAGCCTTTGTGGAGATCAAAAAATGGTTTCAAAGTCAAGAATATGGGCAATCACATAGTCCTCTTTATTTTTGACAACAAGCTTGAAGTTGAAATTATTCTCGAGAACAAGCCTTGGAGCTTTGACAAACACCTCATGGTGTTGCAACGCTATGACAAGGACACGCCAATTGAAGAGTTACAGTTCAATCACACTTCCTTTTGGGTACAAGTACACGACATTCTGGTCAGATTCATGAATCAAAAGGTGGCAGCAGGGATTTGCAGCTAAGTTGGTACGGTCATCAAGAAGTCTGAAACAGAGGGAGAGGGTGGCAGTTTTATGAGGGTCCGAGTTAGGGTGGATATTACTATTCCATTAAGCCAAGGAAGAATGGTGTCACTAGGGCAAGGGAAGGAAATCTGGGTATCGTTCAAGTATAAGCGCCTACCAAATATCTGCTACTGGTGTGGCTGCCTCAACCATGATGATAGGGACTGTGAAGCTTGGTTGGAGAGTGAAGGGTCACTTAAAGTTGAAGATCAGCAATTCGGCTCTTGGTTACGAGCTGCACCTACTAGTCGGACAAGGAAAAACTTGGTCACTGTCCCAGGATTGTTCAAGAAGATGAAAGGAGTTTCTTCTACTCCAAAGAGTCCGACCATTCCAAGGAAAACTCTAGCACACACCACGGCAGTTCAGCCACCACAAGGAGGATTGGCTGACGTGGAAAAAAATCCAGTCCGAGACTTCAATGACTCATTCAATGGGATCGGTTACAAAGGGACAAATTTATTGCTCTCCTGGTTTTGAACAGCAACACATTCATGCAGAGCCGTTGGGTAATGGTGAGAATAATTTGAAGAATAACCTACCAATAAATGAGGCACGAAATGAATTTCCTTCCTTTTGCAACCCAGATTTATTGCACACTCATAAGGAAACCATCCCGAGTAATTCTCTAACTAAATCAGTGCACCAGGATCCTTTCCTATCTAAGCTTGCTGAGATTGATGAGGGCTTATCTAAATTAAAAGCCAGGTCAGCTCCTAATTCTGAGGTTACAAGGAAAGAGCAATTAAGCCACGTAATGAGGAATTGAAGGCGGCTAGGGTTTGCCATGCTTAGGGGTCTGAAAATCATGCAACACTCCAATTAGACTCAACTGGGAAGCAGGGAAAAAAAGTCATGCAGCAACAAGGGACTTGGCAACGTGTACCTAATTAGGCTGTACTGAAAAACACAAACAGCACTACATGTAAGGAAGTATCGGTGCTACAAACAAAAAGAACTCATGAGCAACTATCCCATCCCAATGGTTTACCAAGCAAAAAACACATGGTTTCCTTTGAGATTAACTCTTCTACAATGGCAAAGGTTGATGATTAGCCCCGCCCATCACAATGAGTCTCTTAGTTTGGAACTGTCATGGGCTTGGGAACCCACGTACAGTGAGGGAACTTGGAGATTACATCCGGGCAAAAGATCCTATTGTCGTGTTTTTAGCTGAGACATGGACAGATGATGCAAGGCTAGATCAAGTGTTGCGTAATTTTGATTTCAGAAATAAGTGGTCAGTTGCAAGTGGAAATAGAGGCAGTGGTTTGGTTTTATTGTGGAAGGAAGAGATTAGAATCACAGTGGAAGATTCGTCGAAATATTGTATTGATGTACTTGTTGAAAAAAATACTCCACAGGAATGGCGATTCACAGGCTTCTATGGTGAACCGGTGACAGCATGAGGCATGGTCAACACTTCGAACCCTTAATGATAAACCACACATCCCTTGGCTGTGTGTGGGGGATTTCAACGAAATCACCAAACAGGAGGAAAAGGTGGGCGGAGCTATTTGTGCACATAGTCAAATGCAAGCATTTAGGGATCTCATTGACGAATGCGGATTTATGGATTTGGGGTACATTAGACCGAACTTCACATAGAGCAAACATTATACAGATGGACACTCAATATGGGAGAGACTTGATCATGGACTAGCTACCAATCAGTGGTTCATAAAGCTTCCTGGCACTCAAGTACACCATTTACCTTGCCTTTCCTCAGATCACTACCCTTTGTTAATCAACCCAACAGGTATTGAAATTCCATCATACAAGAAGCCCTTTCGGTTTGAGGAAATGTGGCTATCAAATAGTAGGTGTGGAGAAGTTGTTGAAGTAGCTTGGAGGTCATGTGTAGCAAGGGATTCAAATAGAGAAATCCTTGGAAAAATTGACAAGTGTGGCAAAGATCTATAATGGTGGAATTATAATGTGTTTGGCAATATCCAAAGGGAATTAAAAAAGAAGAGAGAATTGCTTATTGAAGAAGAAGTCGTGGCTGTAAGAAACAGGTAGCAACTTACGGATTAAAGCATTGAAAGAGGAGATTAATGTATTGATGGACCGAGAAACTAGGATGTGGAATCAACGCTCTTGTATCCTTTGGCTGAAAAATGGAGATGGTAACACAACATTTTTCCATACCCGGGCCTCCCATCGGTTTAGGAAAAATGTAATCTTGGGAATTAATGATTCACATGGGGTTTGGAAGGTAGAGCCGAATGATATAGGAGGGGTTCTCATTAATTTCTACCAAGAACTTTTCACAACCTCAAATCCGTCCCTACACCAAGAGGTCCTGGGTCAAATTCCACAAATAATCTTGGATGATATGAATCAAGAATTGATGTGCAAGTTTGAGGAATGGGAAGTAGTACAAGCTTTGAAGCAGATGGCTCCTGGTCCGGATGGAATGCCCCCTTTGTTTTTTCAACATTTCTGGCCCATGATTGAAGGGGATGTGACACACTTGGTGTTATCATGGTTAAATTCAGGTACTCTTCCACACCCAGTAAATCATACCTTTATCACCCTTATCCCAAAAAAGAAAAACCCAAGTTGTGTGTCAAATTATCGCCCCATAAGTTTATGTAATGTTCTTTACAAAATTTTCTCTAAAGTCATTGCTAATAGGCTAAAAAAACTCCTCAATAATATCATTACTGAACACCAATCAACTTTTGCCAAGGGACGCCTCATTACTAATAATATTCTTATTGCCTTTGTAACTTTGCATTGCATGAAACACTATAATTCTGACTCAAATGGGTTTATGGCTTTGAAGTTGGACATGAGTAAAGCATACGATAGGGTTGAATGGGTGTTTTTGGAAAATGTGATGAGAAAAATGGGGTTTTGGGAACAATGGATAGGCCTTATCATGGTGTGTGTAAAAACAGTCACCTACTCCATATTAGTGAATGGTGAACCGAAGGGCTTGATTCATCCCTCAAGGGGTCTTAGACAAGGGGATCCCCTTTCACCCTTCCTATTCCTCTTATGTACTGAGGGCCTACATGGCCTTATTAAAAAGGCAGCTAGCAATGAAGATATCAATGGTTTCAGGTTGTGCAAAAAAGGACCTAAACTAACCCATTTGTTTTTTTGCAGATGATAGCCTTCTGTTTTGTAGTGCCAATTCCACAGAATGTAGTTAGGTAATGGACTTGCTATCATTGTATGAAGATGTTTCAGGCCAGAAAATAAATAGAGACAAAACAGCTTTATTCTTCAGAAAGTCAATAACTGAAGCTAACAGACAAATCATTAAAAGGATTCTTGGAGTTCGTGAAATCCAACACTATGAAAAATACTTGGGGCTGCCCTCTTTGGTGGGAAAAGGAAAAAGAGCAAGTTTCAACTATATCAAAAAGAAAGTATGGAGGAAATTGCAAGGATGGGAAGGAAAACTCCTTTCCCAAGCTGGAAGAGAGGTTCTCATTAAGGCGGTTATCCAAGCCATCCCAACTTATGCAATGGGTTGCTTCAAATTACCAATGGGTTTGTGCAATGAAATTGAGGTGATGATAAGGAAGTTTTGGTGGGGACAAAGGAGAGAAAAAAGAAAAATCCATTGGTTAAAAAGGAGTGAAATGACAAAGTCCAAAAGTGAGGGTGGTAAGGGCTTCCGTGACTTAGTCTTACACAATGACTCTCTCTTGGCTAAGCAAGCATGGCGCTTATTGCAGGATCAATGCTCTTTACTCTACAAGATCTTCAAACCCCGGTTTTTTCCAAATTGCACAATAATGGAAACAGCTAAATCTAGTCGTGGTTCATATGCTTGGAAAAGCATTTTACATGGCCATGACGTGATCAAACGTGGAGCTTGTTGGAGAATAGGCAACGGGAAGAAAGTCCAGATTTGGCAGCACACATGGTTGCCACTTAAACACCCTACCCGTGTCCATTCACCAATGCTAGAGGGTTGGGAGGAGAGCACAGTGGATGTTTTGATAAATGAGGATAGTCAGACGTGGAATGAGCATCTAATAGACGGGTTATTTGTACCTGAGGAAGCTGAACTTATTAAGAAAATCCCTCTATCGAGACATTCATTAGATGACAAGCTGAACTTATTAAGAAAATCCCTCTGTCGAGACATTCATTAGATGACAAACTGAACTTATTAAGAAAATCCCTCTGTCGAGACATTCATTAGATGACAAGTTGTTCTGGCCGTGGACACAGAGTGGTAAATATTCATGTAAATCGGGATACTAGTTTTAAAGATGGAGGAAGAAGTGGAAGGGTCTGAGGATGCATAGAATGGAGATAAAGTTTTTTGCCGAAGCATTTGGGGTCTGCGAGTTCCAAACAAAATCAAGAATTTCTTGTGGTGTGCTTGTCGTGAGGCTATTCCCACAAAAGCCAACCTGAAGCGAAGACACATTATAGAAAATCCTTTGTGCGAACGGTGCTGGAATGAGGAGGAAACAGCTTTACATGCGCTGTGGTCTTGCAGCGAGCTCAACTCGGTATGGACACAAACGGATTGGAGTTCTCGACAAACCTCAAGTGTGACAAACTTTAAGGAGCTGTTGTCATGGATACTTAAGAATCACGGAAACAGGGAGCTTTTTGCAATGATTACATGGGGAATTTGGCACCAGCGAAACCAAGTCCGAAACCACAGACCCTGCTGCACCTCGGATCAGCTCACGTTACAGGCAAAAGAGAAACTGGTGGAATTTTATGTTGTGCTCCCACCTATTCTTCTAGCAGCACCGAAACCAAAAGAAAGATGGAAGCCACCAGATACAAGCTTAGTCAAAATTAACTTTGATGGCGCAATCTTCAGGGATGAGAACAGAAGTGGTATTGGCATGGTTGTCCGTACCCACACAGGTGCCATTCTTGCATCCCTAGCTCAGAGTATATCCCCAGCACTTCAACCAGCAGAGATTGAGGCAATTGCAGCAGCACGAGCTCTGGAATTTGGACATGAACTAGGCCTAACTGAAGCAGTACTTGAAAGAGATTCAGAGTTGATTATGATCTCTTTAAAGGCAGGCGGAGAAACCTTAACTTCAATGGAGCCCCTCATATAGGATGCCATTATTTTTTCAGGTTTATACACAAAATTGCTATACTCTCATTGTAGAAGAGACGGCAATAAACTAGCACACAGTCTAGCTAGATTTTCGATTCATGTTTCTAATTATACAACATGGATGGAGGAAGTTCCTCATTCTTTACTCTCTGTAGCAGAACATGATGTAGCCAATTTGGCAATTCAAGTTTAATAAAGTTCCTTAAGTTCTTTCTCCAAAAAAAAAAAAAAAAATTATGTTAGGTTCCATTCAGCCCACATATTTTATTCTAAACATTAAATATATATACTTAATTCCTTGTTCCACCATTCAAACTCTAGTTTATTTTGGCCAATATGCTTAATCATCATTCTAGTACGCACCCTCAATTTTCTTTTTCATCTATATTTGTATTTCTTACCTTTACGAATTTTTTTATAATATCTTCACTTCTATTATATTCTCTCTTTCTCATGGAAAAATTAATTGGAAATATATGCTTTAATTTTTATTTATTTTTAAATAAAAAGCTCATCTCATGCTCTTTCACCTATAAGCCACATCTCCTGGACTTGGATCTAGAAAATCCAAACTCCAAAAAAAAAATAAAAAAAATCATTTATTCTCAAATAAATTTTGCATGCATTGTACATTGGAAAGAAACACCTATTCATGTGACAAGAGATTGTCATTGGGCAGGTCAAGTATGGCATCGTAGACGACCACCTGGTCCCGCACAATTTTTTCCAAGTGCGATCCATTTTTCATTGGTGTCAACACAATGTGACATTTATTGAGTCTTCTAAAGTCCTTCCATGGCTTTCACTTTTTTCGTTTTCACAACTTGGAATCTATGGTTAATTAGCATGCAATCAGCTTATTTTCCAACATATCACTACCCATCGACATCAAATTAAACTCAAAAGTAGTTCACACTAGCATACACCAAGCTATTGAATTCTATTTATTGTGCATGTCACACTACTAAATCACAACAAAATCGAACCCCCCAATTGCTATTTTTCACTATTTTGGTCCCCACCTCCAGTTGGCTTTATGAAATACCGATGGTAGTTGGAGGGGTAATCTTGGTCTTTTAGGAGCGGAAGTCTTTTTTTTTTTTTTTTTTAAATTTTGTTTTCCATTTTCGATAGTTGGGGGTGGAGATTTAAACTCTGAATGTTTTTGTTAGAAACACCAAGAGATGCAAATAATTTGAGTTAAAAGGTTCTTGGCCTGGGATGTCTCTTTAGAGACTTTACTCTTACTAAAAAATGAATAATTTGTTACTCTCTTAGATTGTCGGTTACTCTCTTAGTTTGTGTTTAGAAATTGTTGAAATTTTTTTTTTTTTTTTTTGCTTTTTGCTTATTGTCTTAGCTTTTTTGCAAATAATTTAGTTTTTAGCTTTTTTTGAAATAAACCAGCTTTTAGCTTTTTGTAACACATTTACATTAAAGTTACCAAAAATTATATCCTATAAATAAACACTATACAAATAAGTTATCGGAAATAAGCAAATTCCCAAACGACACTAAGTGTTATGGCTGAATTTTGGGAAGTTGGGAAGGCTTATATTTAACTCAACATATGAGATTTACACACTACTTGGAATTGATTCTCTCATGGTTTATAAATTTCTCAATACTCACTCTCCAATTTCACCTAACTATAATATTTTGGTTTTTAATTGTACCACCACCCACATTAGGTGAGTTGGTACTTCCCCAAGCCTTAAAGACTTAAGGGGTTCATGGACCCAAGTTCAAGTGGTCTCGGGGTGGGGAGGGGTGGGGTTATACTGTCAATTATCAAAAAAAAAAATAAATAAATAAATAAATAAATTGCAAGAGCTTTCTCACTAGGAAATGGTAGGTTAATGTCAAACGTATATATCAAGAAGCATGTAGACGTCTTGATCGACTTGTTAATATAGGTACTCAAACTTTTTCATCTTTTAAAATAGTATTGTCCAGAATCTATGATTTTTGGCAATCACTAGTATACCCAACAGATAGCTACATCAAGTCTGGTATAAATTTGATTCTCCAAAAAAAAAAGTCTGTTATAAACAAGTTTTTTTTTTTTTTTCTCTCTCTATTTTTTTGGTTTTAAAACATTTTTCTGGAAAACTTGTTTGGCATCCGAAAAATAAAAAACAAAAACTGTTTTTAAATCTCAATTTATAAAGGAAACTGAAAAGTAAAAACAATGAAAATGTTGTTTTTGGTTTCTAGTTTTTAGAAGTAAATGGAAACACGTAGAAAACAAATTTGAAAACAATGATTAAATGAACCTGCACTTTGGTTCAAACCCCATGTAAGTCAAAACACACTATTTTTTCTCATTCTCTACAAACAACTATCACCCTTTTTTTTCATTATAGTATTACTTTTTCTTTTCTTTCATTCTGTGCACTCCACATAGAGAGAAAAGAGAGACCTAGAGATGAACTTGTGTGTGATTGAGTATATCTATGTGGGTAGTCTTCTTCTTCTCCCTTTTCCAAATTTCACCATTTGTGAGTGATTTAGCATATATATACAAAACCATCTTGGTTTATGACAGTTTAGCTCCAGATCTTTATTGACTTGACTCCTAGCTACAATTCTTTTTGTTTATTTGTGTTTTCTATCTTTGTTTCACTATGTATATTCATGAAATTTGTTAGAATTATGATTAAATGATTAAATTCATCATTTTTTAACAACTTAAACTTTTGAAACATTCAGTAATTCATCATGGTATCAAAGTAAGAGATCTCGAGTATAATCCCTATTTCTACTCTACCTCCCATTAAAATGTTAAAAATCTCATGTATTAGGCCCCGCTTATTAAGGGGGAGTTTAAACCCACACATGAGGAGTGTTAGAGTCATGATTAATGATTAAATTCACCATTTCATAATAGTTTAAGATTTTGGGACAATTGGTAATTCATCCAAATTAATCGATTTTAGACAATCTGATATGTTTTCGACATAATTATTGACTAGAATGACGAAATCCAAAAAGATTTTTTTTTTCCTCCGTGGTGTTTAGGAGCATTTTGTTTTGGCCATTGGATTGGTTTCCGCCCGCCCCCCCCCCCCCCCCCCCTTATTAATGGGTACAATGTATTTCAATGAACATCACTGAATTTGGAAATGTTCTTTGCGTTTTTGTTCTACTCGATGTAATGTGTGAGAGATTGTTGCATGTTGCAATCTGTAACTTACTTGTGTATTTGACTACTTATTTCCTGGCTATCTAGTAATCAAGAAGCAAAGAATTCAAGCAAATAAAAATAGAAAACAGAAGATGAATTGAAGTTAAAAATTAAAAACTAGACAATAAAATAATGAATAGAAATAAATTTAACAATATATCTACAAAACTTATTCATCAGACATTCATTTGCAGATAAATTTGTAGAAGTAATTATGCTCAGACACACCTGTAACTGCATCATGAAGATATTATACATCTTAACATACTGCATATTGTAGAATCCCCAAAATTAAGGGCCACAACCTACAGAATCCAAAATAAACAGTGACCGATCATCACTTCCTGAAAAAAAAAATTATAATTACTTGAGTAGAATCAAAGAACAACATACCTCGGTTAAGCAATGAAGGGTAAGGTTTTGATACGATGATGGCACAAGGAAGAGATTTTAGGAGTGTCTCAATCTAAGACACACAGACACAACATGGGAGGTAAGTTCCAGTATAATTTCTTACATAGGGAAAAGGTCAACTAGGCAAGAAGATGGTACATACCATTGATAACAATGGTGACTCAAAAATATAACCCAAGGGAATCCATGAAAGGAAAGCATGCAATGTGGACAATGTAGCACATATAAGCTCAGTTCTTTGAGATGCGGATAGAACATATAAGCAAAACTCATGAATGAGTTGAAACTTACTGTAAACAACCAAAATCACATTTGTCAAAAAGAGATGGACAAACATATAAAGTGAGCTGCAAATCTGAGGGTAATATATCAAAAAACAAAATAGCTAGGCTCAACAAAATCAATAACTTGACATGTAACGGGTTTTTTGATCATATAACACACTGTTAAATGGATACTGTCTTTTGATGAGATATTAATAGTTCTTTGAAAGCTCAACCTGAAGCAATTGGCAATTCAAGAATAGGCTGATATAAGAACAACTTATTTCTAACAAAATTCAATTACAAAATATTCTAAGAACATACCCAAATATGCAAAACTTGTCATGTACAAGAGACATTGGTCCTTCTCACAACTTATAAAGTGGTAGATGCAGCATGGATAGAAACCCAGAGAAACAACAACCTAGAGTACCACTTCCCAACATAGTTGAATGTTCAAATAGCATTGAAAACACTATGAACGTTTAGACCCCCAAATACAAAATACCAATTCAAGCTTATTATCAAACACTAAATGTGTGGAACATGAATATAAGCTAAACACAGAATTGATAAACAATCTAAACCAAATAAAATCACATCCACAGCAGAAATTAAATGGCAAAGATTAAGGGAAGAGAGATGCAAACACAAGGACAACACAACGATGTGTTATCGAAGAGGAAACCGAAGCCCTCGGCATAAAACCTCTCTGCCGCCCTCCAAGCGGTAAATAATCCACTAAAGAATGTAGTTGGGATACATGAACAGCAGAAGACCCTGCAAGCCTAATCTACCTAGTGTACCTAAGCCCTCCAAGCTTCTTGCTCCAACGAGGTTACGCCGAACCTATTTCTTCTTTAACTTACCGGATTCCGCTATAGCCCATAGCATCAACTAATAGTCATTGGTCCCTTCCTAGCTGCTTCCCAAAGCACCAAATAACCTTCTCACAGATGTGGGTATGGTGAGAAAATGATTTGGGTAAGAACCTCTCAAGGATGTAACAATGGAGAGGGTGAGAGTAGAGGAATTTGAAGAGTCTCTATGTGAAGATTGTGGATGAATCAATCTTGTTTTCCTCTAGGGTTTTTCTCTCAAAATTCTCTCTAGAAACTTTCTACATTTCGTGGGTTTAAGGGGTATTTATACTTGGGTGAGAAAGGAATGCGAAGAGTCAGTTTTTCCCAAACAGGGTGGTCTGGCGGCTTGGCCTCTCGACTTGACTGGGTCGCGAGTTCAAGTCGCGAGATAACAGAACGGCCAGGCTGGACTTTTTGTCCTGTAGTGCTCCAACTAGCGCGACTGTTCATCTTCTCGCACGCTTCACTCTTGTGCTGCATTTGGCGGCTTGCCAGTCACGAGTCACCTGCGAGTCTCAGTCGCGAATCTCTGCAACCTTGCACAATCTTGAGCATTTCTTCACACTCTCTCACTCACTGCCCTTACATGATTCCCACCTAAATACAGGGTTACTAATTGCTAAATTACAAGCAAATTTGGCACGGAATAAAGCCAACAAGATGGTTGATTAAATTCAACCTTACAATCTCCCCCTTTAGCTATTCCGTGACAAAACCCTACAACAAACTCTAGACTTAACGCGTGAGTTGGGAACAGTTGATCAAAACTCACTCACACCTAACTCTAGAATCTGTGAAGCTCTTGAACCATAAGAACAAGTATCTCCTAGAACACAACAACACAGTATGATCATTGTATGCAGAAAACTTGTAATGCAAATGGAGCAAGCACGATGTGATCAAGCAAAATGGAAATAAGTAATGAACCATGGTTTGACCAAAAATGAACAATCACTATAAATAGTGATCACAATACTCATTCACAAAAGGAATGAGCATCCGGACATGCAAGCTAATAAGCTCAATTGCAAAGTATCATTTGCATGTCCAACACTCAACAAATGCAACAACTCAAGGTAGTTGCATTAAGGATAAAAATCCAACAAAGGGCACAAATAGTGATGTACTTAAAGAAAAAGCATGACATTTAACATAAAGTACTAAAGCTACAAAGCATGGGTACATAAACCTTAAAAGCTTACAAAAGCAACATGTACAAACTATAAAGTATTTTAAATAACCTAAAAGTGCTTAAAGTTTCTCCCCTTCAAAATGATGAGAAGTTGTGATGCACTTGGAACATATATACCTGTAACCTGAAACACTTGCACAAAACACATTAGATCCTCAAGGTAAAGCAAGTCATAAAAGGACAAGTATAATGTAACAGGTAAATTGCGATCAAGTAAACATGATATGAAACATGTGAGCAACTTGATCATATACCAAAACAGTCTTAAAGAAATGACTACAATTATCACATAGCAAAGCAAATATCATCCGAGCATGCATTCAAAGAAGCACAATAGCATAAGGATGTATGCATGTTCAACACTCAAGCACGATGCGATGAGAGCAGCAAAGCATAGATACTAAACATAACTCAAAGCACCATAAACAACGAGAAAACAAGCATAAAGTAAATCAAGGTTTTCTCAAAAAGAATGTCTTCTCCCCCTTAGTATATGCATCTCCCCTATGGCTTTATCCCCCTACGAATGTGCACAAGGTTGAATTTCTCCCCCTAAGAGTGTGCACATGAGTCATATAGAAATGACGATACCAATTGAATGTTCAAATAGCGTTGAAAACACTATGAACGTTTAGACCCCCAAATACAAAATATCAATTCAAGCTTATTATCAAACACTAAATGTGCGGAACATGAACATAAGCTAAACACAGAATTGATAAACAATCTAAACCAAATAAAATCACATCAACAGCAGAAATTAAATGGCAAAAATTAAGGGAAGAGAGATGCAAACACAAGGACAATACAACGATGTGTTATCGAAGTAGAAACCGAAGCCTTCGGCGTAAAACCTCTCCGCCGCCCTCCAAGCCTAATCTACCCAGTGTACCTAAGCCCTCCAAGCTTCTTGCTCCAACAAGGTTACGCCGAACCTATTTCTTCTTTAGCTTACTGGATTCCGCTATAGCCCATAGCATCAACTAATAGTCATTGGTCCCTTCCTAACTGCTTCCCAAAGCACCAAATAACCTTCTCACAGATGTGGGTATGGTGAGAAAAAGATTTGGGTAAGAGCCTCTCAAGGATGTAACAATGGAGAAGGTGAGAGTAGAGGAATTTGAAGAGTTTCTATGTGAAGATTTTGGATGAATCAATCTTGTTTTTCTCTAGGGTTTTTCTCTCAAAATTCTCTCTGGAAGCTCTCTACATTTCGTGGGTTTAAGGGGTATTTATACTTGGGTGAGAAAGGAATGCGAAGAGTCAGTTTTTCCCAAACAAGGTGGTCTGGCGGCTTGGCCTCGCGACTTGACTGAGTTGCGAGTTCAAGCCGCGAGATAACAGAACGGCCAGGCTGGACTTTTTGTCCTGTAGTGCTCCAGCTGGCACGACTATTCATCTTCTCGCATGCTTCACTCGTGTGCTGCATTTGGTGGCTTTGCAGTTGTGACTCACCCGCGAGTCCCAGCCGCGAATCTCTACAACCTTGCACAATCTTGAGCATTTCTTCACACTCTCTCACTCACTACCCTTACATGATTTCCACCTAAATACAGGGTTACTAATTGCTAAATTACAAGCAAATTTGGCACGGAATAAAGCCAACAAGATGGTTGATTAAATTCAACCTTACAATAGCCATCCAGCAATTACCTGTTCAATTTGTTTAAGATCTTTGATCTTCTGTTGAGTCATCTCACCCTTTAAGAAATCAAAAACCACTTCACTTAGAAGCTGAAAGACAATAGACTATGTTACTAACATATTCCACAACCAAATTAAATGAATAAGAATAGAACAAAAAACTTACTTACAGACTATGTTACTAAGGGCTGATTCTTACGACTCTCACCCTATTATATCTATCGTTGAAAACAAAGATTAAAAGGTTGTCACTTAGCTCCTTTCATTTTTTGTCTCTCTTAGGGTTCCACAGGTTCCATAGAGGTGTTTTCATGGATTTCCTATTAAATCTCTTATCGGTGAAAAGCTTTGCCAGCAGACTAAAATGACCTTTCTCTTTCAGTTCTTTAGGTTTTATCTCCTCCACTAGTATAGCTGCCCGGCCCACTTCCACCTCTGATACTCTAAAAGTTCTTCACATATCCACTAGGTTGCCTTCCAACTCCTTATCACCCCCTACCACTGTCACACTCCACTAGCCTTTATTAGAGAAAGGACTAAAAAACACTTGGCCAATCCAAGAGACTTACCACTTTCCACTGGTGGTTAGGGTTTCAACGCCCTAGCAGACATCAATAGAGACCCATTATTTTAACGGCTAAATACAATTCAAGCATCATAAAAAATTAAAAGTAAATTCCCCCAACCCTCCAAAAAAAAAAAAAAAAACCTAGAAAAATCCACCAAAGAGAACCAAATAGGATTAGCAAGTGTACTAAATCCCTAGGAACTTCACAAGTACTAAGATTTGCAAGAACAAAAACTGTAAAGTACCAAGTAATCAGCCATCTAAACAATGAGAGATATCTATAAAAATTATAACATAAAAAGTCAAAAAGCAACAAAAAGAACGCAGTTGATTAATTTTGAGCACAAATTTTCATCTTGACTTACATGAAGCCACTATTTTTAAGTTTGTTATTGCTAAACTGCATTAAGACAACTAGTTGGAAATTCCATCTGAAAATGCCATAAGTATTTAATGTTTAAATTGAAGTAGAAACTCTACCAAAAGTTTCATAGTCAAATTGAAGCTACCAATAGTTCAGGAAAGCAGTTACCTGCAGAACTTTGCCAAGGTAAGTTTATAGTTGCACCAAAGAATTTTTAATAGGCAGAGCATTAGGTGTTGCTTTCTCCAGTAATAGCAGCATCCAGAAAACAAACATTGATAGATTTGCAGAAAATTTCTACTCAAAATCTACCAGCATAATTTATTGCCCTTTTAGAAACTCGAATTTGAAAGAGGGAGCTAATTCTAAAAGAAAATTCTGACTATGTAACCCAAATGGCCCAAAGAAGAAAAATAGCAAATAGTTGACTGACATGAAGCTAGCTGCATCCTTCTAACTGGTTAAGCATATATCAGAATCATGTTGAAAAGAATATTAGATGGTGCTGATCAAGTCAACAGAAAATCAGAGAGTGAAACTGGTAGGAGGTGCATTCTACCCAATTGCTTACTAACCAGAAGAAAATTACGGATGCAATTTTCAATATAAAATATTAAGCTTCCTGTGGAAAAGGCCATCTCCAAGTAACTTGCATGTTCTTGAATTCTAGTGACAAAATCTCAATTCTTCCTTTTTTTCCGACTTCATATCCAAATGCAGAAAGTACCAAGATTTAACAGTATACTAAGCCAAGTTAGTGCTACACACTGATCTGGAATTTGATACCTTGATTGAGGCATGGAGAGAATTTGCAAATATTCCTGTTTTGGAAAAATATATCTAACCGTTTTCTTATTCCATGCATATGCTCTCTTATCAAAGCACAGCAACAAGGTATGGGACAAAGATAATCATCAGGAACTTAATAGGTTCTGTTTGATATCCAACCAATTCCAAGTGTTAATATTTATCCCAGTTTCAGCCAGACATTGGATTCTGTAAAGCACAACCTTAAATCAATGGAAGATACTCCAATTACATATATTACAAGAGAAGTTGTAAAAGGGTTTTAACATTTGCAAACAAATGTAAGGAGGAGGTTGGTTGTAAAAAGTGTGGTGCAGCTTAATCATTTAAATACTATCCTTATGATTCAAGGAGATAAAAATTACCAATAATAGAACTACAACATCCGTTGAAAAAAATCAGATGCAAATGACTTTTATCTCCATCCGAAAATTGCAAGTAGGGCTTAGAAACCATAATGAAGGAATATAGATCTTTTCAATCTGCATTTATGGTGATTACTGCCTCTCTGTGTCCTTAGGACTCAAAATGCAGGAATATAGCTCCTTTCAATCTTCATTTATGGTGATTACTTCCTCTCCCTGACCATGATTTGAAATTTTAGTTCCATTGAAGGATTCAATTCATTAAGTCGTTCAGCAGTCCACTCTCCCAACCTCAAGCATCCCTATTTTCTACAGGTATCAAAGACTTATGTCAACATTGGAACAGTGGGTTCAAAAGGCATCATCTTAATGAATTTCTCCATCTCATTTATGTGCCCATACCGACTATAGAGTTCAATCATACACTCATAGTGCTCCAACCGAGGCATGACATAGTACTCATTGCTCATTGAATTAAAATACTGTGTTCCCAACTCAACTAGTCCTTCATATATACAAGCAAGCAAAATACCTTGAAATGTGACATGATCTGCTTTTACTCCTTCCTCCTCCATTAACCCAAACAATTGAAGTATCACCCTACCTCTTCGATTGTGAGAACATCCAAAAATTATGGAGTTCCAAAGAATCACATCCCGTGACACTGCCTCTTTAAAAACTGTGAAAGCATACTCAAGACAACGACATTTTGAGCACATATCTACTAAAGCTCCTCTGATCACAATATCCATCTCATAACTATTTCTAATCATAAATCCATGAATCTGTTTGCCATGCTCAAGAGAAAAAGTATTTGCATAAGTAGCCAAAAGGGTTCCAATTGTAAACTTTCTTAGTCTTGTCTCCCATTGCATCTCTGAGAAAATTGTCATTGCTTGTTCATTAAGGCCATGACGAGCATAGCTAGTCAATAAAGCATTCCAAGAAACACTATCCGTCCATTGACTTATTATTAGATAAAACCAAACTCTGGAACTTCTTAAGTTCCCACATTTACCATACATGTCAAGAGGGGCATTGCCAACAACAAGATTGGAAGGGAAACCATTTCAATAGATAAAACCATGGACCTGTTTCCCCACTTCAACATCTAAAAGACCAGCACACACATTTAGAATTAAACCAATTGTGACATAGTCAATGTCCTTAGTTGTATTGCGCATAAAAAATACGAAGTCTAGAGCCTCTTCCCATTGGAGGGAACGGGTATACCCTACCAACATTGCATTCCAAGAGATCACATTGCGTCAGGCATCTGATCAAAAAGCTTCTTTGCCTCCCTAGTTTTCCCACTAGTTGCATACCCTAACACAATTGAAGTCCAAGAAATTAAATCTTTTGAACCTAGCTATTCAAACACCCTATGAGCATTCTCTAATTTCCCACACTTGATATACATATCCATGAGAGGACTTGAAACAACTTCATCATCTTCAAGACCTATTTTAATTGCAACTCCATGAATTTGCTTCGGGCCTTTAGTGCAAATATACTTGAGCAAGCATTAAGTGCATTACAAAATGTAATGTTGAAGGGCCTAACAGCAGTTTGGAAAATTTGGAAAAACATAAAGACCACATTTTTTCCATCATCCATCTCAAGATACCGCCTCACAATCACATTCCAAGAAACAGTAATTGGATTTTTAATCTCATCAAACATTCTTCGCCCATCTTTAATAACCTGGCATTTCTCATATACATCAACAATTGAACTCTCCAAAATTACATTCGCAACAAACCCATATTTCACAATAAGCCCATGAACTAGTCTCGAAAGACAAAGTGCCAACACTGCACCACAAGACCCAAGAACACTGGTGAACGTGACCTCACTCGCATAAACTCCTGATCTATTCATGTCTGAAAACAATGACAAGGCCTTCTCAGGACACCCACCTTGCATATAAGCCGTAATCATCGCATTCCAAGACCCCCAATCTCTTTGAGGCATTTCCTCAAATAGCTCCCTTGCATCAACTAAACATCCACATTTACCATAAGTCTCTATCGCTTGGTTCAAGAGAAAGACGGGTGATGGAGGGGAGAAGGTGAGCAGATGGGACTCAACCTTCTGGGCTTCAACAATGGCGTGATTGGAAGAACAAATTTGGAAGAGATAGGCATAGAGGGAATAACAGAAAAGTACTGGGGCAGCAAAGAGAATTGAGACAGCTTTTTGGAGACAACCAACTTTGAGGTGAGTGAAGATGGTGTTGGTTAAGGCTTTGGCACTAGTGGCTTGAGTTTGGGGCTTATGGGTTCAGCTGTAGAGAATGTGGTTGAGTATAGAAGCGGCACTCACACTCATGTAACAGTTGAAGAAGAAGAAAGAAGAATTGGCTGGAAATTCAAATATTCAAATATTTAAATCATTATATATTGGGATTATGATCAGGTTAATGGGAACCCGTTAAGGGTTTGCTCTACTTTGCTCTTTGTAATGTTTAGTTAGTTATTTAATTATTTTAAAAGAGTGGGCATCATCAAATGATGAGCCATGGACGTCATTGTTAATGGAACTCACCATGAATTTAATGAATAGACTACCATAAATGTGAAAGGAATAAGATCATTCTTTATGCTCTGAAAATGCCTAAAAATTACGCATTGTTGACGATCTTCTACTCTAACAGTATTTAGGGTTCCTCAAATAATATGATATCTCACACCAAGTATATTCTTAACCCTTTCCCCTTTTACTAAGATTACATAATGTTCTTGGCACAATTTAGACTCTAAATTTATTGCACTTTAAATTATGGCTTTCAAATGGTCACTTTCCATTTCACTTGAAATAAAGACAATATAATATATTCATTTTATAATATATATATATATATAAATGAAAATTTTAGAGCATTCCCATTTAGGGATGCAAAATGCATTTATACTTTAAAAAAAAAAAAATCATCCACATTCAATTATGCATTAATAATCACTATAAAAATATGTTAAAAAAAAAAATATTTTATTCCACCCATATAAAGAATGGGATATGGGAAGTATAGTTAAAGTGGTTATATAAAATAGGTAAAATGATTTTTTTTTTTCCTTTTTTATTTGGAGAAACAATAAAATGTCTTATTGGTGGTTTAAAATGGAATTTTCATGCATAATCAAACGCGAATGCTCTTAAAATAGAAAATTATTAGATACTTCAGAAGTATGGTGATGTGGTGTTCTATTCTCTCAAATTCATTGTAGACCCCTACCATAAATTCAATTAACTAGACCCATTATGAATATGAGAAAAAGAAACATTACGTCACCATGATTCAAGGGTACCTCTCTTAAAACTATACTTATATATAAATACTATATTTTTTTTTTTCCTTTAGGGTGTGGAGCCTCTGGTTACATTGCAATAGAGTGGTGTTTAGAGATGAAAATCCAAAGAGAAATCTAATGCTTGAAGTTATGTCTAAAGCTGCAGAATTTACATTCCTTGGCTTTGAAGGAAAGTAGGGGGTTACAAAGTACATCATCCAAGTGAAATGGAATCGGCCCTTAGCAAGCTAGTACAAGCTGAACTCTGATGGATCCTCTTTAGGAAATCTTGGGCGTGCTAGGGAGGCAGAATTATTAGAAATGCAGGTGGAGACTAGGTGAGTAGATACGCTAGAGTGATAAGGAACACAACTAGCGTGGTGGCTGAATTGTGGGCGTTAAGAGATAGTATAAATTTGTATTTGTCTTTGAATCTTTGTGCTATGGAGATAGAGCTGGATGCTAAACTAGTTGTAGACTTGCTAAAGAAGGAAGGTGGAAATCCAAATGGGAATGATGTTATTGTAGTTGATTGTAGGGAAGATTTAAAGAAAATTCCGCTGGCTAAAATCCAGCATTGCTACAGGAAGGCAAACAAGTGTACTGACGCACTTGCTAGAAGGGGAGCTCTTCTTTCACAAGATTTTGTAGTCTTTCTCGAACCCCCTGCTGATGTTGCTTTGTTAATTAGTCTAGACTTGGCTGTAACTTTGTATAACTGTTCCACTTCTTGTATGCTCGTGTTTTACTTCCATTTAATGAATATCCCTTTTTCCACACCAAAAAAAAAAAAAAAAACTTATATATAAAATCGAAGACGTTTAACCAATAGTTGACTTTTTTATATTGTGCCACATAAGTTATGAAACTTCCACAATTTTGCATCTCATTTATTAATTTGCTTAATTGCAAACTATACCCCTAAAGTTTGGGGTATTTAAATTTTACATTCTAAAATTTCATAATTTAGATTTTATCCTGAAGTTTTATTTTATTTGCATTAGTAGCCCATTTCGTCCATATTTTCCTTTAAGTGTCACATAAGTTTGTTACATGTATTTAATTTATCTAATAAAATAATGCCACATCATTCTTGTAATCTAAAAAAAAAAAAAAATTAAACAATTAAAAATAACATGGCATAATAAAAAAATAACATTTATTATTTTGTTTAATGAATTAAATACGCTTGACAAGTTTACTTAACAGAAAATATGAATGAATGGAAGATTATTATTGATGCAAACATAAAACAACTTCAGTAAATAAAATTCATATCCGAAACTTTAGCCATATTTATTTATTTGTATTTAATTGTTTTATTTAAACCTAAGGCCATACGTGACACGCTAAACCCTTCGCCAAAAGGGCCAAAACCAAAACCCAGAAAATAGAACTTCGTCCTCTCTCTCTCTCCTACCCATGACCAAGCCACACTATTAGCGGCTCTGCAGCTCCGCTCCAGTCATCGAACTTCATTCGCAGCTCACACAGGTGAGGTGCTCTGATCATGTTTTTCCCATCTTTTTTTTTTTTTTTAAATGCGAAATTGTGGATTTGGAAGGTTTTGAGGTTGTTGGTGTTCATGGGTGTAGAGTGTGGCATTGGGAAAATTGAAAAGTCTGGAGCTTTGAGTGTTTCATTAGTTATGGGGTTTTGGCATCTGTTACTTTTATCCATATTTTGAACTTTAACATGTGCAATTAGGCCTTTTTTTGTGTGTTCATTTTGTGGAGAACTTTGATCAAAATTACTGATTTTTATAGAGTACAACAAGATTGTGTAAATTCAGAAAACATTTCAATACTTAGTTTAAGTTTTCAGCTTCTTTCTTAGTATAAATTCAGTTTGCAATTGTGGATTACTTTGTAGGTTTTGGTAGATAATTGTTTTTAGAGAGAGATTTAACAAAGCAATGAACTAGCTTTGCTGTTATTTTTTCTCTGAACTTAAAAAAATAATGAAATATTAATTAATGGGGTGTGTCTCTCTTTTGTTTTTCATTAGTATGATACTATAATCTCCCTCATTGTTGTGCCATTAGCTAAGAAGATTATTTATATTCACTTTTTTTTTTCCCTTTACCTCTTTTAAGCTTACAATTTTCTATCTTAAATGGGGTACAGGTCTTCTTCTCTGGAATCAAAATAACAGTGTTGTGTAGTAAATAAAAGTTTTGAGAACTGGTTCCAATAGATGCAAGTACCTAAAATATGGTTTGCTTTAAAATTTCTTATGCAATTTTCAACTTTAATATGGCCTCCTATTTGAAAATATGAGATCTGAAACTTTCAACCTATAAATTAGTTTTCCAAGTGCCACCACATTCATTTGCCATTCACCAATTATCATACTCTTAGTATGCTTATTGCTGTATGAGGACTTAATGTCTTCTGTATCATTTCCACTGTATTCTTGAACATAATGATGATGGGTTGACCTTTTTCACTAATCATGTAAAACGGATTGCTCAAAGTGCCAACATGTAAGAACTTTTGGAGTCACAATTGGTTAGGTAGATATCATAGGCTTAGGAAAAATTCATATTGTTTGGAAGATAGGTAGTTGGTCTCAGTGACATGTGGTTAGAATTGTATTAATTAAATGATTAAATTTACCATATCCCAATAGCTTAAGCTTTTGGGACAATCTGTAATCTAACACATCCATGGGGCACCCCCTCTACTTATTATAATAATAATTATTATTAATTTATTATCATTATTATTAATTTTACAAGAGATCCATATTGTTCCCTTCGTTAGGAGAGCACATCAATCTTGCATAAATTACCAGAAGAATAAAGTAGCTAGAACAAGCCTTTGAAAGAGGAGATTAAGAATGGGAGTTTTTCTGTCTTCTAAAATTATTAGTACTTATCAAAATAAATGTAAAAGCAGTTTTATAGTAATGGATTTAACTAAATATGAATTGCATTCATGTAGCCTAAACTTTTGAGATATGATTACCATAATAAATTGGTTCATAATATAGGAAGAAATATTCAAACTACAATTTTCAACTTCTAAACAGTTGAAATCTTTTAACATAAACATGCTAACATTTGACTAAAAGTTTTACGTACATAGCATGGGATAGCGACTAGTAAGTTATCATTTCTTAGATATTGGCAGAATCATCAAAACCATAGTGTAAGCACCAGTGGTCTAGTGGTAGAATAGTACCCTGCCACGGTACAGACCCGGGTTCGATTCCTGGCTGGTGCAATCTTTTTTGGTCCCTCTCTGCTCCACAATTCCATCTCAGTTTTTACACTCTTCTTCCACTCTCAGCTCCCAACGTATTGCGTGGCGCAACAGCATCGAGTTACGTTCAACAACTGCTCTCCATAAAGTTCTTTGCCACCGATTGGAAGGTAGAACCTCTTTTTTTTTTTTTTTTTTTTTTTTTTTTTTTGCCTTTCTGTTTACCATAAATTCGTTCCATTTTCTTATTAAAAAAAATGTAATTTTGTACTGGGTTTTGGTTTGATTCATTGAAATTAGATTCTTTTAGTTTTGGTTTAAATTAATTCTGTTTGTATTTTGGTATAGTGTTGATTAGGACTATCCAGATTTCTGAGTGTTTTTTTTGTAGTAATGTTTATTCTGCTTGACTCTGGTTAATGTGTCTAATTGGTGTTTTGGGAATTAGCAACTTTTTCCTTTTTGTTCTTGTGATGTTAATTTTTGCTCCTTTTGGTGCTTGCAATAATTGGAATTTTGAGCTTTTTGCTGTAATAATGTATGCTAAGCTTATTTTTGAGAATTTGGCTTAATGTTTTGTGCCTTTTTTTGTGAAAATGTTAATTCTGATGGACTCTGGCATTGGATTTTTTGAATGGTGATGCTAATTTTGCTTGATTTTGGTATTGGGTTAGTTGGGGCCTTGGGGGGTTATGAAAATTTATATCTTGGATGAATTATGTAATAAGAATCTGGAGCGAGTTTGTCATGGTGATATTAGTTTTGCTTGAATTGGGTCTAAGGTAAGTGCTATAGCATTGACGATGCGTACATAGTGAAATTACACGAAAATAAGTTGGATTTTGATTTGTTGCTCTTTGGACATAGTTTTGATATATGAATGTTTGTGAAAGTCCAATAGCAAGCTAGTAGCTTCCACTTCTCCTCCTCTCCTTCGTGAAATGGCAGGTTTTATGAGATTTAAGTGCTAATGCAATCTATAATCATTTTATAGTCAACTTTTGGGACTCTTATATTGAAGTTAGAAAGGCGGTGGAACCTCATTGTAACTATAGGGCAATCATTGAGTGTGTGCTTGTTTGTGTTGATGTATGCATGCATACATGTGATATGTATGACTCATAATTTTCCTTATGTTTGACTTTCACCATATAAATTCTATTTATTCAGTTGCTTATAAGGACCCTGTGCTTTCTATTTCAAAGGTTGCAACTATCATACTGCTCTGCTACTATAGTTGGTAAAATGCTCTGATTGATATGATGCATTATCTTATCTAATGAGGTTCTTACTTTGTTTTGGAAGAGCATTATAATTTTCATACAAACTAATTTGAGTTATACGTACATGCGCAAGTGCCAAAAAAAAGAAAAAGAAAAAGAAAACTTGTCCATTGGTTTATATACTATAACGAACTTGTGTCATGTGGATTACTTGTTTGTATATGTGCTCCTTGATTATGAGCATTGTGGTATCTTGAAGTTCTAATGAATTTGGAATAACAGTTTGCCTACTCTTTCTCACAGTGGGTGTTATGAGCATGAAGAATAGCTTGAGTGGGTCAAGTCCTCTTGAACTAATATTTCAGTACTTAATTTGAAAATTAATTAAAGAAATGAAAGTATGTATAATAAGCTCATAATATGTTTCTTCTTCCTGTTGCTGAACTTTTTAAGCATCTCCATTTGATGAATAGTTGTTATATCGCATTAAGGTTATTTGTGTTCTTTAAGTGCTTTGCACAAATTGTACAATATAAGTCTGTTGGAAAATGACTGCTTTAGATATATGACCATTGGGAAAAGAGAATTTTGTAAATATGAAGGTTGGGTCAGAAACTCCCTTAATTCTTGAAACCGTTAAAAATTGGGGGAAAAAAAGGAATTGGGTGGTAGATATAAGTGATGGATTAAAAGATCATGGAATGGTGGTCAAAGGAGAAGTTCTATGTTTGGATTGGGGTGATTTTCTGAAAGAATTGTTGATTGCTCTATTTGATTTGATGGTGGCCTGAGTGGAGTGTTTGGATTTGCAAACCTTACTTGGTTGCCTTGTTGATTTTTTAATTTCCTATGTTGCAGATGTGGAAATGTATATCCCAGGGTGAATGTGATGTGTGCCTGTTCCGGATACTGTCCATTGTGTGTGAACCAGTCTTCATTACAAAATGGATCTTGATTTGCATTCCCTGGCCAGCCTACTCCAATCCTGTAACACCCCCCGTTGGATTCATCAGGGAAGACAGGTCCACCTCCTCTTTCTCAAAAAGGGTCTCATAAACTCTGCTCTCACATTCGGAAACCGCCTTATACAGATGTACGTGCGCTGCGGCAGCTTGAGCGACGCGTGGAAAGTGTTCAAGGATATGCCTGAGAGAAATTGTTTCTCTTGGAATACTATAATAGAGGGGTACATGAAATCAGGGAACAAGGAGAAGTCACTGCAGTTGTTTGATTCCATGCCCCACAAGAATGAATACTCATGGAATGTTGTGGTTTCAGGGTTTGCAAAAGCTGGTGAGCTACAGATTGCTCGGAGTTTGTTTAATGATATGCCAAAGAGGAATGCGGTTGCATGGAATTCAATGATTCATTGTTATGCTCAAAATGGGTATGCAAGAGAAGCCATGAAGCTCTTTAAGGATTTGAGTTCAGACCCTTCTGAAGTATTATATCGCGATACATTTGTTTTGGCAACGGTTATTGGCGCTTGTAGTGATTTGGAAGCTCTTGATTGCGGCAAGCAAATACATGCTCGCATTTTGATTGATGAGGTGGAATGTGATTCGGTCTTGAGTAGTTCTCTAATTCATATGTATGGGAAGTGTGGTGATCCAGATAGTGCAAATCATGCTCTGAATATGTTGAAGGAACCGGATGACTTCTCTCTATCAGCATTGATTTCAGGGTATGCAAATTGTGGTAGAATGAATGATGCAAGAAGAATTTTTGATAGCAAAAGTGATCCATGTGTTGTGTTATGGAATTCAATAATTTCTGGATATGTTTATAATAATGAGGAAATTGAAGCGTTGATTTTCTTCAATCAGATGCGGAGAAATGGAGTCCAGGAAGACTCCTCCACACTTGCAAGTGTTTTGAGTGCCAGCAGTAACTTAGGTACCCCTGGACATGGTAAACAAATGCATACTTATGGCTATAAAGTTGGGTTAATTGATGATGTCATAGTTGCTAGTGCTCTAGTTGATGCATACTCCAAGTGTGGAAGCCCTTATGATGCATGCAAATTATTTAGTGAGCTCAAATACTGGGACACAATCTTGCTTAATTCTATGATAACAGTGTATTCTAATTGTGGAAAAATTGAAGATGCAAAATGCATTTTCAAAATGATGCCAAACAAAAGCCTGATATCATGGAATTCAATGATAGTAGCTCTTAGTCAAAATGGGTGTGCAATTGAAGCATTAGATCTACTGTGTGAGATGAGTAGGTTGAAATTGAGAATGGACAAGTTTAGCTTGGCCAGTGCAATCAGTGCGTGTGCCAGCATCTCTTCACTTGAACTTGGCGAACAGCTTTTTGCTAGAGCTACTGTCATTGGGATTGAGTCTGATCAGATCATTTGTACCTCTCTTGTTGATCTTTACTGCAAGTGTGGTTTTATTGACGATGGGCGAAAACTTTTTGATGGAATAATAAAATTTGATGAAATTTCTTGGAATGCAATGTTGATGGGTTATGCTACAAATGGTTATGGAATTGAAGCATTGAATCTGTTCGCTGAAATGAGGCAAGTTGGTGTTAGACCCACTGATATTACATTTACAGCAGTTCTATCTGCTTGTGATCATTGTGGACTAGTTGAGGAGGGACATAAATGGTTTTATGCAATGAAATCATACTATCATATTGATCCAGGGATTGAACATTACTCTTGCATGGTTGATCTTTTTGCTCGTGCTGGTTGCCTTGAGGAAGCAATGAATCTTATAGAACATATGCCTTTTGAGGCTGATGCAAGCATGTGGTCATCAGTGTTGAGAGGCTGTGTGGCTCATGGGGATAAGACTCTTGGGAAGAAGGTGGCAGAGAGAATTATTAAGCTTGATCCTGAGAATTCAGGTGCTTATGTTCAGTTATCGAGCGTATTTGCCAACTCTGGAGACTGGGAAAGATCAGCACAAATTAGAAATTTGATGAGAGACAAGCAACTACAAAAGAATCCTGGTTGCAGTTGGGCTGATTGTTGAACAAGAAACTTTAATGGCAGCATAACCCTCGAATCAAGGGACACATGGTTTCATAGGGGAGAAAATGTGCTATTCTTGGAGTGTGTCTTGCTTTAAGCAACTTGGTCACCAGTAGGCTCGAAGAGGTGATTTCCTTCTAATATAGGCATAAGTTGATTGTGACATCTATACAATATATTATGGAGGATTAGCAATTGATTTGCTAAGCTCTTGTGGTGCCACGCACTACTAATAATATTTGTTTTTGATGACGTGGAACCTCATCAAGGCAGGGCCCTTTGGACCCATCCTTGGGGAGTAAACCATAGATACACAACTCTACCTACTAGAACTATGTATCACTCTAGGGGAACTCCTAGTGGGGGTCAAACTCAGGATGTCTTGGTCTACAGTTCATCCCAAGCCTCTAACCACTAGCAAATAAAATTTTGCCTTCTTCAATTTGTGGTTATTCCATTCCCCAGCTTACCATTGCAACCTTTCCTCTCCCTTTTTTGACTCTTCTACTTCCTCATCATTGCTCACCGTACCATTACTCTTGCTCTAACCCTTCCTCTTCCATCTTCTTTTTCATAAAGCTATTACTCCCTCTGCACCTCTCCTTCCCGTTCAAAAAGGTGATTACTCTCTCTATTTCTTAAATTTTCTTCTTGCTCTTGGATTTTTTTAATTCTTTTTGCAATGTCTACGGTGGATTTCTGATTCTTTCTTGCAAGTTGGAACTCTGTTTTAGGCTGATGCATTTTGCTGTTTTTGACTTATCCATTCTGGCTTATGTGTTTTGGTGTTTTAATTCCCATAACAGGTCCTCTCTCTCTTTGATGACTTCAGCTTGATTTAGTTTGGGTTAATATTTAGTTGTTTTGGAAGTGGGAATTTGAGTTTATATCAAAACACTCGATACTTGGCTATGTATTTTAGTGTGTGTACAATGGTCTGAGCAATTGCCTTTTACAAACTATATCTCTTACTAATGATAAATTGGTAATATTCTTTTTGAGGTGGAATTTGATAAAATTTTATAAGTTTCATCCAATTATCCTTTTTTTCCCTTTATAGGTATAAAAAAGGCATGTCATAACAGGTCCTCTCTCTCTAGAATATGGCCCTAAAACCCTACTATTTAAACAAACATATTAATATTAGCATATTTTATTCTACCCAATGTGATTTTCTGCCTTTATTTTGTTATGTGTTATACTATGAGATTTTTATTTTTATTTTTATTATTTTTTTATGATTGTCTTGTTAAACACTTGGATATATTATTCAATTTTTTCTAAAAATTAATTTGATTTGATGGGATAAATTTAGTTGTAATTTCTTTTTTTCTTTTTTTTTTTGGTTAAAAGATGATTCATTAAAACAAAACTAAACAAAAACAGCTCCAACAGGACAGAGCCTATTACAAAACCTGCCATCCAAGTCTTTCCTAAAGATTTCTAACACGTCCACAGGCGGACTACTGAAATCACAATAATCTAATTGTTGTTCAGCTCCCTTCCTTGCCATCATGTCTGCGCAACCATTTGCTTGCCGAAAACAATGACAAATCTGAACTTGCTGGAACTGAGTCAACAACTGCTTGCAGTCATCCAGGATAGGGGAGATTATATTGTTTGCGTAATTTAGTTGTAATTTCAAGTATATTTTTATTAATGAAATAGGTTTCATTAAAAAAATTGTACTAGTTGTAGGGAAAATTAACAAAAAGTAGAGTTTTACGGGGTGGGACGGGGCTTCACGGGGTCTCAAGGGGCGGGGATGGAGTGAGAAAGTATTCCTCGTCATGCGGGGCGGGGCGGAGATGGGGCAAGACAAAACCATGCGGGGCGGGGACGAAGACCCATCCTTTGGCCCCACCCCGCCCCATTGCCATCTCTACTCTAGATAGAATAGAATAGAATGGAGGAAATAATACATGCAGCCGACTCCAAAACATTGAGACTAAAACTCTGTTGTTGTTGTAGTTGTTATTGTTATATATATAAAGTTTGTTCAAAGTCTCAATAAAATAATTAACTACCATGTGGTTTTACTAATTTTAGCTGCCACATAATAGATGAATGAATATTGTTATTGCTATTGCCATTGTCTGTACATTACCTGTGTTCACAGCAATCATTGTAGAAATATATATAAATCCTTATTACACTGGTTTTTGTTTGGTATATGCAGTGGATGCATTGAACCTGTTACAAAGAGGATGTGTGCATGGCTTATTTTAGTTCATAAATTTATCAAGCAGTTTTCCTCTATGTCCAGTGACAATGATTGTATAATCATGTAGAATATCCCTGCAGTGTAAGCAATTGGATTAGAGAACATGACATGTTTCTTGGATGTGGTTAGGAAGTGCCCTTCTAATATTTGTTTACTGTTATTATAGATGGTGATAAACTCGCATCTTAAAGAAAAGTAGGAAAGTGACTGCTGTTTGAAGGTTAAAAGGTGTAATTGATAATTTTCTGTTTATGTACATTTATTGTTCATAGCTCCCTTTGCTAACATGTACATTTTCGATGATTTTACGCCTTTTAATATACATTTGTGAAGGAAGTTTTTCTATAATTCTGATATAGTAGAACTTGAATGTCCGAAGGAATTTTATGTTTGCGTTGTCCAGGTTAGAATCCAAGGATTTGGTGCAGAATTCATGTGTCTTATCCTATGAAGGCAGAGATATATTAAGTGGAGGCAATTAGAAAGGCGAGGAAACTGTTAACACACGATATAGATGGCGACACTGACTAACCAAATTCAACGAAAGAACAAAAACTTTGTTAGAAACTTAGACTTTCATAGAAATCATTCTGACCAGACCCACAAACTTTATGAAAAATCATGTCTTGAGAAGAACAAGACCCAAAAATGTAATTATTGTGTCGAATAAACTTGTTAACGTAAACTTCGACAAAGTGCTCTTCCATGTATTTTAGGCACTTCATTATATGCATTACGAGTCAGCTAGATGCATTATTAAGCGGAGAGTCAGGTTCCATCCTTGCTCTCAAACCAATTAGCCATTTCGTAGGGAAAAAAAAAGAAGAAATAAAGATTAAATTTCACCTATTAGCTTTTTCACGGGAATGCCTACGCTCCAAAAGCTTTGGTCAAACATAATTCTCCAATAACTCCACTTTATTCTTACAAAGAGACGGGGTGCTAATAGGCCACATCAAATTTTTAGATCAATAATTTTTGTTGTTGACCATGGAAGGTAAGGGGCTGTTTGGCTCCATTTTTTTCATCACTCAATTTCCGTCATTCAATTTTCATCACTCATCACTTATCACTCATCACTCTAAAATACCAAGGCTGTTTGGCACCATCACTCACTTGTCATCACTCAATATTTTTCACATTATTTGTGGGCCTCATACTTGTCGCTGGTGCATCTTTTTTTTTTTTTTTTTTTCAGTACCCACAAACCCGAACCCAGTGAAAGAAGAAATGGGAAAAAAAAAAGAGGGAAGAACACTAGGGAGACCGAACCCAGGAGAAGAAAGGAAAAAAAAAAAAAAAAAAAAGAAGAACAGGGGAGACCAAACCCAGGAGAAGAAAGGGAAAAAATAAAGACAAAAGCTACAATTGAGTTATGATTAGTGGGTCCTCCATGTGTGTTTAATTACAAAAATGTCATTGAGTTATGAGTTATGGAAACTGAAAACAGCCAAAATGTGTTTTCAGTTTCCATAACTCATGACTCAAAAATTAGAGAATTGAGTGATGGAAACAGAGTTATGAAAATAGAGTTATCTCCTTGCCAAACGGACTTTTCGCTATGAGTCCCACCATTTTTTAGTTATGAGTTATGAAAACAGAGAATTGAGTCATGAAAATTGGCCATCCAAACAGCACCTAATTCATCACAAAGAGAAGCATTTGTTCTGCTTTAAGAGAAGAGTGTTAGGGAGACAACAGATATCGAAGAGACTCCAATTGAGGTCACAATATAATATATATATAGAAAACACCACTTTATCCAAAAGTTTAAGAATTTTGGTTTAAACCCAATTATGTCATATTAATTCCTCAATTTCTTTTTCCGCGTTCCATCCATACATGTACACAAAAAGACCATGCCACTTTCCAAAGGTTTCATGCTCATACATTGGAGATTGGACAATGGTATGAATTGAAATGTTGGAAGTGTAGTCCAACTTGTCCTTAGAATGTAAATAACACTTTCAAGGGGTAATCAAATAGCATTTTAGGTAGGCACTGGAGCGGATTGGAGTTTCATCTTCACTTCATCAAGGCAAGCCTTAAGAGATATTTTCACTTCATCAAGGCAAGCCTAAAGATCTCTTAATTCTTTTGTTTGAGAAGTTCATTGCATGAGATTTTATAAATGAATCTTATAAATCACTAAAAAGATTTGACAAATAAAATGATAATCTGACATAATTTTTGTCATGCAGAAATGGTATAATAACATATCGACCATTTCTATTAAATAATACTATTTTGATTTTTTTTTTTAAATTTTAATTATGACCGTTTTAAAAGTATTTGGAAATAGTCTTTTTTTTTAACTCTTTTAGCATGAGACTCGTCTTTTGAGACATGAAACTCGTCTCTTCAAAAGATGAATTAAATGCTGGAACTTATCTCTCCAACAAAAGAGATTTAAAAAAGATGATTTCTCAAAATAATTTTCAAAACATTACTATTTTTCCAAATGTTTTTTTAAAGTATTATTTAACAAAAATGACTATAATATATTAGCTAACTCTTACAATACATAGGACTATTGTCATTAAAGTTTTCCATCTTAACCAAAATTTCCAAAATGTTTTCAATAACATTTCAAGAAAACGATCAAACATCTAAAACAAGCATTTTAAGACAAAAAAGGTGAAATTTTGAAACAAAAATATTCTATTTCCGTTATATAGAGAAGAGATTGACATGGATGGTTTGGGGAAGTAAAAAGAAAAAGAAAAGAAATATATATAAAAGAAAAAATTAAAAGCAAAAGGGCAAAAAGAAAAGAAAAGAAAAACCATGTTTGTGCTGACGTGGTGACTATGTATTGGTCACCTGACCATACTGATAATATGCAACTGGAGGTAACAATCCATTTGCTTGCGGTGGGGGGAATTACCGTTGAAGGAGTTCACATAAAACCACTGTTTATATATATTGACAGTTATAATTTGTTTCTGTGCCATATGGAACTAGAAGAAGAAGAAGAAGAAGAAGAAGAACCAAAGCCAAAATCTTATATTATGTGTACGTTTATACGCTTAGTTCATGGGTATGGTTTATTCTTTTCATTCAATGGTTTTTAGTACCAACAAACAGCATTTGCATGTACCCATTTCTAAAGCAAGTTCAAGGTCCTCACAGAACTTCGCTCTCCTATTACTCTAACCTCATAGACCACTGTTTGTCACTAAAGTCTTTAACTTTTGCCAAAACCATTCATGCCCAGTTGATAAAAGTCGGGTTTGATAGCCATACTTTTCTGGGTAATCGCTGTCTTGACTTATACTCTCAGTATGGCACAGTCAATGATGCCTTGAAAGTGTTTGATGGTATTGCTGACAAGAATTGTATATCTTGGAATATTTGTCTGAAGGGTTTGTTTAGATATGGCCACGTTGAAAGGGCAGGTTGTTTGTTTGATGAAATGCCTGTGAGAGACGTTGTTAGCTGGAACACCATGATTTCGGGTTATGTTTCGCGCGGGTTTGTTGATTATGCGTTGGGAATTTTTATGGAGATGCAAAATGCTGGTGTAAGACCAAGTGGGTTCACGTTGTCGATTTTAATGTTGCTTGTGTCGTGTGCTCATCATGGTAAGCAGATCCATGGTTGCATAGTTCGTAGTGGTCTGAATTTATCGAATGTGGTGCTTGGGAATTCATTAATTGATATGTATGGGAAGCTTGGACTTCTTGATTATGCTTTTGGTGTGTTTTTTACCATGGAGGAGTTGGATTTAATCTCTTGGAACACTTTGATTTTGAGTTGTCATAGATCTGGGTACAGAGAATTGGCACTAGACCAGTTCTGTTTGATGAGAACCACAGGGCATTCGCCTGATCAGTTTACTATGTCGACAGTCATTAGTGTCTGTTCGAAGTTGCAAAATTTGGAAATGGGTAAGCAAATTTTCGCTCTCTGCGTCAAGATGGGATTTATTTCTAATAGCATTGTATTAAGTGCTGTTATTGATCTGTTTTCTAAATGCAACAGATTGGAGGATTTAATCCAGCCCTTTAAAGAAGTAGATCAATGGGATTCAGCCCTTAGCAATTCCATAATTTCAAGCTATGCAGCACATGGTTTTGTGGAGGATGCCATGCAACTCTTTGTGCTGACAATGAGGGAGAACCTCAGGCCAACTGAGTTCACACTAAGCAGTGTTCTAAGTACTGTTTCCACTTTGTTCCCAACAGAGCAGGGGTGTCAAATTCATGCTTTGGTTGTTAAATTGGGTTTCGAGCCAGATGCAGTTGTTGCTAATTCACTTGTGGAAAACTATTCTAAGGTTGGCTTGATTGATTATGCTATGAAAATTTTTACCGATATGGGTGTACGAGACCTGATATCTTGGAACACTATGATTTTGGGTTTGACTAACAATGGTAGAGTGTATGAGGCACTGGACATTTTTAAGGAACTAGTTCAGGGAGGTCCTAAACCAGATCGAACAACTCTGGCTGGAGTGCTTATGGCTTGCAATTATGGGAGTTTTGTTGATGAAGGAATGGTTATTTTTTCTTCAATGGAGAAGGAATATGGAGTTGTACCTGGGGATGAGCATTATGCTTGCATAGTGGAGTTATTGAGTCGAGATGGTAAAATTAAAGAAGCAATAGATGTTATAGATGCAATGCCTTGTGAACCTAGTTTTGTCATATGGGGATCAATTCTTCACATTAGCGTGATTCATGGAGACTTGAAACTCACTGAAAGAGTTGCAGAGAGGATGATGGAGTTGGAACCACAGTCATCTCTACCTTACTTGGTATTGTCTCTGGCATATGAGATGAGGGGCAGATGGGAGAGTATAGTTCGAGTAAGAAACTCCATGGAACATAAACTTGTCAAGAAGGTCACTGGCTGCAGTTGGATTGGGATAAAAAACCACATATATATGTTCAAGGCAGACCAAGTACTGCATCATGGAGGTGAAGACATTTATTTGGTGTTGAGATTATTGACTGGGGAGATGGAGGATAAAGATTATTCTGATCTTCATGTATACATTAACTGATATAGTTATTGATATAATCCTGTTTGAGTTCATTTTACCTTAATGTTGCCGTAATTGTTGAATGCTAGGTTTTAGAAGAATAATGCGTACAGCTATCATTGTGGAATTGCTTTTCTGGCATCATATAAACTAACCAAAGGTTCAATTTTTAAATTGTCTTTGCAGTTGAAATTGCTTCTGTTTCTGTATATCCTAATACATTAACATCTTATTTTTTCATCCAAATGACTTTGGTTGATAGAGATAAAATATAAGAAAAACAATTTTTTTTAGTCATTTTTGGCATCATGCCTTGAACTTCTGATAATTGATTTCTAAAATGCTTGAAATCAAGCTATAGTTTGAAAGTACTCACCTGAAATGAAAAAATTCTAAAGGAGACATGACTCTGGTCTAGTCCTTTCTTAAATTCTTATATTTCTCAGGATACAAAGAAGTTGCGAGCGAGTCTATGCCTTGAATGAATAGTAACAACAGCAGTCAGAAAAGGAATGAAGAGACGGATGGATTTATTGTTGAAACTTGAAAGAGTCAATTCACTTCAAGGTGGGGCACTAAATTTTCGGACTGATGCCTAGGTCAATCTTCTAAACATCATTGAAATCCCTTCTTGTGGATTATTAACCGAAGATCCATAAAATGTTCAAGTTCTGGGCTCCTTGTCTTTAAATGATTTGATACTTTTTGTATGGATCCAGCTGATTCTGGCCTTCATAGTAGGCCATAAATCATTCTTGAATACAAGAAATCTCACAACAAATGAGGTACTTACATTTGAATTTACTGCATATGGTATCTTCCATTTAATTTTCTTGCTCTATCAGATGACAGCTTCAGGTTGATGGATACTTTCTACTGAAGCCCCTAATTCATTTATGCTATGCATGATAAGAGTATTCTCAAGGAAAATATCAAGTGTTCTACTTCAAGCAATAAACATGTAAAACCAATTTACCACAGATTTTGTTATCAGTCTGGTGGGTATGAACCATTCTAGCAATTGCTATTGATGTGAAGATTCGGTTCCTTATAAATCTGTTAAACTCCGGTCATGATAGGTTGTCTATGGAATTTGTAGCTTTGTCTTTCATGTTGCAGTTTGTCTTACCCCCAAAAAAATGGAACAAACAATATGGGTTAGTGCTTCATTAGCTATCGCCAAAATTTCCTGTATTATACTTGTCATTTGTTGTTATAGATTTTTAAGCTTTCATTTTTTCATAATCTCTCCCATTTGGGTCTTGCCATAAAAGTTTTTTTCACCATTAGCAATAAGATTATTTGATATTCTGAATTTTAGCAAATGACATAATATGATATTCAATCTCACAAATATTCTTTGTACAAATGATCTAGGAATTAGAGTTTTTGTCCCTCATTGTTTGATGTGGTGCATTTGGCAGGAGTGGAATAACTGGCATTTTGAGAACTTGGAGAAAACAGTTTCAGATTTCAAACCTTTCTTCTTCAAGACTCTTCTGGATTGGGCTGCAGTGTTAGGATGTCATTCTTTCGCTTCTGTTCATGATTTATTTTATGTTCATGGGTTTTTGGACTTTTGCTCTTTATGCTCTTGATTTGTACTTTGTCCCTGATGTATACTACCTGTAAATGCTAGTGACTCTTTTCTTCTTTTAATAATATATTTTTATTACTTATCCAAAAAAAAAGAAAAGAAAGAGTTTTTGACATGAGAATATCTAGAATGTGAGTATTGAAAGGCCTTGTATATCATGTAGAGAAGGCAATTTTAACGTAAGAATTAAGTTAGATAATTGGATTCTTTGATCCATCTAACTTTAACTTGCTCTATCAAATAATCCTTCAAGCAGTACTTGCATGATCAAAGTTTTAAATTTGATTATCTTGAAGCACTCAATACAACTAGGATGATTTTTGGCATTATGAAACCCTAATCGGGACGAGTGTTGGTGGATTTATTGTTACAATTTCATTTTGTCTGCATTTTAATCTGTGAAGTAGTTTACTTCTAGATTTTGAAATCTTATTATATATGCATTAAGTTTTTTGAACAAAGGAAATATTAAAATTTTAAACTTGAAACGTTTTAGTATTATCTTAAATTAAGGGTATAGTGGTTCTGAATGGCTTGACTTCTTCACAGTGGACATAAATAACTATTTATGTTATTTAACAACTAAACCAAATATATTAATTCAGCTCTATGCTTTTCTCAAAAAAAAAAAAAAAAAAAAAAAGTTTTATATAATTAAAAGCTTAAGCCCAAAAAGGCTTAGACCTTTTGAGTGATCCAATACCCAAAAGGGCTAAGCTCAATTAGTACGTGTTCAATTATGTTATATAAACTACTAATTCTTTTCATTATTATTCAATGTGAGACTTCTTTCTCATATGTGAAGAAGTCAATTGTAGCATTGCTTTGTTAGGTTACTCAAGTGTTGGCTTCCTTCATCGAGTTTCTTCACATAATCTTTGTCGATTTTACTTATTCCCTTTCGAATCGGGTGCATGAAACCTTGACCCTGGTCCCCATTTTTCAAAATCGGTATTGTTATGGCAATGGAAAAAAGATTTCCGAAAGATGATTGTGGTTGTGGAGGGTCGGTTCTTGGACGCAGATTCACTGTGTATAGCTTCTCTGGTCCTGATTCATCCTTAGTTACAGCAACAAAGAGTGTCCATATGAAGGTTGATAAGGTTTCAAAGGTTGTTTCTGATTCTCAAGGCCTTAATTGTCAGCATATTTTGCTCTGAGAGTTTCTATCATGGAAGCATCAAACACATACCTCTTTGTTATTATATTCTCCATTGTGATACCGAAACCAGGAACATATCCGGATAAGTCCTTTGGTGGGATGAGTGTAGCCGCTTCAAACTGCGGAGACTCAATGTAATCATCTCCAAAGGTTGTAGCTGCCCAAATCTTGAGGAACAGAAGAATGATAACGCGTCTGCAATCTTATGCGACATGCAAGCTCCAATATCAATTGCACCGCACTCAAACACGTTGAGTTACATCAGTGAGAGCATCGAGTTGAAAAGGGATTAACTTGCTGAGTTCACCAGGAATTGGACTGTTGATAACATCAGAAAGTTTGCACTTAACTTGTGTTTTCACACAAGGAATCCCTTCGTCGTTGCAATGTATGAAACGGTTCTCTTTCAAGCGTCCAGCTAATGGGTAGTGTTAAATATTAGCATTGATACACCATGTTGAATATGCTAGTATGGATGTGGAAGCGAAAGCATAAAGTATAGAACACATTACGTGGTTCAGCCTAATGGCCTACATTCACAGAGGAAACCCTAAAGGGCTACATCAATAATATATTATAATGTAGTACAAATCCTGTGTTACAATGAATCATAACATGTGTATATATAGTAGACTAAACTCTAGATTAATAGACTTCTAGTACAAGTAGGAGACTTGGCTTGCACACAAAGTAGAATTAGGCTTGGGCTTATATTAATGGGCTAATATATCTCTAACAGGTAGTAATATTTGGTTAAGACCTTCGAGAGAGAGTTCTTAAGGCGGTTGGATATGTCATCGATGTTGAATTCGATGTCAGAATGATCTGGAGCATAGAAGAGGACCACGGGATTATAGACTGGAGGAGATAGTTTATCATTAAAGGAGAGTTTGTAATGGTTAAGGTGGTCAGGTGTTGGAGAAGAAGGCTTAATTATCTCTTTAGAGATTACTTCAATGCTCAATGTTGCTATAATGGGCTGCTTATTCTAATTGTTTGATTGTGTGTATGTGTGCATTTTTTTTGTTCTGTAACAATGGACTTAAATAGAGCTTGCCGGCGGGGTAATGGCATTGAAATGAAAACAAAAATCAAATTAAACAAAGCATCACCTCACACTTCCAGTTCATAGAGTATTAATTGAAGTTATCAAAAAAAATTTTTTTTGCTAAATTGCAAATTACTCTCCTAATTAAAGTTTGGAAATTTTTGGATTTTAAATCTTAAAATTTCAGAATTTAAATTTTATCCTCAGGAGTTCCATTTGTATCAATAGCTCCTCCATTCATATTTTCCGTTCAATGCCATATAAGCTTACCGCGTGTGTTTAATTAATCCAATAAAATGATGGCATGTCATTTTTATTATGCAATGTCATTTTTATTATTTCTATTTTTTTAGGCTACAAAAATGATGTGGTATCATTTTATTGGACAAACTATACATGCGTGACAAATTTATGTGACACTTAACTGAAAATATGGATAGAGTGGTTGCTAATGCAAAAGGATTAAAATTTCATAGTAGGCCCTAAATCATTCTTGAATACAAGAAATCTCACAACAAATGAGGTGCTCATTTATCACCAGCTTGAAGAAATATTCATAATTAGAGGCACCAATTTGCCATGCTTGACATATAATACTCGTACTATATACGTATACTAGTAGATGCACCAGGAAGCTCTTGTAGAACTAATTGCATAACCTTATCAAAAAAAGGATCAGAACTATGTAAGTGACCCAGTACTAATTCATTAAAATGTATTTCATATAAAATAAATAAATAAAAGCTGCCCTAATTTTTAGTACAATGGATACAAAGTTGAACATGCTCCAAAATCCCATGTTGCTGCCTCCTACTTTACGCCTTATTTACACGAATTCGTTGCCCTTCTAACAACTGCAATGAAAAATATGTATTAGGGTAATGAAATGTCCAAACAACAGCTAAAATAGATAAAAAGAAAACCAAGTTCTCAACAAGGTTCCAATTATTATCAATAAATGAATAACTATCTACATGAGAAACATGGCAGTATGTGGCCCATCTCCGTGTATGTGATAAGGAAAGAATACAACATATCAGATGAGAAAGCGGCACCAAGAAAGATACAATCAGGATATTAGAATTTAATGTGTAAAAAAAAAAGTTATAGATAATTAAGCCCAAAAAGGCTTAGGCATTTTGGAAGTGCACATTTTAACCCAAAAGGCCTAAGTTCAATGAGTATTTGCTCAATTATGTTATATAAATTACTAATTCTTCTCATCTTTATTTAATGTGGGTTTTTACTCACATAAAGCAATGCTATACATATACTAGGGAATTATTTAAAAAATCTATCAAGATCTATGGCGGTGCAGAATGGGGGTTATATGTGTATACTTTGGCAGAGCGTTTGTTTAATATTTCCTAATATTCGTGTAAATCTCACTATTTCGATTTGGAATGTAGTAGAGATCATGAGTCCTTCAGGGTGATAGGTTGCTATCACCAATTATGATAACTTAATCTTACTATTTCGATTTTGGAATGTAGTAGAGATTATAAGTCCTTCAAGGTGATAAGTTGCTATCACCAATTATGATAACTTCAGGCTTTTCCGATCGCAATTTTTTCATAATTTTTTTTTCCACTTTCATTTTTGTGTAGCATCCATGATTGTTCAATTATATAATCCGACGACCATGCTAATATAATTAGCCTCAGCCCAAATCAATCAATCTATAATCAATAACATATGCTATATAATCCGACGACCATGAATTTTTTTTTTTTTTTTTTACATAACAACTTCTTCAAAACGTCCTTCTTAAAACAAAATAAAATAAAACTCTTTCTTGAGAAAGTCTCCTTTTTTATTTTACATACACCTCATGGACCTTTTTTATTTATATATATATATATATATTATATCAACTTCTTGAAAACGTCCTTCTAAAAAAAAAAAAAAAAAAAACCTCTTGAGAACGTCTCCTTTTTAACTTTATATACACCTCAGGGACTTTTTTTTTTTTTTTTTTTTTTTTGTCTTTTCCATATCTTCTCCAAGAAGTTTAGGGTATTTGATTTGTAAGTGGACTCTTTTTAGGTGGAGAATATATATACTCACACACAGTAATTAATTTGCTGTATTTTTTCATTCTCCTACCAATTGTACAGTTTTTTTTATTTGGTTTTTCCTTCTCGATCCTATCTACAGCATCTACAACCTTACAAATATGTATTTGTTTACTCTAATTTTTATTATTATAATAATAAAATTGAATAGGTTTGATATATTGTTGCTTTTGTTTTAGCTAATTAACTTAATTTTGATATATTTTTTATGCTTATGGTTTGAGAATCAATTATTAAATATTGTTAGACATGCTTTCATGGTGGTGTATTTTCCAAGAGAATTGATATATTAATTTTTACAAATCTCTTATTCTTCTTTTGGAAGATCTATTATTTTGTATATCATATATGATTATACGTTTATGACAATGGTTCCAATGATGATATGTTGTTTCCATCCTCTCAATTTTGATTTCAGAGACAATCTTCTTTTTGGCTTATTATTAAGAAAATATTTGTTATAATTTATTAATTATTATCATTAAAGTTCTTTTACATGCACATTATATATATATATATATATATATATATATATATATATATTTATATGTGTGTGGAGGGTGAGCTCCCCTTTAGAAGGTACTGTCCGCTTTGGGTTCAGGTGTGACCCTCACAGTTTTGTCCCACATCGGGAAACTACGCCTCCCACCTTCAACTTATACATGATGGTACACCTTCACTTAGGCCCAGCACTTATAAGTCGGAGGTGGGAGGCGTAGTTTCCCGATGTGGGACAAAACCGTGAGGATCACGCTTGAACCCAAAGCGGATAGTACCTTCTAAGGGAGCTCACCCCTCCACAATATATACACACAAACACACACACACACACACACACACACACATATATATATATATATAAAATATATAAAATCTTGACATTAATTTGGTGTTAGATTATTGCTAACAAAAAGAAAAAGGATTAGTACAATTTTAGAACTCCTTATTTGATAGTTCAATTTATATATTTTTTTTGATACACAAGTTATTTTTTTAAATTAGTATTTTGTGAACTAAAATAGTTCACCAATAAGTATACAAATATGAATTTCCAAAAATTAGGCCGTAACTCTATATATTTACTATTGGTTAACTTTGAATGTATATATAAATATTAATTGATATAAATGGAAAAATAATATTTCAGATACATGCTGGACATGCAAGTTGGAGACATAATAGAACTTACAAATATGCAAGTCTAAATAAGCATACAAATATGCCAAAGAATCAAATGTAAGACATAAAAACGGAGGGAGACAGAGAGCGAAAAAGAAAGGTGCCTGCTACACAACTATCCAATATAGAAGAAGAGATAAAAATGATAGAAATATGTTATTTATTTAATTAAATTAATTCTATTATGTTACACTTAAAAGAGGATGTTTGTATTAAGTTTATGCTTGTGGTTGTGGGTGGACATCAATGATATCATCATATCAACTGATCAAAGAGTCGTGTAATCATGATAGCATAGTTTATCCTAGGGGTGTCCAGACCCGACCGAAGCCCGACAACCCGGCCAAACCGCCTGACGCCGACCCGATTTCAGCCCGAACCGAAGGTCCAGTTGGTCGGCAGCGGGTTTCTGTTCTCAAAAACCGACGTCGGCGGGTTGAGTGGCAGGTTTGCATCTCGAAAACCCTAGCAACCCAAACCCGATCGGAGCTGTAAAAAAATCCAGCCAAATCCTGCAAAAACAAGCCAGATCTGGCAAGATCTCGACCAGATCTGGCGAGATCTCGACCAGATCTGGCGAGATCTCGACCACATTCAGCTAGATCTTGTAGGATTTAGTTAGATCTGGAAAAATCCAAGCAATTTTTAGCGAAAAATGCAAATTCCGGCGAAGTTTTTCTAGTTTCCGGCGAGATTTCCAATTTCCGGCAGGTTTTTTCCAGTTTCCAGCAAAATTTTCCAGATTCCGGCGAAATTTTGGTATTTTTTTGATAGAGTTTTAACCTATTGAGTTCATTTCTAATAATTGTATTCTTTATCATCAAATCAAGACACCAATGGATTTTTGGTATAGACAGAGATTAAATCCTAGATGTGGTACGTTTTTGTGATCATGGATTTTATTGTTATGTTACAATTTTTGTGCTAATGGATTATGGATGTAGTACGTTTTTCTCCACTGTTAGTGCAGTCTTTATTAATTTCAGTCTTAGGCTCTTAACCAAAATATCCATCTAGTAATACCCTTTCTCTTAGCTATATATATATATATATATATATTGCTTACTAAAAAAAATACATTGTTTGCAGCTTTGTCACCCCCCCCCCCCCCCAATATTATTATTAATTCTCAAATATGATAAAGAGAATATAATGAAAGTTACAAGTTCTCCTTTTGTACTATTTTAATATGTTGTATTTCAATACAGTTTTGAAGAACCTAGATTCAACCTTGATGAGAAAGAGAAAAAGATTGAGTCATTACATTTTGTTAATTTTGACCTTTATAAAGATTGAAAAAGAATAGTTTAGAAAAAAATTATTTTTTGTTAATATTGAGATTTATGTTAGAATGATAACATTGCTATTGGTTAACTTTGGGAATATATTTACTATTGGTTAAATTTATATATATATATATATATATATACACACACACACTAATTGATATAAATGGAAAAATAATATTTCAGATACTTGCTGGACATGCAAGTTGGAGACACAACAAAATTTGCAAATATGCAAGTCTAAATAAGCATACAAATATGCCAAAGAATCCAATGCAAGGCATAAAAATAGAGGGAGACAAAGAGAGAGAAAAGTACTTGCTACACAACTTTCTAATATGGAAGAAGAGGTAAGAATGATAGAAATAAGTTATTTATTTAATTAAATTAATTCTATCAAACTTTGATAAGTTTCTCACTATTGTTTTGAATATATAATTTTTATGTATGTATATAAAAGTAATTGTAATGATGTGCAACAATTATAAAGTTCACTCTCACATATGTCAAAACCATCCAAATGCAAAGAAAACACACTTTTAAAATCAGCTCACCTCAACACATGTAACAACAAAACTCATATGGTTGTTCTAGGAAACCAACCCACAAATACCCATTACTAAAATAGACAACCAAAACACCCCATCAAAGCAAACACCTCCAAAAAGATTGAAATTTTTGGATTTAATAATTAAATCTCTTGCTACCCAAATCCTTATAACCCTCTAATCTTCCAATATTCACCAAACTCATCAAGTCTATACCAAAAACATCATAAAATAACAAAACCCAATGTATTTCACAAAAGAAATTGATAGAATACTCATTTTTTTACCTTGGGTTTGATCCACTTTGAAATCTCATGGAATTTGGCCATTAGGAGGATTAATAGAGAGAAATCCTCACTTCCTTGGAGGTCTTAACTTAAGAAATGGAAAATGAGGAAGGAGACATGGGCTTAAGGATTCGGTCATGGCGGGGGAAGTGAATGAGAGAGTAGAGAAGAGAGAAGAGAGGGGAGGGGCAGTTGAAAAAGATGAGTGGGGGCAAACCAACATGTAGTGGAAATAGGGTTGGTGTTGGTATGGATAAAATTATGAAAATGCCCCCACATAAAATCATATTGCCAAAAACTTTTTTTTTTTTTTTTTTTTTGAGAATGAAGCATACTTATTTTATTCATCAAAAAAGGCTGAATCAGCCTGAACAAGATGGCATATGTCTGGTGGTACATCTTCCATCTAGACATTTAAAATATGCGTATTAATAGCCCGTCTGGCCAGTGCATGAGCCACAGTATTCCCTTCATGGCGTACATGAGAAAAGCTGACATGTTGAAAAGAATTAGATAAAAATTTAACGTCCTGTAGCAAGTGGCCATGTAAGGCCAGGGAAGGACTTGGGTCTCGGAGCTCATTGCAAATGGTTTCTGAATCTCCCTCGACGACGACCTTGGTGATCCCAACTTCTAATGCAAATTCCACGGCTCTCCTAGCTGCTAGCGCCTCGACCTAAGCCATCGTTGTTAGGAGTGGCAGTTGCTGCGACAGTGATGCCATTACTGCTCATTCATTGTTTCTAATAATGACACCAACTCCGGCCTTCTCTAGCTACGAGAAGATAGCACCATCGTAATTTACTTTGTAGGTCCCACAGTCCGGTGGCTTCCATCTGGTGTGATTCCTGTGCTCCGGCTTTCCTACGGCGGGATGAATAAGTTGGAACTCTGTTTTTCGGTCTTTGGACAGAGTATGTACCTAATCCAAAGTGCAAGCTGTTTCCTTGAAGCGAATCTTGTTTCGACGATTCCATATAGTCCAGCTCGTAAAAGCCAAAAGAGCCGCATCGTACTTCTCTGTAAACGCTCATTTGAAAATCTCCTTGATTCCCCATCCTTTCATCTCCGTGAGCCATCTCCACTGGGGCTCCATATTCCACAAAACCTGCACATCAGAACAAAAGAAAAGAGCATGTGAGCAATCTTCTTCTTCCTCTTTGAAGGTTTCACATTGCCCATCTTGTGTTATCTTCCTGCGACACAGATTCTTCTTGACTGGTAGTGCTTCTCTGCTAGCTCTCCATACAAAATTTTTGATCTTGCTAGGGACCTCCATGCCCCATACTTTCTTCCAAAAGGATGTATCTTGATCTGAACTCTGAGATTGATCTGAACTCTCATGTAAAAATCGGTAGCCCGATTTTACTGAGTAGTTGCTCAAGGGAGTAAAGGGCCAAATCAGCTTGTCCGATTGATTTGTAGAACTCAGAGGAATGTTCTTGATAATCTCTGCTTCCTGCATTGTGAACACATGATCAATAACTTCAGTCCTCCAACTTCTAGTCGCCGAATTTATTAGGACTTCTACACATGAATTTTCCTGACCAAACAGAACTGGAGTTGAAATTTTGGCTGAGGATTTGGCTGGCAACCAACTATCACCCCATATCTTTATTTGCTTCCCATCTCCCACCCTCCAAAGTGCCCCTTTTAAAATAACTTACCGGCCTTTTAGAATACTTTTCCATGCGTAAGAAGCCGAGGATGAGTCCTTAGCATTAAGAATAGTACCCCTAGGAAAAAATTTGGCCTTAAACACTCTGTAAAACAAAGAGTTGTCATCGTGGAGTAGTCTCCATGCTAACTTAGCCAGCATTGCCTTGTTAAACATAGTTAGGTCTTTAAAGCCCATTCCCCCCTTATCTTTATGTTGACACATGTCCTCCCACTTCACCCAGTGTACTTTCCTCCTATCTCCTCTTTGTCCCCACCAAAATTTCCTTATAAGGGTCTCAATTTCATGACATAAAGTGATGGGGAGTTTAAAACAACTCATTGTGTAAGTGGGTATTGCCTGTATGACTGATTTGATTAGGACTTCCCTTCCGACTTGAGACAAGAGCTTGCCTTCCCAACCCTGTAGCCTTTTCCAAACCTTTTGCTTTAGTTTGTCAAAGCTTGCTCTTTTGTTTCTACCCACCATAGCCGGCAAACCCAAATATTCTTCGTATTGCTTCAGCTTAGTTACTCCAAGGGCTCCCATAATTTGCCTTTGCATGTCGCCTGAGGTAGATTTGCTAAAAAAGAGAGATGTTTTATCTCTATTCAACTTCTGCCCTGACACCTTCTCATAAGAAGATAGGGTATCCATCACCTTCTGACAATCATGAATGGTAGCCCTGCAAAACAAGAGGCTATCATCTGCAAAAAGTAGGTGGGTTAGTTTAGGGCCATTGCGACAAATAGAAACTCCCTGGATGTCACCTCTCTCAGCTGCTTTTTGAATCATTCGATGTAGGCCTTCTGAGCATAATAGGAATAGGTAAGGTGACAGAGGATCACCCTGACGTATACCACGACTCGATTTTATTTCTCCAAAAGGTTCCCCATTGATCAATAGGGAATAAGTAACTGAGGTAATACACTCCATGATTAAAGCCACCCACCGGTCATTAAAGCCCATCTGAATCATCACCGCTTTCAAGAAAGACCACTCAACTCGATCATAGGCCTTACTCATATCGAGTTTGAGAGCCATGAACCCCGAATTACCAGAATTGTGATTCTTCATGTAGTGTAGTGTTTCAAAAGCAACTAAGATATTATCTGTAATAAGACGACCTTTCAGGAAGGCACTTTGACGTTCTGAGATAATTTTGGGAAGCATTCTCTTCAACCTATTTGCAAGAACTTTTGAAAATATTTTATACAACACATTACAGAGACTAATGGGCCTGAACTCAGAAACACTCTCTGGATTTTTTGTCTTAGGAATCAAAGTAATGAATGTATGGTTTAGAGACTTTGGCAGGGAACCCGAATTTAAAAAACACAAAATATCATGAATTACATCACCTCTAACCAACTCCTAAAAATTCTAGTAAAACAGTGGAGGCATTCTGTCCGGTCCAAGTGCTTTAAGTGGCGCCATCTGTTTCAAGGCCAATTCAACTTCCCAAGCATGAAAGTCACCGGTCAAACACTCATTCATATCCTCTGTGACAATCTGTGGAATGGAATCCAAGTCAGACCCTGAACTGTGTTGGAGGATGAAAATAATTGTTGGTAATAATCAAGGAAAATGGCCAAAATTTGATCTGGTTTGGTACAGCAAATATTTGCTTGATCTTTAATCCCAGTAATGAGATTCCTACGCCTCCTCTGTGTTGCTCGACAATGGAAAAAGCGGGTGTTTCGGTCTCCGTCTTTTAGATACATAGTATGTGACCTTTGGTGCCACATTCTTTCTTCTTTGTCCATGAGGGAATTAATCTCCTTTTTTAGCTCAACAAGTCTGACTGAACTCCCTCCCTGACGTGCCAAGTTCTCCACCTGTATAAGTTCCTTTCTTTTTTTCTCCAACTCTCACTGTACGTTGCCAAAACAGTTTCGGCTCCAACTTGTTAGTGCTTTTCCACAATTTTCAACTTTTCGAATCACCCTCGTGTTCCCTTCCTCTTCAAAACTGGCCAGCCAAACACCCTCCACTGTTTCTCCATAACCCTTATCACCTAGCCACATTTCTTCAAATCTGAACACTCTTTTCCTCAGTAAACAATCCAGTTCTGACTGTTCAATCCACAGAAACTTATGATTGGAGGTTGTGCTGTCCACGTGATGAACCCGAGTAACAGGATATTTTGCAAACCATTCATAGGAGACGACTGCTCTGTCAAGCCTTTCCCATATTGAAACCCCATTACTGTAATGCTTACTCCAGGTAAAGGGAGAGCCCTTAAAACCTATGTCCATAAAACCGCATTCGTCCAGCACGTCACGGAACAATTGCATTTGTCCATTCAGTCTTACCCTCCCTCCAAGCTTCTCTGAATTCTTAACAATCTCGTTGAAGTCCCCGGCGCACAGCCAAGGTAATGAGTTTTGTTGGTGTAAACGGCGAAGAAGGTCCCAAGACTCATGCCGTTTGTGTGTCTCTGGCTCACCGTAGAAGCCGGTAAACCGCCATACAGCGTCTGAGTGTTTATTGATAACCATATCAATATGGTTCAAAGAAGAGGAAACTACATCCACTAAAATATCATTCTTCCAGTAAACCACTAAACCTCCACTTCTATTTATCCTCTGAACAAAAAATTTCTTGTCAAAACGAATTCGATCCTTCACGTAATCTAGCCTTGCTTTGTCTACCAGTGTTTCGGCTAAGAACACGACAGAGGGAGCTTTCGCCTGCACCACATCCGCAAGCTCTTGAACTGCTAGTTGGTTCCCAAGCCCCCTGCAGTTCCAAACGATGCAACTCATTGTGTTTGGCGGGGTTGTGGCACAGCCTCCGTCATTATTTGAAAATTTCCTTTATCCTCGTGTGAAACTAGAATTTTCTTGCATGGTAACTCACTTAGATCAACAACCATGTCAATGGGACGCTTTGGGCCCACGGGGTCTTCTTGGGTGGATGTAGAGCCACTAAATTCACGTACAAGACGCTTCCATTTAGTCTGGGATGGGTTATTGGCGTGCATGGGGACGTTGGGAAGATTTGTCATGTCATGGAGTGTAGTTGCATGCGATCTGAGAGGTTGGTTAACCCGTGGTGGGGTCGGTGATGTGTTCTGAGTGGGTGCCAGCTCAGACCTTAACTTTTCCATGTCAAAAATCTGGAAGTTTTCCTTTTGAGGTGCAACATTCTCGGCAATACCAGAAGGTGGGGGATCCTCGTGAATTCCGAGCTCCTTATCTATATCCCTTAATTGTTGTGCGAAATACTCTCCCTTATTGTCGTGATCCTGGGGGATTGGGTTTGTGTTGCCATACATGGACATGGACTTTTGGTTTATGGAATTCTGGAAAACAGCAAAATCCGCTTCCATATCGGGTGTTTCCTTATTGGGTTGGGGCACTGGTTTTGACTTCAGTACCGGTTCTGTCACCGGACTAGAGTTCATCTCCCTTCGCCGCCGAGTAGACACATTTTCCACCCTATCCTCATAGAACCCAGATACCCGGACTACACCTTTCTTTACAGGACCCGTTTGGATGGGTCTAATCCAAGAACCGAATTGCTGATTTTCTACTCTGAGAGTGCCCTTACTTTGGATCCAAATGTCACAGTCCCTGTCACCATGATCAAAACAACCACACCAATAACATATGTTAGGTAAGCGTTCATACCTGAAACTTACCCATGTTTTTCCTTCTTCCTCAAAAGTGACTATCCTTCCACGGCAGAGTGATTGATAAACATCCATAGTGACCCTTACTCGAATATAACTGCCTCCCTCGCTGTCAGAGACCCTCGTTGATCTATCCACCCGGCCAATCGCCTCACATATGTCTTCAACGACTGATTTGTTCCTATAACCGATTGGGATGTTGTGTACTTGAACCCAAAAGGTCACCTTGTCAAATTTTAAGTCATCAATGGGAGTTTGTCTTTCATACCTCTCAAGAACCACCAAGTGTTTGTCGAAACTCCAGGGTTCACCAGAGATAATACGATCAATATCCTCTTTATTATCAAAAACAAAGAGAGCCTTATGAGATCCTTCCTTGCTCACCATAAATCCATTATCTGCTCTCCAAAGCGGTTTGAAAGTCTTTGCTACCGCCTCCATATTCAGTGCACGCTTGGTGAGAAAATGGGCTGCTATAATATATTCTTTGGAACACCTATCCTTTTTGAAACATAAGTCATCACCTTCCCTTTCGGATAGAGATAAACAATTCCAATGCCTTGTGAGATCCTCCATAGGAACACAGCCTAGAGGAAGAGAAAAAAGAGAAGAAAGAATGAAACCTGAAAACCGGCCAAGAGTAGAGAAAGAAATGAACAAGAGTACTGTTTCCCAAAACCCCGAAAAAAGAAAACCACTAGCCCTACACGTGACTTTGTCACGAGAGGGGAGAAGAACCTTACAAGAAGGTACGACAATTCTATTGCCTAAGAGAGGGGGATAACCACCTTTCTCAGCGACAGAGAAACAATTAGACTAGGGTTTTTTTTTTTTTTTTTTTTTTTTTTTTCAATGTTACAAAATAAGTAATAAATAACAAGATAAAAATAAAGAAGAAACAAAACTCCATTTTTGGACCTATTGTTACATTAACACAAACATCAACTTTACACATTTAAAAAAAAAATTGAAATAAACAAAAAAGCCAAAGAATAATAGTGACAAAAACCTTATTTTGTCACCAATGAAGCCTAATTTTTTTACCAATAGTGACAAAAACTTATTTTGTCACCAATGAAATCTAAATCTTATATATTGGGTGATGAGATTAGTATTTCGTCACCTATTATCTGTATTTGGTGACGCAAACCTTTCGTCACCATGGATCTCACTTTTGGTGATGAAAATGTTTGTCACCATAGACAACAGTACCACCTATGCCAAAAAAATTTCATGAGCTATAGTGATGAAAAACCTATTTTGTCACCAATATTAGTATATTTAGTGATGAAATATTGATTTTGTCACCGTAGTAAAACATTTTATCAAAATCAGTGATGAATTTTTTTCCCCCTCACCAAATGTTATCATTTAGTGAAGAATTTAGTTTTCCTCACTAGATTTCGTAACCATAACCCACTTTTGTTGTAGTCTCTACTTTACTCCTCCGCTCTCCCTCCATCCAAACTAGCCGCTAGTCTTTGGATTCCAAATTTAATATTTGCATCTCTTCCTAGTCTGATTCATTGTAGCTTCATCTAACTTTAGTCTTTAGATTCCAAATTTAGTTGTTTCCTATTTCTAAACGTGGAGAAACCGAATACCACAACTAGTTATAATCAAATACACAAATGACACAAATGGATTCCTTTCTATCTGTCTTTGAACTGAGAGAATTTATTTTATAATTAATATTTAGGTTTTAGGAATATAGGGGTTTATATAGTACTACATTGTTTAAAATCAATTAGCTTTTAGGAATCTTAAGGGTTTTTATAGTACTACATTGTTTAAAATCAATTATCTCTGTGTGGGTTCTAGTTAGCTCAACTGGTAAAGTCTCTGATGGTTGTATAAGAGATCTGGAGTTCAATCCCCGCTTACACAAAAAACTGATTGATGTCTTAGTCTGATGATAAAGAGCTATCATCAAGAGCTATAAATTTACAACCTATTCTGTAGTTGAGATGTAAACATAAATATACTTATTTAATTCACTTTCTCTCTAGTTGGCAGTGTAGATTTGATAAAGAGAGAGGAAGAGAGGAAAAAAGGGAAGAAAAAGATAGGAAAGAAGAGAGAGAGAAATAAGTTGTTTATATTATTGGATGTGATAGTTTATATTATTTTAATGAGTTGTATATAAAAATAAAAACTAGGATGTTGTGTGAAGTTATAAAATGAGTTGGTAAAAAATAGATAAAGTGGGTTTTAAGAATATAAAATAGACACTTTTTTACATCCTCAGATGCTAGTGCTCTTATACATATTTAGACCTATGAAAACTAAAATTTGACTATGAAACATACCATGTATATTTTCTTTGAAATGGAGAGGATTATGATGTCATTATTAATATTTTGACATTGATGATGCTTTCCAAAACCAACAATACTGAGAGTTATGATTAATTTTTGAAATTTGGGACATATTCTACTTGAACAATATTTGTTTATGTGTAATTTGCACGTTGATTATTGATAGAAATATATATTAAAAATTAAATATTTTAAATATGCTAAGGGTATGGGCAAGATATTAAAATATGCATGGAAGCATATATTTTTTAAACAATTGTATTCGTTTATTGTTATTTTATCACGTTAAATTATTTTTAATTTGTAACTTAGATCATGCACTTATATATATATATATATATATATATATATAGGGCCAGCTTAACACTAAATGTAATTGATGCAATCGTCTAAAGCCCTAAGTATAAAAAAGGCCACAAATTTTAATTTAATTAAGCCTATATATTAGTTAATAAATAAAATAATTTTTTTATCAAATAAAAAACAAAAAAAAGAGATAAAAATGCTACTTTCACAAAAAATTTCACAACACTTTTACTATAATTCCTAAGTAACAGGTTGTTACAGGTTATTATTGATGACAAAAAAATAATTTCAGTGATGGGTTTTATTGTGAATGTAGCACTTCTTTAAAAAAAAAAATTTCACAACATTTTTCACAATAGTTGAGTTGACAAATTTTTACTAGTTTTCACTTAGAGCATTAGCATTGGAGAATGCTAATGCCATATCTAAGGTCAATTTGGCATTTTATGCCTTAAAATCCATTGCATCAGACAATGCTAAACACAACTATTGCAAAAAATTTTGCAATAGTGCTACAGTACAATTCTAAAGTTAGAATTGTACTGTAGCAGTATTCTAAAAAAAATAATAATTTTTTATTCCCTTTTAAGACCGAAATTTCTCTCTCCTTTCTCTCATTATTTCAGTTCTCTTATCTCTCTTCTTTCTCTGTTTCTCATTTGCTCTCTCCTCTCTTTAGACCGAAATTTCTCTCTCTCTTCCTTCTGGTTCTGTGGTTGCTTTTTTTTTTTTTTTTTTGGCGTGGGTGACGGCGTGGGTCACTGTGGTGGTTGTGGTTCAAATCGGCGCTGGTGTTGATGGGTTGATGGGTTGTGGTTGTGGTTGTTGATGGGTTGTGGTTGCGGTTCAAATTGGCGCCGGTGGGTTTCAAATCGGCGCTGGTGTTGATGGGTTGATGGGTTGTGGTTGTGGTTGTGGTTGTTGATGGGTTGTGGTTGTGGTTCAAATCGGCGCCGGTGGGTTTCAAATCGGGTGGGTTTCAAATCAGCACTGGTGTTGATGGGTTGATGGGTTGTGGTTGTGGTTCAAATCGGCGCCGGTGGGTTTCAAATCGGCGCTGGTGGCTGTGGTTGTTGATGGGTTGATCGGTGCTGATGGGTTTTTGGTGCCGTGGCTGTGGTTGTTGATAGCTTGTGTGTTGCTAGAGGTTGAGGGAGAAGCAGAGGAAAAAAAAAATGTTGGAAAGCCCAGGAAATAAGTGTCTGAACAAAAATGACAGTTATAAAGAAATAATAAAGAAATATTAAAAAATAATATTTTAATAAAAATAGAGTTTTGGGATGTGAAGGTATTGTAAAATTGGATGGTATAATAGAATTGTGGGTTTTTAGAATTCTAAAATAGAATAGCATTAGCATTTTCCAATGCTAATGCTCTTAGGTCTACTACTAATGTCACTCTTTTACTTACCACTACCATTCTATCACGCAGTAAGTGTGAAAAGTTTTGTCAAATTTTATATGTTTATAGACTTCTTATTAAAAATAAAAATTCTACATAGTTCATTTTAATTAGTAATAATTTTACATCTAAAACAAAACAAGATAATAGAGTTTAAATAATATTTAATTTTTAAAATCATATTTATATATATAAAAAGTTTTAATTTTATTTTTCGTCGCCCTTATATATATAAAAAGTTTTAATTTTATTTTTCGTCGCCCTTATATATATATATATTTTTTTTTTGTGGAAACACGAACATGCACTGCTAATATGACCAAAAAAAAAATAAAGAAATAAGGGTGAGAAAAGAAAGAAAGCAAAGGCCATTCGTTGTTGCAAGTCCAAAGTGGCCAACCAAAAGATATCGCCAACGGTCAGTCAATAAAGAAAGCTGCGTGTTGCGCGTTAAAAAAAAAAAAAAATTTATATTATAGAAATATGGTTGTAGTCTTTGTAGACTTCTGTATTGATTCATGTTTTTTATTATGAAAGTACGGCTCGGTTGGAATTATAATGTTAAAATTATAATTTTTTAAGGTTTTGGTGCCTTGATGAAATTATCTAGAACATTAGGGAGCGGTGGTAATTTCAGAACGGCTTAATTTATGTGGATTTGACAAAATTGGACCCAAATTAACTTGGCCAATCGGAACCATAAAAAAATTAAAATAATATATCGGTCCGGAATTGGAGATGAACCTGTAGGGAAAACATGGTTTTAAAATCCGAACCGGACCGGGTGGTCCAACCGGTAAAACCGGGAACCGGATTGAAATACAGTTTTTTAAGCATAAAGAACCGGTATACCTGAGTTTTGAGAGAATCGGAAAAACCAGACGAACCGTAGGCCGGTTCAACCGGTCATAGAATAGGAAAAAATTAAAGAAAAATGCAGCTGCCAGGATCGGCCGTATCGGGGCATACCGGATTGTACCGGCCATAACGGGAAATATATCAGATTCTGGCCGAAAAATAAAAATCGGCCAGTATTTAAAAAAAAAAAAAAACCAAAATAAACAATGTCAATGGATAAGAATAAAAAAACAGATAGCTAAGATCCTCACTGTCGCCATGATGTTCTGGTAGTGACTCTATTTTTCCGTTCATCCTCTCATCTAGTCCTCCTTCTAATCTTCTTCTCCTTCGCGCAGCGTCCCAAAAGCCAGACTTCTTCCATCTTTTCTATTTCTTACTTTTTAAATTTTATTTTTTTTGGAGGACATGTGTAGCTTTTATGGCCTTTAAACTTGAAGTTTGGGCAATGTGCCTTTGATAGGACACTAACCCACGTGAACTTGATAATTCAAAGTTGTAAAAACTTTTATTTTTTTAATTAAAATCTTTTTAAAACCTTAGAAGTTTCCAACGCAGGTAGAAAAAGACATTAATTTTATTATTATTATTATCAACTAAATAGTAAATACATCAATGGCCTAATATTACTGATTAGCTCACACTTTAACTAAAGCTTAACATATTAAGTGAATTTTTTATTTCTAAATTTAAATTTCTTTTACAAACTATAGGGATTTAGCTTAACATATATAAATATATCAAATTAGCAGTAATCCCGAAACGGTACACCGGTATTAACTGGTACTGAAATATTTCGTTTTAATGACCAAAACGAAATGCCATCCGGAACGATATTGACTTCCTTGCCTTGTAAGCAAGACTGAAGCCATGACCAAAGGGCCATGACCAAAGGACCAAGTGCTCTTCTTGGGAGCTAATATGCAATATTATTAAATTTATAATAAATTTACATGATATATAGTTTCTAAACTTCTATGTCGTCTTTCTCAACATATTAAATATTACTAAATTAACTTTTTATTTAAGAATAATACCTATGCAATTTATGAATTTATTTTAAAAGTCGTTTTTAGTTAATTGAAATGATTTCTCTTAAAAGATTATGTAAGGACTGAGATTGAGCACTTCCACTGTTGAGTGAGTGAACTCAAGCCCAGCTAGCCCAATACAATGAATTTGTAGAGAGCGGGTTCAAGAATTAGGTCCTAGCACGCAGACAACACCCAATGTGGTATTCGCCACCATCAAATGCAGATGAACTGAAATTATCTTCAAAAGTCTGTCCTCGGCCCGGTATGAGGAGCTTGGTGGTGAATGTTTATCCCATTCGAATGGTCCCCCTTCTTTGATCTGTTTCTTCCTGTTATATAGTCCTCATTGGACGATCTTCACCTTCCACTTGTTGATCATCCAAACTTATGTCTGACTGCATGTCCCATCAGCCGCCTTACTAATCCTCCTGTTAGTTGCAGTAACCAAGACAGCACTGTTCAGGGGTCACTTCCCCATTAATGCGACCAAAATGCCAGTGGTGGGCATTTATTGGGGAGGTGACAGTTTTCCCTTGAACTGCTCCTCCATCGTGCTTCCATGGCTGATTCGTTGTACTTGTTCTTTCTCTTTAGATGCTCTGGAAGGCTACCTTTGGTGGCTTGTTGCTCCCCCCTTTCTATGATCTCGGCTAGCCGAGGACGTGGTCGTCCTTGGCGACGTTCCTTGGCAACTTGGGCCTTCTATGTTCATCCTCGGACGTTCCTTTATCCTCGGCATGGGCCTTGACCCAAATATAAAGTGGGCTGAGGTTGCCAGATTATTTGGCCCCACAGATTATTATAAAAATTTCTTTTTATGCTTATTTATGTTGTACTATTTTTTATTAACATTATAATGTACTATTTTATGTATTTTGTTTCAATTTTTAAGATATTTTTAGTAAATTTTGCTAATATTTACAAATTTAATATATTTATTTATATTTAAATAATTATTAAATTAATTATGACGTCATCACGGCTCGACCTCGGTTCGACCTTAAAAACCTTGAACCTCTCCCTTTTACGGTTCAATGAACGGTCCGGGTCTCAAAACCTTGGGGAAAACGGGTCAACCCTTACCTTACTCTCTCCTTTCTCTTACATTCCTCCCAAGCGAAAATCCATTTTCTCTCTCTTGATTTCACGCTCTATTTTCCCTCTCCCTATAGGAAGGACCTTGGGCCAAAGCCATCAAATTCTTTGTAGCATTGTCTATTTATAAGACTCTTTTTCTATTTCCTCTTAGAGTAGGAATACATTACCTCTTTAACAAGGAATTTATTCCCTCTTGGACTAGAAATACATTACCTTTTTAATAGGGAATAAACTTCCTTCCACACCAAGGAATAGTCTTTTATTCTACAATATGGAAATTCAAATTAATTTTTCATTCTTCAACTACGAAACCTAATTTACTTTCCAAGTCACAATTGGAATTTGAGATAATTTCCCAACAATAGCATGCTACAAATAAAGGTAAAAGTTCATTATTGGATGTGTAAAAAACTAACATCCCAACATTCATTTTGATAATGCATGAAAAATCTTACCCAAAAAAATAAAATTTTTTGCATGGATGAAAAGAAAAATCTCATCAAAATGACAAAAAAATGAAAAACACACAAAAAATAAATATTAGAGGATTATTATTGAAATTTCTACCCATAGTTATGCCCAATGATTAGAGTTTTGTTATATCATAGATCCTTAGTTTGCACTTTTGAGGACAACAGTGGACACACTTTTAGTAGATGATATTCACTTATGTAGGACAGTTGATCGGTTGTTTTTATATTAAAAAAGAATCATTTTCCCCATTTATTTTATGCACTACAGGCTTTTTATCCAACTAACAAAAGACTTCTCACTGCACTGTAAGTATTGAAATTATTAAGTTAAGAGAAATGATATGTCCACAATATTTTTACAACAAATCCTAAGTGACAAGTTGTTACTGGTTGTTATCATTGGGGTAAAAAAGTAATTTTAGTATTATGTTCAAATTTAAACCTATAACAACTAACCACTTATAATTTATTGTAAAAATGTTGTAAAAATGTTGTGGACATAGTACCTCTCTTAAGTTAGCACCTCTCTTAAGTTAATTTAACTCTAGCGGTTACCCTCTTACTAAATTACAAGAAGTTTAAATTACTACTTTGATTAAAATTCTATTAATAAATGCTTGAAATAATTTTAAAATTTGTTATTATTTTTTCTAAATTATTTTAATTAATATCTACTATAATATTTAGTTTTAAATAATAAAAAGATTGTTTTACACGATAGGTTTCTATTGTATAACTTAATGTAATTTTCTTTTATTTATATTCATTATTTTATTATTCAACTTTGAATATATTTATGAAAATTTCCTTATGTTTTATATATAAAATTTAATTGATTCGTATATGGAAAAGTTTTATATATATATATATATATATATATATATATATTTTATAGGGAAAAGTTATACATATTGTATTTAAGCATATCATGTAATATTTCAATATGTAGAATATTAATTTTAACATTAAAATTATAAAATTACATAAATTCAATGAATCTTAAATCTACCACCTCATATTGACAAAAAAGATAGAAATTTAATTGTTAAATTTATAGTTTTCTTGATGATAGAGGCTCTTGAAAAATCATTTTACTACGGAGTAGTCATTTTCTTATATATACACCAATAATTTAGTTTTGGATTAAGATCAAATGCCATACCCTATTTGCTATTGCTATCAATGATTGAGATTGAAAAAGAAAAAAGAAAAAAATCAATCCTAACTCTTAAGAGAAAGTTTTAAAAAAGTGATTTAGTAAAAAAATTTGTGAGAGAAATGAGAGTAATCACCAGTGACAATGATGTAATTGCATGAAATTTAGTAACAAAAAGGGAAATGATATCATTGGGAACAACTCATGCATTCAGGGGATGACCAACGCCACCTTTTGGCCAAATTCCTTCATTTAGGCCCCAAAATTCTCATTTTTACCTTTTTATTTTTTATTATAGTAATTTTTGTTTCCTTTATAACTTTTAATTTAAAAGTTTGAATATAGTCTTGTATGTTTTAAGGCGTCTCTTAGAGACATTAATTTTAATTTTGCAATTATCTTAATTTTACTCCTTTTTAGGACGTTTTCCTAGCCTCCTTAGATATATATATTTTTTTTTAACTTTTCAAAAGCATTGTAGATTTCAAGACAATTTAGATTCCATTTTAAAAAATATAGATGTTTTGTTTCTCTTTTCTCATGGATTCTAGAACTTATCACCTTGTGGATTTAAAAAACTCCTCATAGATTTGAGACCATCTTCTTGAAAGTAGATATGTTTTGCTTTTTTCCTTTTTGTGGCTTTCATGCCACATCATTTATAATTATAAAATTATTTATGAATCTTAAATCTTCCACCTTATATTGTCAAGAAAGTTAGAAATTTAATTGTTAATTTTTATGAAAAATCTGAAATTTAATTTTTAAATTTGTGGTTTTCTTGATGATAGAGGATCTAGAAAAGGCATTTGAGTATAGACAATAGTCATTTTCTGATCTTTACCCAGTACCCACGCCAATAATTAATTTTCCTCTATTGTTGCAATTTTTCCATCTTAATAGTTAGCGTTTACACCTCTGTCAGTGGATCTCGTGCACTATTCATGAGACTCACAAGTATTTTTTTCAGTTAAATTTTTATTAAAACTGAGTCTCACGGCGCTATTTACATATTTAAAAATTATTTTACTTCGGTATTTTTAATTTTCAACAATAAGTAGTATCTAAACACACCTTTAATGAAAAAAATCTCCAAAGTTTCAATTATCAGAACTCGGAAGCAACAGAGTCTTGCGGTACATAATTGCTTGAAGGATCAATCTAGATGAACAGGTGGCCCCACCTAGGACTAGGATTCGGATGACATTGAAGTCACAGCCAGCAAAGCTCCACAATATAGCTAATCGATCTACCCTTATCCTTGGACATAGACAAATAATCTATGGACAAAAAGGCGTATGAGAATAGAACTTCTCCACCACCACCATCTATGAACACAGTCATTAATTTTTGTGGATTGATATAACTGATCACCTTTTTCATTTTAAAAATTATTAAAGTACATACTATATACTATATAAGCCACGTTTTTTTGTCTTTTCTTTAACATCTCCTAAAATAAATAAAAGCATGACCCATCAGGCCGTCATCAATCTTTCTACTACAAATTGAATATTCTGTTTCTCATTTCTCTCATCAAGGTTCAATTTAATCTTCGCAAAATTCTCCATTGCTGTTATTCAATGGCAAACTGGGTGATAAGGTCAAGAACCATTGCCCATCATCTAAACAAAAAGATGGGCTCGTTGGGAATTCTCAATCTTAGTTCTTGGAATAGTACTTCTAATTCCTTTCATTCGAGTTCTTCAACAATGCCACTTGGTGACAACCATGGAAGACCACATGCAATTTTTGGTGATTCAGCTACCCATATCGTTCGGCGTTTCAAATCCACCGAAGCTGAAAGAGTGTGCGATACGAAGTACATTAACCAGGATGGAGGTGATCAGGTACTACTATTTTCTATGTTGGTTTTAGACTAGAGACCCTCTATATGCATTGAAAATATCATACACGTTTAGTAAAAATTATTCATTTTTTTTAAAAAAAAATTCAGCTATTTAGACTGATTTAAGGAATAAGGATTCTCGGGAAGGTTGTTTAACTCTAAATTAATTATGATGGATTCTTATATTGGAATATATATATATATATATATATATATATATATCTGTTCTTGCTCTGTTTTTTCTTTTTTAGAGCTAAAATTATACATCAAGAGAGTATAACGAGGATTAAAAAAATACACACACATGTGATAATCATTTTATTCATGTTTCTTTAATCTTTTTGGGATAGAAATACTTTTTTTTAGTGAATTTTCATAAGAAAAGTGGATCACGTAATATGTTGAACCATTAACCTTAGAAGCAGCACAATTGATCGCAAAGCATACCTCATGAGTCATGAAGTGGCGACCTTCCCTCTTTTATCATTTGAAATATCAATGAATTTTTCAACTTAGAATTATTTGGTGTTAATAACCTTATCTTATCCTCTCCCTTGGGGCCAAAAACTCACTAAAAAAAAGAAAGCTATTGATCCAATCCTTTTTCCCCATGTTCTTTTAGATCAGTGTCTGTCATGTCAAATAATATAGGACAATAATGGAAGCCAAATTTGGTTACGTTGCGTGTATGGGCGCAATATATTACAGAGATGGGACCATCCCCCCCTCTCTCTCTCTCTCTCTCTCTCTCTCTCTCTCTCTCTCTCTCCTTCAATATTCTTTGGGACTTGAAGTTGAAGGTTCGTCCCCATTTCACTCGTTTTCTTAGAAAAAAAAGAAAGAAAAGAAAATAGCTAAACTTTTGGAAAATGAAAATCCAAAATTGGTGAATGAGGAAGGGGAACTCGACCCAAACATGGTTATCTCATGTGGTGTAATAATTATTTTATGTATCAGACTTAGACATCATCTCTTTGATAACATGTGAATTTCACAACGGTATGAAATCCACATATTATGAAAAAAATGGTATGCATACTGAATGTATTAGGAGAAAGTATACTATGTTTCGGTAATACTAACTCAACATCTGTTTTGGTATTTTCAACCCAATAAATGAGTGGGGCACCTGTTTCAAAAAACCACATCAGACTACTCCAATAAATTAATAACAATCTTTTATAATATCAAGAAACTAAATTAATCATTTATTGGAGTAGTCTGATGTGGTTTTTTGAAACAGGTGTCACTCATTTATTGGGTAAGAAATACCAAATCAGATGCTGAATTAGTATTATCGAAACATGGTATACTTTCTCATGTATAAGAGCTTGTTTGGATTAGTGGGTTTTTTGATCATATCACTCAGTTTTTATAACTGAGTTCTCAAAACACGTGAGTCCCCTAAAAAATTTTGTGTTTGACTTGGTTTTCAACACTTGTTTCCATCACTCAAAACTCAAAAATTTGAGTTAGTGTGCATTTGGGAAGCGCGTTTTATGCTTCCCAAACGCGTTTGCGTTTCTATCTTCTTCTTCTTCTTCTTCTTCTTCTTCTTTTTTTTTTTTTTAACTTTTCAGCGTTCCCAGAGAAGTAAAGCTGACTTTTTCATTGTTCACGGTTATTGTGCGGCTACTGTTCAATGAACAGTAGCCGCACTTGTTGACTTTTGTCTATGAACAGTACATTCGTGCACTATTCACGGACCCACAACTTTCACTTTTTAACAACTTTTTCATTAAAAATGGGTCACACGGTACTATTCACACATTTAAAAATTATTTTGCTATAATGTTTTCAGTTTACAGCTGTATCCAAACGGACCCTTAGAGTGATGGAAACAGGAAACAACAATTGGGTGTTTTCAAAAATTGAAAACTAATTCTTAGTGACACCAACGTAAATATAAGGACTTTGTGGGGCCCATAACTTGTGTGTTGTCAAGTCAGACCCACTCATCACCTACGGCATTTTCTCCTTCTTTCTTTCTTTCTTTCTTCTTCAGACCCACTCCAAGGCTTTTTTTTTCCCCCTCATCTTATTCTTTATTTTTCTTTCTTCTTTAGACCCACTCCAATGTGTTTTTGTGTGTGTGTGTGTGCGCGCGTGTGTGTGTGTGTTCTTCTTCTTCTTTCTTTCTTTCTTCTTTAGACCCACTCCACCATTTTCATACATGCATAAATTTATATCCAGAAACAAAAACCCACACCTCATTTTCATGATTTTGGTTTTCGATCTAAGGATTCTTGGGTTTGGGTTTGGGTTTTCTGTGTTTGTGGGTTTGGATTTGGCAATTTGGATCACCAATTTAAAGATTTTATGTTGGTGGGTTTGGGTTTTCTGTGTTTGTGGTTATGGCTTGAAGCTTGTTCTCAACATGGTGGGTATACCTAAGGTTTGAAACTTGAGAGGTTGTATACCATACTAGCAACTGAAGATCGCTTCATGAAATAAAAATAAATTGGATTTGATTAAAAAAAAATTTTCTCTTTTTTCTCTGAAAAAAGATCTACAATAAGGTAGTTTAGTTTATAAATTAAAGCATAAAGCAAAATGCATCTCACTTTGTTATTATCTTTGACAACTTTTTTTTGTTTTTTGGTTACTTATCTTTGACAACTATCTTTATTATAAAAGTATTCATTCTTTATAAAAGTAATTGGGTTGAGTTAAATAAGTTGAAAAAACTATCAAGCTAAACTCAACGCAATCCAAGACTCAAAAAGAATTCTAACCTACCAACCCACAAAAATCAATCCGAAGCATCAATTGAGTTGGGTTAGGTTGGGTTAATAGTATCCGGTTGGTGAGTTAGATGTACACTGCTCTCAAGCTTTGGACACCCTTAGTGGGAGAAAAAAAAAAATTTAAAAAGAATAAACAAATGAATGTGTTGGTTGGAAATGACGCATCTCAAAACCCAAAAATTTCTACCTCCAAATGCTATCTAACTGATAAGGATATGAGATATGACAAAGTTTTTCACTCAAGAGTGGCGTTCCATTTTGGAGCTCCAAAAGGCAACAATTTGTGATTCTTTGAAAGGCCAAATTTCCCACCAAATATTATTTTACTTAATTCTTAATTGCATTACACTAATGCCGAGAACAACATTGAGGTACTATTTTCCACCCATATCAGTCATATGAATAGTCGATCCTATTTAATAAGATTTATTATTATGTGTGATGTTTGGAAAATTAGACACTAACGTGTAGAACAACATTGAGGTACTATTTCCCCTCATACCACAATATTAGTCATATAAATGGTCGATCCTATCATAAATATAATTCAGATTTATTATTATGTGAGATGAGAGAGGACGTTATTGTTGTACTCAAAGTATTCTATAATTATTCGCAACGAGTGAGTAAATTTGCCAAGAAAAAAAATGGTAAATTTGAATTATAGTACCTTAGGTGTAATCCAATACATTGTGTTCATTCAATAGAATTCAAACACCTAGTTGCATTGACAAATAAATAAATAATTCAAGGACAATTAAATTCAATAGATCCATTGATTGAATTATGTTAGAAAACTTAACGTATTACTTTACCTAAGTTTAAACAACAACTCCACAACAACGAAAACCCAAGTAATTAACGGTAATCATTAATGCCAATAGAATAAAAATCTAAGGACCAGTGATCAGACCGATTCATAGTTATGCTATGCATAATGCCATTCTCACTTTGTTAATATGAAGTTGTGAATTTCTCCTGCTTATTCTTATTCTTAAATTACCTTTTATATGGGTTCAGATGATGTATCCCATAATAATTAAAAAGAAAAAAAATAAAAAGAAAATGATTGGTTTGGATAAAGAAATTTAAAGAGAAAGATTTGAATTTCATTTTTTAATTTAAATGATTTGAATAAAGTATGAAATGATAGTTTTATTTTTATTTTTAATATATGAAGTTATACCAAATAAAATGGAAAAAAAAATTAAAAAATCTAAATAAATAAATTTAAAAAAAAACGATAATTATTAGATGTTGTTGCCTATCACTATCATTTTCATTTCAAATCATGTAAGGATGGCTTCATACATTTCTTTATGTTATGTGTTCCACAACGGTACCTGTTTTAGGATGTTACATGTTCAATATTAATTTTGTGAATTGCTTTAATTTTGAGTTTCCAGCCCATTTGAATTTCAATGGTCACACTTTTGAGTATTTTGTACGAGCAGGCCTTGGATTTTCCTGGAGGAAAGGTTGAATTTACTTCAGAAATGAATTTCATTTCCGAGTCTGCTGATAAAAGAGTACCTTGTTATCGAGTTCTTGATGACAATGGAGAGCTGATCGTGTCCAATAACTTTGTACAGGTATCTCTCAAGTTGGTTCAAGTAATCCAATATGGCAATAAGGTTATCAATGTGGCAAGCTTATAGTTAAAGCAGAGTACTATGACTGTTCTGTTTTTGGCCTTCTTATTGCCATGTCAAACAAGTCTTTTCATTCAATCTTGAACTTGTAGGTCAAACATTAACAAAAATCCCAAAATATATGATATGTAAAATGGTATGAAATACTTCTTAATCCAAAAGGATATGCAAAATTTCTAGATTCATCTAACTTTAAAAGTTTAGTTTTAACATCACTAATTGATCAATTGTCTTGGTTATGTCACATTCATTCATTCAACAGGTAAGAAAGGAAGTGGCCATAAAGATGTATAGTGACATGGTCACCCTTCAATTGATGGACAACATATTCTATGAAGCACAAAGGCAAGGAAGAATCTCTTTCTATTTGACCACATTGGGGGAAGAAGCAATTAACATTGGCTCAGCTGCTGCACTTAGTGCAGATGATCTTGTGTTGCCTCAGGTAAACTTATTACATCCATATAAGCTATGTTCATATATACATAAAAATCACTGCTCTAGGACTACATGATATGTATAATAGGCGTGATGGCTGCTTAACCATCCAAACTCATTAGGAGTGTAGCCTGTCAGAGTACAATTTTTGAATTGTTTATATCGATCATACTAATAATTTTTTGAACCTCATATTCCCCTTGAAGCATCTACAGCTTTCAGTTAACTATGCAGTTCTCACTAGTATAACTGTTGGTTTCCTTTAAGCATGCTCAATCTTTGGATTCCTCTATTTTATCACCTACTGGAACATTACATTTTTCTTCTCCCTCGTATAGTCCAATTTTTATTTGCTGATGGATAGAAAAAATTCCACCAAGGAGTAACATCCATGATTTGTCAACCTTGAATGGTCATGCCACCTTAATTAGTTCAGTCTTGGTTTTCCTTAGATCTACATTGGAATATACATATGGAGAACTCATATCCGGTTGATAGGGTTTTTGTTAATTGACATCTACTACCGATTGACCTTTTTGGAACCCCCAACAATTATGCACGGGAAACTGAAGCAAGTGCATGTCTGATTTGTAATGCCAGTACCGGGAGCCTGGAGCTCTCCTGTGGCGTGGATTTACACTGCAAGAATTTGCAAACCAGTGCTTAGGAAACAAGGAAGACAAAGGAAAAGCCAGGCAGATGCCTATCCATTATGTCTCTAAGAAACACAACTACTTCGCTGTGTCATCACCTATTGCGTGAGATATCTACCCCTCATTTTTACTTATTAGTCTTTTTTCAGATAAAGATTTTTTATTATTGATGTATATAGCCAACACTAATTGTCTGCATACGCTTTATGCTTGTCAGCACACAACTTCCACAAGCCGTGGGTGCTGCTTATTCTCTTAAAATGGAGGGAAAGAAAGCATGTGTAGCTACTTATATTGGAGATGGTGGCACTAGTGAGGTGACTGCACAATAATCCCTTCCACCTCTCCCTCTGAAAAATCAGATTATCAATGTTCATATCCTCATTAGTATCTTAACTGATGTTTCAGGGAGATTTCCATGCTGCTATGAATTTTGCAGCAGTTCTGGAAGCCCCCGTCATTTTTATTTGTCGTAACAATGGATGGGCCATTAGTACTCCTATTGAAGAACAATTTCGAAGTACTCTTCATCACCTATCTATAAGTTTCATTTTTAGCTTACACTCTTATATGAAGGATTGGGATAATCATTACTCATTAGTATCATATCAAATTTATGTCAGAATTATTATAAAATGGTTAAATTCATTATCTCCTAATATCTTAAGCTTTTGTAACAAATGGTAATTTGTCATGGTATTAGAGAAGATGGTTACATTCCCATTTCCTCATTTAGAAAAATCAGTAATTTATTCAATTACTGTTCATTGGGTTCCCCCAGTGAAGAGAGGGCAAGCCTGAAGCCCTTCTATGCATTCATGGATAGTTTAGTTTGTTTCTTTTCTTAATTATTCATGTTTTGTAGGTGATGGAATTGTTGTTAGGGGTCGGGCTTATGGAATTCGAAGCATCCGGGTGGATGGGAGTGATGCTCTTGCTGTATTAAGTGCAATTCGCACTGCTCGTGAAATGGCTATAAGTGAACAAAGACCAATTTTAGTTGAGGTAGGACTAAACTTTTTTGTTAAAGTTTTTCCCGTAGCTGGTACATTGACACAACCCTTATTCTTTGCCAGGCTATTTTATTTGTAAAAGAAAACAAGTGTGTCCCTCTTAGCATATGACCACAACCTTTCTTTTCAGTGAAAAGCAATGCACGTCTAGTTGTGTATTCCAGATTGTGATTAATTTTCTCTGTTTATTTTAACTTTCAGGCCCTTGCATATAGAGTAGGACACCATTCCACCTCTGATGATTCCACAAAGTATCGATCCGTGAATGAAATTGAACACTGGAAAACAGCTAGAAACCCTGTAAATAGATATAGAAAATGGATAGAAACGAATGGCTGGTGGAGTGACAAAGATGAAACTGAGCACCGAAGCAGCGTTAAAAAGCAGGTGAATACATGTTAATATGACTTTTGTTCAATCTCCATATATTAAAGCTATCTTACCTTTCTCTTCTGATACAATACAGCTACTGCAAGCAATTCAAATTGCAGAGAAGACAGAAAAACCTTCAATTGAAGGCTTATTCTCTGATGTCTATGATCATCTGCCATCAAACCTTCAAGAGCAAGAGGAACAACTTAGAGAAACCATCAGAAGACATCCAAAAGACTACCCATCTGATGTTCCTGTTTAGAAAATATTAGCTAAATAAGGAGCAACAGATGTGACTTCATGAAAACTCAAATGATAATGTGTGAAGTTTCAAAATAGTTCAAAGAAATATAAAACAAGCATTCCTCCATTTTTATGGATGTAACTTTTGCATCATAATGTCTGAAGTAAATAAAATAAAAAACAACTTTTGCACCATAATGCAAGAGCTCTTCTTCTTCATTTGAACAAAGATTTTACTAAACTATAACAAAAGCAATACCAAGAGGGAGTTGTCAGCAACCACATATATGGCATCTACCAATTGAACAGAGAGGCCAGTCAGAGATTGGGATAGGACCCATATTAGAGACAACTAAGGGATTCCCAAACCAGCTCAATTAAGGGATTTCCAATCAACTGTAATTATGGGATTTTGTAGATGTTAATATTTTGTCTAGCTCCAATTATGGGATTAGGCTGTCAATATTTTGTCTAGGTTCATTGTAATAGCATCTATATATTTTGTGTCAGTTCATCTTTTGGATGATCTTGGTCTTCACAAACCTCACGACTTTATTTCAAAATGTGTGAATAGTTGTGTGTAACAACCAGTGTGCACTAATATTTTCCGAGTAAGGAGTATGGAACTATAGAATTCGCTGAGTTTTGAGTAAAAACCTTATGTCTCATTTTCTTTGTCCCTAACTCCCATGTCCAAACACCAGCCAACAGTTTGAAGCATAAACTAAATAAACCAAATCCCCTGGTCATATAGTTCCTTGGAATCATCACACGGCAATGATCAAGACGACAACATATCCTTGAGCGTATCTGCCTCACACTTAGCTGCTGGTATTGTTTGGTATCATTCGAATCTGATGCTCTTACTGTCGGAGATCGTTGCATCATATGAAACTAAGTCAAAATGTGACTGGATTACCTGTCCCAATCTTTTTACCATACCCTTCTTAACTTTCTCACACTTAAACCCATTTCCGTTTCTATTATATAGTCCCCATACAACGAGCTACAGCTAGATAGCTAGCTGCATATTATATCCATTATCCAACACCCATTTGTGTTTTTTGCTAGACTAATATTATTGTGTCCATGGCGAACCTAAGGCGCCCTATCTCACCATCTCATGTTGTTATCTAGGATGCACGAACGTGGCTGGGAGGGTGCCGCACCGGAGTCCGACGCGACTGCCCGCGTGTAAGTGCCACGTCTGAGCTTCTTTTTTTTTCCTCGGATTCATGCCAACTCGGCTTGATTCGCACCAACTCGGCTTCGATTCGCACCGATTCACGCCGAACTGGGCTGATTCGACCATATCGAGTCATATCAATCGGCGACCGAAACGGCCGAAACAGGTTGAAATTGGCCTTGAATCTAGCCGGAACAGCCGAAATTCCCACCTCTAAGGCACAGTAATGTGTTCCTTGCCTTCTTCTTTCTTGTTTTGTGAATCAAGCATAGTAATATGTTTTTTAAGAATATTTTAATAGTAAAAATATATAGAAAATAAAAATAAAAATATTTTTAATAATTTTTTAATCGCCGCACTCGCACCCTACTTTTTCAAAAATTGCTAACTACCACACCCGCACCCGAGTCTGGAAACGCACCCGTGCTACATAGGTTGTTATCGCATTCGATGCCACTAAGGATCGTACTGAAGATGAACTTAAGATAACCATTGATGGCGTGAAAATGGCGGGTGGCATTCTCCGTGGAGGTGACACACTTGTCTTGCTAGGTGTCTTCCATAAGATCAAGAACCACAGTAGGTAGTCAATGGATTGTTCTTATGGACTCCAATGATTCTTCAATGTTCATTTTATTTGTTTAATGGGATCGTTAAATTTTAATAAGATTAGAATGTCATAAAATTTGAATAGATTGTAGGGGCAAAACTAGGATTTGCTGCTTGGGTGCCAGATTTTAATGTATCTATGTATATATAAAACTGAAAACGTTTGACTTTTAGTTCACTTCATAATATTATGTCACATTAAGACCTTAGAATTTTACATGTTTAAACCGGTAAACCATCATCAAAATTTTAGCAAATCATATTTTAGAATTTATAGTTCTATATATAAACATAATTAATTATAATAGATACCTAATGCCATAATATATATATATATATATATATATATATATATAAACACATATGTTTGTTTGTTTAGACCCCTTAAAGCAGATTGTTTAACCTAATAAATTAGTCAAGTGATTACTTAGGTTAATTATAAGATCTAGGTTAAACAAGGATAGATCATATCATGTACAACAGAGAAAAATAAAGAACACAATGATATGATGATCTAGGAAAACTAATGAAACCAACAGTTTCAAGGTAAAAATCTATAGAGGATTTAACATATCTATCCTCTACAGAGAATCGAAATTTTTACAATCAGATTTAACCCTAAATCTATTACTACCTTCAGTAGTAACTTACTAACATGACCACATGTAAGCTCCGAATCCACAGACTTCTTCTCTCTTAGATTTGCACCACACAAGCACCCACGCTTATGACATTGAGATCCTACTCAAAGGTTTCAGATCACAGCTTGTTGATCTTTGCAGTAACTAGATTCCACCAGCACTTGATTGTAGATCTTGTTCTGACAGATGCTTGTAGAGTTAGAAGGTACGGAACCTCTCATATCTCACAGGAGTAACTCACAAGTCTTCCAAGAGTCTTCAAAACGTAGCTAGGGTTTTCCTTTTATACGTAGGAGTGTTGGACTGAAACCCTAAACGTTTTCGCGGGCTTGGGCCTGTTCAAAATTCTGTAGAAATTCTTTTTCTGCAATTTTCAATCGATCGAGCTTCACAATTCGATTGGTCGAGTTTCACAGAAAAATAATTCTTTTTCTTGCAATTTGTACATTCTTGAGTTTTGACCTGTACAACTTTGAGCAATGTCTAACACCTATCCTAGACATGTTTTTGTTCTCGGTTTGCCAACACATACAAGTTGAAATTCTAAACATTTAATCCAAAATATTTAGAACCTAACAATCTCCCCCTTTGACAATCCGTGACAAAACACACTTGAAAAAGAATTGCTCAACTCAAGAATTAGCCTAACTTACACATTGTTGCCCAAATACAATTCCATCACAATCTACTAACTATTAGTTGCTAGAATAGATAGTAGATGAGAAAAAATTAACCTGTAAATTCCTGAAACACTCAAAACAAATCATAAACGCATGTGTGGAAATTACAGTATAAATCCAAAATATAAAAACTGAACTTGAATTCACAAAACATAAGTGATAGACAGAATATCAAATGAATAAACATCAAATAAACTATCATAGTCAATAAACCAACAATGTTTGTGAAACAAGAACAATAAAAGAGAAAAAAAAAATCAAAATCAATGAGAATAAGACAAAATCAAAATCTACTCCCCTTGAATACAAAATCTCTCTACTCTCCCCTAAGTACAAGAGCCTATCCATCCTAAACCTACTCTCCCTTTCTGTTACACATTGCCAAAGGCAACCATCAAGGGTCAGAGGGTGGAGGAGATGGAAAAACACTCCTATACTCAGCAAAATTGGCTCTCAGGGCAGCAACCTCAGTAAGTAGCTCATCAATGAGCTGTCCATGAGCTGCCTGAGTGGTCATAAACGTCTCCATCATTGCACGGAGTGAGAGAGAAGGAGTAACAGTAGGATCAGTAGTATCATCAATAGCAGGATCCATAGCAACAGTAGGATCCACAGGAATCTCCTCTGCAATAGGCCAATCACCAGAGGTAGGAGCTGCAGTAAAAGCTTCACCTCTTGGTCTCTTTGAAGTCCCAGTGCTTGGTTTAGCACTCTTCATTTGAGCTTGTCGCTGTCTAAGAAAGGTGGCTTATATGGGGGTAGTAATATGTACTAACTCAAGGAAAGGAAAACTATTGAACCCTAAAAAGAGTAAAACCCTATAGATAAAAACAGGAAAGAACAAATTATGTGCCTTAGACTTACTTCTATACACCTCAACAATGGTCTTGATAGGCCACAATCTGAATGACCCCTTGTGATTAAACCAATTAATTAATTAGCCAAGTTGTTAATTAATCAATTAACCATGCAAACGCGTGGAAGCACAAACAAATCACCAATAAACTAATTATGCAGCGGAAAATAAATAATACGGTGAATTGTTTACGAATGGGGAAAACCCTTGCGGCAAAAACCCCACCGGGTGATTTTCAGGTCACCACTCCCGAAACTTCATTATTATCAAATCAAGCGGTTACAAGTAAAGGAATCCCAAGTACCTTACCAACCTACATTTGAACCCTTACCCCAATACTCAATTGGACTTGATCTGTAGTGACAATTTCCACATTTAATGCACGGCTCCCAAGTACGTGACTAACTAATGCGCGGATCCCAGTACGCGACTTCAAACACCAACTAAGAAGGAGAGGTTGGCTGCAAAGTTCTTCAGTTCATCCTATACGATGAAGATCAGGAAGATGTTTGGTCACAAAACCCTTTGGTGCAAACACACAGCAACTTCTTCAAAAAAGATGAACTAGGTCAAGAACTTCGTCTTTGATCACAATTTGCTTGAACAGAGATGGCTCAATGCTTTTGCAACTTGTGTACAATTTGACAGCTCTTAAAACAATCATTTTATATGTTTAGGGTTAGAAGAAAAAGAAGGCCCAAAAGCATATTCACGGATCCTAAGAAAATCAGATCAGAAAATCTGAAATTATAAATCTCAACAGATAACAGGTGTCGAGGTAGCTATCGAGCAGGTGTCGAGATTTAATGAAATTGCACTTCAGCTTGCTTTTTCTTGGATAGACTCGATGACTTCAACACTTGACCTTGAAACCTTGTTTCTTGAAGTATTAAAAACACCTAGAACTACCCAATTACAAGTAGAGTGCGTTTTGTCAAAGGATTAGCCAATTTACATAAATAAGTAACATATGTTCTTAATAAGTGACATATGTTCTTAACAAGTGAAAACACATATGTCCTAACAGGTCTCAATAAAAAGAGAAGGAAAACACATGGATCCTCTATGATAAAGGCATACAGAAAAGCACATCTATCTAAAGGGATGGTGTGAATGTGGGAACTAGGAAAGATGTTATGACAAGCTATCCTAAAGAAAAGATAGTTAACCTCAGTCAACTCACTTGAGTTTATTCTTGGTTCAAATCCCCAAGAGACTGATCTTCCACAAAGTAAAGACATCACATCATCAAGAGGAAGAGACTTAGTGTATGGGAAAGTAGGTCTACGAACTAGAGGTACACCTAGAGCTTCAAAAACTACACGTTTAGTTATCCTATACTCTTTACCTCTAATCCAAGAAGTCAAAAAATGACCACCTATATCCTCAGAATATATAGAGAGATTCGAATAGAATTTGCTAATCAAGGCAGCAGGAGAGGGATGAGAAACATCACATAAAGAACCCCAGTTCCTAGACACTAGATTCCTACTGATGGAAGGATCTAATTCATCTTGGACTAACTGTGAGCTGTCTATGAGCTGCCTGAGTGGTCAAAAACGTCTCCATCATGGCACGGAGTGAGAGAGAAGGAGTAACAGTAGGATCAGTAGTATCATCAATAGTAGGATCCACAGCAATAGTAGGATCCACAAGAATCTCCTCTGCAGTAGGCTAATCACCAGAGGTAGGAGCAATAGTAAAAGCTTCACATCTTGGTCTCTTTGAAGTCCCAGTGCTAGGTTTAGCACTCTTCATTTGAGTCTATCGCTGTCTAAGAAATGTGGCTTATATGGGGACAGTAATATGTACTAACTCAAGGAAAGGAAAACTATTGAACCCTAAAAAGAGTAAAACCCTACCAGCTCATCCTCGCTTGTACTCTCGTATCACCTCACTTGAGTGGGCTCAACAAATTGCCAATCAGCACTGGGTATTTTCTGATCTATCTGATTTAATTTCTCAATTACACTCATGAGGCACTGCCCTTGCTTGAGTGGACTTGAGCAAGCCCCTAACTTTTTTATTTATTTAAAATTTTCTCCTCTTTCTTTTACTTACATAGTAAGGTCATTCATACATATTACAACCTACACTTCTATATACCTATATATAAAACATTTCTCCCATCCTTCCACCCAATTTGCTTCTCCATTGATGATTTTCAAACTAGTTGAATTTTCACTAGAATATTGATGGTATAGATCTCACTTGTATGGAGACAAGACCCTAACACATGCATTTTTCTCTAAAGAAAGAGAACCTTTAGAAGACTCCAATTTTAGAGCTCCAATTCTTTCTTCTTCTTCTTCTTCTTCTTTTTTTTTTTTTTTTTTTTGGATACATTTTAAGTGGGGGGCAGGAATGGAACCTTGGACATCTCCATTGCAAACACCAAAAAATGATATTTCACCTAAAGGTCATTGGCTAGAGCACCAATTCTTGATTATTGATATAAGTAAAATAATTTAACACTTGGGGCACGTTTGGTAGACTGTAATAGGCACTGTAATGTAATAAATATTCCTATGACATAACTATTCGGTTGTTTTGTTATGTTTTTATTACAATGAATAGTTATTCCTTATGAATAGTTATTCTTCAAAATGAGAAATATTATTCTTTATCAAAAGTACTGAATATCTATTCCTTCACCTTATGTAATAACTTTTTGAAAAAATTTCCTAAAAAGCCATTAGTTGCCACATCTTCAAAATGAAAGAAAATCAATTTTCCTTGTTGTTAATTATTAGCTCTATTTCAAACAGCCTAAAATAAGTGTATTTTAGGAAATTTGACTTAAAAATGATTTAATTACATCTTCTTTTTATACTCTACTAAATTGTGGATGCATATTCAGTATTTTATTCTTAAATGGTCACCAAACTAATGAATAATAATAGTTATTACATTCTAACTTAATGTATTTTTTGTAATACTTATTCCTATTCCTGTGTAATAATCATTACAATGTACCAAACGTGTCAATGTAGTAATTAGCATTATATTCAAGGTATATTAAATCAAAGTAGACCTCTTTCTCCAAAAAAAAAATTCAAAGTAGACCTAACTTTTTGCAACTCATTAGTCCCTGACATAACTCAGCGAAACAAAGTCAAATACCAACTAATTGGTTTAAGTATATACAATTGAAAATAATTTTCAAAACTTTCGTTTTTCTTTCATTGCATACTAATGTACCCTGCTCATGATCAAATATACACCATGCAACCTGGGAATCAATATAATTCTTAAGTATTATTACTTCTCTTTCATTTATTTATTTGGTGTCCATTGGCGTCAATAGTAACATACAATCCTTTACAGGCATCTTAGATGGGATTTAAAGTGGTACCTTAAACAGATATCTTCCAAGGTTGCGTTGATACACGATAACTTGTATGTGGAAGTTTTGAGACCCCATACTACATCTGATACAGATGAAATAGAACACAAGCTGTTCTATTCCTCGCTCAAGCCTGTTACACCATCACGTTCTCAAGATAGTATTAGTACCTCTAGCAGAAGCTACTTATCATCGTCACAAGGTTATCAAGATAGTGACCCTGGACAATCTGTCATCTCCTGCAGGAGCTTCCCACCCTTATCCTTTAGTTCTCGGGAAAACTCTGGTTTGCTTAAGAGCACCTTTGTTCGGCCTTCATCTTCATACAGACCACAAGGGGATAAATCCTTCCAAAATGTTGTGCCAAACTATAAACAAGAAACATCAGGTCAGAGCGCCTTTTGGTATTTTCACATGAATATCTACATATTTCAGTTTAGTTCTAATTATTATATGTCCTGAGCCTTCTGCATGGAGTGCTTTTCGCACATCGATATTGATAAAGTACTTGACAATCAGATTTAGAATGTTCAATCACTGAATGTTGTAAAATGTAAACAAACATTTTTATGTGCTTCCATAAATGACTGGGAATCAATTTATTTCATTTCTCTGCTTATTTGAAATCAAGATTCATTCATTCTCTACTAATTCATCTAAAAGATACTGGGCTGCGAGTTCTCTAATTTTTAAGTGGGAGTTAGAGTGGAGGCAGGGGGTGGGTGTCCAGTGTACTCCTCTTTTAATTTTGAAATGGAAGGTAGAGTGGAGACAGAGTTTGAAATTAGGACTACCTGCTCTTATATCATGATAAACTAAAACTAGTCCCAAGAACTGGTGAATTTAATGATTTAATCATTATACTTCCAAGAACTATAGAGCCTGTCCAAAATTTTATTAGTTGAATTACTTAAACTTCAGCCAATGAAGCCTAGTTAATGAAGAATCATAATAGACTTCTGAGCATGATGAACATATGTACGTAGAAATCTTAATAAGCAGCCAACCGAAGGGGTGGGTAGGAAGGAATTTGTTAGATCTGACAACCTCATAAAGCATTGATTGAAATTTGATGAGATATGGGAATATTTTTCATTTAACACTCAACACTAGTATCAGTGTGATGTAGAGAAAGTTGGTCACTATTGTGATAACAAGGACAAAACATTGGTGACAATGTCTAACACAGATGTTAGTCATCCAGCATAGTGACCTTAATACAACGGATTGCAACAAAAGTGCCAGCCCCTACCCCTAGAAATGGTAAAGGAAATTTAGAACATATTTGGTTTGAAGAACATTATACCCTCACTTTTTTTGAGGATAAACGGCAGAATTATACCCTCACTTAGGTATACATTAAAGTGAATTCAGTATGCTAAAATCCGAAGATTAGTTTTTTGGTGTGTTAGAGATATATTAGCCCATTAGCATAGGCCCAAGCCTAATTCTACTTTGTGTGCAAGCCAAGTCTCTTACTTGTACTAGAAGTCTATTAGTTTAGGGTTTAGTATTATATATGCACGTGTTATGATTCATTGTAACACAGGATTTATACTACACTCTAATATATTATTGATGTAGCCTTTTAGGGTTTCCTCCGTGGATGTAGGCCGTTAGGCTGAACCACGTAACCCTCGTGTGTTATTGTGTTCTATACTTTATGCTTTCGCTTCCGCATCTATACTAGCATATTCAACATGGTGTATCAATGCTAATATTTAACATGGTGGAATCACTGTTTTGATTCTCATGGTCTTAAAAAGTAAAAACAGTTAATTGACGTCACTGTTGCCCATGAACTTGCAAAAGCTGCTAGACTATCAGGTTTTTCTCAAATTTGGAAGGGAGTTAATCCCAGCTGTGTAGAACACCTAATCCTAGATGATATCTGATTAGTTTCAGCTTCTGTAATTTCCTTTTCTGTTGTACTCCAATTTCAGCTTGTTGAATGAAAGATTGTTTGTTTCCCCACCAAAAAAAAAAAAAAGAATGCTGTTGCACATTCTTTTATAATCAATTTCTTTGATACAATAGAGTATATATTTCTGAATTACAGATATACAAACCCAAGGAGAAAATAAATATTCCTCTGCTTCTCAAAGTGTCCAAAAGCAACAGAACAATGTCAACCGACATCGACCTTCAGAGGCACCTATTCTCTGTTTTGCTTGTGGGATAAGGACTGCACTGTATATCAAGGATTCTATGAAATTTAGTTTCCCTGAGATACAGCTGGCAACAAATGATTTTTCAAAGGGTAACTTATTAGGAGAAGGTGGATATGGACATGTATATAAGCGTGAACTTAAAGATGGACAGCTCATTGCAGCAAAGGTACGTAAAGAAGCAAGTACACAAGGGTTTTCTGAGTTTCATTCTGAGGTATATGTCTTAAATTTTGCACGGCACAAGAACATCGTGATGCTGTTGGGTTATTGTTGCAAGGAAAACCAAAATATTTTGGTGTATGAGTATATCTGCAACAAGTCTCTTGATTATCACTTGTTCGGTAAGTAATGGGCTTATTTGCACACACCGGCTTCAGCTGTCTTTGCTAGTTCCTTAGCTGAATCTGTATCAGTACAAATATTGGATCTCCTTTCTTATTGTTATTATAAGTTTTTTTCTGTGATGGGATATTTTCATAGATAAAGAAGCAACTGTTCTTGAGTGGCATCAAAGACATGCTATTGCCATTGGAACTGCAAGAGGATTGCGTTTTCTTCATGAAGAGTGCCGTGGAGGTCCTATAATTCACAGGGACTTGCGACCAGGCAATATACTACTCACACACGACTTTGTTCCCATGGTAAATTTATTTGTTTAGCTTTCAAATCAGTACTTCACTTTCTTTTGGGGGCAATTAGATTAATTCATAGAGTTATTTTTCTATCTTAACTCCCATGGTAAATTTATTTGTTTAGTTTTCTTATCAGTACTTCACTTTCTTTTGGGGGCAATTGGATTAATTCATAGGGTTATTTTCTATCTTAACTCAGTTCAGTAAATGGGTTCACCAGGAATTTCATCATTAGAGCCAGTGATGTAAATAAATTGTAAGTTGTAACGTCCTATAAAATTCTGGTAGGCTTTGTTGTCCCTTTTCTCATGAAAAATGCTGGGGTGTTGGCTTCTTGCACTTAAAGTTTCCTCTCTCACTAATGGTTTTCATCCTTGATGAGCATCTAGAGGTAACATGAGTGAGATGTGATTGATTGCTTTAGAACATAAGGAAAGCAAATACTTGAATATCACTTTATGCATTTTTTTTCGGTGTCCTAAGTTAAATTTCCATCCACATTCCTGGAAATTGAAACATTATAAATTTGGTTTGTGGTGTAGAAGTTTATTTTACACCACAATGTTTGTTTTAAGTGATTTGAGAATAACCATGTGACATAATAACCTATCAAATAATTTTCTATATATAGCATTGTAGCATGTCAAAATGTATTTAGCAGAGCCACTCCTACTTTTTCCTTTATCTGAGTATTAGACATTGCTGATTGTCTTAATCACTAAAGCCTTTGGCCATGTCTGCAGTCATATTGCACTAGAGGCTAATTTGTCAAATTCTTAAATAATTATGTAAGAGCCATGTTAGTTTTGTTAAGTGAGTTGTGATGGAAACTTTTTCTATGCCCTTTGTATTGTTATAATGTATCAATTAAGATTATTTACATTCAATGAATATGCTGGCAATAGAGGATCATCACCATTAATGAATTGATTTCTTCTACCTGTAGCTAGGTGACTGGCCTTGCCAAGTGGAAGACAAGTGATGATCCTGTGCATACACGGGTACTTGGCACATTAGGGTGAGGACTTGTGTAAACTTTCCACGATTTTGCAAGATTAAATATTATGCAAATTTTATTGTAGTTTTTCTAAATAAACAATAATAAGGAGATTTTTGGTTCATGTAGGTATTTTGCTCCAGAGTATGTGGAGGAAGGTATTGTTTCTGTGCGAACAGATGTCTACGCATTTGGCGTTGTTCTCTTACAACTGATGACAGGACGCACGGTGATCAATGAAAATATTGACAAGCAACAACAATCTCTGCGCCAATGGGTTGTTGATCTTCAAGCTATTTATTCAGCAATAGAACAATATCTATTTTGGCCAGAAAATTAGAAATTTCATTTACATTCTACTTGAGCATAAAAAAAATATCATATTTACTTTTCTTCTAATTTGAATAATCTTTATAATGTTGTACAACAATTTTAGGCAGAACCATTGATCGAGAGGGTTGCATTACATGAACTCGTTGATCCTCGTCTTGGAGAGTCTTATGACACATATGAATTGTATATCATGGCTAAAACGGCTTACTTATGTTTGCTAAGAAGCCCTGAAATGCGGCCATCCATGAAAGAGGTAATTGGACTGTGATGCTTAGGACTATGCTTGTTGTGAAAAAGTTGTTGGTTCTAGAAGTTTCTGATTTTCGAACATGCATGGAATATATGAATATCTCTTAACTTCAGCATAAGGAGCCAGTTTCATCTTGCTAAAACAGTGAATAATTATTAGAACTTTTTCACATTGATGCACATGCCCACCTACATTTACATATTATTTTAAAGTAGATAATTATAAATATCATGGTATGACTAGAGAACCTTGTGTCTTGAATTATAAATGTTAATTACTGTTTTTAGTATGCAATTTTAATTGCAGTTTCTGTTGCTTTTACATTCTGATGGATTCTTGCCACAGGTTGTGCGCTATCTTGAAGCAGAAAATGAGCATTTGCACCACTTAGCAGAGGAATATATTCCTCAATACAAAGTGAAGAAGAGGATGATGTTTTTTTTTTTCATGTTGCATATGGTATTGCATATTCTGTTTTTCTTATTGATACTCTTAGCTTTTGATCTACATTTCTCTTCCTTTTTTCTTTTTCATGGGTCACTGTTTTTGTTTGTCCTGGTTTTGGACAAAGGAGACACCCACTATTTATATTGATTTGAACTTTAAATATAGAGCATGGTTGGAGAAATAATGAGTTTCTCGTTTATATGCTAATAATTATCATTTTTATTTATAGGCAGAACTGAAAGTCAGCATCTTTCCCCTAATTTATATATATATATATATATATATAGGTCCTTTATTTTAATATTCTATAGCAAATCTAATCTGCTTTCTTTTCTTTTCAGTGTTTGCATTAACGGCTTCCACCACATGAAAGAAAAACATAACATTGGTTTACAACTTGTAATCATTGTTACAAGCTTTTTCCTAAATGGACCAAGACAAATTGTTAAATATAACGAAGCCCAATTCCTAGTTAAGGTCCAAGTTCAATCTTACTTGGTGCAAGTAAAGAGAAATCCTAACTAACTAGAGTTACAAGACTTGCAATACAAGTAGAATTATGATTAATTTGCTTGCATACGAAATAGGATTGGCTTGGACCATGGTTAGGAATTGGGCTTTGATATCTTCAAAACTAGGGTTAAACTTGTTGCACACAAGTTATTTTACACAATTTTTACACACCCCAAAAAGCAATTACAATTGTGACTTGAAATCATGATTTCAGTTGCTTTTTAGAGTGTGTAAAACCATGTAAAACAACTTGTATATAATAAACACTGCTCTTAAAACTAATATTTGTATTTTCTTGAAGCAGTTCTATTATTAGCCTCATTTTCTGCTTGTAATATACTTGCATGAGGCAATAGGACACAATGTGCATACTGAGGGGCTATAAACAGAATGTGACCAAATGCAGATTTGGGACAGGAGCTCGAAAGTGTTCAACATTCTGAGTTTAAAAGATTTGGGGCATATAGGTGGTGCAAAAGAGAAAATTTTGTACTGTGTAGTACACTGAGAAATTAATGAAAACTTTTAAGAAAAACTTATACGGTACCTAGAATCAGAATTATCAATAGAGGACAGGTCAAAAACTGCCTTTTTTTTATAATTTTTTTTTATGTCCTTTCACTATGTATAAGTCTAAAAATTTTAGATCAAACAGCTTGAGTTCCTTGATAACTCCAAGTTGTCCCAAGGAGATGCCATTATAGACATGCATTGTAAGTCACAAGATTACATTTAAGAAATAAATCCTAAAACTCAGTGTGTCACCTAGTACGGAATATGCATACATACACACACCTACAAAATATCATGCTTTTGATTATTTTTTCTAGCACCATGTTTTCATTAAACATAAGCTCACAAGATTACACGTATTGAGTAAATCCTAAAGTCAGGGTGAGAGTGTCACGTCTAGTACTGAATATGCGTACATACTCACACCCACACAATATTTTGATTTTGATTTCTTTTTCTTTTTGATCTAGCACACCATATTTTCGCAAAACATAAGAAAAATCCTGAATCTATCTATACAAAATATTTCTTGGTCTAAACTCGGTTCAACTAAAAGCCTTATTCAATTTATTAGAAATAGTCCCTGAATCGTTTTTCAATTAATTGGGCTCATCTGCATATTCCTATATAAGTCTTCTTCTTTTTCTCTTTGTTCTTTTTTTGGTAATTAAAAAAAAGCATAGGAGGGGAGGGTACATTGCTACCCAACACACTCACTACTGGAGATCAAGAGAACTCAAATCCATAAACAAAATCTTGCTGGCCCAAGATCTGGCCACTAGACCACCTGCAGCCTTGGCATATAAGGCTTCACTCTCCATTATCACTTCTTTTTTATTAGATAAATTTTGGCTACCGTACACACACGCACTCTCTCTCTCTCTCTCTCTCTCTCTCTCTCCAAGTTAAACATTTTTTTTAAATAAGAAATGAGAGAAAATATATATAATGTTGAATTTAAATGTTGAATAAAATGAGATGAGATTATATTTTGATCGCTAAATAATGTAGTTTTTATTTCTACTTAAATGAGTAAATTTCACGGAATAGTAGTAGCCACAGTTACCGGCTAGTATTAATACGATTAATTATTTTTCTATATTTTACAGTTTATTTTTATCAGTGCTAGTGTATAATTGGATACCTTTGAATCATGTACCTCATGGGGTCAAAAAATTTGCTACTTTATTTATTTATTTGTTATTTTAATGTTAATCAAAGTAGGTAGAAGTTAGGGATGTAGGTAGTATAACTTGTATAAGTTTCAATTTTTCAAAAAGGTTTTATTATTAATGGAGCAAATACTTTTATTTGATTATTTTGACACAATATGAATTCCTATATCTGAATTCTCTTCCTTCCTTCCAGTTATGGTCGTTAAGCTTTAATTGAAACACAAATGTTTTTCCAATGAGCTTTTATATTTTCATTCAGTAGGTTGAAATTTGCATTCATCTAATAAAATATTGAATATAATTTAGCATATTCTTGTCAAAGTAAATGAAAGATTATATATGCTAATTTTATGATCTTACAGTTGCACATTCGTTTGATAATTCTCTTGTTGTTGTTGTTGTTGGAAGTAATTTTTCAACTTCCTTATCAAACAAAATAAATACAGCACATTCTACTATTCTATCATCAACATTGAGTTGAATTCTATACCTGCATGTTTAAATATCTAATTTGATTAAATTTTTGTATAAAAAATTTACTTTTATGTTTACATATATTGTATGATTGTAAAATTGATAATTTATATTTTACCTTGGAATTGGAAAATTAGAGTTACTTTTGCAATGGTTACACCAAAAATCATTTTTAGATTTAACTTTTTTGTTGCACTTTGCGCATTCGGTATAGTAAGTAGTAACATCCAAAGTTTGTTTCAATATTTTCTATTGTTGCAAGGCTTGTGAGTACAATTTCCTACAATATAAAAGAAAAATAATTACTTTTTTGTTAAGTTTATTGAAAACTAAATATATTATTGGTGTAATGTTATTGAAAAAAAAAATATGTAAAGTACATGATTATCTGACTCCCATTCTATTGTTTGTGATCTTTTTTTCAAGCGGAATTTCCTCCTTGAATTGTTGAGGAATTCCTTCAATTCGAGTATTTTCCACATTTCTTTCATGATAGAAGATTAAAATTAAAACATAGTTAACAATTATTGGATATAAAGGTTGTTATTGTACTAAATTAATGTATTAGGATTATTTTTTAAAAATAATCGATTAGAGAAAATCAACAATCAAAGAGAATAAAAAAAATAACAACTTAAAATACAAAATTAAATTGCATCAACCAAAAGTATAGTTCTAAAGAATACAAAAATTTATTAACCTAAAGCAGAGATGCAAGACAAATAAAAATAAAAAAATCAACCAAAAAATTGAAAGAGAGAGAGAGAGAGATAACATTTTTTTTTAGGAAAAACTATGTAAAGAATGGAAGAAAGAATGACTAATTTATAGTAAAAGGGTGTAAATAAGAAAAAACAAAATAAGAGAGGGAGAAATGTCTAGTAAAAAGGTGTGAATAAGAAGAGACAAAATAAGAGAAGATAAATGAAAAGATGAAGAGTGATATTAGTGTAGAGAGTAGTGAGGAGATGAAAAGGTAAGGGATAGAGAAAGTATAAATATTAAAAAACTGAGTAAATGTTAAAAAAATTTGGAATAAGGAATAGGATAATAACGTAGACGCTGATGTGACTCAACTGAAGCATAATAACAATAAATGTTACGTTTTAGCTTTTAGATATATATATATATATATATATATATTAATTACACTTCTTTTCTCTTCATACTTTTAATATCCAATATAATCAATCACACCTTAAATTCACCACTATGGAGTGTGGCTTGATCGTAAGAGTATTCATGTCGCTTCATATAATGCTTGACAAAAGTTGAATGGTTCGAGTAGTGGCTCTTTAACAATTATGATAAGTCCACATGGGACTCCTCTTTTCGTTCAACCAAAAAAAAGAAAAGGAAAAATCACATCTTATATTCTTAAAAATTTGTGAAGACTTTATTTTTCATACACAAACCTTGTACACCTTCACATTCTTGTACATGTACGGGTCATCATACGGAGGTACTCGTGCCACGAGCGTAAACACCAATAATTCAACTGGGTCCTCAAAACAGAGCTAGATCTGAGTTCTGACCACATCTTTCATGTTCCCATGTGGCCATCCGTGTAACATGGTTGTCCAATTCAATTCGAGTTTAGAAATATTGTTTCATTTCACATGCTTTTGGGTGCTCTTTTGCTTCTTCTTTTTTTGTGTTAAATTTTTTATATTTTTTTACTAACATATCATATCATCTTCAACAGTTACTGTTCCATTAAATAGCATATGCTCATGACAGGAGTCTATCTTCTAAATATGTTTCTCCTTGGCCATTACCACGAACATGTCAGCATAAATGATGGCAAATGTTCTTCGAATGTTATTATTATTATTATTTTTTTATTAAGGTAAGTGTTATAATTTGAAACCTTATATGCACAAAGATGCTCCACCTTGTAACTGAGTGTTTTTTTTTTTTTAAATCTTGTAACTGAGTAGATTTGTTATCAAAATAATAATCATAATATAAAAGCACAATTTTTTTTATATAAAATACCGTTAACACTCCTAAGATTTGGGATAATGTCAATCAAATTCAAAACTTTCAAAACTGACCAACTTAATCCCTAATCACAATGAGAGAAAGGAGAAAAATAAGTAATAGTTTAGGGTCCAAGTTTCTCGGGTTTGAAAAGTCTTGGATCTGACTAAAATTAGTCAAAACCCAAGAATGTTAACTATATTTTACCTTCTTTTTTTTTTTTTTTTTCTCTTTTCTAAATATTAATAAAGATAAAATACAAAAACCACCCCTAAGATTTGGATTAATAAGTATCAACACTTTTCAACAATATTCAATTTACTCCCTAATTACAAATGACACTTAACATTGTTTGAAAGTTCCTACTTGATCTCCATTTCTTTTCAACACTTGTCTTGAGTGAATTGGTCTTGTCACTACAAAAAAAAAAGGTCTATACTGTCACTTTAAAAACACTGCTATAGCTCCTGCAAATGCCGACATAGGTTCATTTGGGCTATACCGGCACTTTCTAGCGTCGATATTGAACAGTCACAATAGACCCGGCTGGGCTATATGTGTGGGAAGTATCTAGGTAGCCAATAGTAAATACTTAGCAACTAGCAACCAATGTTAAAAGATGTTTGTGCTTAAAGACCAAATTCAATATTTTTAAAAGAATTTGATAGATCCCGCATAACTGTATTAGCCCAATTCTCTTAGCCTAATAATAATAAAGCACCAAGATGCGACTTTACGAAGTGGAATGAAGTCAATTATGAAAACAGCAGCTGCATCCAACTCCATATGGATAAGGCCAAGGAAATTATTGTGTTAACATGATCAATAATGGATTCAAGATTGCAGGCAGCACAGTCACAATTGATGTCCACTCCATCTTGTTGGCATGTCGTCAAAACTTAGAGTTTGTGTTTTCTTAAGTCAGTTCCAGAAGAACAATCAAATGGAAATGCTGAAGCCCTCTAATCATAACGTTGCATCATTTGATTAGTAGACAAATTTTAAAGGTTCCTTACTTTAAGAGGCTGTCTTGGATTCACTAATATTAGTATGTCCATGCATGGATATATGAACAAATCTCCAAAAGCCAGTGTCAAATTAATAGCCTTTTTTTTTCTCTAAGTTGGACCAGATAACAGTACCCACCACAACGTTGAATTTATGGGGGAATGATCAGGGTTTTGGCTTAGTCCATACATTTTAAAGCAACCATGAATGAACTTTTCAAATTCAGATGAACTCACTAAAGTCAAGATTTTGGTAGGCTGCATGCGTATGTGCGATAAGCCATTTTAAGTGTATGTTTATCTTTTCTTTTGTCCCTCTTAACTCTCTTCATGTCAAATTTTGATTTTTGACATTGACAATTGCAGATATGCAATTATCGCCGAAGATACACCATTTTATTAGAACGACTATTGGACTTTGTGTTTAGCACTATTGCTAATGATGAGAACTATACAATGTGATGATGCCAAAAATCATCAGTCAAATACCCTCCGAAAATTAAGTTAGAGAACTTTCACAACTCTAAAGTGTCAGAACTGGGATAAATTATGCGTATCTTAGTTTGTAAAGGTTTTGGGATTTTTATAATAGTGTAAAGCTAGCATTCGTTTCTTGACGGAGAGAGTCTTTCCTTATAGGGAAGATCCTCATAAATACACGTAATTGGGGGGATCATTTCCTTATAAGGATTCCCTTTATTAAGGTTAATCGTGGGTGCAAGATATTTCCTTGTATAGATATCCATAGGGGTCAAGCAAGGCCATGCTGGACTCGTCATGCTCTTTATTCCCATTGGCTTCTTTTACTCCCGTCAACCTCTCTCTTTTCGTCGGCCCGGGGATTCCCATCGTCTCATGCAAATGCCATCAGGTATTGGGGTAATGTCGTTGGCTTATGGCATTGTCAATTTCATACTAATTCACACGCGTATGAAGCTGACAGGCTCAATGGAGTCATCAGTTTCTTTGTATGTAACAAGTTTATTTCTTCCTAAAAACACCCTTGTCACAATGGTAATAACAATAATAACAATGATAGCAAAACAGTATTGCCCTTTTATATATATACATTTTATAGGGATTACAATTTAAAATTTTTATCAAACTTTAGTTCGTTTTTTTTCTTTTTTTCTTTTTTTTGCTAAATAACGACTTTATTGATTAACCTAAACAGGGGAGAAACAAAAGAATCTAGGCCTAGTCCCATCTCTAATTATGACCTGAACAACAGAAGCTGGCAAATTTTATCAAACTTTAGTTTGTCAACTGACATATTTTGAATGTGTAATGAATGGATATCATGTAGCCTATAGTGTCGGTTGGTGCATAGGCCCTAGGTAGGCAATCCTTAATTACTCCAATCATTTCTGCTTTTGCTTAGTGCTGAATGTGAATTCCAAGAGATTTGTGAGATATTAATTAACAGCTATTGAACTTAACACCAACATGAATCACAAAGCTAACAAAGATGATGGTGCTAAGGGCAATGGTTGCAGTTCAATTCGTGGTACTTTCCTCAATCACCATAGGCCATTAGATTGTGAGAATGGTTGTGAAGATAAAGATGGAGGGTACGTAGCAAACCAGAGGGAAGCGCAGCTTAACAAAGAGGTTGAGGGTTACCGTTTAAAGGTCTATATTCCTAATTCATATGGGAATATCAATATCGAGTCTTTCCTTGATTGGATGTAAGACGTAGAAGATGATGGATGTCTTGCATGAGAAGTGAGAACCAAGTCAATGCAAAGTGTAAGGAAACAACTAATAAACAATCACCTCTTGTAGGTAGGATGGTGCATCCCCATGCACAAAGTGTTTGGAGGTTCAGGAGGATGAGTTTGAGTTGTAAGGTTAATAACATAAAATCAATGAAAGTGCGTATATGGTTGATTTCCTTGTGCACTTGGTCACCCATTCTATGTATAGAGATTATCTAATAGGTGAATTATTCACCGATTCAGGGGACTGATGTAAAACAAGTGTCTTTAAAATTTCTTGTGTAGCAGGATAATCTGAAATCAAGATAAAATGTCACATAATTCATTGTTTTTTGTCCATTGATATTTATTTCCAAGCTTAAATTTGATTGTTTTATTTTAGATTATTTTATTTCATTAATTTATTCTTTTAGCAAAGTTGTAGGAAATTTGAGGTTATTTTTGAAATTTTATTTTCACATCATATTGTTAGAAAACCCTAAAAAGCTCCTATAAGTTTATATTGTTCTAGACTGTTTTTATCATATTGAAATAAAAATATTTCTGTTAGAATTTTTCAAATTTATAGTGGACTCCAGAGTCCTTTCTTTGACTTTTTAAGGCTTTTGTTCAGTTAAAATGATATCTAGCTTTACTATGATTCTATTTTGTGTTGCCTTCTCACTCAAAAGATGTTCTACCATTTTAATAAGACCCTATTTGTTTTGGCATAAAAAAATGTTCCTAAAAATGTTTTCTCATTTTCAAGTATTTGAAAATATTGAAAAAGTTCGTCAAATTGAAATATTTTTTGTTAACCAGGAAAAATGGCCTCTTTTTAAGGCTAAATTTTTTTATAAATCTCTTCAAGAGAACAGAAATCTTCTAAATGATAGAATTATATCCAAAATCTCCCAAATGACCAAAATAGACTTAAACCTACAAAATACCATCGAAACCTTCCAAATGAATGAAATACTCTTTAAATCTCGAAAATAATTAATGAAAATTGTAGGGGAGAAATTTGTTTCAGCCCCTTGCAAGCTCATTGTCCTCTTTGGGTAGCTAGGCCCGCAAGGTTTTGTCCTCGTCCCCGAATGCAGGCACGAGCAAGCAAGTGCCTAGCTTGAACTTGTACTCGTCGAGTCCCACATCGGTTAGAGAAGCGCCCCACTAACCCTTTATATGCTTCTGGAGCTTGAGTTAGTGTACCACTACTCACGGTAGCCAGGCCCGCAAGGTTTTGTCAGTAGTGGTACACTAACTCAAGCTCCAGAAGTATATAAAGGGTTAGTGGGGCGCTTCTCTAACCGATGTGGGACTCGACGAGTACAAGTCCAAGCTAGGCGCTTGCTTGCTCGTGCCTGCACTCGGGGACGAGGACAAAACCTTGCGGGCCTGGCTACCCAAAGAGGACAATGAGCTTGCAAGGGGCTGAAACAAATTTCTCCCCTACAAAAATATACTTCAAATTTTTTTAAATAACCAAAATATCTCTAAAATCTCTAAAATGAAAAATTTAGCCATAAAATCTCAAAAGATGACCCAATACACTCAAAACCTCCAAAATACCATTGAAACCTACGCAATAAACAAAATATCTTCCAAACCTTCAAAATGAAAAAGAAAAGAAGCCCTCTAAAATGACCAAAATATTTGGAAACATAGAAAATATAACAAAAACTAACTTTAAACCCTCCAAAATGACCAAAATTCCTTTAAAACCCTCAAATGGTTGAAATGTCCCCCTAAAACCACAAATAACAAAAACACATCGAAAAGCAAAAATGCCTTTTGAAACGTCCAAATTGACCACATTATGTCCTCAAATTTTAAGAATCATCCCCAAACTTTTAAAAAATGCACAAAAACAATTTTCTAATGTCATTTCGGAGGTTTCAAATGTTTGCAATTATGCTTGTAAATCTTAACTTTAGTTTATTGTTTTTATATTAATTGTTTTTAGTTTTCTTTGTTGTTCTCTTATTTTGATTGTATTTATTGGTGTATTTTTCAATAATTTTATTTTGGTTGTGCTTGCTTTTTAATTAGATTGATTTTAGTATTTTTATTAATATTTTAAAGTGGTGAATTAAAGTTGTTATTTAATATTATATAAAAATATAAGAAAATTTTATACATCAAAAATATAAGAAAATTTATGATTTTTCCTACAAGCCAATAGCAACGGTAAATATTTTTCAAAGCATTTTTAGAAATATAAATAATCTCCAAAAAAAAAAGCAATTTTGTCATAAAAAAGTTTCAATTGAAAATAATTTTCTACAAAAAAATACTTTATGTCAAAACAAATGAAGCATAAGAATATTGTCAATGATAGACCAATAAAATTAATTTTGAACATATTAATTTCAACCTAGCTAGCTATATCGCCTTATCAAATTATGAAAATAATGTATGACTTCTTGTAACCCTTTTATTTCTTATTATGCTTAAATGATCGATATCAAATCAAACATCTTTTCTAAAACAGTGAGCTCAAACATATGATACATCTCTCCAGGCCTTATATATCATATATACTCTCATCTCTTTGTTTGTATGTATTGACTCTGAAAAATTAAAGCTAGTTTAGATAGTGGACTGGAAAAGTACCCCCACAAAATGGGGAGCATGAGAAGAGAAAGAGCACAAAGAAGTTAGCTAGACATAATCATAACAGGGCCCTTTTGGATAATTAAAAATACATGTGTAATGTGTCCTGAGATCAATCTCTATTGGAGGGTTTCTATGAACCACCAAATGTGATTCTTACTTTCTTTTTCTTTTTCTTTTTTCCTACTCGTGATTCTTACTTTCTTGGCATTCATGGTGCAACTAAAAACATATATTTTCAAATGAATCATTTGATGCTTGATTTTTTTTTAAAGTTACATTCTTTGTATTCAACCAATTGCGCTTACATATATGTATATAAACACACGAGCCCACACATACAGCATACTTTTCTACAAGTGCGTACCTTTTTTTCTTGAAGCCCTAGCAGAAAGCATCAGTAGCTCTAAAAGTGCACGTCTTTTTCCTGCTATGTATTAGAGTTTATACACAGCAGTACGGTGATCATTGGCCAAAATGAGGCCAGGGACGATGGTGGCTAAGAAGCACGGATATGAGTACAAGTACGATACGACGATATTGATACAACACAAATATAACACGAGTACGACATTATAAATAAAGTGTCCATTCTTCCTAAAATGACATCCTCAAAATTTTGTAACCGCAAAATAAGATAGAACTTTGATAAACAAGAAGAAAATAAAGGATAAAATCTTAGGAGTTAACATAATTAAAAAATAAAATAAATTAACATTGGATTGTTTGGAATCAGCACCTCTAGATCATATGGTCAATTTGAATAGAAACTTTTATTCAGTAAATAATTTTCCCTTAATTAATTGGAGTACAATACTTTACTTGTACAGGAGTACTAAACCATAATTCTTACAAAGGTAAAAAAAAAAAAAAAAAAAAAAAAAAAAAAAATTAAAAAATAAATATAAAAAAACCTACTTTTTGATTTACAAAAGTAATCCTAACTTTAAATAAAAAACTAATAAACATAATTAAATATTAGGACCTAAAAATAAAATACAATTGACCAAAAACTCAATTTTCTTGCAAAATGTAATTAATACTAAGTAAAAATAAATAGCTCTTTGAGCCTCCCACGTCACTTTGAGAAATCCTCGTCATGTCTTTATTGCAACTAAATTTCTTCCTACGCATGTTAGCACCATTTTTTTTAAGGGAAAAAAAAAGTAGGTAAGCAATCAGTTTGGTCTCTAATATTTACATTGTAAGTTAAATTAGTTCCTATCGTTTTGTATGTATTAATTTAGTTAGTCTCTGGCCTTTTGATATTGTGTCAAAATAGTTTCTACCATTAAATGATGAATGGAAAATATTAATGTGGCTAATGGTGAAAAAAATTTATTTTTTATGCCACTTGCATCGCCTCCCTCCTTCCCAACAACAATCAACCTAGATAGAATTGTTTGGTGAATGTCTATGTGGGAGATTGTGTAGTTAATATGTTGACAATCTACTTTGTAGAATTTTGGTTTACAAAAATTAAAATCTTACACTATTATGGGAAATTGATTATCATTAATGATTTGACACATATACAACATTTTTTTTCAACTAGTTTAAGGGTTTCAATTGTCTAGTGTTTTGGAGGCCTAGTTAGAGATGTGAAAAGGAAAATGCCAAAGTTACTTAAAATTTTACTACAAAATATTTACAAACTAATATGACAATGAATGTGATTAATGAACTTCAACAATTTAATTAATGAATATTTGAATTAAGTTTTCTATAATTGGTGTCACATCAATTTGTGAGACTTATGTAATAAAATATGTAGTATTCCTATCACTTGTGAGAAAAACAGTGTTCAACCATTTTATTAAAAAAAATTATTATTATTAAAAAAAAAATTCCTTATTACATAAGGAAGGTTCCTTCTTGAAGAAGTTTTAACTATTCATTGTCAATCAGGAAATAGAATTGAAGCCTTACAAATAGGAATTGTTGTAAAGGATTAAATGAGAGCCCTCCCAAATGGGGAGGAAAGAAGACTTTCAGAATCTGTTTAATACGTGTGCTTAAACAACAGTTTTCAATTTTTTTGAAAATACGTGTGGGTGAAAAAGTGTGTAGAAATACGTGTAATATTATTTAAAAACTAAAAATATGTGTTTAAGATCATGTACCAAACAGGGGGTTTCTTAAAAGAGTATTTCTCTATTTTTTTGTGATACAATTATTGGGTGTATAACTTTTGAGATAATGAGCTTGTGAATTGTTTTTAGAGTTGTTTTTGTGAGTATGTGAGTTTGGCTTGTAAGATTTAATTGAGAATGATCGTAAACTTGTAATCTATATAGTTGATAATGGATTTCGATTGACGTTGTCTATGAATATAGTTTTGGAGATGACTATGTTAAATATTGTTGTATTGTGTGAATATTTTTTACTTTATTATTTGTGTGAATATGCTATATATAACTTTCGGTAGCCTGAATCACAACAGCTTAAAATATCTAGAGAAGTGATGCTTGTCCTATAGTTTGTTCGCAAAATTTGGACCACAAGAAATTAACAAGAAGGTGATGAAAGGACAACAGTTCAAAGCCAGTGTTGTAGTGCCCAATAAGATTCGGGCATTATGCATTGAATTATCTTTCACCTTATCCAATAAGATTAGAAACGAGTGCACCTCTGGAAGGTATGTTCAAACTCAACACAAGATACCTTAGTGCTAACTAGCAAATGAAATTGGGTTTAGGGGTTTCTCTATAAAAATTGGGATCCTCACCAACATCATGCTGGCAGAATTATGCGCCCTGAGAGACTGAAATTGATCTACCAATCAAAATGGACATTAACACTGTGTTTGGAACGAGGGAAGTGGAGAGAAAATAAGGGGCACCGACAATTTCTTTCGTTTGGTTGCTTTAGGTGAAAGGAGAAAGAAGGAATATAAAATATCCCCTTAGCCCACTTTTTCCGATCCTCCCTTTTTTGCCCAAATTGAAGAGAAAACTTGATAATTTGAGCAATTAAAAATGAATAAAATAAACTATTTTATGAAAAAATTTACAAACTACTGATATGGTGAGTAATTATTGGTAAATGAAAAAGTGATATTAATGGTGGGTCTAGATGAAAACCAATCTAAGGTTAGTCACATTAGTAGTTTGTAAAATTTTTGTAAAATAGTTTGTGACAGTAACATTACTCATTAAAAATTAACACTTAGACTTTTTATGAGATGAAATTTACATTTTTGTCCAAGATTTTACATTAATCTCTCTCAAATTTCGGTGGGTATAATAGTAAAAGGACATATCTTTCTTTCCAATTTCTTTCCCTTTATAAGCCAAACAAAGGAAAGCAAAATAATTCTTCTATTCTTATTTCCAAACATACATGAGAGAAATAATTTCTTTTCCTTTCTTTTTTCTTATTTCATTTCATTTCTCTTCTCTTCTCTTAGTTGCAACCAAACAAAGTGTAAAAATCTTATTATAGAAGTTCATGCAAAATCTGGTGTGGACAAAACAGGGTCCAACATTAATTTCAACTGTTGTGGATCCTCCTAGAGTAGAGTTTATTACCTACAAACTGTTTTCACTTAGAAATCACGATTTCAACTGCTTCTGAATTGTAAAATTGGATAAAACAGAAAGTTTATAGCCAGTTTACAGAATTATGGTGTTATTCAAAAAAGAAAAACACCATAATTCTTTTCACAAAGCAACGAGTCTTGTTTTCTTGCTGATAGTGATAGATGAGGGCGACGAGACATATTACATATATGATTATGAAAGAGCTGAGAACGAAAGGTGACGCTGACGCATCCAACAGTAGTCACAATTTGGGGACCCAAAAAAAAAGGTGCGGTGAATGTTGGAGATGCACTTAAAAGATAGCAGGATACGGCCGGAATCTTTGCAATTTGGCCACCTTTGCATATGTTTTACAGTTAACACAGTTTTTCTAGGCCGTCCACGCTAGCTTTTTTATTAACAAATTGAAATTATTACGACTCCTACAAAAAAACATATCAATCATAAATGATCGATGTCACGTATATCCCTTTCATGTTAGAATATGAGATTTTTTTTTTTTTTTATATATATATTTTGTTCGATAAGTTTTGTATATCTAGTGGGTTTTGTTTTTCTCGAGCTCACTAGCTACCTCCCTTTCCAGCAATCACTCTCTTTACTTTGAATCTACCACAACAAACAAAAGAAAAACTGAAAACCCAACATGTCAAAATTTTAATGAAAACAATCTGTGTCTATAAACTAAATTTTTGGTCAATTATTAATTAAAAATAAGAAACATCATTTGATATAATCATTGTTATTTTCTTTATAATTTTTTTTTCCATACGTCAAGTTTATTTCTTATCTGCTATCATCTCAAAGCATTGCTCGATCTCTTTAATTTTCTCATCCCCGTAAATGTTTGTTCTAGCAGGATGAAAGCCTCAAACCTAGCACTAGAATATTGCGAGACGCATGCATGCATGGTTGATTATATTTATATCTAACTTCTTAGCTGTGTTGTGGCTCGACAAAATGAGTTTCTTTGGCAAGTATAAAATAGAGAAGTCAATCCTGTCCTAGTATTAGTCGCACTGAGAAAATGTATTATATTTTTCATTAAATTGGAATTGGACTTCTAAAAAATGTACCAAAAAAATACCAAGTTGTACCAATATGTATCGAGTATATTTCAAGTGTTTCGGGACTTTCGGCTGGTACAATAAAAAAATTAAAAATATCAAATTTTTAATTTTTTTAATATTTAAAACACATGTTATTTAAGTTTATATATTGGTTAATGTACTTAGACAAACATTTGGGCTTATAAAATATGTGGATTTTAAATTTGATGTTGATAAACATAAAAATTAATAAATTCACACTTACATAAATAAATACACACACACACACACACATATATATATATATAAATAGTGATAATCCTGAAACGGTACACCAGTATCAATTAATACCAAAATATTTTGTTCCCTGAACTAAGTCAAAATGGCTCCAGTATGAAATTGACCCACTCGGTAGTTGGTACTATAAAACTTCTATTTTCAGTATTTCCCATGCACATCCTTACATTAGGAATGGATTATATTTCTGGAATATTTGTTGGAGTTTTTTTTTTTTTTTTTTTGAAAGAGTTTCAACTTATTACGTCTGCTTTAGATGATAGTTCTTTATCATCAAACCAATACATCTCTTATTCATTCATAAAAGATTTTATCAGTTGAGTTAATTGAAACCTACTGTTGGAGATGTGTTCAAATATAACATGTTAGCTTATTTGCCATATATTATTGCCACCTTTTAAAAAATTATAGGTTCTAACAGTATCTTTGGTATTGAACATAGAATGACTATATGTCACTCATTGAAATCATGATTTGAGAGACTCTTAAATTTACTGATGATAGTTCTTTATCATTAAACTAATACATCTCTTATTCAATCATCTAAAACTTTATTAGTTAAACTAACTAGAACCCACTGTTGAAGATGTGTTCAAATATAACACGTTAGCTTATTTGTCATATATTATTGCTACCCTTTAAAAAATTATAGGATCTAACAATATCTTTGGTATTGAACATAAAATGGCTGTATGTCACTCATTGAAATCACGATTTGATAGACTCCTAAATTTACTGAAATTATTGTCTTGAAAATTGATGTGCTAATGGCTTGAACTTTGAACATGCTCTTAGGAGCAATAGCCTAAGCATATTCTTCTATGGGGTAAACCTAGTTAATTAAATGGTTAGTGGTACAAGTGGACATGACTTGGAAATTGGATCTCATTCATTACCTATCTGAAAGAACCTATCCTCTTCTGTGCTATAGAGGGGACAAGCTACTTTTGCCTTCCAATATTTTATACTATCTTCAAGAAATTTCGATTATTTACTCTTTCTGTCAAAATCAAAACAAATACTCTACCACACCACTTGGCGTTGTCGTTAATCCTTTGCCATTTTTTATCCCTGGCCTTTCAATCCTTTGACAATAGCCTAAGTAATGTTTTACTTTGAACAAAATAGTAAAACATGGGCACTTTGACATAAGGAATCTCCGCAAAATCAATTGACTACCCCTTTCTTTGTAAACGTCACTTAAAAAGAATTCCAAAATATGTGGACTAAATAATAAAATACTACATTAGAAATTATATTGTTTTATTATTCCCTAGGTTGGGTTTACACAGGGTAGCATCTTTTCTACCCCCACAGACGGAACTAGGTGCCCCTCCCCCCAAGATTTTTCAAAAATTATGGTTAGTATATATTTATTTCCAAAAACTTTCAAATATACCCCAAAATATATACTTTTGGCCCCTCTCCTCCAAAAATATTTACAAATTGACCCAATAGACCCAAAAATAAAAAAGTATCTGCTGGTTCGTCCGATTGCCCCATGAAAAATAATAAAATCCTTTAATAAAAACAAACCCAATTGTCCCAAGAATAATAAAAATAATCTCTAGATGAACCAAAATTAAAAAAAAAAAAATAGAACATAAATTTAGTTTATTGCAACATGATCTTTAATTGCATCGGCAAATATTGGATTGTAATGTTAATTAATGTGATAAATTTTGAAAATTCCTCAAAACTTTTTTTGGTTTATACTTCGGCCCCCCCAAGCTCAAATCTTAGTTTCGTCCCTATCTATCCCCCAAAACCTAATGAATACTGAATTCAGCACTAATATTCCAGCTTCTATTGAACCCCAAGAATTGAGACATTCTATTATTTTAATAAGGAAAAGTTAATAGATACCCTAAGGGCATTAATTTAAGAAATTAAAAAAAAAAAATCTTTTTGTATATATTTTTTATGAAAACGGTATTAAAACTTTTCTAAAATGGTCCATTAACAAATGCCCTTAAAACACTCATTAACAAGACTCATTTTGATACATCTTTAAATGTTCTTTTATGTTCACAACTTGTTAATGTGGTTGATTGTAAGTGATGAACAATCGCTTTCACTTAAAGTTAGAACCCACCATTTTTACTTCCATCGCTCGTGATCAACTATTTTACAACTGTGACAGAAAATTTGTGTCCTTAAGCTTACTCTATCTTTAATTCAGTGACAAGTAAGTTTAGTATCACACCAATTTCTACAACTTTGTCACAATTTTGCCACGTGATAACTTGTGAATGATGAAATCATGGACCCACCATTTTATTTCCACAACTCACGAGTTGTTACATGACAAAGTTGTGAAAATTAGTATGATGCTAGACTTACTCTTCAATGACAGTCCATGTCTACTGTCTAAGGCACTAGATTAAGTCTAGCTTTATGCTCAACATCAACGTGTCATCAGACTAATTGTTTAACTTTATCTCCAAGTACTTTTGTTTTTAGTAAGATTCTCATGGGCCATTTCATGATAAAAATATTATTACACAAGATTAATCATTAATCAATGAAGCACTAATCAAGTCAAGGGTGTCATGTTATTCCCAACTGATTAATTTAACCAGAAAGTGGACAAGTGCGCGAGGACTGCTGGAGCCCATCGTTGGCAAGTTGGTTTAGGGTGAATTGAACTTGGCAAAACCGGTGCCCTATAAATCATGAGTATTGGTGTTATTTTTCCATGATCATGAAGGTCAACTTATGTTGTAGCTGCTTTTTGCACAAGGGGTTGCTGGTTTGTGTTATGGACCGGATTTTTGGTTGGTTACTTTGAGAAAACCAAGACCTCTTAATTTGATAAATTAACTATTTCGAGAAAATTCAGTCCTCCTTATTAGACTGACTAACATTGTACTCAGATATTCACGATTATTATTTTATTAATTTATTGTTAATATAAGAATTTATACAAGAAAGACTTCCATCAAGATAAGATGAGTACTTTCCTATCATCCATCAATAAAACTAATCTTAATCCAAATTAATCTAACTAATTCTACAAACTAACTTATTTGAATAAATATCTCTACCCCTTATTTATTTAACAACTCAAATAAAATAGGCACATAACGGTTTGCTTCATCTAGTGACTCTAGAATTTGTACAGCACCTTCTGCTTTACGGTTTGCATATGAAGCAGGCTTCTATGATGTAATTTTAGAGGAATCTGGTGAGTTGGTATGAGTTGGTGTGAAGTTTCATGCTGGACTTAGAGGTTTTTCTAATAAATAAATAAAAACAATCATTTGATAAATGATTTATTTTATATATATGTGTGTATATACATATATATACTGTATTTTACTTTATAGATATCTGTGAAATGCATTCTGTCAATCATAAGCAGTCATATCAATTTGTGCAAAAATCATTGTGTATTTTAGAATAAAACCCTATTTTTTCTATTTTAGCTAACAATTTTTCAAATACTCACATCTCATTATCTATTTTATACTCTATTTTAATAAAATATTGAATTTTCTTGATTTTTTTTAATCATTTTATTCTTTTTACACACAACAACTATCATTCACTCTCTTTTCTTTATTCTCGAAAAATGCAAAGAAATAATTTTTTTGTATAAACTACATAGACTTGTACATTTTCATAAGCACTGCAGCAAAATCTCATTTTGATTAACCAAATCATAATCTAATGTGGGTGATTTTTGAACTTTATTAGTTATATTTTGGATCTTATGTTATTTTATATGACCTGGTGCGAATGTTCTTAGCAGCCTCCCAGCTGGCTAAGTTGGCTCTAAGTTTGGATGAGATAAAGAAACTACTTTTTGTACAGGGGAGATAAGATTGTACAAATTAATGCTAGTAAACCTCAGGATATTTTAGCTTTTTTTTTTTTTTGGGCTATTATTATCCAAAAAAAAAAAAAAACAGAGTGGACAAGTGTGATATATTTTGCGAACTATAAAAGGCATCAAAGCTAATAAAAATTATCACAAAAAATCCGAGCATGTGATCCCCACTCTTTCGAAAAGATGAATTTGAGAACCTATGAAATAGCGAAATGGTTGAGGTTTTGTTTTTATGAACTAGGTGGGAATTTGATTCCATTTCTCATGGTTTTAAAACAAGAAGCAAGTTAGAATGTGAAGACTTACGTGGATCCCCATCTACTTACCTATCCTCATGAATCAATTGAGTTATAGCAAAAAATAATCCAACCAATCAACCATCAAAAGATTTATTTCTGTACTTCACCATAACTAGAAGGAATTAGGGTATGTTAACTTAATCGTTGGAACAATTATTTATTTCTTTGTTCTGATGCATGTTTTTTTTTTTCTTTTTATGAACCATGATTTTGCTTCTAGTAGATTTACTTTGCTGCTAGACCTTTCAATCCGACACAAATGTAGGATATACTTAGAGCATTCACATCTAGCATTGCAAATGGCATATGTAGGGAGATTTAGCATCAAAGGCACAAAATAAGCTCATTACCCGGTCTTCTACTTGTAAAATTTTTTACAATAGTGCTACAGTACCATCTTACACTCTTACTTATATACGACAGTATTGGTAAGACGGTACTGTAGCAACTTGGATAAATTTTATATTCTTTTTTCTCTGCCTCCGTCAGCCACTGCTTCTTTCTTTTCTTCCTTTCCTTTATTTTTTTCTTTGATTCTCTGTTACTTCACTTCTCACTCCCTTGCTCACATCTCTCTCTCATTCAAGCTCGCCACTAGAGTTGGGTTGGATTCGGAGTGGTCATGGCTTGGTGGAGTCGGTGTAGTCCCAGTGTGGCGGAGATTGAAGTGGTCACGGTGTGGTGGAGATCGGCGTGGGCCCGACGTGGCGGAGATCGAAGTGGTCACAGTGTGGCGAGATCGGTGTGGGCACAGTGGATTCCGATGGGTTTGTTTGATTTTTTGCTATTAATTTTTGTCTTTTGGGTTTGGATGGGTTGGATTTTGGATTCCTATGGATTGGTATTTTGGATTCTAATGGGGTTTGGGTTGGATTTGGATTGGTTGGTTGGGTTGGCGTGGTGGGCAATGGTGGTGGCGTGGTGAGTAATGGATTGTTTGGTTGTTTTTGCTATGGGTTTGCTGGGTTCTTGGTGAGTTTTGTTTTGATTTTTTTATTTTGGGTTTTTGGTTCCAGTGGGTTTGGTGAGCAGAGGGCAGTGGTGGTGTGGCGGGTAGTGGGTTGTTTGGTTATTTTTGCTATGGGTTTACAGGGTCTTTGGTGGGTATTTGATGGGTTTTGTTTTTTGTTTTGGGTTTTTGGTTCTGGTGGGTTTGGTGGGCAAAGGGCAGTGGTGGCATGGTGGTGATTGTTTGTTTGGTTGTTGAGAGAGTGAGGGAGAGGCAAGGACAAAAATGAGAGAGAGAGAGAGAGAGAGAGAGAGAGAGATAGAAAATTTGTTTATTATTTTATTGTATAATTTATATTATTTTAATTTGTATTATAAAATAAAAGTTAGGATGTTGGATGTATTATAAAATGGTATGGTATAATAGATAAAGTAACTTTTAAGATGGTAAAATAGAATAATTTGAATATACTGGATGGAAATGCTATTACAATTCAAAGTTCAAAGTTCTTTGTCTGATATGGGGTTTATAATTTTTTTTCAATCTTATCCCAAACCAAGCAATATCTAATCCTTTCTCCAAAAAAATAAAAATAAAAATAAATAAATAAAAATCAATATCTAATCCACTTTAGTTATAAATAGGAAAAAAAATATAAGAGTATTGAATGTAAACCAATATAGTTTTACCGTATGAAATGAAATCAATCACATCATAAATTAACTAATTAAGTGCCTAAACATAATAAATATATTACTTTCTTCTCTCTGTTTTCTAGATTTTGTGTATATCCAAAATCTAGCAAATTGACGGGTTTTTTAAGAAATTAACTACAAAACCCAAACAATTTTATTAGTTAGACAACGTTTCAAACATATTGCATTTCTAACAATTCGACTTCAGAGGAGTCGATTTCACTGTTCATAGAACCTATTTTTTGGCATTTTTAATACATAGAAATCGACTCCAGAGAAGTCGTTTTCTATACAAAAAAAACGACTACAGTGGAGTCGTTTTCTTTGTATTGAAAACGACTCCTCTGTGGTCGATTTCTTTGTCCAAAAAACCCCCCACGGACGAACCCACAGAAGGACCCATGCGCCAAAAAACCCACAGGAACCCAGTGAACCCAGTGAACCCAGCAAAACGAACCCAGCAACACCGAACGCAGGCGCCGACGAACGCAGGCGCCGACGAACCCAGGCGCCGACGAGCGTGTTCTTCTCCTCCACTGATCCGATCCGAGCGTGTTAGGCTCGTCGGTGTCCAGGTTCGTCGGGGTTTGGTGTGTTCGTCGGTCAGAATCGGCGCCTGAGTTCGTCGGCAAGAAACCCAGGCGCCTGAGTTCGTTCGTCGGTCACGGTGACTGGGTTTTTTACAGAACGAAGAACGAAGCGTTGTGGGTTTTGCCGCTGAAGTCGTCTTCAATCGCTGGGCACCATTCTTCTGTCGCTGGGTAAGTGTTTTTGAAGAAATCGACCACAGAGGAGTCGTTTTCAATACAAAGAAAACGACTCCACTGTAGTCGTTTTCTTTGTATTGAAAACGACTCCTCTGGAGTCGATTTCTATGTATTAAAAATGCCAAAAAATAGGTTCTATGAACAGTGAAATCGACTCCTCTGAAGTCGAATTGTTAGAAATGCAATATGTTTGAAACGTTGCCTAACTAATAAAATTGTTTGGATTTTGTAGTTAATTTCTTAAAAAACCCCAAATTGACTCCCAACTTATAAAACATGGCAAGTACGGATCCCCAAAATTGTGAGTGGCCCTGGGTCCCTTTGCGACTTTATAGCGCATTTTGGTAGAACTAGTGGACTTAATAAATAAGTGAGAATTTCCTCCAAAATATAAAAATAAGTGAGAACTTCTTTTTTACTTTATTTTATTGTGGTAACTTTATAAATATAAGTTTACCAAAAAAAAACTTTATAAATATAAATATATATATATATATATTAATGCAAAACTAAGATTGATAGAATTAATGTATTTAAAAAAAACTGTACATATATATTATTTGACTATAAAATAAGTTGAATTTTTTGAACTTATCCAAACTTAACATATATTAATGTTAATGTCTTTTCCAAAAAAAAAAAAAAAAGTTAACCGTTAATGTGATCACAACCACCAGTTATGCTAATGATAGCCATTCATCATGTCCATAAACGGCAACAACCTTGATTAGTGTTGGATTTACTGCCTAACTTGTTTGGGATTGGGAGAGAAGAATAGAAAGGAATGCAATATAATATATATATATATATATATATATATATTACAAAAATATTCTTTTCATTTTATTTTTTGAGAGTTTAATGGTAAGATGTTTCATTTCTTTTCCTAATAGATCCATTTTTTAATCATCCCAAAATTGGGAGTAATAAGAGAATGAAATGACCACCGCACACCCTTGGTGCGATGGTCACTCCACAAGTATAAGTGCTTGTAGAGTGTGGGGGGTAAGGGCCGAGGTTCAAGTTTTCAGGAGGGAGCTTCACACACATATACACTTAGATTAGGTTAGAGCATTAGCATTGGGGAATGCTAATGCCAAATCTAAGGGAAATTTGAAATTTTAAACCCCAAAACCATCTGCATTGGGGAATGCTAAACAGCAGTATTGCAAATTTTTTTGCAATACTGCTACAGTGCAATTCTAAACATAGAATTGCACTGTAGCAAGTATTGTAAAAAAATATATATTTTATTTGGAAGAAAGCTGAAAATGAGAGAGAGGAGAGAGATGGGAGAGAAGATATAATTTTAAGATATATTATTTTATTATGTAGATATATTATTTTAATGAGTAAAAGAGAAAAATAGAAGTTTGGGATGTGGAGGTATTGTAAAATGGTATGGTATAATGATAAAGTGGCTTTTTAGAATTGTAAAATAGAGTAGCATTGGAATTTTCCAATGCTAATGCTCTTAGAGTAGAATTCTATCTTGTATAAAATAAAAAATAAATAAATAAATAAGAGAATGAAATGTATATTAATTAATTTTTATTTAAGTCCCCTTGATACCTTTTTTTTTTCCTTAAGTGCCTATACTCATATTTTTATTTTAAAAGTGGCATTATAGTAATACTATTATATAAATTTCATTCTATTCAACTCCCAAATTATGTTACTTTCATTCAAACATCCAAACAATTAAAGATATCAATATTTAATTCATCTTCAGTCTGTCCTATTTTCTTCTACTCTATATATTATATTCCATTCACTTTCTTTATGATCGCCCACACATAAACCTTCTAAAACTTTTGGGATTGTCTCTAGTTAGTACTTGAATTTTTTTTTTTTTTTTTTTTTTTTTTAGAGAAGAGGTAAAACTTGTAACTTGATTTAAGAGGATAGTGAATAAAGAGTACTTATTTTACAGTGCATTTAGTATTTAGACTTGCACAATTTTTCTACTCGTCTTCTATTTTCACTCAAACAAAATTAACAAAAAAATATAAATGAAATTATTGAAGAGGCCTTTCGTTTTATCTACTTTGATTGACTTGACCTCATTTGGCTTTATCAACTTTGATTGACATTTCCTTTATAAACTCCCAAACATAAACCTTCTAGCACACCCCTAATCACTATTTTCCTTAGATTACTATGGCCTATGATGTATGGTAGCACAAATGATTGCAAGAGAATTTGACAAAGCCGCAAAAGTCTATATATATATATATATATATATATATATATATATTAAAAAAAGGAAAATAGCATAAGTATATTACTATATTTTAGTAATTTATTAAGAAAATACTTCAAAGCATAACGTAACTAAAGCAAGAAGAAGAATTTCCTTCAAAAGTAAATTTATACGATTCTTAATTTAGAAAAGATACAATTAATAAGTTTTCAACATTTTTTTTATTGTTTGCATATTTAATGCTTTAACAATGACCCATAAAAAAGTGAAGTGAGTTCCAATTAATTCAATTAATATAATTTGTTATCGTTGAATAAAGAATTTAGGTTCAAATATCGCTTATATCAAAATGTAATTGATGTTTTGATATAATAATAAAAAGTGATCATCATATATCGAACGCTATATATTTAAATCAATTCTATTGTATATAAAAAACAAAAAAAATAAACATAAACAAAAAATAAAATGACTCAATTTCGCTTGATGATATTTGTCAAGTAACCAAAAGCACATCTATTTATGTTACTTCAAAACAAAAGGTAGAAGTCTCAAAAAAGTTAGTCTTTTGAAATCAAACCGGAACAAGTGTAACAAAAACAAAATGAAGCTATAATAACATTCCTCATTCGGTGGTCCTCAAGGGTAACCAGCCTCCCATTTTGCTTTTTCCTTCTTTCTTTTTCTTTTTCTTTTGGGTATTGAAAAGCAGCATTTGCTCTTTAAAATCTAAAAAGCTTTTCTACTTAACAGAAAACTAAATGGCACAAAAGCACAAGCCTCTGAATCTTTTGGATTCAAATATGAGAAACAAATTCATGTGTGGACATTATAATATACATAGTCGAAAAAGAAAGCATAGTAATAATTGTACTACTATGAAAATTTGGTGGCATATTCCCATTTAGAAATCCAAAATCCTAAGGTCTACCATTTTTTTTAGAAGAATCATAAGGTCTACCTATTATTCCAGACTCTTAACAATATATATATATATGTATATATATATATATATATATATATATATATCACCTTTAAAAAGTATCATCTTTAATAGATGTGTAGATAATAAATCAGCGGTGGATATCCACTTCATTATTCGCAAGTACTCGCCTTGTTTTTCCGAAATCCACAAAAGGGTGTTATCGTCTTAAAAGAAATCCAGTTGTGCGCTCGAACATTTGTACATTACCGTGAATACGCCAAGAAAATAAGACAACCACGGACCACCACCAGCACTGTGACAATGTGTACAACGTGCCTAATGGGGAAGCCAATCTCACGCGCATTGCTCCCACATTCATTTGTCATTCACAACTCACAAGGCTCATAGGATTATTTATTTGCTACAAAGTTCATAACTTGATGACTGTTAAATATGTTGGGTTATTGTGTGTTAAGATGTTAAGGCTCAACAGGTTCAAATATGTTTTTAGTCCATATAGCCATATAGGGCTAACCATAACTCATTTGGAGATAGTAAAGATGTTGTTGCTAAGGCCTAAAAATGCTCTATTACTTGGGCATAGACCGTTAGGTCAAACCATTTCTCTCTCTCATGTTTTCGCATTCCAACTTCAATTTTATATTTTATTCTTTGTTATTAGAGCTAATCGATCTTGACTCTTAGCAAAATTTTCATTTCCTACCCAAACCAAAACACCCAAGTCTTCCACCCACAAAACACATAGTGTTGCTACCATCAATAAACCCACAAGACAAACCATCTCAATCTACTCTAAAGAGCACAAATCACACACATTTGCATCGTCGCCATCGCAAATCTTTCAACGCCCGTCAAAGCCACTGCCACTAATGCAAGCAGCCACTACTACAACTCACTATCTCAAAATCATGTCACAACCACCACCATTCAAAAGCATAGGAGTCGATCAAGATAGTAGAAAAATCAACCAAAAAGAAAGCCACACAAACTATCATGCACCACCACAACGATTGATGCATCAATCCACGCACCTCATGCCCTCCGACACACCACCAAACCTCCCTACATGCTAGCACGCACCACTATACCCTCCCCACATCCCAACAAGATCTTTTCTCACACACTTCCTTGCTTACCATAAGCCACATGTGTCAATTAAGATATGTGAAGTCACCTTGCCATGTGTCACATTCTAGGTCATCCACGTTAGTATTGATATCATCATATATGGCACACTAGTAGCCTTTGCCACATCAATGTCACATTATTGGCCATGTTTGAAACATCCATTCTTTTAGGTTAAGCTGATCGTGACCCAACTCAATATGAAACTTGAACCGTATCCAACCCATTAAATAGATCCAAAATATTTGGTTATTAACTCTTATTAGGATTGAATTGTTCCGACTAGGCCTATCCTACTCCATTTTTTGTATAGGATTCTAATGTTGGGGCCCAATTTCCCATATAAGACAACTAAATCACTCAATTTGATCATTTTAAGGTTCAACCTATACGCAAAATTCGTTAACTCTTGTATTTATTCCACATTATGCCTAGTATGTTTTCCATCCAATCAAGTAATTCATAGTTGCTTTAAACTCATCTTCATGGCATCCTTACAGACTTATATTCCAAAATAAAGATATCAGCAAGCCTCAACCTTAAGTTTAAGGGGGAGTGTTAAAGATGGGTTTACTATGTGTTTAGATGTTATAGCCCAAGATGACCAAATATATTGAAAGTACCCTAACTCCTATATATATCCTACTTAAGGTTCACTGTAACACACAGTTGAACATAGTAATTATGTGGTTGTTTTGGGCTTCCATACTCAACATTAATTTTATTCTTTTCTTTTCTAATTTCAACAAAGACATTACTTTTTTTTTTTTTTTTTGAGAAACAACAAAGACATTACTTTATTCTTTTTAAAAGAAATCTTAGGTCCAAATACCCTAGGATGACAAAAAAAGAACTATATTACGAAAGTCCAAAATCTTACCTATAAGTGAAAAAATCAAAAAGGAAATAGAATAATAAGAAAGAAAAAATTATATGGTTGGCACATTTATTATGTTTAGTACACATGATTAGCATCCATTCCACATCCACCAATATATGCTAATGTTATGGTTTTTGTCCTTGTACAACAATTTGCCAACAAATCACAAGTATTTTGCATAAAAATCAAATCAACAAGAAAAGACAATATATGCTTGAAGAAAGAGATGTCTAAAATGATATTTTAACCTCAAAAAAAAAAAAAAAAAAAAAAGGATCCAGCATTGAAAATAGTAGTAACTATTAAATACTTCAAGAGGAATATAAATTTTATATTCCATTTTTGGTTACTTTACCAATCATGGTATGTTATCTGGTTAATTTTTTTTTTCTATTTTAAACTTTTATTTTATAAGAAAAATTACTATACTACTTATAATTTTTCTGCATATATTTATACAAAAAAAATAGAAAAATTTAAAAAAAAAATAGAAATAGAAATAGAAAAATAAAAATAAAAATAGATTGTGTTACACGCGCTGAAAGGACAGTGGGGCTATAAGCAACATTTATGTAAACAGAGGTAAGAGTTTGGTCGCCGCGTCATATCTATCTGAATTCTGAAAATATATAAACCAAATTTATATACAAACACATATGTGTGTGTATATATATATATATATTATTTTTCGAATAAAATAAATGATGGGTAATTATTTAAAGACCTCAGCCACGCCATGCCCAAGTGTACGATTCCATTTCCTTCTTTCTTTAGACCCTTTGCGTTTGCTTCAGCTCTCAGTCACACACACACTCTCTCTCACACACACAGAAAGAGAGAAAGAGAGAGAGAGAGGCATTACTTTCTTTGTTGTTTGTGCGTGGGAGTAGGAGAGAGTGGTATTCCATCGTCGAAAGCAAAGCAGAGGTCATAAAGAGTTGATGAGTTCAGATTTGCTTTAAAAACCATTCTCTCTTAATTTTACTATCTCTGTGTCTCTGTGACTGTCTTTCTCTCCTATCTCTTTGCTCTCTCTGAGGATGTAAAAACTTTCAAGCAACTTCCAAGGTAAACGCTTTTCTTTCCTTAGACTCTGGTTTCTCTGAATTCGGACTTTTCTATGACACTTGTTTTATTTTTTTATTTTAAATATATATATATGTATGAATTTTCAACGTGTCTGGCTAGTTCTGGAGTTCAATTCTGCATGTAAAGCACTTCTCGAGAAATTCGAGGATTTTATTCTCTCTGGGTTCCATGTATATAACTACTTCTGCTCAGTACTCTCTCTCTCTCTCTCTCTCTCTATTTCTGTGCATATATACTATTCTGAAAGAAATTAATTTCTCATAATTTGTTTTCTCCTATGCTGTAAATTTACAGGTCTCATCTGGGGTTCAGCTTTGTTATCTTTCCTTGAACAAGTGATTTTTTTTATGATATCAGTGAGTAACTTTAATTTCTCTACAAATTCGAAATTTTTTTCTTACATATAAAGTTGTAGTTTCAGCTTATTAGAGCTATGATAATTGAATATTGTCTCTGTTTATTTTAATAGTTTCTTGAAACTGGAGTGGAAAATAATAAAATACTTTTACTCAATAACGCAGCAGCAAAGTTCCAAACTTAAGGTTGCCTTTGCCCTCTGTTTCTGTTTCGGCAGATAGTGATGATGCAACAACTGGACACGTTTGTCTGCATTCCCATTACTGTTCTACAGACATATATTTTCTTGCCGCTAAAAAAAATACTAGTCCTACTTAATAATGCACAAAACTTCTAATTTCATAAAACACTTCAATAACTGGTTCACATTCAAATAAGTTGTTGTGACAAAATGTGTCTATTTGGAATACCTTTTCCCTTTATTCTCATGTCTTGAAAAGTATAACGGTACTTAACAAAAATAAAATTTTAAAAATTATACATAGACACAGCCAAGTGATATAATCAGAAAATTAGTTATTCCAAAGGGGTCTCTATTTGATAAGAGAAATAGTGAAAGTTAAAAGACAAATCCAAGAAGAATTTTCTCAACCAATAGGGTGAAAATTTCGTGAACTTTTTATTGAAGAATCAATTTCATTTTTATTTTAAAAAATAAATAAAGTCTAGAGACTGATGTAGTCCAACAATTATAGCAATAGGTGGACCTTTCCTTAGAGGACAGTTTGGGTGCTTGATGGGTCCAAAAAGTCCAATCACCAAAAGGAATGGCTGATGATCATGAAACATGAATCGTGAGTTTTGGCCTATTTGAGAATTTTGTTCATCGAAGTTGGAATCAATGGGCTATATAGCAATAGCTTTATGTCACTTCACATGTGGAACCTTTCGGTCTCTTCCGTTATAAGTTTTTATACGGCTTCGTTGCCTCACACTCACACCCACACGACACTAAACTCTCCAACTTTTTGTTTGCTAATCTCTCTCTCTCTCTCTCTCTCTCTCTCTCTCTCTCTCTAACCCTACATGATGAAACAAGATGCTAATATTTGGGAAGTGTACATATTTTTGTCAAATCTGGACTTAATCTAGACTAGATTAATATCTCTGTCATTTTGTAGAAAATGTGGTTTGAGTTTTCAAAAATATGTGAAGTGTTTGTTGGAGATTAGCTTTCAACATTATTTGGGTCCAAGTCACAGCACAACTTTACTAGCAATTTTGAGTCTTGACTTGGGAAGTTACAACTAGATATGACAAACTTGTTAATTGTTGTCATACATGGGACAAATGCATCGTTACAAGCGGGTTTTGTTTGATTGTAAGGCTCGCATATTGTGAGAGGGAAGATGTATTTTCGATCCATAAAGGAATCTTTGCTATGAGAGTAGACCCAGACCCAGAATTTACCTTGGAAGTCAAAATCTTACCATGGAACTTAAGTTCTAAGCCTAGAAAAAGTTACCACCTATTGTTTCCGTGCTGACATGGCTGTTGTATACCTAGTGCTTGCTAGTGGAGCCGTGAAGGACAATAATGAGATAGAGAGACAAAGATGAAAGGACCAATACTGGAAAAGGTTTAGCATATCTCCAAAATTAGAAAGATCAAGAATTTAGGCATGATGTGATGGACTTGTTTACAAATCTCCTTCATTTGTTTATTTCTACAATGTTAGCTGTATACTGAATTAAATATATGGCATGCCTGCTTCACTAACAAAAGTAATGAATATAACAGGTGGAGAATCAGTACTCTGAACATTGGTGAATCTTCACAGCAAACTAGCGAGTGCTAATTCCTCTTGAAAGGCATCAACTTGATTTGCCAAAGGTTTGAACGAAATGGCAAAAGTTTGCTGGCCATACTTTGATCCTGAGTATGAGAACTTCAGCACCAGAATTAATCCTCCAAGGTTTTCTTTCTCTCCTATATCTCTATTCTCTAGTAAGCATAGTTCTCAGATGTATCTTGTTAAATAATCTCAATGGTCTAATCACCTTAACAACATGGTCATAATGATATAAACTAAGGGTAATGCTCATTTTATTTTCTGATTTTTATGAATTCCTTAAAAATAGTTTATACTGCCATATTGTGTTGTTTTCATGAAGTATAGTAACTCTTTTTTTCTGTTTTCAGGGTGTCTGTAGACAACATTAGTTATCGTGACTGTACTCTAATCAAGGTAAATTTTGATACATTTAAGAATTATGCTTCATTCTGACCTCCAAGGCTTTTAACATTTTTAGTTACAGTCTCTCTTTTTCAAGTAGAAATAATATGAGGAGATGAAGTTCCCTATTGAAGTTACTTTTAAATTCCTCTCTTGTGAGTTTAAAATTTGTGAACCAGAGAAACACAATTGCTTCACATAATAAGCAGATCATGCTTAACCCACCTATGTTGCAACAAGTTGCCTATGTCTTTCCTGTGTAAAAATTGCTTTAGAAAAATTAACTTCCTAATTACAGCTGAAATCTAGAGAGGCAAATTTGAACAAAAGTGAAATTATTTATTTTAAAAAAAAGGACTCCAAATTGCAAGAACCTCAATTAACCAACGCCAAAAGACCCCTTTTGCTTAATTTACCTTATGGACTGCATATGGCATCTGCACAATATCATATTGCTAGATTCTCTTGTTTTCAATTATTTCCCCAATTCCCTCTTATAAGAATTACCATCAAGGACATGGAAAATGATTGTAGGTTGACAGTGTTAACAAACCAGGAATTCTGTTGGAAGTTGTGCAAATCCTGACAGATCTTGACCTCATTATTACCAAGGCTTACATCTCCTCTGATGGTGGATGGTTCATGGATGGTATGTATATCTTTGGATTGATTTTCATCAATTGGCATTCCAGTTTTGTTGCTAGGTCTATGCCTCCTTGATTTAAATTGTGAGCACACTAGAATTTGGTTACTGTCTATGCCTAAACTGTGGATTGGCCAGACACAAAGAAGAAAAATAAGGAAATATGTCCCTTGTTGAAAATGATACTGCATTTGGCCCTGAATGTTGGTAGCTAAAAAGCATATGTTTATAGACTCAATAGAAATGGGGAAAAAACACCATGTGTTGCCAGTTTGGGCTAGATGAATCTGATGCGAAATTTTGTCATACATATTGATTATAAGATGAGCTCTTAGAAAGGCACTCTGTTTACTTCTCCCTCTCTCTCACACACACACACGCCTGCAAACACGTATACTTTGAATAATTATGTGACATGTTGAAACTCTTTTGAATGGATAGTATTTCATGTCACGGATCATCAAGGAAACAAGATAACAGATAACAAAACCATCGACTACATAGAGAAGGTACTCCCTTTTCCTTCTCTCATATCTGCTTTCATGCTTTACTTAAAAGTTGGGGGGGGTATCCAATTAAACCACTTAGCTGTGTGGTTTATTGGCAGTCATCAAATTAAACTCTATGAAATTGTCATGTGCTTGATGGAAAGGGCTACTTCTAGGTTTCCATTGAGTGTTCACTCTATTTCAGTCATTGCAAAGCACAACACTAAGGGATATAAATCATTTCACTAGGATAGAATGTCTATTGATAATATTTCCTTCGAGGAGGGAATGATCTTCCCTCTTCTTGGAGCCGAATGAACTGAAGAAAATGGAAATTCTGGTGACACCATGCATACAAGCAAAAATATTATCTTCATGGGACTCATTGATAGCAATTTCTTCAACTATTTTTCCTACATTAGGCTTTAGGACCAAATGGCTACAACATGGAGAGTGTGAAGACTTGGCCAGGCAAAAAGGTTGGGGTGCACTCAGTTGGTGATCACACAGCCATTGAGCTCATTGGAAGGGACCGCCCAGGTCTTTTATCTGAGGTCTCTGCTGTCCTTGCCAACCTCCAATTTAATGTGGCTACAGCTGAAGTATGGACACACAATAGCCGGATAGCATGTGTTCTTTATCTCAATGATAATTCCACAAATCGTGCCGTGGATGACCCAACCAGATTATCTGTTATGGAGGAGCAACTCAAGAACATCTTACGGGGGTGTGAGGATGACAAGGAAGTAGGCCACACAAGTTTCTCCATGGGGTTCACCCATGTTGATAGAAGACTCCATCAGATGTTTTTTGCTGATAGGGATTATGAAGGAGGTGGAGTGACAACTGAGGTTGACTATCCTCCTTCCTTCAAACCAAAGATTACAGTTGAGCGTTGTGAGGAAAAAGGGTACTCAGTCATCAGTGTCCAGTGCAAAGATCGTGCAAAACTGATGTTTGACATTGTGTGCACACTAACAGACATGCAATATGTTGTTTTCCATGCCACCATTTCATCAGATGGCCCCTACGCATCACAGGTACATTAACAATGATTTCTGATTAACAACTTAATAAGTTTATTCTCTACTTTGTTTCCAAGCAGACTCCAATTAAAGAGATTCTGTTTTCCATTTTATTTTTAAATTTATATTCTGCATATAATTAATAATACTTTATACCATAAGTGGATTCAAGTTGCCTTCTATTAAATGAGAAACATATATATCTGCATGCTTAGTGCAGATGCCCATAATCGGAACTATGTGCCACATTCAGTAAAAGAAATATCTAAGTACCATTCTTCGCCAGTGTTTTTCACATATGAACAATGAACTCTTTAGAATGAATAATCAATGTACCTTAACCAATGCAGATGATCTAACTGAACTACAAAAAAATAAGCCACCAAATATGACAAGCTTTTTGAAAGGAGCCCATTTTCTTCCTTTTATGGCACTATAGTTCGTCTTGTCTTATGTTTGTGGGTAAGTCCATAAAAGGTCCCAACAAGTCGCTTCTCTGCATACTTCATCATCACTCTTTGTGTTCAGTCCAGAATTTTGAAGTAACTCCGTTCTCTTTTGTACTCCATCTATATAGTTGGGTTTCCTCTTTATAAAAGAAGACAATGAAAAGGGTTATATTTACAAAGGCATTTCCATGCCCCTATACAAATTTAATTAGATTGGCTGGACTAATGTGCATATCCTTGTAGGAGTATTTTATTCGTCACATGGATGGGTGCACACTGGATACTGAAGGAGAGCAGGAAAGAGTCATCAAATGTCTTGAAGCTGCAATTCAAAGAAGAGTATGTGAGGTGAGTGAAATATCTGACAAAATTTTTGTGCTCAATAGCTGTCATATTCTGATCAACATAGTAGATTTTTTTTATCATTCTGCAGTTTCCACTAAAAAACAGTATCATTTGTGTTTAGTTCAATAATCATGCATATTCATTTTTCTAATTGTCATTGTTTTTCACTTGTCTTGATCTAGTTAAATGCCACGTGACAGATATGAGAATATGGTCTCGGTTCAGAGCGATCTAGACCTATGGTCAATATGATTTCATCTATTTAGAGCAATCAAGCTGTTTTGCTTACTGGCCATATCAGTTACAAAAATGGAGTAGAGACCATTATGCCCATTATAATTTATAGCTCATAAAAATTATCTACTATCAATAAAAATAATCATAATCAAGATGGCATATTAAAAACCATCATAAGTTTTTCAATCATGTCCAGCACCTATGTCTCCATTTGTTTTTATAGAAATCATTTCCTGGTAAATAGAGACACTAACACAAGATTGATTATAAATGCTAAATCCATGCTGATACATGTGTTTTCAATGAATCACACCAAAAGCCAGAAAAACAGTTTGACTTAAATCTTTGAAAGATGTTATCAAGTAAATTCCTGAAAGTAATCTCAATGTTTTATCTCTGGAAATTACAAGTGAAAAAAGACAGCTGCATAAAAACATGGAACTCTAGATCAACCTTTTTTATCCGAAAGCTATCTGAAACATGAAGTCTAGAAAGAGATTCTTTCGGGAAGAATATAAGGATGACAAGATTAATATGAACTTTTAAAGAAATATGCAAGATCTTTGAGCAAGATGCTGGTTTTTGTAACAGTGGAACTTTAGTCTATGATGCCAGACTACCATATGTTTTTGCTCAGTTTTTTGTTTCTTCCTTTTTTTTTTCTTAATTTTTGCCAACAAAAATCCACTATCAATAATATGAATTACAACTACAAACTCAAAATTTCTCTCAAACATATTATTGATTACAACTACACCTCACAAACTCTCAAACCTCACAAACATAAACTAACCAAAATCCCCAATACACCCAAAAGTGTTCTCACACACTGACAGACTAGACAAAACATAGTTTCCAACTCTCTCACTAGCTAAACATTTTTCTTGCAACTCTCACACAAACAATGAAAGCTACACTACCACTCTATTTGTTGGGACTATCACAACTCACCGCTCCTTTTTTCTTATCAAAGTGATACTAACACTCTCAATAGGACTAAGCACCTCCATATTCTACTTATAACCAATGTAGGATTCTAAAACCTACTAAGAAATCTATAAACTACTTCTTTCATGGGCTGGATGTAACAGTTATCATAGCGCAGAAAGGCTCCTGCTTCTGATTTTTTGACAGAATAGTGCATCTTGCAGCTGTAACAACCAACTGTTTGGTTCTGTTGAAGCAATATACTGAAGAAAAAGTACCAAATCCAGATGTAGTGCTTCTGCTTTTAGTTCAAAGTCATCACAGTTACTCAACAAAGAAAGTACACTGAAGTAGAAAACTATGCTCTAATATGGATGGCTAACTTACAGTGTTTTAAAAAAACACCATTAACAATAAAATAGCAAGCACCACTTTACACAAAATTTAACACGGTTGGTGTTACAACCTCACAAACTCCCACAAACATTACAAACATAAACTTGTGCAATAGCACACTTAGAATTCAAACAAATAAAAGTGATGACAAAAATAAATCAACAAGCAAACACACAAAGAATATAACAATATATGTGGTTAGGCAAGATACCTACATTCACAGGTGGTGATGACGAGAAAATTTTCACTATTAAAATAGGGGGATTATAATAAAGGCACAAAACTTCCTCAAGAAACCCTAGCCCCAAATGCACCCTAGGATCTCTCTCACAAAAGCACACTGCAAGAAAAAACCTTGGCTGCTGCAACAACTTGAAACCCTTGCACTGAGAGATTTATATGTTGCAGCTTCCTATCTCCTTAAAACAATGACTAGAGAAAATATAAATGAATGACAAAAGCCAACTAATTTGGCAAAAACAGCTTGCCAACTTTCAAGGTCTGTGGTTTCGTGTGGCATAATTTAAGCCACATGCCACATCAACAAATCTCCAACTTGACTTGAATTGAATCAAGCTACACGAATGAAACTCCTCTATTGCCGCCACAAGTGCCCCTAGGGGCTATAATGAACTGCAAATGACGATGAAGTCCAAGTAGTGCAAATGCTGATGGTTGGCATTACAATCATCAATGGGCGATGATGGTGATCTGTTGATAATGAATCTTGTCATGTTACTACCTTTTCCCAAAATACTTTAGTAAATCCTGCATTAAATCTCATGCATCTAGCCCTTTCTACCAAAGTCCTATGCATTGTCTCTATAACTCTGTTTTGCTGTACAGTTCCTTAGACTCTGAAGTAACAAGTAATACATTTTTTTCATAGACTTCCAAGATTTTTTTTTCTTTATATTTAGGTCATTATTTGTTCTAAATTATATTATTTTTCTACCAATATGATTTTCAACTTGTTTTTCCACTTTTTAAATATGCCAAAACTTCAAACTTGTAATTTATAAAATAATCTCATACCTTCCTAGAGTAGTCATCAATGAAAGTGACAAATCACTAAGCACTATCATAAGAAATTGAAATTGACCCCAAAATCCTGTATGGGCGTAATCAAAAACACACTTAAAACTGATTCTATACTTCTTCTCTTACACACAATACTTCAAAAATTCAACTTGCAAGTCTTCATTCGCTTTAGCAACTTTGTTTGTGCAATCGTAACATACTACACTCCCCAATATGTCTAAGACGCATATGCCATAATTTTACATCGTCTTTACTGCATTTTGCAGGAAATGGTGATTACAACTCCACCTACAACTGCGTTCCCAACTACTCTGTATAGCTTATCTACTTTTTGTCCCTTCATTACCATTAAGGCACTTTTAGCGATTTTGATGATTCTATCTTTTCACAAGTAGGCATAGCCTAAATGGCCTAGTATACCCAATGAAATTAAGTTTTTTAGAGATTTCCCTTCATTACCACTTAGGCATTCTTAGCAATTTTCATGATTCCATCTTGAATTAGGCATAGCCTAAATTATACCTAAAGAAAGTAAGTTTTTTAGAGATTTGGAACATACCTGACGTCTCCGAAAATTCCCATAACTCCATCAAACATCTTGATCTTTACAATACCAATTCTAAAATATTCCTTTCATTCTTCCTCTCCTTCAAGTGTTTTTTAACTCTTTGCACTGATGTTTGTAATGTCTTTCTTATTATAATAGTATTACTCTATATTTTTCTTTGCATGTGATCTAGATTGAGATCCCTTCCTGTTAGAGTTCCATCTTTTTTCCTTGCTTCTACTGCAATTGTTCAACAACCTGCAAATCATTATCATCCTTCTTCATCTTTACGTGTCATAGGAAAAAAACTAGTCACAATTTTTAAGTTTTAAACTAGTCAATCTTTACACCACTTGTTAGGTTTAGACCTTTGTCAAAAACAATAATTAGATCTATTATGAAAGTTTTAGGTTAAACAAACAAGAATCAATATCATGCAAGTGCAGAAAATTAAATAAGACATGATATGATGACCCAAGAAACCAATGAAACCAAACTAGTTTCACGAGAAAAACCTGGGGAAACTTGACTTAATCAATCCCGAGGTAATAGTTTCACTATAAGATGGAGATTTACAGTCCAGAATAACCCTTATTGTAGTAAATCTAACTTCAATTACCAAACTAAGCTCTGAATCTTACAAATTTCCTTTACAGTGAACTGTTGCAACGTGAACCTTTCAATTCATGCACTTCAAAATCCTATTGAAGATTTGAATCTTTCTACAAAGAATATCACCGGTAGAAGATATGAGAAAGTTTTGGGTACAGAAACCCTAGATACAGATTATGAGGCAAAAGAGGCACTTCTCTCTCTCTCTCTTTGCTTTTTTTAGATCCTATAGTCTCTTATATAGTGTAGAATAAGTGGCATGAAACCCTAGTAGACTGGAAGATGGGCTTGGGCTTGAAATCTGCAAACTGATTTGATTTACGATTTTCGATCGGTCAAACTTAAGTTTCAATTGGTCGAATTTGTTAAAATCCAAATCCTTGAATCAACTTATTTCATGTTCTTGCACACTAAATACCAACTTCTCGAGCATTGTCTAGTCAATCTTAGAGACTTCATGAGCTATATCTAGACAAGTTTGTGTTCTCGTGTTTGCCTACAAAACTATACAAGTGTAGAACCTAACACAAGTACTTCTGTGACAAGGAATAAACTTTTCTTCCACACCAAGAAACTCAAATAAGTTACCTAGTGAAACTACAAAACCTCAAAACAAACTAAAATTACATGCAACATAAGAACAACTTTCCTAAGAATAATAATGAATTTCGCAATGGACCAATCAGATTATGATCGTGTATCCAAATAATTTTTTTGTTATGAACTTCATTGAACACATTCTCTCTTGTTAGCTAAATTTGATAATGATATGGTTTTAACAATGGATCACTCAGGGTCTAAGCCTAGAACTCTGTGCAAAGGATAGAGTAGGCTTACTATCTGAAGTAACAAGGTTTTTGCGAGAGAATGGGTTGTCAGTTAGCAGAGCGGGTGTGTCAACAGTTGGGGAGCAAGCATATAATGTTTTCTATGTTAGAGATGCTTCTGGGAACCCTGTGGATGTGAAGACTATTGAAGCACTTCGCAAAGAAATAAAGGACACAATCAATCTTAATGTGAAGAAGATCCCAACAAGTGCAAAGGCACCCGAGGCCAATGGATGGGCCAAAACAAGTTTCTTTTTTGGAAACTTGTTGGAGAAATTCTTAGCTTGAAAGTCATGTCCATATGGCTTTAACAGACACATATTTGAACTGTATATAATAATGAAGCTAGTTGACTTTGTTATCATCGTGGGCAGGCCTTGTACAATTGCAATAAACATGAATGCTTGCAAGTTATGTTGTTTGGATACTGCTTCTTTCTTTTTCTTTTATATTTGTTTCAAAAATCCCACTCTCCCAACTATCGAATTATGAGAATATAAAGCTTTGCTTAATCCATCGGCTTCGCAATTAGGTTAAGAATATGAATAACTTGGAAAGGAGACATATGTGGAAAACAAGAATACAAGATGCCGCAAGAAAGAAGAGAAAAAATGGTTCCTTGTGATCAAAATTATTCCTTGTACAATTTTTGCGGTCGAAATCATTTTAAACAGTCAAAAGGCATGTGATGATTGCTAAAATAGGACTTGTGATCCAGCTGTACGTGTGCTTAGCTGATCAAACAAATAGATTCAACTTTTGATAAAAATTGATATGATGATATCCACACGCTAAAGCAACCATGAGAGAACTTTGGTTTAGGTGTGCACGGTTACACAACATAATTTCTTTCTTTTCTTTTCTTTTCTTTTTTTTGGGAAGAGAGTTGAGACACAACAATGCCTTTTACTATGCATGCGGCGATGCTACATTGAGAAAACAATGCCTTTTACATTCCTAAACAAAAGAACTAGGAAAAAGAAAGTATAATTAATTGTTAAAGCTCTCCTATAATTTAGATGCAAACACACGCCTTTTTTGTCAAAAAGAAAAAGAGGCACTTCTTTTTTGTTTCCCTGTAAACGAATGTCTTTTATCATGATTTCTTGTTCTGGTCTTTTTCAATCGTGACAAGGTTTTGTTACTGATGGGTTCAATGCATGGAGTAAGGATTTCAGTTCGGGAGGGAGGGACGAGATTAAAAAACAAGATTATAAACAAAATTAATTCAAAAAATTAGTCAACATGTATTATATATTAAAAAAGTATTCATAATCAATAAAAAAAAATTCAAAAGACTAATTCCTATGCAAAGTTTGAAGAATCCTGTGCTAAGTGCTAACTTACCTTAGTTTTATTTAGGGTAAACTACATATTTTGTCCGTAAGTTTTACACTAAATGTCAATTTGATCCTTGACCTTTTAAATGTCTTAATTTGGTCTATAACTTTTTGGTATTGTATCAAAATGGTTCCTGCTGTTAAGTGCTAGATGGAAAATGTTAACGTGACTAACGGTAAAATTAAAATATTGATTTTATGCCACATAGATTTCCACGTAAGCTGCCACGTGGAATTAATTTAAAAAATCAAAGTTTTTCTATCTCACTCTAACTCTCTCTGTGTCTCTGATATATCCCTTTCTCTATGCTTACTACTCTGCCTCCATGACCGAAGCTTACTCAAGGCTAGGCAAATACAAAAATACCCATTCCAAGTCCAAATCTATTTTGATGAAGCTCCTTTTGTCTCATACCATGTAACTTCTTGGCTCCTTCAAAGCTCCAATGATCGAACTCCATGAAAGAAGTTGATAAAATACAATCTATTCACATTGTAGATGTGTAATTTGTATCCTTCATTCTCTTTAAATAATTTTTTTTTTTTTTTTTAAAAAAACCCTCCATTTCAATTCCATCAAATGGCAAAAAATGAAAGAAGGGATAGTATTGGGAAACTTAATTTTAGAAGATAGAAATAGAATAGAAGTTAAAATACCTAGACCTTTGCAAAAATAATTTTTTTTTGATTTTGCAAAGCTAAGCTGAAAATACCCAAACCTTTATTCCAAAACAAAAAATTTTAGTCAAATTACATAGAGCACTTACTCATACCCATACCCATACCCATTTACAAATCAACTTAGAATCGGAAACATCCAAACCTATGAATCCATTTTGAAAAACAAACCAAAATCCAAATCAAATCATACCATCTATATGGCTTGCAAAAATGAACAATACCCACAAATGCAAAGGCATTCATCCACTCGAAACATGCCCATCTAAAATCACCAAACCCATCTCCTTTAGATTCCCCTTATGCACAGTTCAAAGACAGATAGAGGCTTAGAGCTTCGATCTTGGTAGATTGATGAGAGAGAGCGGGAGGTTACAAAAGAGGGTTTGAATTTGGCAACCACTGGTGTGATGGCGGTAGCAAGCAGCAGAGAATAGTAGTGGCATTAACACTATGTTTGGATGGGTGGATTTTAGGGAGGATGGAAAAAAAAGAGTGAAAAATAGGAGAGAAAATGAGTGAGAAGGGTGTTTGGATGAGAGGGGGAGGGGGAGAAAAAAGTGATGGGGCCCAGCTGTTTTCTCTCTGGGCCCACCACAACTCAAGCTCTCCAAAATGGAGAGAAAATGAAGGAGAAAAAGAGGAAGAGTGTATTGGACAAAAATGTCATTCTCCATCCATGGCCAACTTTTTGTCTTTTTCTACTTTTGTCTTTCCGTTGTTTTTTTTTTTTTTTTTTTTTTTTTTGTGGATAAAATTTTGCACAGTAGACGTTGGTTCTTTTTTTTTTTTTATCTGTTTTTTTTTTTAATATCCTTTTAGCATTTGATTATTTTATAAATAAATAAAAAATTAAAGTGTCCATGCAATTTTTTTTTAATAATAAATGTGTTACTTTTTGTTTATATATTTAGTAAGGACATAATGGTAAATTTATATCAACTTTATTTTTTATCCTCTCATTTTTTAACTTAACCAAACAAAAAAGTTTTCCATCCCTCCACTTTTCCACCCTTCCAACCAAACACAAAAGAGAGAAAACTAAATCTTTTCTATCCTCCCACTTTTCCATCCTTCCACAATTTTCTATCCTCCCACTTTTCCATCCTCCCAACCAAACGGACCCTAAAGGAACTCAGAGAGTGAGCTTCGGTCATGCCATCATGAAGGCTAAGTATAAAAGAGAGAGAGTGAGTCTAAGTTGGATCAAATAGACAAAGAGAGTTAGAGGGAGTGAATTAGAAAATTGTTGATTTTTTTTTTATTAATGCCACGTGGAAGCTTACGTGGAAATTGCCATGGTATAAAAGATAATATTAATTTTACTGTTAACCATGTTAGCATTTTTCATCTAGCACTTAATGGTAGAGACTCTTTTGATACAATGCCAAAAGGTTAGGGACCAAAAAAGGACCAATGGTAGGCCTGCTCAATCAAACTCTTGTGCGGATTTTCTTGCCAAGATGGGCTCTTCTCAGATTAGGGAGTTTATTTTGTACAATGATCGAAGAGCTTATAAGCTCGGATTCTGCTGAAATGTATCATAACAGACCGCTCTCTAAGCTCTCCCTTCCCCCTTAGTTCTCTGTTTTAATGAAGTTTCCATTTTACCCAAAAAAAAAAAAACCATAAAGTAATATAACATTTACTAATCTACCTCATTTAATTAATTTTATTTTTTCTGGTATTACAACTTTTTTTTTTATAATTTCTTTCCAACTTATTTTTCTGGTATTAATTTTATAAAATGCGTCTAAATTATACAAAACGTTTTCCCATTGCGCAAAAGTCAGTTAAGATATAACATCACGTTGTCAATGTACCAGCTGCAGTCATACTCATCCTTTTTTGGTCAAAAAATTCTCTACGTTGATTACGTGGCATATCAAATCAACAAGAAAAGCTTTGTTTCTGAAAATGATTTTAGCATGCACTGTATACGTTAGTAAACTATTTTAAAAAATATTTTATGAAAAATTAATTAATTTTTTTTACAATTTTTCATAAAAAATTTCTTAAAATAAATAATTAATCTAAGAACATACATTAATCCAACCAAAATTACCCGCTCTTTCACCTTTAACTCACAAAACGGAAATTTCAGTAGATATTTAAAATTGGATTACATTTGTACTTATTTTCCAAAGGGTTTATAAAAAAAAAAATTAAAAACAAAAAAAACAAACTTATTTTCACAAGAGAAAAAAGGGTAATATCCCTTGAGAGCACACATTATATTATCTTCTTTTTTTTTTTCTTAGAAACATTATATTATCTAAATTGATGACAGGCAATAGAGGCCACAAGAACAATTAGCACTAATTTATTGTCACTTCTCTCTCAATATATATATATATATATATTGTCACTTAGCAAGCAAACAACATTTGCACGTCAAGAGAATCTGGGAAAGTAACCGACAAGTTATTGGAGTTTCGGGGCCTAATGGATCATAGACACCTAGGTGCATAAGCTATACAATTATTGTGTAACTGAAATTTCACAAGATTTATATATACTTTCTTTCATAACATCAATCATGCACTTCTCGTGGATCCATCAAGCAAAAAAAAAAAAAAAAAAAAAAAAAAAAGAGAATGAATCCAGACCAAAAACAGGACACTATACACCAGAAATTTAGATAAGAAAGTAATTTTTGGTTTTAATTGGCTTTTCTACCCTTTGTGGAAGAAGATACAGACACAAAGATATGACAGAAGATGGTCGGACTAAAGCTAAAAAGAAACAAAATATAATGAGATTGAGAGCCAAAAGATACATACTGAGACCGCACCCACCAAATATCTAATACAATCTGGCTCCCCCACCACCCATGCATTTTGATAGCACAATTTGACGAATGGATATCAGGAGTAATACTTAGGGGATTGCACCTAATGTAATTTTTTTGAATAGTTGAAATTAATAGTTATAAAAGTATATTTCAATCTCAATCATTAATTTAAAAAAATTTAAAGAAATAAAATGTGAAAGTTTAAAAGGTGAAAAGTAAAAAAATTTGTAAATGAAAATAGTGAATTGCACCCGGTGCAATACCTAGGTATTGCACCGGATCCTTATCCCAATTTGACATGGGATAAGGTTGCCTTGTTTACTTTGTCCAAAGAGTAATTTAATGGGAATCTGATTTCTCTGGAATTGGATATGATAGGACGTGACTGTGAACAATTACTAAAGCATTAAGTCACTAAATATTATGCTTTTATGCATAATGCATATATTATATCACCATGCATAGGTATTCATTTAGGAAAAATTATACCGATTATATTTAACCTCTTGAATTACCGAGATGCACAATTAGCTCTCAAAATTATAACTCTATTTCAATGTCCTCATGATATTTATTTTGGTGTTAAGTATGATGGAATTAAATATTGAAAGACTAATTTAGTCATTTCCTCAAAAAACAATAAAGGGGTAAATTGGTTTTTTAATACTAACTCTCATTGTACTTAATAGCAAAACATACAGTAAGAGGTTAAGTGCTACAATGTTTTTGATTTAGGAGATTGATCATACATTTTAATAGTTCAAGAAGTACAGTGTAAAATAAAATATAGTTTAAGATCAAAAAGAGTAATTTTCTTATTTTTTTACAAATAGCATCTTCATAATTTTATATGAGTTTCAATTTTGAACCAGTATTTCTAATTGAATCAATTAATCTTTTAAACATTATATTTGGCAAATAAACTTAAATTTAATTTGTTAAATTTATAATAAAGATTAAGGGAATCAATCATAAGACATGTACATGATAAGAAATAAATAAATAACTAAACAATGAAATTATTCGACAGCTCCACATTTTTCAAGCTCTTTCTGGCAGCAGAAAACCAAGTTGCATCCTCAAGTAGATCCACCATATAGGAAACTACTTTATATCCGGGTAGGAAATCTAAGAGTAGCTTGGTGGTGTCACCTAAATGGGTTTCCATACGAGCTATATATTATATAGGACAACTATGAATCATTTGCGCAAGATGTCACATATTCATCACGAAGTTCATCTTTTATTATTTTACTTTTGAAGTGGAAAACCTTTTTTCCCGCTAGTGTCCATAATTTTATATCGGAACTTGACTTGTGGAACTTGCTAGAGATTTTGTAGAAGAATGCGTAGATTATATAGCGCATAGCTTATGCTTTTTTTAAAAAAAATATTGTAATTGCTGTTTTATACATGTCATGTAATTGATTAATATTTATTAACTTCAACAAGATTTCTTAAAAGAATGTTTTATTTATTGTTTTAATTCAAAAGTATAGGATGAAACTCGTGAAAACCTTATTATTTATTTCCCTATTTTGCTGAGTTGTCGGCTTGATGATGTTAAATAGACAACTTATCAATTACATGGCTTGCAAACTCTCTTAAAAGTTATATATGGCTCATAAAGAATCTTAAAAGTTGTATCAAAACCCTTGGGCCGGAGTTTATGAATTTAGTCTATTTTGAGAAGGTCACCTCTTATCATTAGAATTTGGATATAAAAAAAAATGAACTTTTGTTTTTGTTTGTAATTTTAAATTGTATATTAGAATTTAGATATTAGAAATGAACTTAATTATGTTTGGACATTAGAGTTTAGATACTAATTATGTTTTTGTTTTTAATTTTAAATATATATATTTATTTATATATATATATATAAGAAATAAATTTTTTTAGAAGATATAAGAAATGAACTTAAGAATTCCTCGTTACTCAAAAAAAACTTAAGAATTCCTCTAGCTAATAGTAGATTATATAATTCTTCGTACACACAATCATAATAAATATCTAATATTAAAATATATAATTTCATATATAAACTAAATCATAATAAATATTTATTAATAACAATCATAATTATAAATTTTATATTTAAATAATTAAAAAACCTTAAAAATCATATTATATTAAGCTTTTCCGTGCATTGAATGCACATAGGTTATCGACTAGTTAAGTGGAAAAGGCAAATCCAAATTAGTTACCACTATTTTTTTTTCTCTTGGTACAAAACTCACTACTATTTGAGAATACCAATTAAACCAAAACAGGAAAATATTAAAGAAAAAAATGAAAACGAATTCTAGAGCTTTCCTCCTAATAAATGTTGAAAGTTGAAGATAATACTCCCTGCCCTAGTAGAGCTTTTTTTTTTTACAAGTAAAATTTCTACTCTAACCTAATCTAAGGGCTCGTTTGGTTAGAAGGGTGGAAAAGTGGGAGAATAGAAAATGGTAGGAGGATGAAAAAGTGGAAGGATAGAAAATATTTTAATTTCTCTCTTTTTTGTTTGGTTGGAGTGGAAAAGTAGAGAGATGAAAAAAGTAAGTTTGTATAAATTTACTCATACACCCTTGTTAAAAAATGATGGCCAATTAATACAAAAAAGTGACAAACAACCAAAAAAAAAAAAAAAGCAATCACCCAATTTATTAAAAAATAAAAAGCATGCCTAGTTAAACCAAAAAAACAAAACAAAACAACTATCAGCCCCCCCCCCCCCCCCCCCCCCCCCAAAAAAAAAAAAAAAAAAAAAAAAAGCAACTTCCAGGAAAGAAAAGAAAAAAAAAATGAACTAGACATAGGCATTTTTGTCTATTAAACAGCCTTATTTTCTCTTTTTAATTTTCTCTCCATTTTGGGGAGAAAACTTTTTGGTGGGCCTAGAAGAAAACACCTGGGTTCCGCAATATATTTTCCTTTCTCTCCACCTAACCAAACACACTCAAAAAAGTTTCCATTCCCATTTTCTCTTTAAAGTTTTCTATTTACCCTATTTCACCTCCAAACAATACACCCAAAGTGTATATGTGTGTGAAGCTCCCTTCTAGAGACTTGAATCCTCGCCCTTGCCCCCCACACCCCACAAGCACTTATACTTGTGGAGTAACCATCACACCAAGGTTGTGCGATGGTACCCTAGTAGAGCCTTTGACGTTGTGTTGTTACAGAATTGTGATAAATTTGATGACATTAATTAGTTCCTTTTCATAAACGGAAGGGGCCGTTTTCCATTTAAGCATGAGATGAGAATAGGCAATTTTTCCAGAGACAATTCACAATTGACAGGCATAGAGATTTAAAGTGAGGAATTCTTCAATTTTTCCTTTCAATAAATAGCAAATATGATGTGATTTATTGATATTATTATATGATGGTCCACCAAACCAATGTCCTAATACATATCCAAACAACTTGTCCATTCTTCTTAATTAGGCATATGTTTTGTCTGTCATTGTATCTGCTGTATTGAGACGAAAGAAAATTAATAGGGAATTAAACGTGTCTAATACGTAAAAAAAACTTGTGGGTTTAGTTGTCTTCCTAATTATAATTGGTCCCTCCAGCTCAAATGCTTGACCTTGATGTCTATAAAACCTGGGGGGAAATAAATAAAAAATAAAATAAAACGTACGTAATGTCTAGCTTAAGCATTCACAATTAGCTAGCTAGCTAGAAGATAATATAACATTAAGCTTAATTAATTGTGCAGACACGGCTCTTGAACTTTAAAGATATATTAAGACGGTAAATTATTTAAGTTATTTATGAATAATTTTGTTTATATTCGTTTATTTAGAAAACATGTCACTTGTTATTACTACCGGCTCCTGTGCTTCATTCATCTTCAAATCCAGTTCTACTTACTAAGTCAAACTCACTGTTTATCACTCTCTGGAAATGTATTGTTATTGTTAGAAGTATGTGATTAAATGATTAAATATACTATATCTCAATAGCTTAAATTTTTTGTACAATCGATAATTTAATATAGTATTAAAGCAAAAATGTGAGTTTTTTAAATTAATTTCACTAAACTTGTGAAGGGGCTAATGTAAATGTTCTTATATATCACGACAGATAATTATAATTTAAGTGTAAGTTTTAGTTACCTTAAATGATAAGTTTTTATCATCGAACAAAGAGTTTGAGATCAAATTTGACCTACACACAAAAAAAAAAAAAAATCATTAGTGGCGACTTGATAGTATAGATTAGGAAGTGTAACATATTTATTGTAATAATAACAACAACAAGAAGTCAACAACAACAACAACAACAATAATAATAATAATAATAATAATTATTATTATTATTATTATTATTTCATATAGTAAAAACTGTCCCAATCAAACAAAAGTAAAATTATCCACCCCCCTCGGGGCAAAAAAAAAAAAAGTTTAAAGATGTTTGGCATAAAATTAAAGCAGGTAAACTTTTAGCACTGCTTCATGGTACAATGAAGCAGGTGGTAAAAGTTAATAAAGTAGTGGAGTAGTAAACAGAAAGAATTGATAGTACGACCCAATTCATTCAAACCAGAGAAAAAGCAAACAGTGCATTAATGACACGGTCCAAAGGATAAAAAGCAAGTGGCACCACACAAAAAAAAAAGTAGAGCATCCTTGAATTTTCATTTTTGTTGTTGTCATTTGATTGCTTTTTAAGATGCGGCTTCGGTTTTAAACAAAACAAATGGAACCTTCTAGTTCTACCACATACTGCCTTTATTATTGGTTATTCAACTTATTCTCTTCCTTCATCATACATCTTCCATTTTATTTTATTATGTTAATTTAATATTTAAAGCGTTTGCTTCTTGTTTTTACTCACCTTCTACAAATTTCGATTCCTTTTCTTTCTCTTTATTTATTTACTTACTTTTAGTTTTTTGTTTGCTTCTAGTTTGGTATTAGAAACTTTTTTTTTTCTTTATTTTATATATATTCATGTATGTATCCTATTTTTCACAAACATTAGAAATGTAGTTATTTTTACCACAAAATTACTCATATGTATTTTATGTTATATATGAATAAAATTATTCATGTGTATTAAATAAGATGATTTAATTTAAGTGGATAATTTTATAAGTTGCATCAAATTGAAAGGGATTATTTCAATTTGGAAGAAACTGTCTTTATAATGATTTTTTTTCATAATTATTGACACTAATATTAGAACATCATTTTTACTTAATGAAAAAGAGAAGAACACTATTTTTTACATGCACGTGTTAATAATATTATTTGTGGGGGAGAAAAGCCCAACCTGGCGCGTTGGGCCCAAGGCCCTATCCGAGGATCACTGTTCATCCGAGGGGACCGAGACACCCTGTCAGAAGCCCATGTGAAAGGGAAATGCCTGGAGATGAGTACATGCACTGTCCGAGGAGATGTTCATATAGCCGAGGAGGACGATACCCTCGGACCCGACGGGGTTTTTGGTCCGACACGTGTCAAGCGATCTGTTCGATACGTGTTAAGGGAGAAAGGAGGCCTCGGACACACACAAAAAGGTGACTGGAACAGAGAAATATCAAGGAGACAGACTTCAACCACCGCATTTAATGCACTGCACCTACCCTTCTGGCCGCATTTATGTGGAGAAGACCCCTGAACAGTGCATCCTCAGCTACCGCCACTCAGACAGGGCTAAAGGGGGAGTGTGATGGGACATGCACTCAAGTGGGCGCCTAGATGATGAACAAGTGGACGGTGGAGATGTAGAAAGGCAGTACTATATAAGAGAGGGGAATATCTGATAGTGGGGATCGAAAAATCAATAGAGAAAAGAGCACATTGTTTTACTGTAGCTCCAACATTTGTAACCTAAGTCCATCAATGAAAACCTCCTCCTCGGACGAGACATTCACCTCTGTCCGAGCACGTATTAGTTCAAGTCTTTCTATCATCAGTGCCGTTTAATACTGTTATTTTCCATTATTAGCCTAGCTCTTTCACCCACTCTCTACAAATTTATTGTTTTGGGTTCAGTGGGCCCCAAATCCACACCTCCTTGGGCTTGGGCTGCAGGATCTGACCCTACAATTGGCGCCGTCTGTGGGGAGAGCTTGTGCAAGAGTGGAATAAACGGTTGATAATGGCAGAACAAGGTGAGCAACAAGCAGAATCCAGGGCATCCCAACACGTGGACCGCTTTGGCAACTTAGAGAGGAGACAAAACCGTGAGGGCAGTGTACACACTGTGCGCCTTAGCCAGAGCCAATCACAGAGCGGGAGTCACATGTCCCATGCAGAGAAGAACCGTGACTTACAACTGGAAGTGGAAAAACTAAAGAGAGAGTTGCGACACGCAAAGAGGAAGCGGGCTTCCTCGTACTCTGAAGATGATCTTGATGACGAGCAGGACGTCTCTTACCAACACAAGTCCAAGACACCAGCTAGCGAGTCCTACACCTATGTAGAGGAGTCCCATCGTAAAAGGGAGCGTAGGAGCCCATCACGCGAGGACGTGGAGAACGATGCCATGAACAGGGCTCTGAACCAGATATCTAGATCACCCTTCACGCGCAGGATAGAGGAGGCCAGACTCCCTCGGCGTTTTAATCAGCCAACTTTCACCGTCTACAACGGTAAAACTGACCCCGTCGAGCACGTAAGCCATTTTAACCAGAGGATGGCTGTCTACTCCAGAGATGAAGCTCTGATGTGCAAGGTCTTCCCTTCCAGTCTTGGGCCCGTTGCTATGAGATGGTTTGATGGTTTGAAGGCGGGCTCCATCAACTCCTTCAAAGAGCTCACTCAGGCGTTCGGCTCCCGTTTTGTTACGTGCTGAAGAGTGGCCAGGCCTCTCTCTTCCCTGCTATCCCTGTCCATGCAGGAAGGCGAGTCCTTGAAGGCGTATTCAGACAGATATTGGGAGATGTTCAATGAGGTGGAGGGCAACAACGATGCAATGGCCATCAGCACGTTCAAGCTCGGCCTCCCTACTGACCACGGTTTGAGGGGATCCCTATCTGGTAAACCAGTCACAAACGTGCGTCAGCTGATGGACCGCATAAAGAAGTATAAGAGGGTTGAAGAAGATCAGCAGCAGGGCAAGGGAAAGGATAAGATTATCCCTCAGGAGAGGAGAGATTCGCGGTCGGACCGGTACAACTACAATAAACCGCGGAGGGATTTTGCCGGACAATCAGGATCGATGAATCCTCAATCGGTCAACACCGTGTTCAAAGAGCCAGTGCATCAGGTCTTGGAAAAGATTAAGAATGAATCGTTCTTCAGGTGGCCGAACAAGATGGTAGGAAACCCCGAGAGACGCAACCACAATCTCTACTGCCAGTACCATCAAGACCATGGGCATACAACGGAAGATTGTAGGAGTCTGTGGGATCACCTAGACCAGTTGGTCCGCGATGGTAAGCTGAAACATCTTCTGCACCCCTCCAGCGGCCGAGCGCCGACGGGCTTAGGGTCACGCAGGGACGATCCCTCAAAGCCGCCGCTTGGGACTATAAACGTCGTCTTCGCAGCGCCAGGAAGAACAGGGTCCTGGCCTTTGAAAGTTATGTCAGTAGGCCGACCACCCGCAGGGGAGTCGAGCCGAGGACCGAAGAGAGCTAGGTCTGGTGCCCCGCTGGTTATGGGATTCTTGGACGAGGACATGATCGGCACCATCCAACCCCATGATGATGCACTAGTCATCACCCTCAGAATAGGAGGGTACGATGTAAAGAGGGTGATGGTGGACCAGGGCAGTGCCGTGGAGATAATGTACCCGGACCTCTACAAGGGGCTAGGCCTAAAATCCCAGGACCTGACGCCGTACGATTCCCCCCTTTTCACCTTTGAAGGAAGGCCTGTCATTCCGAAAGGCCGGATACGCTTACCTGTGCAGTCCGGCTCCGAGGTGGTAGAGCTGGATTTTATCGTCGTGGACGCATATTCGCCCTACACAGCACTCGTAGGCAGACCTTGGATTCACGCACTTGGGGCTGTCCCCTCTACTTTGCACCAGAAGGTCAAATATCCATCAGGAGGACAGATACATGAAATCCGAGGAGATCAGTCTGTTGCTAGGCAGTGCCTGATAGCCGCCATACAGCATGAGGCCCCAGCCGAGTCCTCGGACGTAGCGGGGAGGAATTTATAGCAACTACAGTCCCGGGGATTGCCCTCTGAAGAATCGGACGAAGGCACTCAATGCGAGGATCTAACGAAAGTGATCATTGGGGATGATCCTGACAGGTTCTTCCAAGTCGGATCTCAGCTGCCTCTTCAAGAGAAGGAGGAGCTGATAGAGTTCCTCAAGCAAAATCTCGACGTGTTTGCCTGGAGCGCTTACGAGGCCCCAGGGGTGGACCCGGAGTTCATATGCCATCATTTGAAGGTGAATCCACTGGTCACCCCCAAGCAGCAACCTATTCGGCGCCCATCCAAGGAGCATGCTGACGCAGTGAGGGACGAAGTGACGAAACTAAAGCAGCTGGGGCTATCAAAGAGGTTTTCTACCCCGAATGGCTAGCGAATACTGTGGTGGTAATGAAGAAAAGTGGGAAGTGGCGAGTATGCGTGGACTTCACGGATCTGAATAGGGCATGCCCCAAAGACCCGTTCCCGATGCCGAAGATCGATCTGCTGGTTGACGCCACAGTCGGCCACCATCGGATGAGCTTCCTGGACGCCTTCCAAGGCTACCACCAGATCCCATTAGCCCTGGAGGACCAGAAGAAAACTGCTTTTGTCACCCCTATTGGCAACTACCACTATAAGGTGATGCCGTTCGGCCTGAAGAACGCGGGAGCTACCTACCAGAGGATGATGACAAGGATGTTCGAGCCACAGCTGGGCAAGAACATTGAGATTTACATAGATGACATGGTGGTGAAGAGCAAAATTATAGCCGAGCATGTGAAAGACCTCGAAAGTACTTTTGAGGTTCTACGGAAATACAAGTTACGACTGAATGCCTCTAAGTGTTCGTTTGGGGTAGGGTCCGGCAAGTTCTTGGGATACATGGTCACCCACAGAGGAATTGAGGTCAACCCCGACCAGATAAAGGCCATCAACGACCTCTGAGCTCCTCGGAATCCCAAGGAAGTCCAAAAACTGACTGGAATGACCGCTGCCCTCAATCGGTTCATCTCTAGATCAGCAGACAGGTGTCGGCCCTTTTTCTCTTTGCTCAACAAGTGGAAGGGATTCGAATGGACTGAGGAATGTGCTTTGGCGTTCCAGCAGCTAAAGGATTATCTCTCTCGGCCACCAATCATGTCCAGTCCTGAGCCAGACGAGGTACTGTTCGCCTACATCGCTGTAGCTCCATATGCGGTGAGCCTGGTGCTGATACGGTCGGACTCTGGTGTACAAAGGCCCGTCTATTACGTAAGCAAGTCGCTGCATGAGGCCGAGATTCGTTACTTACCACTGGAGAAGGCTATCTTAGCAGTAGTGCTTGGCACACGGAAGCTACCTCACTACTTCCAAGCCCACACGGTGATCGTTCTCACACAACTCCCACTTAAAGCTATACTCCGAAGTGCCGATTACACTGGTCGGATTGCCAAGTGGGGTACAATCTTAGGGGCTTTCGACATAAAATATATGCCCCGCACATCGGTCAAGGGACAGGTCCTGGCAGATTTGGTGGCTGAGTTCACGGAGCCCCAGCTAGAGGAGGTGAAGCCCACGTCGGGCATGGATGAAAAATCAGTTGGCATGGTCTCTCAACAGAATCCCTCCCATTGGGAAGTGTATGTCGATGGCGCGGCGAACCAAAGAGGCTCTGGAGTTGGGCTAGTACTGATATCCCCCGAGAAAATCATTATCGAGAAATCGCTAAGGTTGGACTTCTCGGCAACGAATAATGAAGCAGAGTATGAGGCCCTGCTGATGGGGATGATTATGGTCCGTAGAATGGGTGGGAAGTCCGTAGAGCTGTTCTCGGACTCAAGACTGGTAGTAGGTCAAGTACAAGGCGAGTTCGAGGCAAAGGACGAAAGAATGCAGGGATACTTAGGTCGTGTTAAACACCTACAATCAGAGTTTGAATTTTTCAGTTTGCTGCACATCCCCAGGAGTGGCAACTCACATGCTGACTCCCTGGCCACGCTAGCCACCTCTTCGGCACAAGGCTTGCCGAGGGTCATCCTCGTCGAGGACCTGCACAGGCCTACAGAGACGAGGTCAGGGGGAGTCCAGGTTCACCAGATCAGGGCCGGGCCGTGCTGGATGGACCCGTTGATCAAATTTATCAAAGAAGATATATTGCCTGAAGAGAAGGCTGAAGCCGATAAAATTCGGAGGAAGGCGACTAAGTTCTGGCTATCCGAAGACCAGAAACTATACAAGCGCTCCTATTCGGGACCATATTTGTTATGCGTACATCCCGAGGCGACCGAGACACTGCTAGAAGAGTTACACGAAGGAATCTGTGGGAGCCACACCGGAGGCAGGTCCTTGGCTCACCGAGCCCTCACCCAAGGCTATTGGTGGCCTAACATGCAGAAGGAGGCACACGAGTACGTCAAAAAATGCGACCAATGTCAGCGCTTCGCTCCAAACATTCACCAGCCAGGGGGAAACCTCAATCCACTATCTAGCCCATGGCCCTTTGCCCAGTGGGGCTTGGATATTGTGGGACCCTTCCCCAAAGCTGCAGGAAACAAGAAGTACCTCCTGGTCTGAACAGACTATTTCACCAAGTGGGTTGAAGCCGAGCCACTAGCCAATATCAGAGACGTTGATGTGCAAAAGTTCGTGTGGAAGAACATTGTCACACGGTTTGGAGTTCCTCACACCCTCATCTCGGACAACGGTTTACAGTTCGACAGCAAGGCATTCAGGAATTACTGCGGCGAGCTGGGAATTACAAACAGATACTCCACTCCAGCCTATCCCCAAGGTAATGGCCAAGCAGAAGCTTCCAACAAGGTCATACTGAACGGCTTAAAGAAGAGGCTAGATGATGCAAAGGGCAGATGGGTAGAGGAGTTGCCACATGTGCTTTGGGCTTACAGAACTACGCCACGCAGGTCCACTGGGGAGACCCCCTTCTCGATGACCTATGGGGCTGAAGCTGTCATTCCTCTGGAAACAGGGTTCCCAACACTAAGAACTAGCTCATTCAGTCCAGCCGACAACGATGAGCAGCTACGGAAGAGCTTAGACTTAATTGAGGAAAGAAGGGAGAATGCAATGGTTCGGTTGGCACACTACCAACAAAAGCTCAGACAAGGCTACGACGCTAACGTGAAGTTGAGGCCTTTAGAGCCCGGTGATCTGGTGCTGAGGAAAGTTGTGGGCACCGCTAAGAACCCAGCTTGGGGGAAATTGGGACCCAATTGGGAGGGACCATATCGCATCACTTCAGGCGCTGGTATTGGAGCATATTTCTTAGAAGATTTGGATAGTCATGTAATCCCTCGCCCTTGGAATGTAAATAACCTCAAGAGGTACTTTTATTAATCAAGTCTTCTCTTCAGTTGATATACCAATTCGCTGCGTAAAGTTCTCTCAAGTGTTTAAACTTAAATCCAATCATGCCTGTAGTCCTCGGACCAGATGATTAGGGTTAGTTAACACTCATTCACCGCTTTCTCTCAAGTGTTTAAACTTAAATCCAATCATGCCTGTAGTCCTCGGACCAGATGATTAGGGTTAGTTAACACCGTTAGCTCAAGTGTTTAAACTTAAATCCAATCATGCCTGTAGTCCTCGGACCAGATGATTTGGGTTAGTTAGCACTCGGTTACAGTTTTATAGTGTTTAAACTTAAATCCAATCATGCCTGTAGTCCTCGGACCAGATGATTTGGGTTAGTTAGCACTCAGTTACGGTTCTATAGTGTTTAAACTTAAATCCAATCATGCCTGTAGTCCTCGGACCAGATGATTTGGGTTAGTTAGCACTCAGTTACGGTTCTATAGTGTTTAAACTTAAATCCAATCATGCCTGTAGTCCTCGGACCAGATGATTTGGGTTAGTTAGCACTCAGCTACGGTTCTAGTGTTTAAACTTAAATCCAGTCATGCCTGTAGTCCTCGGACCAGATGACTAGGGTTAGTTAACACTCCGGTGCGGTCCGTGTTTAAACTTAAATCCAGTCATGCCTGCAGTCCTCGGACCAGATGACTAGGGTTAGTTAACACGAGTACATTCGAATTCTATAATCCTTGAGCCAAGCGACAGGTTAGTGCTAAAACTCCTAATCGCGTTTAAGTTGTTTCTGATTTATAAATCTCTCCCCTAGTCGTGTTTAGTTTGAAACCGAGGAATGACAACTTACGTTTAACTTGGAAAGACATGCAATCCATCAATAACTCTTGGTGGGCCTATTCTTTTCATTAATAATCTTAGTTATGATGTGTCAAATAGATTTATTTGCATTATTTGGTTATAAGTGCAATGTACAGTTGTATATAACAATAATAGTTGGTAAGACATGTATTTAAAGACATCATAGACGAATGAAAATCTATTCCATTAATAAAAAGATGGTTTACAATTCTTCGGATAAAGCAAAAGAAAACACAGGTGCAAAAAGTGAAAGCCCTATACATCTATTTCTTTGCCGAAGGGAGCACGGGGTCAGCAGCCTGGCCTATCCGAGCAGTTGCGTCAGGGGCTCGGTCCTTGGGCTCAGAAGGAATTTTCTCTTCGCCTGACCCTTTGCCTTTCTCTTTGGCTGGCTCAGCTGGCTTATCCTTGCCGCTTGGCTGACCAGCTTCCTTGCTTGCTCCCATAGTGAGTGGAGCGTCGCTGACCAAGATTGGTTCCGAAGCTTCTGGAAGCTGTGGAGCAGGAGGGGGGTCAGTTCCAGGGAGCTCTCGGATATCAGGATCGTAGTATACGCTCCCAGGCAGCCTCAGCTCTGAGTCGGCAGGGACTCCAGCTGCATCCAGGGCTTTGCCCCAACTTATGTTGCAGTAATCTCGGCTGACCGAGGCGAACTGCTCTAAAAGCTGGGACGTGGCCGTCTCTACCCCCAGCTGGTGAGCTGCCTTCTTTTCAGCCTCAACCGCCTCCTGGGCCAACTGGGCTTTCTCCTCGGCATATCGGACGCTGTCTTTGGCTTTTCGGAGTTCATCCCTTAGCCCGTTTACCAGCTCCCTCTCGGTCTTCAGATCGGCCTCTGCCGCCTTTAGCAACTTACGCTGATCTTCGGCCTGCTTCTCAGCGTTCCTTATCCCAGCGTCAAGGCTTTTCTTCTGGCTGGTCATGTCCGCGAGCTCCCCGGACAGACGGGTACAATCGTCTTTCAGCTGACCCAGAGATTTCTCCGCCTCATCTCGGGAGCAGATCGCCGCCTGGGCTTCAAGGCGATTCTTCTTGTCCCACTCCTCGGCCACGTAAATCTGCTGGGTGACCTGCATGGTGGAAACTCTAAGTGTCAAACACAGAAAAATAGGAAAAGCAAAAGTCAATGATTCAGCTAAACGGATTGAGGTTACTTACGATGGCCAAATCCCTCTTCAGGGATCGAAAGAGCTCCGGCTGATTGAAACGCCTGAAGGACTCCATGTCGTGAGGGAGGAGGAGTGGTTGCTGCAGGGCCTCAGCAACGTAGCCGGCCCTTCCCCCATCGTAATTCCTGAGGGAGGTCTCCCAGAGGATTGGAGCGCCCTCCAACTCCAATTTTGGAGACCAAATCCGCGGTCCCCCTCCTCCCCGGCGCACCTCTGCCACGGTGCCCTCGTCTCGGCTTTCAGTAGACGGAGCCCTGCGAGTTCTGTTGTCCTGTGCCACCTTTTGCTGCTTGGCCCCCTTGGGTGGTGGCACCTGTTTTTCCTCAACCTCAGTGTGGGGTCTTTTCTTCTGCAGTTTTAGTGTGGGTTTCAAGCTTGGGTCCGGGATCTGGGAAGGCGCCGGAGGAAGTGTCACCACTGCTTTGGATGTCCCAGCATCTTTCGGGTCGGACTTTTTGCCCCTCCCCTTCATCAAGTTCCTCAGATCCATATCTTCGTCCGAGGAGTCTTCTGAATGAGTGGCTAACAGATTAAGTTGGGCGCCTGACTGCTCGCAGTTTTCTTCCTCGGCGTCTGAGATCTCTACCACCTGGTTTACCCTCGAAGCTTCTCCCTCAAACTGAAATTCGTCAATTTGTTCTTCAAGCGAGGAAGTGGAAGAGCCAGCCCCCTCACCTTCAATCTCTTGTCCTAAGGGAATTTGCTGAAGTGGTTGGACAAGTGGAGGTGCAGCCCGGGGAATTGGACGGGGTACAGGTCCAAGATCGTATGGCGCCAAAAAGCCCTTCCGACCAACGTCGATGCGCGCAAGACGATAGTCTCCCTGGACGATTGCGTTGCCGACCGGCTGAAAACCCTTTGGTTTCCCTTGATATCCGAGAATAAGAGGAGCAGATCGTAGTTGCCCGTCCTCGCTCACGAAGATCTCTGACCTTAAAAGGAAATTAAGGGCAGCAACATTCGTTAGGCGGATCCGAGGAGAAACGTGTCTCTTATCTGTTGCAAGTAAAAACAAAATGGTTAGAAGCTCAGAAACGGTGACCGAAGAGAAATCAAAGACAGTTAAAAGATGGGAGCCCTAAGCCTATGGTCGGTGCGCCTAGATCTACATGTCACACCTGGCTTCCCATGCGTGGTTGGGCAACCAGGGCCGTCACGCCAGGCACCCGAGACGATCACATAGTCATCTTTCATCCCTTTGTTGGATTTGGGAAGGCAGGAAATGAGCCTGACAACGTCCGACCGGGATTTTAAGTAGTACCCAGCATCTTGCTGGCTATGGCACTCATACATATATACCACATCAAGCCAGGTGAGTCCCAGCCCCAAGTGACGCTCAAGGTCCTCAATCGCTCCTAGGATCCTAAACATATTGGGCGCGCACTGCCAGGGAGTAAGCCTATGGTTCCGAAGGTAATTGGCGGTGATGGGGCCCATGGGAATTTTCATTCCCCCTTCTTTGAAGGCGATGAGGGGGATAACCACCTCTCCCATCTCCGGGTCTGTTAGTATTTTTTCTGGGGGGCAATACCTCACACCCACGTTAGGGGGTATGCGATACGTGGTCCTAAACGCCTCTACTTGCTCAGGGCTATCCATCATGTACTCGAGTTTTCCCATGGTGGTTAAACGGAGTGACTGGCCGAAGAGAAAACTAAAGGATTCGGTGAGCGATGACTTACAAGGGCTAGACCGGGGAAGCGATTGCAGACTCGTAGGAGGACTCGTGAGGGTTCTGAGTAAGATTGGCACCGGCGACTGAGAGATTCGGACGGAGAGATCGGGATGGAGTAGCGCGACTGTTCTTGCTGGAGCGTCTGAAGATTTGCAAAGTGAGGAAGAAATGATTTCCTCTGAAGCTTTATACGGGGTCAAGCGAAGGGTCAGGGGCACTCCCGCCCAAATCCTGAAGAAAAACCACAGCCGTGTGATCAATCAGCCACCGTTGGATGCGAAGGACGACACGTCACCAGGTGCAGTTAATGCAGCGCCTTGGGAATAAGGAAACCGCAGCGGCATTAATGAGGCGTCTGTTCCCACGTTTGCGCACGTGCCAGCTCGGTTGTGCGTGTTTCCAGGTTTTTGCTCCGTGGCAAGTCAAAATCCCACTTTTTCTCCTCGGGTGCGAGGAAAAACTGCAATTTTGAGGGGCTATTGTGGGGGAGAAAAGCCCAACCTGGCGCGTTGGGCCCAAGGCCCTATCCGAGGATCACTGTTCATCCGAGGGGACCGAGACACCCTGTCAGAAGCCCATGTGAAAGGGAAATGCCTGGAGATGAGTACATGCACTGTCCGAGGAGATGTTCATATAGTCGAGGAGGACGATACCCTCGGACCCGACGGGGTTTTTGGTCCGACACGTGTCAAGCGATCTGTTCGATACGTGTTAGGGGAGAAAGGAGGCCTCGGACACACACAAAAAGGTGACTAGAACAGAGAAATATCAAGGAGACAGACTTCAACCACCGCATTTAATGCACTGCACCTACCCTTCTGGCCGCATTTATGTGGAGAAGACCCCTGAACAGTGCATCCTCAGCTACCGCCACTCAGACAGGGCTAAAGGGGGAGTGTGATGGGACATGCACTCAAGTGGGCGCCTAGATGATGAACAAGTGGACGGTGGAGATGTAGAAAGGCAGTACTATATAAGAGAGGGGAATATCTGATAGAGGGGATGGAAAAATCAATAGAGAAAAGAGCACATTGTTTTACTGTAGCTCCAACATTTGTAACCTAAGTCCATCAATGAAAACCTCCTCCTCGGACGAGACATTCACCTCTGTCCGAGCACGCATTAGTTCAAGTCTTTCTATCATCAGTGCCGTTTAATACTGTTATTTTCCATTATTAGCCTAGCTCTTTCACCCACTCTCTACAAATTTATTGTTTTGGGTTCAGTGGGCCCCAAATCCACACCTCCTTGGGCTTGGGCTGCAGAATCTGACCCTACATTATTATTTTGTTAACATAAATCTCAACATAATATTATTATTTTCTTTTCATCTTTAATATTATTATTTTGTTAACTTAAAACCAAACATAATTTTTTTTTTTTTCATTTTTTCCCTTGCACTAACTCAGCCGTTCAAATTGCATTAATTCTAAGACCATAAACTATTCCACATACTTTATTATGTGACAGATTGTAATTGATTTTTTATCACTTTTACATAGACTCGTCATTTTTTTTTCACGGGTTTAACTTACCTCCAATACTTTTTTAACTAAAATCTCATTTTGTTTTAATAAGAAATTGCCACATTATTCACTTACTAAATAAAATGTGGATATTAAAACATACTACCACTTACTATTATATATTTAAAATAGAAAGAGACATCCAGTTGAAAAAGTACTTGAAGTAAGCCAAGTTCTTTTTTCAAGACTCATAGTCAACCACATAGAAAAATTATTGTAAGGTGTATAGAATAAGTCAATGCTAAGAAAAAATCTAGTACCACAAACCATTACACAACTTTATTACAACCCTAACATGACAGTGTGTGAGTCATAAAGAAAAAATTATAAATCCACGTACAAATGATCATACTTCACAACATTTTTTACATTAATTAAGTTGATAAGTTTTTAGTTCTTGAGTCTATCAAAAAAAGAAAAAAAAAATTATAAAATTTTCCTAAATTCTTATCAAAATCAAAGGCCACTTTAAGTGGGTCCAACTTCACGGAGGGTCACTAAATTACAGCCACGTGGCACCATATACGTCGCTAATCCTACCATCACGGCACACTCTTCCGTCTCCCTCCATTTTTTCTTCTCTCTTTTTTATTTATTTATTAATATATATTTTTTCCTCTGCTTCTCTCACAGTAAGACGGCCTTGAAAAATTAAAATGAAGAAAGTGTATATATAAGAGAGAGAACCAATCGTTTCTTTCTCTCAAGTACTTGACCATCACAAAATACCACACACCATCAAAAAAAAAAAAAGGAAAAAAAAAAACTGAGTAAAAGTTCAAAACTTTAGCTCACCTTGTCACCTTAACAAAGGTATATAATCAAACCCCAATTTTTCTTTGGCAGATTGTTCCTTTTGTTGTTGTAAATTTCTGTTATTGTTGTTGTTTTTTCTATTTTTAATCAAGTTGTTTGGTTATTTATTTTGTTAAGAATTTTTGGTTTGCTTGTCAGCCCTGAAGAGTTGAACTTTATCTTTTCTATATGAAAAAGTTTTTGTTTTTGTTTTTGTTTTTGTTTTAATGTTTTGTTGATGATCATTTCTGTCTAAAATCGAGCTTAGCTTGAACGAATTCGGGATTATTTCTGAGTTTTGAGAAATGGGTATCTTTGTTTTTGTGTAAAAGAGGGCTCTTTGGCTTTCAAATTCATTGCTTTTTAACATTTTCTTCTCTGTTTGCCATTAATTTTCTCTGTTTTAGATAACTTTAGCAGGTAAAATGGTGAGTTTCAAGAAGAAGAAAAATAATTGGGTCTTTAGTAATATGCTTGTTTGTGTATAGGCTAATGGATTGCCAGGTGTTTGGTTGTAAATTGGATTCTTTTACTTTCCGTCAGTTACAAGTCTGCCAAACTCTTATGGTGATGACACATCACACATGGGTTTGTGTTGGTTTTCCTAGTTTCTTGTCGGTTACGATATATACATATTTTTAATTCCTCTTGCAGAATTCAAGGTCTTGAAATTTGTATATGTTTTTTTTTTTTGTTGCTTTGTACATGTGAGACTTATCCGTTTGCTCTCTTCTATTTGCTGACAGGACCGAGGAATATTTGCAGTACTACTTATAGAGGTTGGAGTGAAAGGTGGTGCATCAGCTTTTATGTGAGTGAAATGGTGGGTAAAGACAACTTGAAGACTGAGGACTTGAACTTGTGCTTTGAGAAGCTTATGATGCTTGGAGGAAGTGGTTTTGGTAAAGGAGGAGTGAAAATGGAAGGTGGGGTTATCAATGAGTGGAAGGATATTCCTATGGAGCTCTTGTTGCAAATTTTATCTCTTGTGGATGATCAGACGGTGTTTGTGGCATTTGGAGTGTGTCGTGGCTGGAGAGATGCTATTTTCCTGGGCCTTACCCATCTGTCTCTCATATGGTATATCTTTGTTTTGCTTACCCTCACTATCTCTAACTTAAAAGTGTTTGTGATTATTTCTTTTTCCCTGGGTTTTATATGCCATTCATACATGTGATCGATCCTGACTAGTCTGTTAAGGATCAATAGCTGATCCCAAAAATTTTGGGATTAAGACTTGGTTGTTGTTATTGTTGTTGCTGCTGTATGCCATGTATAGACTCTGTGGATTTGTATGGTTTATTGTGTTGGCTTTCAAGTTAGAAGAGATTTTGATAGGATTTTAGTGTTAGCTAATTCCATCACAAAACTTTTGTTCAAATGTTTGGAATTGGTTCTGTATGATTAATTGTAAAAAGGTGTCAGTGTTGCTTTGAAGAAACTGAAGACTTGCTTAGACTTAAAAATAAAATAAAAAATTTATTGCTATTATGTGAGTGAGTATTTCCCCTGTTTAAATTCCACTTTTTTTTTATATATTTTCTTCTTTTAATTCTTTATGGATTTAACCAGGTGCCCTTAAAGGGGGGAGAGAATAGAGAAGGATATGATATCTATAAGAACTCAGTGCTGCGCAGTTCTGTTGTGGATTCATTAGCTTTTAAGTGTGTAAAGTCTTATAGCTCTGCACTTCGCTTAAATTCATATATTATTATTCTTCTTTTTTCGGTCTTATAATGTGTTACACGGGTGTTTGCAATTTCTATAGGTATCTTATGCTACATGGGGAATTTATAGCTTTTAAGATTAAAGCCATTACATTGAGATGCATTCCTCTTGTCACTATATGCTTTTTTGACAGCTTTGATGCAATGAGTTCCTGTGATGAGTATTATTATTTCATCCTTACAAAGTGAGAGAATTTTCTAAGTGATGGGCATCTCAAAGTAGGAAATAGCTTTTAAAGTTCTAAAAATTTGTTTTTGAAGTGATAAAGATCACTTCATTATATTGCTTGATCATGTTGGAGACAATGGAACAGGCCAAGTCTTGCTTCTTTGGAGTTGGTAATCTTTTTCTTTCTTCTTCTTCCTCCCCCTCCACCCCCACCCCAAAACTCAATTATATACCACTTTTAACTTTGCCCCTTAAAACCCCATGGAGAAGATTGTTCCCCATTTTCTTCACCAACTTGCACGTGCTAAAGCAGCCTACTTTAGAGACATGTGAATGACTTCTTGAAACTAATAAGTTTGTTTTTTCTTTCTTTTGAGTTATGAAACTTTGGGAATGCTAATTTTCGAGTTTTCTAATGCTCTAAGATACCCTTCTATGCAGCCCATTGTAGGGCATGCTTTACCTGCGCACAAATATGGTTATGCATTTATTTAAATTGATACTAATATACTGTGAATGATGACTGGATTGATCGTGTTTCCATTTCAACTCTTGTTACTGTACAAATTTCCTTGTTTCTGCTGAATCATAAGGGGTGAATATCATGAACTGAGATGGAAACCTGAATTATGTTGTTGGGTCTGGTGTTTATTAATTGTGCAACCTTTGAACTATCTCTTGGGATTTATGTGCATTTTGAGTAGAATCCTATTGTACTCCAAAAGATTACGTGTGTTAACTATATAATAATTTCCATTGTCTTTCCTTTTCTTTATTATTTGGGATAATCTGGGTACATGCAGGATCAATTGCATTTTACCTTCACGTCTTCCTCTATAATGATGTACATGCATGTGTTCAGATGTAAAGGTGCATGTGGAAGACACATGTGAAGAATGTATGAAGTCCTGTCATTGGTTCTTTCTTCAGATCTAAATTAATTTGCTGTCTTTAGAATTTTACAATTCCTTTCCTTAATGAGTTTCAAGATTGTTAGCAAGGGGAGAAAAAATATTTGAACTTTTGATGCTTTAAATAATTGAACCTTCTTAATATAATTTACACTAGATGAGTTTACTCGATCATATATTTACTTTTCCTTTTCAATTGTCTGAAGTGAGATAACTGAGATATATAGTTCCTTTAGTTTCCATTTATAATATAGTACATAAACAATCGTTAATGATTATATCAAGACATTTTGGTCTTTAATTTCATGAACTAAGTAGTATGATTTCCCTGGATTACCTTGCCTACCGGTTGCCTTGAACTGTTTTTTCAGGTGCAACAAGAACATGAACAACTTGGTCCTATCTCTTGTTCCAAAGTTCACGAAATTGCAGTCTTTGACACTGCGCCAAGAACAAAAACGACAGCTTGAGGATAATGCTGTTGAAACTATTGCAAATTGCTGTCATGATCTGCAGATCCTGGACCTCAGCAAAAGCTTCAAGCTTAGTGACTGCTCACTATATGCCCTGGCTCATGGTTGCCCTAACCTTACAAAACTCAACATCAGTGGGTGTTCAGCATTCAGTGACAATGCTCTTGCATATCTAGTTAGGTTTTGCAGAAGGTTAAAATCATTAAATCTTTGTGGATGTGTCAGAGCTGCATCTGACAGTGCATTGAAGGTATAAATGAGTTACTAATTCATTGTTTGTAATTTAAGGCATAAGAAGTGAGATAATTCTATCAAGTTTACTAAATTATATGCAGGATATTGGACTTTACTGCAGTCAGTTGCAGATTTTAAATCTTGGATGGTGCGAGAATGCAAGTGACGTGGGAGTGATGAGCTTAGCAAATGGATGCCCTGATCTCAGAAGCGTCGATTTGTGTGGCTGTGTCCTAATAACAGGTATTCATATCTATGGGTAACTTAATGAAGATTTTTGAAATGTCAAAGATTATCATTTGTAAGCTGAGAGAATAAATATACAGGTATAATAGTTGGTTCTGGTGCTCAAATTTCACCAATTTTTTTAGTCTTCTATCCCAGCGTATCAGTATCGTCTCAATACTATTTTCCTCATGGTTCCTTCTGAAGGTCAAGTCCATTTCTGAGGATTTTTAATATCTTTGTTCTTGAGAATGTTCCCATTATAACTGGTTTATTATCACCTGGTTCTCTCTATCTCCAGCTGCCTGTAAACCAAGTCACTTGAATATAGGTCTGTCTCAGTATACCAAAACTAACAAGGTGGAACCCTTCACTTTTGATTCACATGTTGTCTGTTTCATCAGTTCCAACTACTAGTTGCCATTGCTAACCCATTGTAGATTTTTCTATGCGTAATAGGCCAACTAATTGCGTGATCACTGTGTTCTTCAATTCTCATTATCTCTATAGCTCTAGTCTTCTTCCTGATCTGTAGTACTCTCTGCCCTTGCTTCTGAATTCTCACAAGGCAGTGATCGCATTCTGAGTTTATGTATGCTGGCAATCAATGAAACTCTCTTTGGTCTACATGGTTTGGAGATTGTAAGGTCATAGTTGGGAAGTAAAAAATCAAGACCGACTCTGGTGCATGTTAAAGCCTTCTAAGATGTTTTATGTTTACCTGTTTTTATTTGAAATAATGGAAGAATGTTAATGATTTAGTATTTGTATGAAATTTATGAACAAAACAACATGTAAATGGTAGTATATTAATCTTCCTCACAACTATTGATTAGTGAGAAATTATGCATGTTTTAAGAGTTTTTATGCCTTTAAGTTAATAATAGTAGTGGTAACCTATACTTGGATTGTCATGATCGTAAAAATGTTGATCCATTCAATACTTATAATTGCAGACGATAGTGTGATTGCTCTTGCAAACAGATGTCATCATCTGAGATCCCTTGGCTTATACTACTGTCAGAACATTACAGACAGAGCAATGTACTCATTGGCCCACAGCCGAGTGAATAACAAGACTACAACGTGGGAACCCATGAAAGGAATGAATGATGAGGAAGGGCTTAGAACACTTAACATCAGCCAGTGCACAGCACTCACTCCCCCCGCTGTTCAGGCAGTTTGCGATTCATTTCCGTCTCTTCACACTTGCTCAGGAAGGCACTCACTTATCATGAGTGGCTGTTTGAACTTGATGTCTGTGCATTGTGCCTGTGCAGTCCAAGCACACCGCACAGCCACCACTTTTCTTCACCCAGCTCATTGAACAGAGGTTTGAGATAAGAAGTCTACGGGAGCTGTCATGAAGGGCCCAAAGAAGAGTATATCCCCCTTGTATGTATGTATGTATGTATGTATGTATTAAATTTTAGAAAACTTTGGTTGCAAATGTGCAGCCGTTTCTTGTTGAAACCTAGTGACAATGAAAAATGCTTTGAACTCTCTGTTTAGGCTTTTTATATATGTGAACTCTGCAGCGTATGGACTTTGGGAAGTTAAGTTTGTTGAAACTTAAAAGTTCTGTTGGTTATGGACCCTATGGTACTAATGTTAGGAATGTTTATCTTGCTACTAAATGTCCCACGTTGCCAAAGCAGGAGTTGGAAGCTAGTACCTACCTTGCAAGTTAGAGTATTTCTTTTGGGATGGGTTTGGAGCCTACATCAAGGCCCTCATTGTTTAGCCCTGCATTTGTTTTGAATAGATCTTTATTTTAAGTTGCAAATTGGGGAAATTTTCTTTGTTTCTTAGGGCCTACTTCACCCTAATTCACTCTTATCACCTTTTTCAGATTACTTAACTACAAAAAAAAGAAAAAGAAAAAGAAATAAATTCGATTATGGTATTGGTAATCTAGATTGGTCAGGCAGTTTGACCATAATATCCATCTTATTGGACTTCAAATGGAGGCCGATGGGAATCAGAGAAAGAATAGTAGCTTTCCCAGATAGTGGATTTATAATTTAATAAATCTCTAGCTTTTGATCCGAGCAATACACTTTAATGAACAATTGAGTTTGTAATTGGAACTAAAAAGTTGTCACTGGATTAAAATTTAAGTATAATTTTCCAGAAATTTAGGTATAAGAAATCTATGGTTTTTTTTTTCTAAGTAAAAGGCATTCTAAAAAATAAAAATAAGTTTATTGATTTTGTGACCAAAACTGAGCTACTATCCAACTTTGGAAGTGAAACATAATTTAAAAATGAAGTAAATAAAACCTTATTTACGAAGAAAAACATAGATATCTTCAATTTGAAATTTACAGATACATTGTGGGTAAGCAGCAGGACGTACATGAAAGAAAGTGAAACGAATGGGGGACCTAGAAGTTCTACACCCAGAATTTAATTGTGAGGCTGATAAGGAGATGATATATGACAAAAGGAAGACCGAAGCATCCAAGAGAGAGAGAGAGAGAGAGATAGAGACAGAGAGAGTTTAAGAGAACACATCAGCTTAACAGTCAAAAAGGTATTCAATTGCTTACAGAAAAAGCTAACATACTATTATACTATTGTTTGTTGATGCATCGGTTCTAATGTTCTATTAATATTGACCATTAAATTCTCCACCAATGAGAATCATAAAATAAAATTTATTAGTTTAGCAAGCCACCTTGGCATCATTTGTCAAAAGGGTTTGAAGTAGTTTGAGCATTGTTGAAGGCAAGAATTATACAATTTCATCTAGCTTAATCTAGAGATAAATATGAGAGAAGCACAAATGAGGGGGACATAAAAATGCTAAAATAACTGAACTAAGGAGAAGAGCTGGTTATATCACTTACTTATTGTTAGTTTTGCTCTGGTCTAGCTCTGTAAACATAGTCACTATATAATTGGTCAGCCATGTTTATAAGAGCCAAAGAGGTAACAAGGGTGCTCTGAGAAGCTGAATTCCAGTAATCAGTTTTGTAGAACTTTGGTTTGGGAATCTAATAAAGCTGAATAAAAAAACATGATATTGAATAAGTTCTGTTTAGTAATAACATTATTCCGAGGTTCATCAGATTTGGCCCAGTCCATAAATCGCTTTTGACATCAAGAATCTCCCACTCAGGTTCTTTTTGTGGTCGTATCTAGTTTTGCATGGTCAATCAATATGTAATTTTATTGTGTAAGAAATCTTGATCTTCTAAGATATCCATTGATTAGACAGCTTAAAGTGACTGTTAGTAGTGCAGCTACTGATTCATATTGTTGCATTATTTGGTTGCAGCAATGTTAGAATTTCAAAGGTGGGAACATGCAATCAAAGCTTTATCTTCCCATTGTTTGCCTAACAAAAGATGAACAAGACTAAATAGGAATGTATCCCATTATCATAATACTGTTAATTTTGTAATAGACACAGTCACTTCTACATTGATGCACTTAAGCCACTTTAAAATCAGAGCATATCAAAATGGTGTCAATGATGCGCTCCTATTTAAATACATAATCACACAAATCAAATTCAAGGCTTACACCACTGTCTCCAATGGAACAAAACCCTCTAATCAACGACAAGCCCTTTTGGTATATTCATGACTTGATAGGAGAAAAATCTCAATACTTATTGACACGCACTCAAATTCATTTGTGGACCCTAATTACATGTCATGATTCATCATTTGCTTTTGTAGACAATTTCTTCATCATCCACATCAAATGCTGGGTTACAAAGGCATCTAAATAGTCTACCAATACCCTGTCAGATAAGAAAAATGAACCAATAATGATATATGTCATTTATCTAATATAATAAATTAATCACTCTGTTGGAATGAGATTTTTTAGTCTACAAAAATTTTCTAACATGCCTGAGTAAGTTGGGGGGTTCGATACGAAAGTGTTCTCGGTGAATCATCCTCAGAACTGGAATCAGAACTGCTTCCATCATCATCTGTGTCAGCAGCATCTTTCTTCTTTGATGTGCCTCCACTTTGTACATGCTTTCCCTGCCGAAAGCACCATCAATTAATAGACATTAACCAGAAAACATCTTTTCAGCATCATCATCATGATTGTAGCCGCTTTTTTTTTTTCTTCCCCTTTTCCTTTCAAGGACCAAGTTGTTCATTAACTTATTTCAATCCAAGATTTTAGCTTATTACTATGTGAGCATATCATCTTATCATACGTTATGACTGTATGCGAGTCATTTTACATTCTCATAATCTCATTATATCAAATGGATGAACATTCATCCCATGAATGATTTACAGCTTGTCCAATGAAGGCAGTATAAACATGAAAAAATTAATATACTCAAAACATTAAAAAATAAATAAGGCAAATGCAATTTATGAAATTATTTCACAAAAAATACAAACACAAGGTTCTTTGAAAAATTGTAATAATCATTTCACCTGAAATATATTCCCAAGAAGTTTCAAAGCCTTAGCACGAGCTTTAAGTTCTTCCTTCTTAACATGATTTTCCCTTAGCACCTGCAATGAAATTTAAATTCATATAAAGGACCTTAAGTAATTGAGATTTGTACTATTTCTTCAAGTGGTTAATATTTCATGAATTACTCTAACTTAGCAGGAAAGAACAGAAGTCAAACATGAACAAGTGTTAGTTGATTGGAAGAAACAGAGAAACTCACCATTTGGCACACATGTATTAGGGTTACTTCAATATCTACTACATTCAATTTCCATAATGAATTCATCAGTGTGTCTTTATTCAGGCGTACATGTGATTCAACATCATTTTCAGGGGGAATACCATCCATTTTAAGTTGGTGGCGGATGTCTTCTTGAAGTTGCAGTAACTGAAAAGCACCTGAATATATTTTTACAATGCAATTAGGTAGCAAAGGCTCAAAAGTTCCAAGCAGAAATGTGGTTTTGGGAAGAGAGATAGAAGAGGGGGAGCACAGCTCATATTAATATACCTTTTGCTGCAGTTATCTGTGACTTCCAGAAATGTCCTTTATTCCGAACCCACTCTGCCAAAAATGGGACTCCTAGATAAATGGCTTTCTTTCCAAGCTCTTGTGCTGCTTGTCTAGAATATATGTGGCCAATAGTGTTTAATATGTTAACTCCAGAAGCTGCATAGGAAGACAATAGAAATCGTTTAGCAACATCATGTATGTGCACTAGTGGCAGGCTCATGCATTAATATACTGTCAATAAAGTTGTAGAATATAATTACAGACATTAATACATTTATCTGTGAAGCAGAAAGATAACTAGAGGATTCTTAATGACTAATAGTTGCTTATAATCGATTCATACACTGCAGACTATGGGTGATATTCAGCCTTAGAATGAAACATAATCTAGACTTCGTCTTTATCATAAACAACTAAAGCAAGGTTAGAAAGTGTTCTAATAAACAAAACAACCAAGACAAAATCATAATAGATAAGGTAGAATTAGCTACTAAAATTGAGCAAATGTGACTTTCAATTTTAATTTTTTCAAGATTGTAGAGTAATGGACAACATTAATTAGTCTATCATTCAATATTGGTCATTAAATTTTGGAGTTAGAGATTCCTTGTACAGTTTAGGAACAAAATAACTAACATAGTAAACCGCATAATATATAGGCAAAACACATAATCCTGTCACTATCAAGATTATGTTCGAATGCATAAAATATAATTAGAAGAGGCAGGAGGAAGCTTAACTAACCTGCCCCAGAAAGCCGTCTGGCTTCAGATTCTGCATGCCATAAGAATCCCTCTTTGTCTCCTTGAGCGTATTGATTAAGAAAGCTTTTCAGTGATCTTGCTAGCTTTTCTTCTCTTTCTTTCTGGATAGCCTACATTATGTAGTTGCACGCCAAGAAGTTGCCAGTAAGGCCAGAGAAATGCATTATAGAAACAAAATATGATTTGATTATTTTTTGGTGTACTAAAAAACGTAAATAACAGTAGCATCCAATAGGATGATAATTTAAGCAATGTGTAAGTTAAAGCTACATCTGGCTGTAACTCATGAGAGTTGAAAAAGGCCAAAAGATGTACAGGTCATATCAGGAGGTAATTTAGCAGATGGTTGCAGCCAGCTAATGCTTTTTATTATATATAAATTTTTGTTTCAGAATTCTAACCACCAGAGCAACCATACATAAGACATTGAATGACATTTATCTGTGTACAACGTGAAAATTTCAAAAATATTCAGATAAAACATATTGCTACAACTTCATTTTGAGTTTGGATAACTAACATGGAGGAATATGCTAAACAGACTGTTAATTCAAAAAGAGTTTAATGCTGGCAGAACACAACAGATTTTGGATTAACTGAACTTGCCTTCAATTTATCGTGCATTTTCTCAGGATTGTCACTCTCACCCGGTAATTCAGAAGAAGCCATTGACGCCACAGCTAGATGTCCTATGTAGTCCTCAAATAACTCACTTCCAAAGAGTAGAGCAAAGACAGCCATGGGGTCAAGCATGGCTTCTCTGAAATGGAAAACAAAAGATAATTAGGAGTGTAGGGTAAAATGTTCGAGGAAGAGCATTATGCAGAAAAGAATTCTTAATGATACTTCCACGTATCTTTTGAGTGTTAAGTTTGTGTCTCGTAGAACTCAGTAGCTAAAGACTAATAAATGAACTAAGACCTTGTTCTACTCTTAAGTGCTTCAAACCACGCTTTTTAATTTGCAACCATAATTAAGTTTATGACAATTCTATGCTTTGTTTGACGGCTACATCTAGCAGGATGAGTTGTTTGGACTGGACTCTGGTATGCAGTACATTATGAAATAAACATTACAGAAATGAAGCTAAAATTTGTGTCAAAAAATTCATTCCATAAAACTAAAGTAGAAGAAATGTTATTGAAAATCAAATATTTTTCTGCAAATAGAGTCCTTATTGTTTTTTGATTGTAATATGAAACTCAACAGAGCATTAATAGGACAACTCACAATAGCTCCATGAGCACAAGCATAAAAGGATTACCTAGATATGCAATTTTTTCCATTTTGATCATAAGCATCTCTTTGCACTGGATCACTCAAAACTTGATAAGCTTCACCTAATACCTGCAATCATAAAATGTAGAGTAAGGACTATGATAAAAGAAAACATCAACAGTAACGCAATGAGCTGACTTTACTTGAATTTTGTTTACAGGAAAAAATTAGTAAACAGCTATGGACTTACCTGAAATCTCTCAGCAGCCTGAGGGTCATTTGGATTTTTATCCGGATGAACTTGCCTTGCCTGTACCAGAATTAGCAGCTCTTACTCACTATATGATCTCAGAGGCAGAGGGGAAAAAACTCTAAATGAAACGCTAATAATGAAACTATTTTCAAGAAAGTCTAATTCCAAAATTTACATGATTATTTCATAAGACATGTAGGTATGTATGTCCAATCAAAGAAAAAACTATAACAGATGAAATAAGACAACCCCATTTAATAATCCATGAAGATCTAGCAGGGTGATCTAGGATCTTGCTTTACAAATATAACAAAGAACATAGTGAAACATTATACACACACACACACACACACACACATACACATACATATATGTCCTAGTGAGTAGTGGCACACACATAACACAACACAGCACAAGATTGGGATGCAATCCAGACCTTAAGATAATAAGCCTTGCGAATTTGCTCCTCTGAAGCAGAGGGACTAACTCCAAGAACATCATAGTACTCGCTTTCCTTAACCATTAATTCTGTACCCTTGTCTCCTATATTCTTGGACTCGTTGAGCTTCTAGCTAGAATGCAATAAAGATTATAAAAACAGAGAGAATATGAAGAAAAAGAAAGAGAGGGTGCTAAGTTTTTGAACCCCACGAGCCTCACTAGTCTTTCCAGTTCTCAAAACTAATAAACTATTACCTGAAACTGCTTTTTCGCGGGAGGAAACACTTTTTTTTAACTGTCACAATGGTGGAGCTTATGATAATGCTTTTTTAGAAATTATAATTTAAACATAATTTAGAGGTGTGACAATTAACCTCTATAGGCTCAAAAGTAACATATTAAATCTATGGTTTCAATAAGTAATAAATTAAACCTTATGAAAATTTAAACTCTTAATTCATATTAAAGCTCAAACACAATATCGTTCCACTTAGATGGATTAAGGTTTGATTTTAATTTTCCCCTAAAAAAAAGGTTTGATTAAAATTATAAAAAAAAAATTAAAAAATAAAACTCAAGTTTTATTTGTTCCTTGTGAAACCGTATGATTTAATTTGTTATTTTTTGAGACCTCAGTAACAGCTAGCAACAACTTACCACCTAGGATTAATTGTAAAAATGTTGTGAACTTAACATTTCTTATATTTAAATGGTAATTTTTGAAACTATAAGATTTTATTTTGTTACATCCTTAAATTAATTTAAGATTATTAAAATGTGATTTTCTCTATATTTTGCAAATTGCTTTCCAAGGTTGATGTTGGGTTTCTAAAGCTTCACTAAAAAAAAAAACAAAGTTGGTGTTGGTGAGCTGGGTTTGGGCTTCTATATTATTGGTGGGGGGATCCATGTGGGGTTACTTTTTTGGTGTATCATGTGGTTTTCATTTTAATGTGGGCTCTTTGAGGGTGGGGTCTATGGGAGATTTTTGTTGGTCTTGATTATGTGCCCACTCTGTTTTTAGTAGGATATGTGGATTATGTCTAATTAAAATGTAGTGTGGCTGAAGATTGGGGTGTCAGTTTGTGATTGTGATTATTAATTTCTAGGTTAAATTATATTGTTAATCCTTGAAATTTACCTAATGAGTGTTTCTAATCTCTAAAATTTGAAATGATCTTTATTAATTCTTGAAGTTTTAAAATTAAGTGTTGTTCGTTCCGCTGTCAACTTTTGTTAGTTTCATTACTTAAATGTCTAATATAGTAATGAGATGACATTTTTTAAAGGAAAAGTTTGGCTACAAATTTAGTTGTAGTATTTAGGCTATAATTTTACTCAATATCTTTTTATTAGATTTTGACAAATCCACCATTGGATTACATTTTCTTCTTATATCCTCCATACTTGCAAAATTTCTTAAAAATAAAAAATTAAATAGTTAATTTATCAATAAATTGTTTAAATTGCAAGTTTTTGTACTCTAAAATTATACATAAAAACTAAGTTTATGGATCATATAGTAAATAACATTTAATTGACACAAAATTTGACATGTGTTAAGAGGGACATGTGTGTTAAGAGCATTAAAAACATGCAATGTAACGTTTAGATATTTAAAATATGTAGTCATATTAATTTTTTTAAAAGAAGTTGTAATCTTAAGCTACCATCAAGTTTGTAGCCATTTTATTTTTATTTTTTTAATAATATGGCAACATATTCTATATTAAAAAATTACACGAAAGCACATGAGAAGTTTGATCTAGCTTCTAGTTGATCTGCCAACCTAAATCGAACAAACTCAATCTCAGTTTTAATCAATTCATTCCTTCCAAAATCCTCAAGGACAAACCTAGTGAAGGGTTCGCCATTGCCATTGTATCCTATTGGCCATGCCGCGACGACAACCAAATCCAGTGATGCTTGCAGCCCCAAAGGAATTCTGAGGTTACAAAAATTATGAGACGATAAATTGACTAAAAAGTACAAGTAATCTTATGCCAATCGATTATGTCACAATAAGATTGAGTGAGTTAGTTATTATCAATTGCAAAAGAGACTTAGGACTTAGGAGGCATTAAGTTAGTACATGGATTTTACAGAGATTGAGAATTTTGATTAGAACAATAAATAATTTTAAAAAATTAAAAAAAAAAAAAAAAAATCTCACATCACAAATAGGTCCTACCGGGAGTCGAACCCAGGTCGCTGGATTCAAAGTCCAGAGTGCTAACCACTACACCATAGAACCACGATCTTGCGATAGGACCGTCTTAAAAGAGTATATTTATTACCTCTGAAAAATGAGCTTCTTGCTGGACCCCACTCGCATGGGAAAATGGTAAAGCAACGACTTTTGACTTTTGACTTTTCAACTGGTATTTATTTTAGCCGTGAAGTTGAGCACAGTTGTTTTCTTTGGTATTTATGACAAGTTCTTTTTTATCACGTTTCCCTCCCTCTCACATTTTATTTTCCACTCAATTTCATTTTATCAATATTTTAGTCTTCATCTTCTTTCACTTTCCCAACATTAAACCCACTTTCTTTCACTTTACCAATATCAAAGGGAAGAAGAGATGAAAAAAAGCTCAAATGTTCATTGAAGGATTAAGCAACTATTATACAAGGTACAATAATTTTATTTTATTAAATTCATATTTATCTTTTAACTCTATTTGAATATGAGGCTAATCTTTATGTTTAATACATGTTGTATATCATAGCACCAATGGCTGAGAGTGTAGTTGTAAGTGAAACTCATCAAGTTGTTCAAAGGAAGTGTTTTGACTTAAATGAAAGACTTCAAGAAGTTACTATTATTTTATTTTATTTGTATCTTTTTTTATTCATTTATCCTAAAATATGATGTTGATTTTTTTAATCTTGTTTTAATATAGCACAAATAGATGACAATTTAGTTGCAAGTGAAACTCATCAACTTGTTTCAATGAATTGCTTTGATTTAAATGAACCACCTCAAGAAGGTAATATTATTTTTATTTTATTTGTAATCCGTATTTCATTTATCATAAAATATGATATTGATTTTTTTTTTTTTTTGTGGTTATTCTTGTTTAACTATAGCACAAATTGATGATGATTTGATTGCAAGTGAGATTCATGGAAGTGTTTCAAGGAACTATGTTGAGTTAAATGAGTTTTTGAATTATGGAAAAAATAATGACACTTGTGGAGAGAAAATAATTGATTGGAATGAATGTCCAATAGATGAAACGGAGGTTATTGAAGAATATGAGGATATGACTTCAATAGAAAATGGATTTGAGCCTTTTGTTGGTCAATGTTTTCTTAGCGAAGAAGCAGCTTTTAATTTCTATAAAAATTATGCAAATCGATGTGGTTTTACTATTCGAAAAGGTCGTTCTGAGAAAAAAAATGGAGAAATAACAAGACGCGATTTCTTTTGTCATCGGGAAGGTAGACAACCACTAAAAATAGTGGATCCATCTAAGGAGCAACGAAATAGGAAGTCTTTAAAATGTGGATGCAAAGCTCATCTAACAATTGTATCGCGAAAGTCGATAGACATTATTCCAAGAAAATGGCATGTCACTATGTTTGTTGTAGATCACAATCATGAATTGTTGTCCCCTTCGAGAGTGTGATTTCTATCAGCCAATCAAGTTATCACTGAAGATTATAAAAATTGCATTCTCCTATATAAAGAAGCTAGACTTTTAATCAGAGAAATAATACATGTTATGGAACTAACGAAAAATGTGAAACATGGACATCTTCCTTTTTTTTCAACGGGATATTCGTAACCTTTATGTGAAAATGAGAAATATGCAAGCAACGAATAATACCATGGATGTCTTACAATTTTGTAAAGTTGTTAAAGACAAGAATTCTAAGTTTTAATATGCATTTACAACCGATGAAGAGAAAGGTTGGAGCATATTTTTTGTTGGTGTTATGCTTTTGGTAGTTTTGTTGGTGTCAATTCTCTTTGGTTGTGCACTTTTGCGAAATGAAAAGAACTTGTGTTTTTCGATGGTTAATAAAGGTATGTTATTTATCTTATAAATTTGTACAATTATTTTTCTATTTTATTTAATTAATTAGTAGAATAATATTAATATATATCCTTTGAAATGTTTCCATATTCCAATAAATTTGTGTTTGATTACTAGAATTTTGCATATTTAATGAAGAAGCAACCCAAGGCAATTTTGACGGATCAAGATCCATCGATTACAGATACAATATCAAAAGAATTACCAATCACAAAACATGCCTTTTACAAATGGAATATTACTGCTAAATTTAGTAGTTGATTTATATCAATTCTTCATAATCAATATTTAAATACTTCATCTCTTATGTACATTCCATACGTACAATATCTACACTTTCACACTAGATTTTCACTTTTTAAGAATGTTCACATTTAAAACATTTCATACACACAATATCCACACTTTCACACTAGATTTTCACTTTTATGTTCACATTTAAAACATTCCGTACACACAATATCCACACTTTCACACTAGATTTTCACTTTTTAATAATGTTCACATTTAACATATTTTTAAGAATGTTCACATTTAACAAGAGGCGTTTAGTTCATTGTAATATGCCCTTGATGTGATGCACATTACGATGATGTGACATTAAAATTTTTGTTTATTTTATTTTTTCTAACATTACCATAGTTTAAAATTATAAAATATATCACACCATCTTAATCTTATCACATTTTTAAACAATGTAATGTTGTATTATTGTATTGAGATTACATTAATATAAAATTACAATAATGTAATATGACAGTGTAAGGTAATGACACAGCTTACCAAACACCCCTATAATGTGTACAAACAATATACAGAACGAGCATGCTACAATCAAAGCCCTGATCACTATGACCATTCTAGGGAAGAAGAGCCGCATCCAAAAACAAACTTGGTGCGGAGACAGTCAAGAGAAATTCAAAATAACTAATGCATTTTTACGAGGTAACTCGTGGTATTTCATAAGGATTTCTTTGAACTTTTTTAGGTTAAAGATTTCTTTAACACTTCACGTATATAAGAGTTTCTGTCCAGGCAAAGCGTGAATAAAAAGAAAACAAAATAACCGAGATATTTCATCCAAGATGTGGGCAAAAGAAAGATGTGCACTTGGATAAATGCATTTTACTAATTATATTTAAAGGGTAGTTGTTGAGCCACAAGGTCAAAAACACAAAGCTACAGAACATAAATTGGCTGTCAAAATTTTCCGGGCCCCTATCCAGGCTCTGCTTGCTATATGTGTACGTAAAATCATCATCTGAAAGCACTGTGATTTCCAAAACACACAAAATAATCACCTTCAGCAACTATTTACTTCCTCCCCTTTCCTCTTTTTCCTTTTCCTTTTCCATTTCCATTAAATTTTTTACCCTTACTAGATTTGCTCTTCATGAAGGAGATCTTGTTTGCCTTTTTCTGCCTCTCCTTCCGAACTTGTTCTAGATCTTTAATTTCTGAACGTACATGAGCATTAGGCACATGATGCTGCTTCTTGCCTCCTCTAAAGTTCCTATTATTTCCTTGTGATCTACGATCTCCTGAAAATAGAAGCAAGTTTAAGAAGAAAGGAATATATAAGACACATCAAATCATATGCTTTGACATTGAATGGAGGGACAACAAATTCCCAATATAATCAATATTCACACACACACACAAGTGATGAACTGTAGACATAGACAATATCAGAGCAAATAGAATGGAAATTTTTCTTCATGTGATTATTTAGTAAGATTTACTAAAATCTTGGGTTTGTGTTTGTGTGCGCTAACTAGTCCATGTATTTCTGCATTGTGTAGCCTCATCTCTTTGAACATTTGGGCTGAAGACTCAAGAAAGTACTCGTCAGTATATCAACTAGCATAAGACATTTAGCAGGACCATGTGATCCATAAGTTGGAGGTAGCACCAGTTAGAGAAAGTATAAAAAGCCAAGTGATGCAAAATGGGGATCTATGACAAAGACCAATGACTGCATTATGTCAATAATTACTTTCAGACTGGTTATATACAGTACATGCTCCATTTGATTCTGAGAAAATTGAACGAAATGAGTTGCAAAATTTTCAAATTGTACTAATATACTGCATTATTTTATTCATTAAATGAAAAAAAAAAAGGGGGAAAAGAATCAAATGGCTTGAGGGAGAGAAGGGGGGAGGGGGGACCTGGGTCTATGAGAAATCAAAAAACATGCACAAAAGATGGAAGGGCGATAATACATTCTCACAATTCATTTCCTTACACCTTGCTTTTTTTTTTTTAAGTAAATAAAAAATCTATTGAAAAAAAATGAAGATTTTATGTATACGGGTATAAACACAAACATTTCCCTACTATTTGTTTCAGGTTAAAAAGGAGGATTAATTTTAATTGTGATCATAAAAAGACAAAAGAAAGACCAAGAAAAAGCCAAGCCAAGCAACCAAATATCCATAAGATGAAGCATAAAAGCACAAAAAGAGGGCCCATGTTGTGAGGAAGAAATGGTCTGAATGGAGAACAAGAGAATAACAAGTGCATCAGTATCATCAAATGGGGACCCGGGGGAAGAAAAACCCATTGAGAATTCTAATGCGATTCTTGCCTCTTTTTTTTTTTTTTGAAAGCACAGACACAATCCGAAGCAATTATTAACTGCACATTACTGAAAACTGGACAAAACTCAGTGAAACATTCAACCAACTTCAAGAGAGAGTCAGAGTGTAGATAAAGCAAGCAACAAGGAGCTTCCAATTCATTGAATTACCTGACATGCTTGTGGATCCCTCAGCATTCCCTTCACTATTGGCTCCTCTAAGAGATACTTTATTGTGCGACTGTTGCTTCCATTTCTTGTATATCCCAGTTTTATTAGCTTTAACTTTAGCACCACTCTCTGTCTTTATCTACACCATAAACAAACAGAAAACATTCATTCTCTCAGATGGGAATATAAGCAATTCCAATTTTTGTTCTGAATATAACAATAAATGATTTATTTATAAACAAATGTTACAGCATTAATATCAGACAGACACGTAGCATAAGACCCTAATAGTACTAGCTACTATATAATTGCATATTCTAAGATGCACCAAGAAGGATTCATAAACCTAGATATTTTACTTGTATGCCATTTGAGGGAATATTATACATGGAAGATAATTCAAAAATGAGAAAGGAGACGGAAACAGTCTTCTTTCTTTTGTGATCATCACTAAACACATGACATGCAAAAATAACACATTTTCAATTTATGCCAACAGGTAAAAAAATGTTTAGGTATAAAAGCAGTGGAAGAGAAATCAAACGGCATTATTCAAATATATAGCCCTAGAGTTAACCTACATATGGTCATTCAAATGCAAAACTTACAAATTCTGTGTCTCGAAAATTTCTATCAAGAATGACAAAAACATTCTTCCAGCAACTGTGAAAACAGTCACTGAATGGCCATGTAAGCAACTTCCATTCCTTGCAGAAGCAGGGTTTCTAAACATGACATGTTTCTCCACTGGCATGATCCAAAAATTCAGTTATTTATCCTTTTTATGAGGGATAGAACCATTGGCTTTTGTGGATGCTCAGAACAGTACTGTACTTTGTTACTTCATTGTACATGTGTTAGACAGTTGACTAGTCCTTTGGGGCAAGAAACACAAGGAAAATCGAGATAATCCCAGTGGCAACATGGGGCAACAAGTTTGAAAGGAAGTAGGAAGGCATAGTATATCAAACTTATGTCTAACTTAAGATCTGGCAACCATTTAATGCTTGCCCCAACAAATGAAGACTTATTTTGAATGAAATACTACCAGCAAGTTCAATACTATGAATTGAAAACAGAACACGCACCATCTTATTCACCCTCACAAAAATCAGATGCATAACAATATACATGTTTCTTCTAAATGCCAAATATGTTATAAGCGTAGATAAGTAATTTGCCAATGGAGCCAAAAAAAAAAGGAAAATAATTTCAAAGAATAAATACCTTTCCACTAGCTGTAACACGATCACCATTGTTTAGCTTGATATACTTTTTACTCCTCTGCCACCAAACAGATTGATAAGGTTAAGAAGAAAAATAATTTAAATAAATATAATCTCTCTCTTTTTTTTCTTTTTCTTTTTTTTTGAGAATCATATAATCAATATTTTGATAAGTATAAATATAATCAATATCTAATGTCTTAAGTACCTTGTCCCAATGATACTGAGATTTCTGTTTCTTCATTCCCGCACCATCATCAGCAACTAGATCTAGGACAGCAGATTCCAACCTAAAATTATAAATGATGTCAATAGACAACCAATCAGTAAGAAAATACAGGACTCTATATCTAATCTCAAATAACACAATACATAATCATGTCAAATCAATTTATACAAAAAATTTCAGCTGTGACATTGTAAAGTTCAATATTGCCCACACATGTGGAGGAGAGAGATGGGGTATAGAGATGAATGCAGAATTAATGAAGAAGGTGCTAAATGCAATTGCAAAACATAAAACAGTAAAGCCAATAGCATCACTTTAAATAAACAAGTACAGATATGAAGTTGTAAAGCTAAACATTGCCCACATACATGGGGAGGGGAGAGTGGAGCACAGAATTGATGAAGCAGGTGCAATATGCAATTGCAAATATAGTAACGCTAATAGCTGGGCATATCTGCATATGTGGCAGATAAGTTCACTAGCATCTGCAGACAGTTGCATGCCAGAAATGACATAACATCAGCCATTAAATTTCCCCCGTGTGCATGTGCATGCGTGTGTGTCATTGCTTTTCATACATTGTTGGTATTTTGAACCAAAAAAAAGACTTAGATATATCCAAGCATATATACAGACACAAGCTGCTCACTAAATGTTTTTTAATAAGTAGCTCTCTAAATATGAAAATAAGAAAATGAAAATCATGTTTTATGTTTTCTCACATTAACGTTTTTCAAGTCACATGAAATAAGTCTTTAATCTAACCATATTAAGTTTCCAATTTTCAATTTTTCACTTCCAGGCTATTTAAGATTGATATACTCTTTTTTTAAAATGGACAAGTAATAGATTTTATTGCAATGAAACTTAAGATTGATATACTCTGGGCTCATCACAATGGTAGATAAAAACTCATCATGCAAAATGAGCTCAGATGATATAAGAGTTTTACCTATTTGATCCAAAGTCCTGGTTAGCTCTCACCGCAAGTCCTGCTTCCATATGCTGAGAATGACATGAGGTCACAAATCTAATGGTCAGCCACCTTCTCAACGTTAAGAGCCAATTTACAGCTCACATTATAACACATTAGCATATTGTAACATAAAATTGGAACAAGCAATCAAGATGAGGAATATTAGGAGTTATTGCAAAGCTAACATTAGAAGATACAAAAGATGTATAACCTACATGATTTGTTGGTACCGAACTGATAAAGTACTCCTCATCTTTGAAGCTCTTTGCCTTTCTCTTAGACCCACAAACTTCTAACATCAAAGAGTATACATCAAAATATTTTCATTATATGTGTGTGTGTGTAGCAAGAAACAGGTTTACTCAAAGATCTCTCACTACCATATACATCTTTTATTTATAAAAAATAAAAAATAAAATAAAATAAAATAAAAACCAATTCAATGAAATTGGTTTTTTGTTAGTGGTGAATTGCTATTCTTTCTTTCTTTTCTCCCATTCTTTAACTTCATATCTTGCTCTACAAGGAAAAATGGGTAATAGCAAAATAACAACCCTAAACATCACCCAATTTACAATAGATCCCATAAACGTTATACGCAATCAACCCCCTAACTTCACTCAAAATTGCAAAGAGCCCTACTGTTATTAATATCCTTCATATTGAAATATTTAACACAAATATTTTTAATCTTGAAAGAGTTTTTTTAGGGAAGCTAGGGGCTTTTTGATTGAAATTATCTTTTTGTTAAGTAGGGGGTTATTTGCAATATTGAATAAAGTTAAGAGGGTTGATTGCTTAGTTTTAAAGTTTAGGAGGCACATGATAAATCAAGTGATAGTGTAAGATGAATTTTTTGTAATTTACCTAATAGAAATATGAAAGAAAATGGCTGAGTAAATCCGGACAATAAGGGGGAAAATAGAACTTGTCCTATTCAGTTTAATACTCTTTTTTTTCCTTTTTTTTTATTTTATTTTTTTTAATATTCTTTCCTCAAAATAAATTCTTATATTAATTAATTATAAATGAAAAAAAATTCACCTAGAACCAAGTAGTTCCAGCAGATTATTTACAAATCATTATCCAAGCTGAGTCTTAATGAGTTCAAAAATTGGAAAACTGATTCTCAAAGTTCAACCTCTAAAACAAGTATTGCACTTTGTTCTAAAAATGTTCTGCATTGTTTCTCATTTCCGTATTTTGTTAACACAAAGACCTTCGTGAGAAGCTGCAATCCTCCAAATGGGAGAAGACTCCTCCTTGCCCCAAATAAAAATCTCCTATTTAAGGATCTTACAGGAAACCCATATTCTAAAAAGGTCAACTACTTCATCCAGTTGTCAAAAGCTAAAAAACACTTACAACCAACTGATTTACTCAAGCAGATTTTTAGCAGGAGCTGCCCCACAGTATCATCACCAAAGCTTGGGGACCATACAAAGAGTCTTTATAAGGCAGATACCTTGTAAATGCAATCCTCAGTCTCTTTCATAAGACTCCTATAAAACTTTTGCAATTGGAAAATTCTGCTGAATTAATAATGGTTGTGAACAAAATGAAAGATCTTAGTGCCCATTTGGGAGAGTGATTTAAAACTGCACTTTTTCTAAGTACAACTTTTTCAAACAACCAATTTTCAAAATTTTGAAAAATGAGTTGTATCAAACGGGTTAATTCCATTAGCTGCATACCAGGGCCCCCCCTTTTTTTTTAGGTAACTACATGCAGGGTTCCTAGAAGTGGACTCAAATTTTACAAGGAACAAGTAATCAAAGAAAGTTTTAAGAATCTGCTATGGCAGAAAAAATTTATTTTGATTTAGCAAGAAAAGATTCAAAGAGTGAAAAAAGGTCTAGTTTGTAATTTCCAAAACTATGATATATGTAGAAGGAAGCATGCAAAGATATAAAACATGTATACATATATTCACACAGATAGATGTATGTGTGCAGAGAGAGAGAGAGAGAGAGCAAACTATAAACACTGGATACCTTTTTTCTCCTCCTTGGAAGAAGTGATTTCAGGATCAAATTCCTGCAAATACAAAAAGACTTTACAGTTCAGAAAGACCAGGAAACTTGGGAAACTTTGTTAACAGTTATTATTGATCAGTATGAAGCAAGTATATACCATAGACCTTTAAAATTTTCAGCTGTCTCATCCAGTTAAGTGAAGTGTTTGGACCTACCATAAAGGTTCACAGGACCAGGCCTGAAATTTTTTTTTTTTCCCTCCAGTTTACCTTTCTGGCCAAGTGTGCATAGTAGAGACTCAAGCCCAGCCATAAACATAAAAGGGAAATTTGAAAAATATTCATGACGAGAAAAATTGCCTACCAAAATATGATCACAATACATTCACTACAACAGATACTCTCTCTCTCTCTCTCTCTCTCTCATGTGAATGACTAATAATAGTCATGGCAAGTAAAAATAACAAAGAAATATGTCATGAATAAGTAAGTTGATCAAGTGCTAACTGCTAAAGCCGTATCCCTATTTGCATCATAAAGAAACTTCAAAAGCATAATTTACTACTTTGACAGATTCACCTCATCCACGTGATTGGTAGAATGTTTCTGATGTACCAAATTAATGATCTCTTCATGAATAGCTCTTTTTTTCTTCATTACATCAACCCATTGTCTAGAAGGACCCTGCAATCAAGTCATAACCTTAATATAATAAATTCTAATTTTTAACATTGATAGAAAATGTGCAACCAAAAATATGTGGAAGGCGTACATAGAACATAAAAAAGGACCAGATCATAACAAAAATAATTTTTAGCAAATCTTAATTTAGGAAAATTAAATAAGTGATAAGAAGAGAAAGGAAAAGAGTGATTATATTGTTCAGTTGTTTGGTCGTGTAGAGAAGATCGAAGGAAAATAAAGAGAAGAAAAGAAGATCTAGGAAAATTTTGTTCTTGCTACCAACTTTCTCCCCAAATCTAGCCTGATTATGAAAGAGAATTCTGGTGAGGCTAAGAGGAAAATTTCTGAATTATTCTCATCCCTCTTTCTTCTTCTTTTTTTTTGCCTTCTCATTTACTGACCAGACAACAAAAAAGAAGAGAAATTAAAAACAAAAAAAATAAAAACCTTCTTTTCTTTTCCTTTCTCTAGTGTTGAACCAAACATAGCTAAGAAATTAAAGAGGTAACAACTCATTTTTTATGTACATTTATGCATTCTCAAAGATGATAAATGCAACTAACAAAATAACAACAGATAGAAGTCGTTCTCAAAGATGATAAAGATAATAAAACGTCACAAAGTAAATCCCAGCTTTTACCAATTACTACATAAGCAATTTTGCAAATATACACACATTAATACTAGAATTTGATCATCAATAGAACTATAATTTAAACTTTTTTTTTTTTATTGGTAAGTGAAGGACATGCCATTTGAATTAGAACTCATTGTCAAAACAATAATTTTCTTTTTAATTGGTAAGTCAGACATAAACCTGTGGATTTTTAACCTACGACTTCATCCTACCCCTTGCTTTTACAATGGGAGGAGGTGCCATTTGAGCTAGAGCTCATTGGCAAAACTTTATAGTAGAAATATGAACATTGAAAGCCTTCTAAATAAGATGAGGAGGATATGAAAGATGAAATTTTTCTATAAGAGATGAGGAGCATGTACTTATTAATTAAAACAATCTTCCTCAGGCCAAATTGCATAAGTGGAGAGTTACCTGCAGACGCTTTGATTTAGCAGCTTCGCCTTCAGCTTCCAAAATGGTTTGCTTGGGTCTAGCATAAATCAAAATTTTTAACGGTTACAAATTTACAGCTTTACAATATCAGGAAATCCTATATAAAGATGGACAGGAAGGAAGAAAGAAATCATTCAAGCACTCACCTGAACATTTTCAATCGTTCAGAAAATGCCAATGCCATTAAGTCTCCACCTCCCAGCACATTTCTGAATATTGGGTGCAATCCTTCACGGGGTAAATCCTTTGCTCTTTTAATGGACTCCTTTGAAGGTAAGGGTTTTGTCTTGGAATACAAGCGAAAAGCATTTGTGCATGTTTTCTGCATGGCATACAGGTCTGCTGAAGAATCAATTATTTCCCTAACTCTGTCTGAAACAAGATCAATAACTGTCTGAGGGAAACGCCCATAGATGGTTTCTCCATTTGCAACTGCTTGATCAATCTTGGACATTACTCCATCCATATCTCGCAAAACCTCCTCTTCTGAGGGTGCAGGTCTGACAGGTTTTGAGAGAAATAGATGAAGATCTAAAAGGTATGGCATATCCTCAGATGTCAAAAAAGAAAATGCAGTACCAGTCCGACCTGCTCTTGCAGCTCGTCCTACTCTATGGACAAAAATTTTAGGTTTAGGGGGAAAATCCCAGTTAATGACATTGTCAAGCAACGGAATGTCAATGCCCCTAGCGGCAACATCTGTCACAATCAGCAACATAGTCTTTCTTGCCCTAAACCTTGATATGTGAATTTTGCGAGCATCTTGATCCATATCACCATAACATACAGAAGGCTTGATACCCTCTTCTCTAAACAAAGTATTGAGAAACTCCACATGATGTTTTGTGGACACAAATATCAATGTCTGCTGATCGGAAGTAATTTGCTCTCTTATCAAATACAATAATGCTGCATGTTTTTCTTCGTGTCGTACTGTGAAAAAGGCAAGCTTGAGGTCAGGGCTAATTTTAGTTTCCAGATCAAGCCGCACAAGCTGAGGGTCTCGCAGACCAGCCTTGGCAAACTCAGCAAGGGCACTAGGTAATGTGGCACTGAAAAGCAAAGTCTGGCGGTTCTCACTCAGCTGGACAAGAATCTGATGCAACTGCTCAGCGAAACCCATGCCAAAAAGAGAATCTGCTTCATCAAAAACAACATATTCCACTGTACGCAATGACATGTCGTCAACCTCAGACAGATGATGCATGAGCCTACCGGGAGTTGCAATTATGATATCAGGACTCTGTGATAATTCTTCAAACTGGCTCTCCATGCTATCACCACCAACTAGTAAACTAATACGAAGATCTGAAAAGAAAGCCCAAATTTTAAACAGGCACTCTTTTTTGTAAGAAAAAAAATAGACAAAATTTCACAATCATTCAAGGAACTAATGACGGTCGTAGTAAATATCACCCCAAATTACAGTTCCTCTTTCAACTTCTAGTTACAATTCTGCTCCTTTTTAAAAAAAAAAAAAAAAAATTAGAGCAAAATACTATACTACCAAGACTTTTTAAAAATATCAAATTTGCTCCCTAAGCACAAACAACACTTAACAAGTCCCATATTTCGCCAAGAGCCTTGTAGCTCGTTAGGCTGGCACCTCTTGGTGTTTCCAACGGAGACATCCAAGGTTCAAATCCTCCATCCCCATTGTAACTATCGAATTATCAATCTTGATTGCACAGAGTCTCACAGTGACTACATTATCACAATTATTTGGATTTCGCCCTTATTGTTAATCTAATGATAACAGAGAATCAGTTGGTTCTTACAATTTCTTATAATAGGAACTTATTATCTGCTACAAATCCAACAACAAAATATAAAGTAAACAAACCCTAAATTATTCAATTTTTCAGAGCAATCAAAAACAAATTAGGATGAACAAACCGGTGAAGCGGCCGAGTTCCTGGGCGAACTTCAAGGTCTGGAGCGCCAAGTCTCTGGTGGGAGACAAGATGAGAGCCCTGACGCCGCCCTGGGGAACGTGTTGCCGGAGACGCTCGAGCATGGGGACGAGGAAGGCTGCGGTTTTGCCGGAACCGGTTCGGGCCATGGCGACGACATCGGAGCCGGAGAGAATGATAGGCATGGTCTTGCGCTGAATTGGGGTGGGGACCTTGTAGCCCTTGCGCTTGATTCCTCTGTAGACATCGGGACTGAGATTCAAGGACTCGAAGCCACCGGACTTGGCCTTCTTCTTCTGCTTCTCTATGCGTTTCTGCTCTGCCTTCGAGCTCCCCAGAACTCTCTCCAAACCACCCATTTTGGTTTTGGTTTTGGTTTTTTTTTTCACCCTTTGTGGGTTTAGGGTTTTGTGGTTGGGGTAAGCTTTGCTTGGTTGTTTACCCTGGTGGGTACTAGGGTGCCGTTTGTGTTTAGTGTAAATCTTTTTCTTTTTTCTTTTTCTTTTTTGGAAAATGTTTTCCTAATTTCAGGTGTTTGGAAAATTGGAATAGTTGGAAAACTTTTATGAGAAATTGTATGTACTCTATGATAAAGATTAAAGTATTCTAAAAAAAATTAAGATTAAAGTATACAAAAAATTTATAAAATAAAATGATTCACAATATGATTAATGCTTTGACTTTGATCCAAAAAAAAAAAAAAAACAATGTTTATTACTAACGACTTGGGTTGGGTCCAATTTCTAGTTATACTAAATCCATTCAGATAATATGTGTCAATTGTTGGACACAGATCATTATTTGGATGGGTCAAGCGCAATTAGACATTAGATCCACTCTTTACCCTATTACTGATAATATTTAATTGTTTGGTTCTATAAATAAAAAAATAAAAAAAAAAAACTACACATGGGTGAGTAATGATTATACATAAAATGAACTAATCTCAATCATTGACCAAACATAACTAATAAATTATGATTAGAAGATATTTCATATATCGGATATATGTATCCTTTTCTCAAAATGCGTTGACGCATTGTGAGAAAGATGATGCATGTATCTGATTCATGAGATAATTATTGTAGTGATGATCCATTTGTTAGAGATCATTGTTCAAATGTTGGCACATTCATTCCCATCCCATCCCATTGATTGATTTTGTTTTAATTATTAATTGCCCACACTTTTGAAATTGATGAAACAAGAAAAGGTAGGAGGTTGAAAAATATTGGATATAAGAATAGGTGAGATCTAAAGACAATTTTTCTCAGAACTATTGAGGTGAACTATTGTAATTAATGCATAACAAAACTTGTACATGTTAGCCCCATGTAAAAATGATGTTATCCTCGCCACTACTTACCATTTTTTAACATTTGACAAAAAGTTGTCTCCAAGCAATTCTAAAGAGTTCAGCTCCAGTTCTTTAAACAGTTATTTATTTTAAAAGGAAAATTCTCTAAACAAATTGAAAAGAGAAACAACAGAGACTACTTAAGGACTAAGTTGGTTAGTTCTGAAATGTTTTAAACCTGTTTGGCATTAGTCCAATCCTCAAGATAGTATATTTTACCAGTAAATGTTTCTTTCAGTGAAAATATTTTCGGCTAAAATTAACAATCTGTCTTAACTCTTAAGTCTTAACAAAAAGAGGAGGAGGGGCATTAGACAAACTCTGCCACAACAAACGGACAACAAATTCTGACGAAGCACTCATTCTAAAATATATATATATATATATATATATAAAATTAAAAAAAAAAAAAAAAAAAAAAAAAAAGGAGTTCTGAGATTGTGCTGAACCATATTATCAACTAGTTGTAAACAATCTTCTTTTTACGATGTGCTTTGATTTTGTAACACAAAGCCCAATTTGTTGGCTTGGTGCTGTTGTTTAATAGTTATATCAGGTCCAACACAATTATAGAGGCATGACAGCAGCCCATAGCTGCGAATGGAAACATCATCTTCCCTAAAGCGGAACTGGGGAAGATGATATAGCTTGGATTTTGAAGACTTAAATCAGAGCAAATGGCTGATTAAAGCATCTGCAAAAGGACTAAATATGCACTTGTTGCTTTGAATGGGAGATGGGGTGCATTAGAACTTCAAAAGGGAAGACAAATCACATCAAACATTACTATTTGAACTTCATATACAGTTTTCCACCAAATTGGATTAACATGTGAACAATTTATCAAACTAGAGAAGTAAATGAAATGCTAATTGGGAGTGTGTAAGAGAAACACAATTGAGTACAATCACCAAGAGCAACATCCGCTGGTTGATGCATCAGATTGTGGGGGTATCTCTTTGAAGATGTTCTTTTTCACTCCAGCTGAGCCCTCAGCCAAGAGACTAGGTGTATCCAAAATCTGCAGATCAACATGGTACCATCGCATCATCAACACAAGTCATGGATTATTTGTCAAGTTCAAGAAAATATTGACGTAATAAAACAAACTAACCAGTGAATATATTCTTTTTCATACATTATACAACCACTTTTATTCTGTTAAGAATTATCTCTTTCACGACCTTATGTTTATTTATACATATATGCAAATTAAAAGTGGTGTCAGCAGGGCACCTGGGCACTGAAGGTTCAAGACTTTTAGCAGTACACTTGAAAAAATAAACAAAAAAGCAAAATTTATTGTCACTATGCCCAACTATTAAACATGCCAATGTTATGACATGTGTGCAAATCACTTTTCGTTATTTGTTGACATGCTAAGCCATCTTAAACAAATGTCTTTTGAACCAATACTCTTTTCGCTTAGACATCGTAACAAAAAACATGTCCCCAAATGTGCCATGCTATGCCTCTTAAAAAATGTTCTTTATATGCTTCCTCAAAGCCCTTAGTAGTTAGAACCTTATTACTTATCTAATCATGAACTTAAACTAGATGGTGCATTTTGCTTCTGTGTTGTCCTCACACCACTTCTAAAGGCTGATGTATAGGAGGCTTAGAGAATTATTGATGTCAAGTGCTGAGTTAAACTAAAAAAATCAGAAAATAACATCTACCCCAAGAGCTATGCTGACCAGGCACCACATGGGAATAAGCATGGATCCAAGATGATACTGCTACTATTAGAAGAAGTTTTATTATTAAACAGCATCTGGATGTGAACAAAGTATATTAAAAAATTATTATAACACCTATAGTCATTTCCAAGTTTCATAAAAGTATGGGATTAAGTTTTCCACCTGGATCCAAATCCATACTGAACTGGTAACCATCCTAGTAATCACAACTGGAAGTGCATTTGATAAAAATGTAAAAACAATGTAGAGCAAAAGGATTTTAGTATTTTGCATACCTTTAACACAAGCTCCTCAAAGCATTGCTCCACATTGACTCGAGTTTTTGCACTACACTCCAAATATAGGCATCCATATTCTCTAGCAAAGTCAATGCCCTCTTTTTTGCTAACAACCCTTTCACTTTCCTGAAAAGAAAGGTAACTTCCATATGCATGATACATTTGATTTAAGTAATTGAAACTTGAAAGAACATGATATCCCAAGAATCCTACAACTAATAAGCTCATAAGACAAGGCAAAGTTGAAAATAATTAAGTATAATAATATGATCACAATAAAAGTACTAGTTTATCAAGAAAAGGATGCTCTCAAGAGTCAAAATAGTTATAAGAGCAAGTTCGTTAAAGAATAAAGACATACCTTATCAACTTTGTTGCCAACAAGCATCTTGATGCAATCTTGATTTGTTGAGTACAAGTCAATCTCCTTAGCCCATATATCAGATAGATTTGTGAAAGTTTCTCGCCGTGTTACATCATACACTACAACAGAAAGATTTGTTAGCTTTAGCAATAGCTAAGAACCAATGAAGGAGAAAATTTTCAAAACTCGCACAACATCATACAAGTCAATCAGCAGAAGCAGATTCTATAACATCAAACACAATCTTTCAGATTCATTGATTCGCAAGCGACAACATAGCATGAATTTCTTAATAACCGAACAAAGAGAGAATATATAACTGAGAGGAATAAAGGAGGTGAATCAACATACCCATTATTATCCCTTGAGCTCCTCTGTAATATGAGCTAGTCAGTGTTCTAAATCTTTCTTGTCCAGCTTCATGATACAAAAATAGAAAATTATGTCAGAAACAATGCCCCAACAACTCTTTTCATAACTTCATGTGAACTTGGGAAAAAAAGCATGGGAACAAGATATGATAATAATATCCTGTCCTTACCAAGAAAGCATGTATAAGGGTTTATCTAGTACTGTGTTTTAGGAAATGAATTGCATTAACAATTGTAAGAACATTGAAGATACACTAAGACCAGAAGAAATTGGGATTCATGACCCACTTATATCATAATTCTTTTAGTTGAAACTTCTCATATATGTAGAAAATGAAAAATTCATAAATTAATTAATATTGGTTGTTTCAGTCTCTTACTGAAAGGTGCGATCTTCTACTCTACTATAGGAACCTTAAGTTCAACAACAAACTAGTCAGGGTCAACTATATGTATTCTTTTCCACTAATCTATTATATCTAAATTTATACTCTTGTTATTTCCTAAATTGACATGCCCTTTCTCAGTAAACCAAACATTTTTTTTCCATTCCCTCAACTTGAATCAACTCACTCTTTCTCACTGGTGCATTAATCACTCTCCTCTAATCATGACCAACCATCTCAAGCGACTCTTTCTTGCTGTAGAAAAGTGTAAGTCAATCATAATGTACACGCACACCCAAACTCTTAAATCATTCACATGATTGGGATCTTTAAAACTAGATCATTATCCACAGAACCATAAAAAAAGACTGGCCCAATATTTCCAAGATTAAGTACTACAGATCACCAAATTCAATTGTATTGTGCATTGAAAATTTAAACATACCTCGGGAACTTAAACAGAAATTTCATTAATAAATCAATGCCAGTGATTAACGTTTTACTTACTAAACCAATAATTCATAAAAAAAAAAATTAAAAAAAAAATGATGATGCATGAATCCAAGGTTTTGTTCTTCCAACATGTATATATAGCATAGAAGAACAGAGACATCACATCACACCACATCAAATAATACAAAAACAGAGTCTTAAAACACATTAAAATTCTTCTTTTTTTTTTTTAAAGAGTTATATATAGAGTTACCAACCTGTGTCCCAAATTGCAAGCTTCAACTTCTTCCCACCAAGAGTAACATGTTTCACCTTAAAATCAACACCTATATAAAAAAAACATATATAAATTTTTTTTAATAATAATAAAAAAAAAAAAAAGAGGAGTAGAGGGGGGAAATGATAAGCAGACCGATGGTAGGAGAGAGATCCTCGAAGGTATTGGAAGTGAAGCTCAAGAGGAGCGTGCTTTTCCCAACTCCAGAGTCTCCAATCAGCAACAACTTGAACAGGTAATCGAACTCCGCCATAGTCGAATTTGAAGAAGACGACGCCGTATCCATTGTTAAAAAAATATATAAATATCTACTCAACCAATCACCACCACCATCAAAAAAAAGAAAAAGCAAAGAATTTTGAGAAGGAATTGTTGATAGGGAAAAGAGAGGAATAAACAGAATTGGATCTGAGGATATTTATTAAATGGTGGTGTGGAGTAGTGTAGTGTAGGGAAAGTAAAAAGATTGCAGAGAGAGAGAGAGAGAGAGAGAAGAAAACAGTATAAAAGAAAGCAGAAAGGTCTACTTCTACTTGAAGCTACTAAAGTCTTCTTTTCCTCTCCTACTCCCTGTTTCTTTTTTCCACCGATTCATTGCTTTTTTTTTTTTTTTTTTTTGTTATAATAAGTTTTTATCCACTGCAGTGCGTCTGCAGTCTGCACTGTTTCTACTTTCTACCCAACCCACCAAACCGACTAGACCCAACTTCTCAAATTGGTTTTTTTTGGGGGTTAGGTTGAAATTTTATTTTAAACATCTCTAGGTTTGGATTGATTGGTTTTTCCAATCCATTTGACTCACCCTAAATTTGAATTTCTTTTATTACTTTTTTTTATAATTAGTTTTTTAATGAATTTAGCAATTTGTAGTATAATTTATGCGAACTATGATATTATAATAATTTATTAAAAAAAAAAAATCTTATATAGTTGATGAAAGCCCACTTTGTTATTAAGACATGATACAAGTATAACCCACTCAACTTAGTACATATAGGTTGGATTGTATTAATTTCCACACGTGATAAGTTGGGTTGGGAAATTCCCAACCCAACCTAGGTATACTTACTAATTTTCATTAGGACTACGAGTGCCTGCCCTACTTTGAATGCAGAGGCCTTTACCTCACCTGTGAACTAAACGAGCGCTAGGTTATTCATTTGTAATGAGCTTGACCAACTCGGTTATATTAAAAAGAAAAATAATTATTTTTATATATTGATTTTATTTTTTTCATATTTTCTCTCTCTCTCTCTCTCCTACCACCAATCTGAGGATCAAGCCTCCCTCCACAATTGTTGTGCCTCTGTCACTAACCCTCCGTTAATATTGGCTTTTGTCAAATAACTTTTAACTATTGCTATAATGGCAAATAATTTTTGATAAAGTATTATTCGACAAAAATACTATTAAAAATAACTTGTTACAACCATTTGGTCTATTCAATTATACATACACACACACACACATATATATATATATAATTTATTTAAAATTTATACATTTTTATTACTATCTTAAAAATCTATCTGTCCTCTACCATTTTAACTCATAACTATTTAAATCCATTTATCCATTCAAATTAACCCCTTATAATTGAGTAAAAATTCACTCATTTATTCGGGTCAGAATGTATAGTGATCCAATTATAATAATAAATAAATGCGCACTTATTTAGTAGTTCAAGAATACAATATCATGGAATTCATTTCTCTTTTCTACTAAAAAAAAATATTTATAGTAACATTGTTAAGATATTTATAACTCAATTAGCGACTTCCGAAATTTCCAATGAATTTTTTTTTTAAAGTTTCCAAAATGATTCTCAAAAAGAAAAGAGGAAAAAAAAAAATAGCGAGCCAATTATACTCCATTGATTCATGATAATAATAAGTAAATAAATGGTTGGTAATTGTGTTGCTCATTATTGGCTAGCCAACAAAGTAAAGAAGACCCATTCAGGTTTTCTCCCTTGTCCACTTTGGCTGTTCATTTCATTTTTCCAACACTAAATCCTCCCCAAACTCCAAACAATCATCGACATCAAGGTTCGTTTCTCTTCATCCCCCACAAAACCCCTCAAACACAACGACACCCTCATGGCCCAGAAGGATGAGGCTGTTCATGACCAACTCGCCGACTCACTCAACGATCTCTTCACCAGCGTCTCCACCATGATCAAATCCCAGCTCCAAGTACTCTCTCTCTCTCTAATTACTCTTTCTTCAATAAAATTTCTGGGATTTATGTAAATTTGGGTTATGATTTTGAAATAAGGGGACGAATAATGAGCTAGAAGTGTTGGAGAAAATGAATGAGAGAGTGGGTGAAGAATACAAAGGGATGGGTGACGTGGCATCTGGGCTGAGGGTATTCGTGGAGCAGTTGAAGTCAAAGGGTGGTAACTTCGACCAATATGTGCAGCAGATTGATGCAATAGAGCAGCAAGTGACTGAGTTTGAAGCTGTTGTGTCAATGCTCGATAAGCATGTTTCCCTTTTAGAATCCAAACTTCTTTCTGTTTACCCTCATCCTCCACATCCCACTTCCTAATTTTCTACACTTGTTGTTGGGTCTATTTTATTACTCCAATCTTTGTTTTTTAATGTTACTCTCTATTGATTTATTAATGTATTAAATTAGATGCGATATTAATGATTCAAAACGAAAAATCTTGTTACACACTTATATTGCACACTGCGAACACATTCTTTTGAATTTTTTTTTTAAAATAACTCGATTCCAATTAAAATTTGTGAAACAGTGTCACGATTTCACAATTTTAAGTAAACAAGATTTTAGCCCCGTATGATAGTGTGTGTATGGTAAATGTGTAATAAAGAGAGTATGATAATAATTACTCTGATTCAAATGGCCTGTGACCTTATGATCCAGCCGACAATCATATAGTTGGAAAGTATTTCACGAGACAGTCTTATAAAGTGCTCTTCTCACATTTGATCAATTCTACACATACGGGACATCTATATTTGTTTTTGTAGAGTTAGCAAAAACACAAGTCAAAATAAGTGGCGTTCATGAGAAATCTGCACCAAGAAGATTTGAATCCCCATTCTCACCCACCAACCCATACTTAAGGGGCCCAATTGGAAGTTCCTTTAATTTTATCTGGCACTAAATTTGATAATGGCAATGAAATTTGAATGTACTTGAACCATGAAACTTAAGCTAAAATTTTATTTATGAAGCATTTAAAAAGAAATCCATGTCTTCAAAACAACAAACTTCCATGATATCACACATTTGTATCACAATACTATGGGATAATTTCTACTTTCATTTTAAATTAAAAAAAAAAACCTATACAGTGAAAATCAAGAGGTGTTTCCAACAACAAAAAAAAAAAAAACCTAAGAGGGAAACAGAGAAGAGACAGAACAGAAAATAATTACAGAGCGCAAAGTTAGGCCTGTATTGTTGCTCTGATATACATTCAACTTATACATCTTATCAATCTATATAATCACAATGTAGTTAGCCCAACTTATTTGTAGGTAATCTCTTTTTTTGAGGGAAAGTAATCTCTTTTTCTCATTTCATCTTTTGTCGATGACGTCCTCTGTAACCAAGAGACCAACTCCTTCTATGTCTAGCTGAATTTTTTGACAAGTTTTGAAGCATCATAGCACGTGTTTTACCATCTGGTTGAAGACCATGCTCACGCATTTTGGTGTACAGATTCTTTGCAGAATCAATCTTGCCCCTTAAGTACATTCCTTGAATGACAGCATTATAAAGAGATACATTTGGTGCAGCCCACTGCAAAGGAAACAAAAATCAGTACGCCAGCACACTCAGTTTCAAAGGTCCATTTCTCAACCCAAAAAAAAAATCAAAGGTCCAAACAAAGTATAAATGCAGTAGCATTAACAAAAAATTCACAGGTTTATAACCCACAAGGATGAGCATTTAGCACAATAAATGCAACATAATGTGTGTGACTTTAATAATTGCGCTGAAGAGGCACCACTCAACAAAATCATTTATGTCACAAGCTCTCTTCAAATGGACATCAGAGTGAAAAAAGAAAGAAAGTTGGGGGAGGGGGGGGAAGAAGAAGTGACTGCATTTTGGACAATTCAGCAATGTAAAATTTGTGGTTGATATGAAATTTTGAAAAGAGAAAATATTTTCACCTCCCATATTTGTTTGTTAATTCCTTATCACAACAAATTGAATTCAACTGAGATAAAGTTAAATGACCAAAACATGTCAACAAAATAAAACTTACATTTAGGATTTCCTCCACTTCATCCCAGAGGGATCCCCATATGCAAGCTCTTAACAATGACAGATGAGTAAATGTGTCCGGATTGCATTTTTGGTGAACCATGTGCTCATACACTTGCAATGCAACTTTTGGCTTCCTTGCAATCTCACAAGCACTAATGACAAGATTATATGATGCAGTTGGAATTGAGAGCCCAAAAGCTTCCATTTGCCACAAAAGCTGCAGCGCTCTATCCCATGAACCAAGCTTTGAGCAAGACATTAAAGCAGTGTTGTACAAATGTAAATTCAATTGAGAGCCTTGATCTCTCTTAATGCTGTCAAAGAGCTGAAGAACATCATCATGTCGATCTGCATTATATAGAGCACCAAGTAGAGCATTCCATGTGTATGCATCTGGTGAATGACCCAAAGATGTTGTGATATCATAAACCTCAAATGCTAGTTTGACCTCCCCAGCTTTCGCAAGAGAGTTAATCAATGCATTACAAGCAATTAGGTTTGGCTTCAAGCCACCCTTCAACATATCTTGAAAGACACTAAGTGCCAAATTCCACTTTCCCTCCTTTGTGCACACACTAATTATAGCTTGCTTTGTATCATTCCCTGGTTCAAATCCGTTCTGAACCATCTCACTGTAAGCATCAAGAGCCAGCTCATTTTGACTGCAATGAACAAAATTGCTAATTAATAGGCAATAAGTAACTCGTGTTGGACAGCAGCCATTTGCCTTCATACTTCTCCAGATCCTCTCAGTTTCAACACCATTGTTAACTTTACCACATACTGTTATCATAGTGTTATATGCAATTGCATCAAAATCCTTCTTCACTTCACATTCCCCTAGCATTTCCATAAGCATTTCAAGGGCAGTATCGCTACCCTGAGAATTCGCAATTGCTTTAAGTACTAAGCTATAAGTGTGACCTGTAGCTATCTTCTTTGTCTTCAAAAACTCAAAGACTCTTAACCCATCATCAGGCTGCCCATTCCTAAAAAGGCATGATAAAAGAGAGTTACAGGCATGTAAACTAGGACAAAGACCTGATAATTCCATGGACCTAAATAATTCCAATGCACTTCTAACCTTATTGGTTCTGCTAAGCACCAAAAGTCGCTCTGATAACAACTCTTCATTTGTTTCCTCTAGAAAATGTACCCTACTTTCATTCGCAATCGTCATCCTGTTTGAAAATTTTGACTCAGTCTGGCTAACAGGTGTAGGACTAGGTTCAATATCCAAATCCTTGTGATTTGCGACATTTCCCCAAGGAGGCCAAATCTGCTCAACAAAAGATTCTCCAAATCCCTCATCTCCTTCAATCAATTTGTTTTCTTCCTCCTTTTCACAATCCACACCAACATCAACACTTGCAACCATGTTCACAACAATGCGTGATTTATCCACCCTCAACAAACTGATATTTGGCATCTTTGGTTGCCACATGGAAATTATGCCCAGACCAGGCATTATAGCACACTGACTATTTGAATTTATAGCTGAATTAACATATACACAACAATGAAAATGCCGATTGTGGATTTTACAGAAGTAGCTAGTTGGAATATATGGGTAATATCGGCAAGAAAACCAATTTGATAAAACCATAGCAGAATTCAAATTCCTCAGCATTTCACGCATAACTGGGCCCTGAAAAAGGAAAACAATGATATTAAATGGAGACTCTTTAACCAAGAGAAGCTACTTGAGATAACAGCTAACCTTTTAAAGCATAAGTTAAGGATAACTCAAGCCCTCAAGAAACGAAGAATATATTATCCTGTCCCAATAAAATTCCTATATTCTAAGTGCTGGCTCACAATCCTCAACACATAAATTAGAAGAATATTTCATTAAGTTGTAGATAAATTTTGGGAGGTAGAGGCCTAGCCCACTCTGGCTCATGATAATGCTTGTGAATATTATTGCAATTTTATCTATGGGCAATTCCTCCTTTTTTTCTTTTTCTTTTTTTGCCGCCAGGGAGTTGGGGGGGGGGGGGGGGGGGGTGGGGTGGGGTGGGGTGTTTATAGTAAACTAATCAACTGTATTGAGGATTTGTATGAAAATATATATAATAATGATTTTAGAGGATGTAGAGGCTGATAAATTTATTTATAAAGGAATTTCTACCATTGGATGTGATTGACAGAACATAACTAACACGCTTCATATCTCCAGAAAAAAAGAAGCCAATTAACTGTTTTTTTGATATTATTATTTTTTTTTTTCATTTCATATATAAAAATGACCTATTTACTATTAATACTTTAAAGTTACCTTGTCACAAATGCTCTCTCATGGATAGCATATGTACAAGAGAACCATTTAAAAAGTTTCATGAAGCTTAAACCATCATATTCTCCTTTTTTTTTTCTTTTTCTTTTTCTTTTTTTGATTGGTAGATAGTGGGGGAGGGGTGAGGTGGAGTTCGAACCACCAGGATGAGATACACAAAGAACCCCATGATATTCTCCATTACTGTTGACCTATCACTTGAACCCCATGATACTCCCTTTTTCTATCCTAAGAAGCCACAGTTAATCAATAGCTGTAATATGAAAGACATGAATAGAAAATGACATGTGGTTAAACAAAATTAGGAACAACTCCAACTATGCATCAAAATTTGTAAATCAGCTTATCAAACCTTTTTTTTTCCAATATCCATATCTATTATTTGACTATGTTCACATATATGAAAAGTACACATTCCATTAAAAGAAGATATTTATAGTTGCATTAGATACAAATAAGCTACAAAGCATGAACTTAGTAGTAGGAGATATGGACTTTCTTAATGCAATGGAACATAGCAGATATATCCATTCATATGTTGAAGTAATAAAATGATGTTATGAAACTTGAGTATTACTTACTATTTATTGATATTCTATGAAGACATCAAGTAGTAAGTTGTTTCTTTTGATTTTGTGCTTCTATGCTAGGACTAGAATCTCAATCTATTAAAGGTCCACCTACATCTCTTAATTGGTGTGCAATTGCAACATGGTCATTTGGTAAACTCAGACAACTTCATTCAATTGGCTGGCTTTATCCATATGTTCATTAAAAAATAATATCAGGCTCACAAAATGTTAAATCTATGTCATTTTGAGTCCAACATATAATGTGAACTACTCAAGTGTGAATTGCATGTCTTATAGCACTTGTATGCTACGATCAAGCCAAAGTTTAGTACAATTCAGAATAGTGATTTACATTACTTTAGTAGCATTGAACAAGTTTTTCCTTTTAAAAGAACCTATTGTGGCAAGCTACAACTTGACCTCACTGTGGTGTCTCTCATGTTGAATAGAAATCTTAGACCAAATTATGCAACTATTATGTAGAAGGGAAATCCAGTATCACAAGCATGTTTGTGTTCTGAGATTTGAATAAAATGATCATATGTTTCTTTATGCTAAATAAAATGCTAACAAATGAGTTCATCTATAATCTTCACCCAAAATGGAACTTCAAGCAAGAGAAAACAACCATTATTTGCACAAGTACGGAGTACCTCCAGGAATTTCCTATAAAACCAAGTATCTATATTTATTCTGTTTATCAGCTGGGTTATGGAAACTACAATAACTCTCAAACTACATGGAAACTAAGTAAACCAAAGTACCAAACACAAACAACATTAGAACAAATTAAATAGAAGCATGGCCAAAAGTTATCTGGACAAAGCAGAAACCAATATTACAAAGAGTGTTCTTAAAATATTTCAAAGAGCAGAAACCAAACATAGCCTTTTGCAAGGTATGGGAGAGGCGATTGATAGGCAAACTTACCCCAAATTTTGGAAGGGTTGGTTTTTGGATTAAGCCCACATTACATCAGTTGGGTAGTTGGGCACTTTCCATTTCAACAAGGTCCAACCTCTACTAAGTAACAAAAACAATGAAACACACACACACACATATTAGAAATAAAAAAGAAACATAGATTAAAATTCATCATACTTGAAAATGTAGTGAAAAAGAAAATACGATCAATAACAGTTAACAAAGGATCAGGGCCGGCCCTTCCCTTAGGCGAGTTAGGCAATTGCCTAAGGCCCCCAAGTGGAAGGGGAAGGGGGCCCCAAAATTTTAGAAAAGAACCGGGTAGTAGAGGAAAAAAAAATTAGTTTCAAATGAATTACAAAAATAATCTGGCACATCCTAAAAATTTTACCTTTCTCTCTAGTCTCTGCTCTCCGCCTCTCTCTGCCTCAGCCTCTCTCTGATTCTCTGCTCTCCACCTCTCTCAAGTCTCAACTGCTCACCTCACCGTATCAGGTTCTGAGGTTCAGGAATCAGGTATAAAATTATAAATATTTGGGCACAGGGCACTCCATTTTATTTATTTGTTAAGAACTTAAGATAACTTTGTTTATTTTGGGCCCTCCCTGGCTGGTTTTGTAAATTTGTTTATCACTTATCAGTTTATCATTATGGCTGCCTGGACCCTCCCTGGACTGGGCGTTAAGTTTGGGCCTTCAAGGTTTTTTTTTTTTTTTTTTGGTTGTAGATAGGATTTGTTTTGTGTGTGTGTGTGTGTGTGTGTGTGTTTTTTTTTTTTTTTTTTGGGTGGGTCTTATTAATAAGTCTTGTGTCAGGGTTATGGCTGTGCTTAAATTTTTGTTATGCTTGATGGTGCAAGAAAAACACCAAGTCAAATCACTCGTCCATAGCGCCGTCCATAGCATGTACAAAACGGAGAACGAGTGGTTGGTACACTCGTCCTTAATCGTTCACTTTCATCCTTCATTCGCTCGTCCATGGGAGGACGAGCAAGCAGTGAACCTCGTCCGTCGTTGAAGAGGGACGAGGTAGGTTCACCAAGAGTGAAGCACACTTCCAACCAAGAATCATGATTGAAAAGTCACACTGTTTGAATCTCAACACAGGTCCCGATGAGGTGACTCCTATGACAGTTATGGAAGTTACCCTCTGAATCCTCCAAACTCTACGACGATTGGAAAGATAACTGATTTCTGATCACTATATAAAGACCCTTCTACGCAGAGGTAAGGGGACTTTTTCTCTCTTTTAGAATTCTAGATATAAAATTATTGGAGTACTTGGAAATCTCTTCTTTCTACTTCAAATCACTAACTTTACCATCGGAGGACCCTAGACCGGCCTCCAGCGGTCTATCTCTGATTGAATTTGGTGTTTTCAGGACCTGGCCTTCAAGATCAGCAGCACCCGAAGACTTTTCAGCCCACTGATCTCTTAGAACCTATCAGTTGGCACCGTTTGTGGGAAAGAAATTGTTTGTCACGTTTAAACTTCATTTGTTGAGTTCGTGATTTCTTTCTCAGACAAAGGGCTGAAATGGTCCGGACCAAATCAAGGGTTACCAGTCCAAGCCCCCAAGAGAGTAGAGACGCTTCCAGCAACCCCCATCGTGCCCAACAATCTGCACCAGCCATGCAACCCCCTCCTGGCCAGCACGTGCAAGCAATGGCCGCCGCTATGGCAGAGTTGACTCGCCAGAATCAAGAATTGGGAAGGGAGATTACTCTTAAGAGCCAACGGCATGAGGCCTATGAAGAAGACCCCGGACAGAGTCAAGGGGATGGTAGACATGCAGAACTGGAGAGCCAATCAAGGGGTACCGTTCCTAGAAGGGTACCACACTTGGAAAAGGAAGTGGATCAGATGAGGAAAGTTATGGATGAGATGAGGGAGAACATGAGGAGGACTAACCCCGTGGAAGACCTAGTTCACCGAACAGACTCTCCCTTCACAGCCTCTATCAATGGCCATCCCTTGCCTCCGAAATTCAGGATGCCTTCCTTGGACTCATATGATGGAACACGAGACCCTTTTGACCACATTGCCACTTTCAAGACTACCATGCATCTTCAAGGAGTTCCTGATGAGATAATGTGTAGAGCCTTCCCCACCACCCTCAAGGGATCCGCACGAGTGTGGTTTAGCAAAATACCTCCCAATACAGTGACGTCCTTTGAGGAGTTAAGCAAGTTGTTCGTCAATAATTTTTTTGGAGGGCTGAGGCTTAAACGCTCTTCGTCTAGCTTGCTAGCCATAGAGCAAGGAGAAAATGAGAGTTTGCGATCCTTTATCACGCGGTTCAACAGGGATGCCTTGGCAGTGGACGAGGTGGATGATAAGCTCCTCCTGGCGGCATTCCACAATGGGGTTCACTCTGACCTGTTTATTCACAAGTTATATGAACAGGCGCCTCAAACCATGGCTGAACTCGTTCATTCAGCCCAGAACTTTATGAACGCGGAGGATGCTATCATAGCCAAGAAGAGGAAGAGAGTTGAGAGAGTGGAAGCCAACTCAATGCGCCAGTCGGAACAAGGCCCTCGTCCCAAGAAGGGACGAACAAAAGATAAGAAAGACCGAGAGAAGAAAGCAGGCCCTTCAGCGCGGAATCAACAGTACACCCCTTTGAATGTGCCACTCAAGCAAGTCCTTATGCAAATCAAGGATGAGCCTTCCTTGAAGTGGCCGGAGAAGTTGAAGGGAGATCCCAACAAGCGCAATAGAAACAAGTATTGTCGCTTCCATAGAGACCATGGCCATGATACGGACGAGTGCTTTGATTTGAAGCAGCTTATAGAGAATCTTATTAGGCAAGGGAAGCTGAGAAATTTCCTTGGACGAGATCATAAGGATGAGAAATTGAAGGGGAAGGTGGAGGAATCATCGCGACCGCCGCTCGGAGAAATAAGAGTCATCATGGGGGGAAGTATAACTAGACAATCGTCCAAAACAAAGAAGGCATACCTGAAGGAAGTGCAGAGCGTCCAACTTTCTGGACGGTCACCGAGGGCTAAGCCCATGGACGAGCAGATGATGACCTTCACGGACGAGGAAGCTGAGAGAATCCACCATCCTCACGATGACGCTATTGTTATCACCTTGCTTATTGCTGATTACACAACCAGAAGAGTGCTGGTAGACAATGGAAGTTCAGCAGACATTCTGTATTATCCTGCCTTTCAGCAGATGAGGGTTGGACGAGATCAGCTTCGTCCAGTGCACTCGCCTTTAGTAGGTTTTGGAGGAATGAAGGTACAGCCTGTAGGTACTGTTACGTTGCCAGTGGTGGTGGGAGCATACCCACGACAGTTGACTACCGATGTGAATTTCCTAGTAGTAGATTGCTCGTCCTCTTACAATGCCATAGTTGGAAGGCTGACCCTAAACAGGTGGAAGGCAGTTACGTCTACATACCACCTGTCATTGAAGTTCCCGACGGAGCATGGGGTAGGACAAGTACAGGGAGACCAACTAGCAGCAAGAGAGTGTTATCTGGCCATGTTGGCTACAGACGAGCAATTTCAAGCAATGAATATCGAAGAAGGGAGAATTGTGGTAGAGCCCATAGAAGCATTGGAAGATATTTCCTTAGATGAAAATAACCCTGAGAGGTGTACCAGGGTTGGAGCAGATTTGGATGCGAAGATTAAGAAGGACCTCACTTGTTTTTTAATAAGAAACAGGGATGTGTTTGCTTGGGGTCACGAAGACATGCCGGGTATAGATCCTGGCGTCATTACCCATCGTCTGAGTGTTTGCCCTTCCTCCAAGCCAGTGCGACAAAAGAAGAGGGTGTTCGCCCCTGAGAGAGATAATGCTGTTAAGGAGGAAGTTCAGAAGTTAATTGTGGCGAAGTTCATTCGAGAGGTATACTATCCTGACTGGTTAGCCAATGTGGTCATGGTCAAGAAGGCGAACGGCAAGTGGAGAATGTGTGTTGATTTCACAGACTTAAACAAAGCTTGCCCCAAGGACAGTTACCCGTTGCCGCGCATTGATCAGTTGGTAGATTATACTGCCGGCCACAAGTTGCTCAGTTTCCTGGATGCTTTCTCTGGTTATAATCAGATTAGGATGGATGAAGCAGACCAAGAGAAGACGTCCTTCATCACCAGCTAGGGACTATTTTGTTATGAAGTGATGCCTTTCGGTCTGAAGAATGCTGGAGCAACATACCAACGACTGGTCAATCACATGTTTCGTCCACAGATCGGGCGGAATATGGAAGTCTATATAGATGATATGTTGGTAAAAACTCAAGACGAGGAGAGGCATTTGGACGACCTGCAGGAAACATTCGACACACTGAAGCAATATCACATGAAGTTGAACCCTAACAAATGTGTTTTTGGAGTATCATCAGGGAAATTTTTAGGATTTATGGTCTCCTACAGAGGAATCGAAGCAAACCCTGATAAAATTCGAGCAATATTGGATATGAAGCCTCCGAGCAATGTTAAAGAAGTCCAGTCCCTGATGATACTCCAAAAACACATTTGTTAGGGTTCAACTTCATGTGGTACTGTCTCAGTGTGTCGAACGTTTCCTGCAAGTCTTCCAAATGCCTTTCCTCGTCTTGAGTTTTCACCAACATATCATCTATGTAGACTTCCATATTTCACCCGATCTGTGGACGAAACATGTGATTGACCAGTCGTTGGTATGTTGCTCCAGCATTTTTCAGACCAAAAGGCATCACTTCATAACAAAATAGTCCCTGGCTGGTGATGAAGGACGTCTTTTCTTGGTCTGTTTCATCCATCCTAATCTGATTATAACCAGAGAAAGCATCCAGGAAACTGAGCAACTTGTGGCCGGCAATAGAATCTACCAATTGATCAATGCGCGGCAACGGGTAACTGTCCTTGGGGCAAGCTTTGTTTAAGTCAGTGAAATCAACACACATTCTCCACTTGCCGTTCACCTTCTTGACCATGACCACATTGGCTAACCAGTCAGGATAGTATACCTCTTGAATGAACTTCGTCACAATTAACTTCTGAACTTCCTCCTTAACAGCATTATCTCTCTCAGGGGCGAACACCCTCTTCTTTTGTCGCACTAGCTTGGAGGAAGGGCTAACACTCAGACGATGGGTAATGACGTTAGGATCTATACCCGGCATGTCTTCGTGACTCCAAGCAAACACATCCCTGTTTCTTATTAAAAAACAAATGAGGTCCTTCTTAATCTTCACTTCCAGATCTGCTCCAACCCTAGTACACCTCTCAGGGTTATTTTCATCTAAGGAAATATCTTCCAATGCTTCTATGGGCTCTGCCACAATTCTCCCTTCTTCAATACTCATTGCTTGAACTTGTTCGTCTGTAGCCAACATGGCCAGATAACACTCTCTTGCTGCTAGTTGGTCTCCCTGTACTTGCCCTACCCCATGCTCTGTCGGGAACTTCACTGACAGGTGGTATGTAGATGTAACTGCCTTCCACCTGTTTAGGGTCGGCCTTCCAATTATGGCATTGTACGAGGACGAGCAATCTACTACTAGGAAATTCACATCGGTAGTCAACTGTTGTGGGTATGCTCCCACCACCACTGGCAATGTAACAGTACCTACAAGCTGTACCTTCATTCCTCCAAAACCTACTAAAGGCGAGTGTACTAGACGAAGCTGATCTTGTCCAACCCTCATCTGCTGAAAGGCAGGATAATACAGAATGTCTGCTGAACTTCCATTGTCTACCAGCACTCTTCTGGTTGTGTAATCAGCAATAAGCAAGGTGATAACGATAGCGTCATCGTGAGGATGGTGGACTCTCTCAGCTTCCTCGTCCGTGAAGGTCATCGCCTGCTCGTCCATGGGCTTAGCCTTCGGTGACCGTCCAGAAAGTTGGACGCTTTGCACTTCCTTCAGGTATGCCTTCTTTGTTTTGGACGATTGTCCAGTTATACTTCCCCCCATGATGACTCTTATTTCTCCGAGCGGCGGTCGCGATGATTCCTCTACCTTCCCCTTCAATTTCTCGTCCTTATGATCTCATCCAAGGAAATTTCTCAGCTTCCCTTGCCTAATAAGATTCTCTATCTGCTGCTTCAAATCAAAGCACTCGTCCGTATCATGGCCATGGTCTCTATGGAAGCGACAATACTTGTTCCTATTGCGCTTGTTGGGATCTCCCTTCAGCTTCTCCGGCCACTTCAAGGAAGGCTCGTCCTTGATTTGCATAAGGACTTGCTCGAGTGGCACATTCAAAGGGGTGTACTGTTGATTCCGCGCTGAAGGACCTGCCTTCTTCTCTCGATTTTTCTTATCTTCTGTTCGTCCCTTCTTGGGACGAGGACCTTGTTCCGACTAGCGCATTGGGTTGGCTTCCGCTCTCTCAACTCTTTTCCTCTTCTTGGCTATGATAGCATCCTCCGCATTCATAAAGTTCTGGGCTGAATGAACAAGTTCAGCCATGGTCTGAGGCGCCTGTTCATATAACTTGTGAATAAACAGGTCAGAATGAACCCCATTGTGGAATGCCGCCAGAAGGAGCTTATCATCCACCTCGTCCACTGCCAAGGCGTCTCTGTTGAACCGCGTGATGAAGGACCGCAAACTCTCATTTTCTCCTTGCTCTATGGCTAGCAAGCTAGACGAAGAGCGTTTATGCCTCTGCCCTCTAATAAAATTATTGACGAACAACTTGCTTAACTCCTCGAAGGACGTCACTGTATTGGGAGGTATTTTGCTGAACCACACTCGTGCGGGCCCTTTGAGGGTGGTGGGGAAGGCTCTACACATTATCTCATCAGGAACTCCTTGGAGGTGCATGGTAGTCTTGAAGGTGGCAATATGGTCAAAAGGGTCTCGTGTTCCATCATACGAGTCCAAGGAAGGCATTCTGAATTTCGGAGGCAAGGGATGGCTATTGATAGAGGCTGTGAAGGGAGAGTCTGTTCGGTGAACTAGGTCTTCCACGGGGTTAGTCCTCCTCATGTTCTCCCTCATCTCATCCATAACTTTCCTTATCTGATCTACTTCCTTTTCCAAGTGTGGTACCCTTCTGGGAATGGTACCCCTTGATTGGCTCTCCAGTTCTGCATGTCTTCCATCCCCTTGACTCTATCCAGGGTCCTCTCCATAGGCCTCATGCCGTTGGCTCTTAAGGGAAATCTCCCTTCTCAATTCTTGGTTCTGGCGAGTCAACTCTGCCATAGCGGCAGCCATTGCTTGCACGTGCTGGCCAGGAGGGGGTTGCATGGCTGGTGCAGATTGTTGGGCACGATGGGGGTTGCTGGAAGCGTCTCTACTCTCTTGGGGGCCTGGACTGGTAACCCTTGATCTGGTCCGGACCATTTCAGCCCTTTGTCTGAGAAAGAAATCACGAACTCAACAAGTGAAGTTTAAACGTGACAAACAATTCTTTCCCACAGACGGCGCCAACTGATAAGTCCTAATGGATCAGTGGGCTGAAAAGTCTTCGGATGCTGCTGATCTTGAAGGCCAAGTCCTGAAAACACCAAATTCAATCAGAGAAAGACCGGTGGAGGCCGGTCTAGGGTCCTCTGATGGTAAAGTCAGTGATTTGAAGTAGAAAGAAGAGACTTCAAAGACTTCAATAATTTTTTATCTGGAATTCTAAAAGAGAGGAAAAAAGTCCCCTTACCTCTGCGTAGAAGGGTCTTTATATAGTGTTAGAAATCAGTTATTTCTCCAATCGTCGTAGAGTTTGGAGGATTCAGAGGGTAACTTCCATAACTGTCATAGGAGTCACCTCATCGGGACCTGTGTTAAGATTCAAACAATATGACTCTTCAACGTGACTATTGGTTGGAAGTTGTGTTGAAGCACAACTCTTGGTGAACTTGCTCGTCCCTCTTCAACGACGGACGAGGTTCACTGCTTGCTCGTCCTCACATGGACGAGCGAATGGAGGATGAAAGTAGACGGTTAAGGACGAGTGTACCAACCACTCGTTCTCCCTTTTGTTCATGCTATGGACGAGTAATTGACTTGGTGTGTTTTTCGTTTTGTACATGCTATGGACGGCACTATGGACGAGTAATTGACTTGGCATTTCTCTTGCACCATCATCCTACTCTGCATTAAAAACTAAGTCAAGCACTACTTCATGTCTAGGTTCTTCCCCAGGATCCTCTCAAGAGGTTACCTCTTCAATCTTCTCGGGAAGCCCATCTCGTACGATATTCATGTCGACCATGATGACAGAGACTACTACCGTTGATGAAAAGATTGCTGAAATGGGACGTGCCATTGCTAAACTCACCAAGACTGTGGAGGAGAAGAACCTTCAAATCACCACCCTTATGAACAAGCTTGAGGTTCAGAATCGAGGGGAGTCTAGCAATGGCCAATCTCAAACTCAACAACATATGTTGCAAGGGGCCTATACATCCTCCCCAAAGAAGGCTAACAACCAACACAGAAGCTCTACCTTCATCGCTTCTCTATCAGTCCAGCAATTGCAAGACATGATAGCAAATACTATTCGAGCTCAATATGGTGGCGCACCTCAGAATTCTCTTATGTACTCAAAGCCATACACAAAGAGGGTTGACAACTTACGAATGCCTGCAGGTTATCAACCTCCTAAGTTTCAACAATTTGACGGGAAGGGAAATTCCAAACAACACATTGCTCACTTCGTTGAAACTTGTAACAATGCTGGCACAGAAGGAGATCTCCTTGTGAAACAGTTTGTCTGCTCCCTTCGAGGGAATGCTTTCAATTGGTACACTGATCTTGAGCCTGAGTCCATTGACAGTTGGGAGCAAATGGAAAGAGAGTTTTTGAATCGCTATCACAGTACTCGTCGCACAGTGAGCATGATGGAACTAACAAACTTGAGGCAATGGAAAGATGAACCTGTCATCGACTACATTAACCGTTGGCGTTCCTTAAGCCTTGATTGCAAAGATCGTCTTTCAGAAGCATTTGGAGTGGCAATGTGCATCCAAGGTATGCATTGGAGACTACTTTACATCCTCCAGGGAATCAAGCCTCACACCTTTGAAGAACTTGCTACTCGAGCACATGACATGGAGCTTAGCCTGTCTAGCCATGGAGAAAAAGGCCTACCCATTGATAAAGATACGAAGAGAGGTGACAAGTATTCCAAGTCTACTGTTGAGGAGTCTCTTGCCATCACTGCAGAGCCTATTCATTACAAGAAGAACGCAAGTCTACCACAAGAAAAGGAACGGCGTCGACCCACCTTAAAGGAGATGGAAGAAAGGACATATCCTTTTCCGGACTCTGATGTTTCAGGAATGCTTGATGAACTCCTAGAAAAGAAGATAATTAAGCTACCAGAATGCAAAAGACCAGAAGAAATGGGTCACACCAATGATCCAAAGTACTGCAAATACCATCGAGTTGTAAGTCACCCAGTGGAGAAATGCTTTGTTTTGAAAGATATCATCATAAGGCTTGCAAAGGAGGGTAAAATCCTCTCGGACCTGGATGAAACGGTTGAGTCGAACTATACCGCGTTCACCGCTACATCCCCAGCTCTAATAAAGTCAGAAACTCCACCAAAGACATGGTCACCTTTAGCTTCAACACTGGGGGCATCTGACAAGCATATTCAATTTGGAACAATTGAGCCGTTTCACATGCCATGCTCAGACCCACTGAATGAAGCTGAAATAAAAGGCAAGCGGATGAATGAAGATGAGAGTTGGGCTTTTGTAACTCGAAAGAAATCTAGGAAGAAATGCAACCCAAAGTCACAAATAATCCACACAGAAAAGCAATATCAAAAGAACAATCCTAGAGGGCCTCACGAAAAGGTGATAAGGAATCCAAGCAAAGAAGTTCATGACGACAAATTGTTGCAACAAAGAAGCAACTCTCCAATCACCCTTCATGATTTCTTCCCCAAAAGTTATTTCAAGACGAGGACTGATGGCTTGAGAGTTGAAAAGTCGGAAGCATGTGATGAAAAGCCTCAAGATCAAACTTCCAAAGCATTTAGTAAAAGAGCTCGCTCATATCCTTCTCAAGTAGGAGATTTGGCACTCACAACACAACGACCATTGAATATGTTGTCCAAGAAGTCTGCATTGAAATGGGGTGATCCATATGTTGTCCAAGAAGTTCACGGCAATGGTACCTACCAAATAGATGACAAAGATGGGCAAATGGTTAGTCCCATAAAAGCAAAACGTCACTAAGTTTGAAAATATGATGTGCTCCTCGGTAAGAGCTTAAACTGCTCACCAAAAAAAAAAAAAAAAAGTTAAGGGTAAAAAAAAAAAAAAAACTTGAACTACGTTATGACTTGATCCCTTATTGGGTACGTAGGCAACTTGGCCTCACTTGCTAAGTTCAGTCACAAATACATTTAAAAAAAAAAATTAAATCAAATTACCACATGAGTATACCAAGGGCAGGTGCACAACCAAAGTCTAGGTCAGCTGTTGGACATGCCAGTGATGTCGAAGGAGCAAGCTAGTCAGACGAGTAATTTACAAGGGGGTGCTCATGATCCAAGTGATGAGGACAAACACCAAAAGATCTACTTTTTTTTTTTTTGATTGGAACCAAAAGATCTACTTGATTAGTCGATCTAATCGCTTGAAGAAAGATAAAGCATATAGATATTGCAATCCAAGTGAAAGAAAAAGCAAAACATCTACTTGACCACGATCGTTTGAAAATATCAAGCAAGTGGAGCTCGAGACCCAAGTAAAGATGAGCACAAAGAGACGCTGCTAATAGGCTTCCAGAACGATTCTCTTCTTCGCAGGTTGGTCCATAGAATTCAAGAGAGCAATGAATTGGCTTCTTATTTGATTAGTGGAAAAAGATGATCATGTTTGAACGTACTTGATCGCAACCACTTGAAAATAATCAAGCTTGTAGAGGTTAAGATCCAAGTCAAAGCGAGCGTTCACAGTCAATCATGTTGCTTGGTCCAAATGACTTTTCACATCTGACTATACACATGCCCACCATCTAAGTGTAAAAGCCATGCATTAATATTCTTAACTTCTAGTTATTAGGTGTGGCATTGGAGTGGTAAATTTGGGAGCCATGTGTCCGTGTGATGCTAAGGCTTTAGGCCATGTGTTCAATGCTCCAAGGTTATCACATGCAACATTGGTGATAAAGGCCACAAGGCCAGAACGCTATAGTCATGTAGAAGCAAAAGGAGACAATTAACAAACTAGTGCTTGTTCTCACTTGGTGTCCACTTTGGGTGAATTCGAATCAACACAAGTCGATTGCTTTTGGAGCTTCAAGGACAGCGCAACTCCTCCTTTAACTCTGCGTATGCAAATAATCAACATGAAAACACGTGGCTCATAAGGACGTGGTAGGAGTGCCCAAAATCAAATGTAGTGCGTCACAAACTCGTGATGTGGAAACTAAAGAGCTTTAGACGACCTTTACTCTTGGGCATGGGTAAGGATAAGCAAACAAAGCTCACACAGATAGTCGGGAAACAAAGGTAGTCTAATGTCAATACAAGCGAAAGAGAGTGACTGGTTCTTGAACCCGACGTTAAAGAAGAAGAACTGAGCACTTCAACTTGCTTCTCTTGTGCTAACGCGTGAAGGAGGTTCGGAGAGGAAGCGGAGATCTCACTACGGTAGCGCCTCCAAGAGATGACAATTGGTGTTTGTATCCGGCAACAACAGCTGCGAGATGAAGAACGAAACACACGAAGGAAGCTACACCGATAGTCGCAAGATGAAAGCAGTGAGAGGGCTACGCCAACGAAGCTTACACGCCGATAGCCAAAAGACGAAGGCAGTGAGATGGCTAAGCAGATGAAGCTCTCAGAGACAGCGAGAGGACCGTCGATGCTTGAATCCTTTGAATGCTAAGTCGAAGATTAGAACCCCATAACTCGTTCTGGACCGTGGCGCGGAGGACATCGACTCACAATAGAGGGCGGCGGCAACAAGGTCTAAGTTGAAGCTGCTGGTACTTCAATCCGCAAGGCATTGAAAGAAGAAGAGCGTAGTTCAGAGATGAAACAGAGACCTCACTATGGTATCACCTCCAAGAAATTAATGACAATTGGTGCTTGAATCCATATGTGGCTATCTCTGACGGGACTGACGAACTCATTCGCCAAGACGACCTCAACAATACAGACGAGGGTATACTTGGACGAACAAAACCAATGCCCACGTCACTGACGAGGGTAAAGCCATCCATTCAATACAGCCAATGAATACATAGGGCAGTTACAGATCCAGCTGTGTGAGCCGTTGGAGCATATTGAAGCCACATTATGAGGCAAGAAACGTTACTAAGAAGAGCATTAAAACCACCTTAATTGCCCCAACGGCTAGGAGCTGGAACCGCATATATAAAGCCTCCACATTGCCAAATGCAAGGTACAGACACACATAGACACTAAGAGATCTCTTTCATTCTGTTCAATTACATTGTTTATTCCTAAGAGAGCTTCTTATACTGACTTTGGCATCGGAGGCATTGTGGCAGGCACCACACCGGTGACCACCTTTGAGAGTACGTTCATACAGGCTGAGGATTGCTTCCATCTGACCAACTCGACTGACAAGCTTATACTTCATCAGTATAACTCTACTGACGAACTTACTCTACTGACGAACTTATTTTACTGACGAACTTACTCTACTGACGAACTTATTTGACTGACGAACTTACGCTTCATCAGTTTGGCGCCGTCTGTGGGAACGACGTTTTCGTGTTCAATCTCGAAAAAGTAGTTTCCGATCAACTATTTCTCTCAGATGGAGTCCAATCATGATTCCGCAGCCCTAGCACAACAAGTTCAGGCTCTTGCAGCCACCGTTGAAGAACTGACCAGACAAAATCAGGAAATGAAGCTACGGCTTCAGCAGAAGGAGAATCGGTCTAAGGGGAATCAGGATGACGAGGGAGATAGCCATAGAAGAAGTGACCATCGAAGGCCTACTACTCCAACCGAGCAGAACTCGGACTTGCTCCAGGAGATGAGGAGGGAGATGGACGAACTTAGGAATGCCATCAAGGAAAAAACAGAACGGAGCGTGGATCGAATGGTCAGGGCAACGGATTCGCCGTTCACCACAGCAGTCCTTGACTGTCCAGTGCCGTCGAAATTTCGGCTACCTCAACTTGAACCCTTTGATGGGCTAAAGGACCCTCAGGATCACCTTAACACCTTCAAAACGACACTAGGACTCCAGCAGCCCCCAGACGAATTATTATGTCGTTCCTTCCCAACCACTCTCAAGGGAGCTGCAAGGGAATGGTTCACAAAGTTGCCAACATCTTCCATTGACACCTTCGAGCAGTTGAGCAATGCCTTTCTGCGTCACTTCATTGGAGGACAACGTCCAAAGAGGACCGCAGATCATTTACTCACCATCAAACAAGGAGAGAAAGAAACCTTGAGGTCCTATGTGAAACGCTTCACTCGAAAAACCCTGGAGGTGGACGAAGCTGACGATAAGGTGCAGTTGACGACCTTCAAAGCGGGACTGCGATCTAGGGAGTTCGTTTCTTCACTCGCAAAAAATCCTCCAAAAACAATGGCGGAGATGCTCCTGAAAGCACAGAAGTACATGAACGCAGAAGAAGCACTGGCTGCCATAAGGGACGTGGAAAAACCAGGGAACAAGGAAAGAAAGGAGGACGAATGTAGAAGACAGAAAAGGGACCGCTCAGATCGTCAGTTCAGTGACGAAGGTAAGTCTAAATGGGGTTTCTCCCGTCGGGGTTCTCACTGTGGTCCCGTAAGCCCACATGGGAAGGACCTTACCGAGTCACCCACTACCCTAGACAAGGTAGCTATCACCTGGAAACCCTAGACGGACAGAGGCCTCGAGGTCATGGAACATTGAGCAATTGAAGAAATACCACCAACAGATGTAACAGAAAATGTATTCGTCATTGAAATTAATAAATGAACTATTTAGCTAATGTCTCTATAACAAGCAGGTCTGAGCAGCTACAAGTCTCAAAAATGGCTAAGTAATAAGATTCCGCATTGACGGATGTAAGTTACTGACGATGACAAGATTCCGCCTCGACGGATGTAAGTTACTGACGATGACAAGATTCCGCATCGACGGATGTAAGTCATAAAAGCCAAAAATGGCAAGTAACAAGATTCCGCCTTGACGGATGTAAGTTACTGACGATGACAAGATTCCGCCTTGACGGATGTAAGTCACAGAAGCCAAAAATGGCAAGTAACAAGATTCCGCCTTGACGGATGTAAGTTACTGACGATGACAAGATTCCGCATTGACGGATGTAAGTCATAAAAGCCAAAAATGGCTAAGTAACAAGATTCCGCCTTGACGGATGTAAGTTACTGACGATGACAAGATTCTGCCTTGACGGATGTAAGTCACAGAAGCCAAAAATGGCAAGTAACAAGATTCCGCCTTGACGGATGTAAGTTACTGACGATGACAAGATTCCGCCTCGATGGATGTAAGTTACTGACGATGACAAGATTCCGCCTTGACGGATGTAAGTCACAAAAGCCAAAAATGGCAAGTAACAAGATTCCGCCTTGACGGATGTAAGTTACTAACGATGACAAGATTCCGCCTTGACGGATGTAAGTCACGAAAGCCAAAAATAGCTAAGTAACAAGATTCCGCCTCGACGGATGTAAATTACTGACGATTACAAGATTCCGCCTCGACGGATGTAAGTCACAAAAGCCAAAAATGGCTAAGTAACAAGATTCCGCCTTGACGGATGTAAGTTACTGACGATGAAAAAAATCTTTAAAAGGGTGTAAGTCACAAAAGGTACTGACGAAGTTATAAACAAAAGGTACTGACGAAGAGAAGGGAAGAAGTTCAAAAACAAAGGCTCAAAAAACTGAAAACTAGCGGGAAACCCAATGTTCACATGAATTGGAGTTATTTACAGCCCAAAAGCTTTCACATTCTACGGTCGTCATTACAAGTCACGACGACCACAGAATCGGGGGGCAACTGACGGGACTGACGAACTCATTCGCCAAGACGACCTCAACAATACAGACGAGGGTATACTTGGACGAACAAAACCAATGCCCACGTCACTGACGAGGGTAAAGCCATCCATTCAATACAGCCAATGAATACATAGGGCAGTTACAGATCCAGCTGTGTGAGCCGTTGGAGCATATTGAAGCCACATTATGAGGCAAGAAACGTTACTAAGAAGAGCATTAAAACCACCTTAATTGCCCCAACGGCTAGGAGCTGGAACCGCATATATAAAGCCTCCACATTGCCAAATGCAAGGTACAGACACACATAGACACTAAGAGATCTCTTTCATTCTGTTCAATTACATTGTTTATTCCTAAGAGAGCTTCTTATACTGACTTTGGCATCGGAGGCATTGTGGCAGGCACCACACCGGTGACCACCTTTGAGAGTACGTTCATACAGGCTGAGAATTGCTTCCATCTGGCCAACTCGACTGACGAACTTACTCTACTGACGAACTTATTTGACTGACAAACTTACTCTACTGACGAACTTATTTGACTGACGAACTTACGCTTCATCAATCTCTATGCTCCTGCGCCAATAGTTGCAAGGTGGAGACGATGAATGCACGAACAAAGCTACACACCCATGGTTTTGGAATGAGGGCAGCAAGGGCAATCCGTTGGACGCTAAGATGAAGCGTACTTGATGGTAGTCACTTGGAGAAGACGAAACTCGTAGAGGTCACAACTTGAGCAAACGTTAAAGAGTCACAAGTCGAGCAAAAGGTTGGCAAGCCTGAATCACCTGACACACCTGATAGTAAACCAAAGGAAAGGATGAATACCTTATTCATTCAAATTCTCTTTACTAATAATTTTTTTTTTTTAAAAAAAACAAGAAGAAAAAAGCACGTGCGGTCCTGGCTTATTAAAAAAGAGGGCATGTGGCAATTGGCATTGAGACTAAAAACCACAAGCAAGCTATATTAACATTCAAGCACCTAAAGCTATATTAGCATACAAGTGGAAGTTTGCATGTTGTATACTAAGTCTAAAGGTCACGTGTACCATGGCTTATTAACCATTAAATATAGTATTCAAGTTCAAAACCACAAAGAAGCCACCATGCTTCTCGTGAAATTAAAGTGTGGGGCGTGTCAATAATATGGCATAGGCTATTACACGCAAAGCTATGGAAATCACGAAAGTGGGGTATTCTCCCTTATAGAAGTGGGGTCGATGAACAAGCAAATATTTCTTGGTACCAAGTGGGACACACAGAACTAGTGCATGTTCGTTGCATACGGGAGCGTCAAAAACATTGCGACAGTTTACGCTCGGCAAATACAGGGAGTTGGAGTACCTAAAGTCAAAAGGCTCAATGTCACGGCTTAGAGAGGACAGCTGATAGTTGCAAGACGATGGCCGTGGGAATCATGCGCGGACGAAGCTCTCGTACTGATGATTGTGAAACGAAGGCAGGGGCAAAGGCAGTGAGGAGGATGTGCTGACGGAACTCTCGCGCCAATGGTTGCAAGACAAAAGCAGTGACGAAGGCAGTGAGAAGGATGCGCCGACGAAGCTCTCGCAATGATGGAAGGATGCGCCGACAAAGCTCTCGCACTACCAGGGCAATGGTGAAGGCAGTCAGAAAGGGTGTACCGACGAGGCTCTCGCACTGATGAAAGGATGCGCCGACGAAGCTCTTGCTCTGATGATCGCGGGACGAAGGCAGTGGCAAAGGGAGTCAGAAAGGTGCACCGATGATGCTCTCGCACTGATGAAAGGATGCGTCGATGAAGCTCTTGCACTGATGATCGCAGGACGAAGGCAGTGGCAAAGGGAGTCAGAAAGATGCACCGACGAGGTTCTCGCACTGATGAATGGATGCGCCGACGAAGCTCTCGCACTAATGGCCGTAAGACAAAGGCAGTGGCGTAGGCAGTCAGAAGGATGCACCGACGAAGCTCTCATACTGATGGTCGCAAGGCAAAGGCAGTGAGAAGGATGCGCAAATGAAGCTTATACACCTCGTGTCCAAGGATGGCAAGAGGATTGCTGTTGCTCGAATATGCGGACGCCAAGACAAGAAGGACAGGAAGCAGCCACTCGCTTTTGGACACCAAGACAAGAAAGACAGGACGCCACAACTTGCTTTGAACCTTCGCGCCAACTCCTAAAGATAGTTTAGAGACGAACGGGATGATGATGGTAGTTCCAAGAGGAAGCAACTGATGCTTGAACCCATGCCGCCGACTTCAATGCTCTGCGAAAAAAGAAAAAAAAAAAAAAAACAAATAAGTAAAAGGCAAATGAAGGATAAAAGCAAAGAACATGTTTCTAGGCTGCGCAGAAGAAAGTGGTAGATGACTTCACGCCTCCTTTGATTCACTTTTATAAGTAGGCTATAAGAAAAAGAAAACCCTAGCATCCTAAAAGCTGCCGCTACAAGATTGTATGAAAAAAAAAAAATGCGTGCAAGGGAAGCCAACTTCAACACCGACTCTACTAAGAAGACTACCATGGGCCTGTGGTCCAAAACAGTCTTTTGTGCAATCAAACTCACAAGGCGTCAAGTGACTTAAAAAAAATAAAATCAAATGATAAATGGGCCACATGCCTTACTAAGACCATGGAACAATACTCTTCAATCCAATGCTAAAACTGTAATGTACAGCATTGAGATTGAGGAAGCTAAAATCTCCTTTTACGTAGATGATGAAGATCTTGCTTTCCTGTGAACTAAGTCCGAAATTGGAATTAATAAAATACTTCAAGACTCGTCTTCCTTGCATTAGAAAGATGCAAAGTTGAATCTTGAAGTGGGGGCATTTGTAGACATCAAAATTTTATGATGTATTCACAACCGTCCGATTATTCATGATAAAATATTTGTGATCAAATTAATCTCTAATTGATGACGTGGACGATCAGCGAATGAAATCAAGCCATGTGGCAACATCAAATGAAGAAAACCATATGGCAGTGTCAGAAGAAAAGACCTATATGGAAAGTTCTTATTAAATGAAATACCAAATTAAATTCATAATTCAACTCTCAATAAATGCTGAGAGAAAATTCCAAATTAAATACTATTGAGTTGCCTATAAATAGAGGCTTCTCATATGAGAAAATGGGAGAAAGTTAGAGAGAAAAACCCTACTGACACTCTGCCAAAATAGAGAGTCATCTCTAAGTCCAAAAGAGCACCCTTGCTCCCTCAAAATCAAGGCTCATTTCTACTCCTTCAAATCAAAGTAGAGATTTTCCTTCAATTAAGTTCAAGATCAAGCCAACGGCCCTCAACTTCAAATCAAAACTCAAGTACATCCAATCACACGTCCAACTTGGAGACATCAAAGTACGATTCAAGATCAAGGTTCATAGCCCTTCGAATCGAAAAGTTACTGGGAGATCGAATTAGAGGAGTTTTATTGTATTCTTTCATTGTAAAGAGTCATACAGAGAATTGTACTCACATATATACAAATCCAATACAAATTGATTATTTGTAACACTATTTTCGTGATCTTGTGATTTATCTTTTACGAAAATTGTGTGTACAACAAGAACTAAAGGAGAGAGAGAAAAGAATGTTACTTGCTGTAAGAAGTTGAAGATGGGTTACTTGCAATGATGGTTTTGGGGTTTGCTTTGGGTGAGGTGAAGGCTTAGGGTTGATGGAAAGGGTGTGGTTTGATAGAAAGAAGCTGAATAACTAACAACGATTTTTATGAACCTCGTAAGGATATTTTTTGGGCCTAACTTTGGTGCTCGTTTGCTTAGTTCACAACTCTTTGACACTTTCAATGGCCTCATAACTTTAATAAAACAGTTAAAGACCCGATAGTACGTTTGATATTATCCATTATAGTCATGTAGAGACCTTTTTTTTTTTCTTTTTTTCTTTTTTTAATCTAAATAAGAAACATTGTAGCTCAATTGAGTGACGGATACTTTAAGCTCTTATTCATGTTTCCACAATTTAGCTTTGGCTTTTCTCTCTTATTTTTAGTAGGATTCTCTCTCTCTCTCTCTCTCTCTCTCTCTCTATATATATATATATATATATATATATATATATATTAAAGCATAAGTTAAGGATAATTCAAGCCCCTCAAGAAACGAGGAATATATTATCCTGTCCTAATAAATTCCTATATTCTAAATGCTGCTGGCTCACAATCCACAACACATAAATTAGAAGAATATTTCATTAAGTTGTAGTTAAATTTTGGGAGGTAGAGGCCTAGCCCACTCTGACTTATGATAATGCTTGTAAATATTATTGCAATTTTATATATGGGCAATTCCTCCTTTTTTTTGGGGGGGAGGGTGTTTATAGTAAACTAATCAACTGCATTGAGGAATTGTATGAAAATATATATAATAATGATTTTAGAGGATGTAGAGGCTAATAAATTTATTTATAAAGGAATTTCTACTATTGGATGTGATTGACAGAACATAACTAACATGCTTCATATCTCCAGAAAAAAGAAGAAGCCAATTCACTGTTTTTCTGATAGTTTTTTTTTTCCATGTCATATATAAAAATTACCTATTTACTATTAATACTTTAAAGTTACATTGTCACAATAGCTCTCTCATGGATAGTGATGGGACTGACGAAATCAAGCATAGACGAGACAAAGTGTGATGACGATATCATCCCTTATTGACGAGTATCCATATTATTGACGAGTATTTACTTGACTGACGAGGGTAAACATCTCATTAAAGGCTGCCAGTAAGCTCCTCGGACGGTTACAAAAGCCAGCTATACAGACCGTTGGAGGAAGTTAAAACCACATTATGAGGCCATTGAAGCCACCATAACTACCTCAAACGGCTAGAAGCTGAACCAACACATATATATATATATATATAGCCCCCACACTGCCAAGAGGGAGGTACATTTTTCGCATACACACTAAGAGATTATTCTTTCTATTATCTTTACATTGCTTACTCTCTAAATAGCAATTGATACTAACTTTGGCATCGGAGGCTTTGTGGCAGGCACCACACCGGTGACCGTCCTTGAGAACACACTACACTGCAGACCGGAGTCTATTCTAGTCTGCATATTTTGACTGACGAATTTACGTTTCATCAGATAGCATATGTGCAAGAGAACTATTTAAAAAGTTTCATGAAACTATAACCATCATATTCTCCTTTTTTCTTTTTCTTTTTTTGATTGGTAGATAGTGGTAGAGGGGTGAGGTGGAGTTCGAACCACCAGCATGAGATACAAAAAGAATGCCATTACCGTTGGGCTATCACTTGAACCCCATGATATTCCCTTGTTCTATTCTAAGAAGCCATAGTTAATCAATAGCTGTAATATGAAAGACATGAATAGAAAATGACATGCGATTAAACAAAATTAGGAACAACTCCAAATATGCATCAAAATTTGCAAATCAGCTTATCAAACCCTTTTCTTCCAACATTTATATCTGTTGTTTGACTACATTCACATATATGAAAAGTACATATTCCATTAAAAGAAGATATTTTTAGTTGCATTAGATACAAATAAGCTACAAAGCATGAACTGTCAAAAAGTGTTTTTTGACAACACTTATCAAAATTGTTATTTGCAGTGTAAATTACTAAAAATGACAAAATATACTCAATTGAATGACTCTGTTTTGTAATGTGGATGGATAACTCATCAATTTAAGTTGCAAATTAGAGCGCAACTATCTATAGGGAAACAATTTGATTTGCTAAGTGCAACCTTAACTCAATCAAGTTTTCACAGTAATATTAGGAGTTGTGCTTGTGGGAAAGAAAATGCTACTTATACGGATTTGTCTAGACAAATTAGAAGAGTTACAATAGCACAAGAAATATTTTCTAAAAATCAATGCAATTTGAGTAGCCATTACGAAAAAGTCATTAAAATACAAGGGCTTGATGGGTCTATGCTTAGTTGCTTACTATGTATTTGACTATGTAATTCAGGATGAGTAGCTAATTAAGTCATTCATGTTGAAATTGGCTAGAACCTATTGACGATAGTTGGAGTATTTCTTCAACCAAAATAGTTGAAATTTGATAGTAATGGTTCATTTGTATTAGGATATGAAGACAATATTGTATTACTTTTGAAGTTAGCTTTAATTGAAGTTTGAACTATATTGACTATCTAGATGGTTTGATTTGTTGAACTTAGCTTTATCTAATTTGGCTTGTTGAATTATTTTAGATGGCTATTTTGTGTGTGTGTGTGTGTGTGTGTGTGTGGAGAAAGAGATGGTTATGTAGATTGTCTAATTTTGAAGTATTTCGGATGATTGATTAGTTGGTTTACATTATATTCATGTTATGAATGAAATATTTATTTCATATAATTATTTATAATTAATTAATTATAAATTATAAGGAATACTAATAATTTTCTGTGTGAACTAAATAGTCAAAAACATTTTCAGCTCCTTGTCCCTGTCACAACCAAAAGCTAAAAAACTAAGTCATTTTCAAAACCAAAAAAAAAAAAAAGTTTCCCACTAAAACAAATAGAGTGCAACAGTGTGTTTGAATGGTCTTATTTTCGTTTTTCTTATTTTATTTAATATAAAGGTTGTGTAAAAGTATAACTTAGAAAAAGTGAGGTATTAGAAGATTGTGTATAAATTAGTGGTCAAAATAAACTAATATTTTAAGCAAAAACAAACAAACCTTATATAAAAATAGACTAAAATACACGTTTGACCTTTAAATTTTGAGTTGTTTTTATTTTGGTTCTTGAAATTTGAGATTTTTCATTTTAGATTTTAGTTCACAATGTTTGATTCAATTTTCAAAATTTTCCTTCCATCCATCTCTCTCTCTCTCTCAAATTAGTAATAAGAGATCAAAGGAATGATCATTTTGAAAATGTAATCAAACTCAATGGACCAAAAGGAAAATCTCAAACTTAAGGGACTAAAACAAAAACAACCCCAACTTTAAAGGTTAAAGTTATAATTTAGTCATAAAATTCTAATTAAATTACGTTTTCAATCAAAAAAATTAATTACTTTACGGTTTGCTCTTTTTTATATTTTGTATTTTAAATACTTTTAATTAAATAAATCATCTACTATATAATAAAAGATGAATCTCATAAGTCGTAATTGTACTAAGTCACTATCTTTTGTATGCAACATGTGGCTACACCCTCTTTGTACCAAGTGGCTAGCCTTTATCAAATGTAAATTACATAATTCTTTTATCATTTGAGATGATTCAAATTAAAGCCTAACTTTTTAATTAAATCATTAACTCTTTAAATTGTTTCAATTTACACCCTAAATGAGTCTCTATTTTTTCTTCCTAAATGGGTCTCTATTAACTAAAAGTCTAAAAGTAACAAAATTCACATAAATTCTAACTAAAATCTATCTCATCATAGGGAAAAAGAAAAGAAAAGAAAAGAAAAAACCCTCATTCAATGTGAGACTATAAGATTCTTTTCATTGTATGAGAATTAGTTTTAGTCATTTAGTTATTATTACAAAAAATTTACAATAAAATTGCATCACCGATGCTCGTCGGAATCACTATCGAAGCAATTGGAGCTTCAATTCAAACCTATCGGAGCCATCAAAGCCCTCACGCCGAGCCATCGGAGCCCTTCGATTCCACTGTTGAGGAAGCCACGGGGTCTTGGTCTGAAGAGAGTAGAGAGCAGAGGAGAAAGAGAGAAGGAAGAGAGAGAAAGGAAGAGAAATAATGAGAAGGAGAGAGAAATTCCTAGGTTAATAAACAGGGGAGGGAGTATTAAAAAATTATTATTTTTTATACCATTAAGCTACAGTACCATCTTACAAATAAGATGGCACTGTAACAATATCTCAAAAAAATTTGGCATTCCCAAGTTTGACCTTCCAATTGTTGAGCATTTGTTGGGATTGTATGCCAAATGTATCTTACATTTGGCATATGAGAAGCCCATTGCTGATGCTCTAAAGGTCATGTCCAAATTATACTATATATCATATAGTTACTATATAATAAAATTTGTCAAGTGAACACCTTCAATTTCTACTTATGTCATTGTGATGCATTATAAAACAATATTGGGCTTTCCCATAAAAAAAAGAAAAAAAGAAAAAAAAAACAATATTGGGCTTTTAAACCCTGTAATATGGGCTAGAAACCTCTACATGCTTCCCATGATTTTTTTTTTTGGATGGGAACATGCTTCCCATGATTGTTTTCTTCTCCAGCACGGCAGCACCTGGGCTAATCGCCTAAACCATCATGATCATCATGACAAAGAATAACCATCATGATCTTGGGTTAAAAAAAAAAAAAAAAAAAAGAAAAAGAAAAAAAGAAGGGCAGATTGGAATTTCAATTTTCATTTATTTTTTCTATGACCACGAAGGTCATCTTGGGTTTATAATTTTTTTTTTTAAAAAGTTGACTTTCTCTCTCTTTCTCTCTCTAATAAAAAAGCTGATTAATCAGTTAGTTACAAGGCGGAACTTCTTATTTATTTATAATTGTTATTACAAGGAGCAACATGCACATTTGGTTCTTAATTATCTTATTTTCGGTCAGCAGACCCAAGGTCCAAAGCCAACAAACACTATCAGATCATATGTCATTGGCCATTCCAATAAAACATCTAATAATTCATTCAGGAAATAAATTTAAAAAAATGCTGTCAATTCAAAAGAAGCTAATTCAGCAAAAAAAGAAAAAAAAGAAGAAGCTAAAATAGAAAACAGAAGAAACCTAATAATATACAAAAAAGAAAAGAAAAAGAGCAGCAACATTTGAAACTGATTTATAATATTAATGAAAATTAAAGTACATATATATAACTGTCATGTAGTTTGTCACGGTATTAATATCAAATATGATAATAATGCCCGAGGCTATTACATAAAATAGAGTACAAAAACATTTTAGACCCAATCAAACATGATATTGCTCAAGCTGAACATCCTTGGCCTTCAAAGGAACATACTCCCCTAGATAAACTTCAAGATGATCCGAGAGGGCTGACTTGTCTATATTTTCATGGTGGTAGGACTTGCAAACGAAATAGAGCACTGTCTGAACCACAAGCCCAAAGAGAAACAAAATGAAAAGCAATAACGAACATAGAACCCCATAGCCTACCCTACTCACTATGCTCAATGATACACCATGCACAACTAGATTCTCAAATAAAACTTGTATGATTGCGAATGAAAAATTGAGCATCAAAAATACCAAAGCAGCCACACCCATCTTTCCCCGTATAAGTGCCTTGCTCTTAATCATGGCCCCAAATCCATAAGTGTCCTCTAACACGGTCACAACGCTTGCCAATTGCCAAACTATGGTCATGTACACAAACCCCACAAGGAACAAGATTATAAAAACAGTTGATATGGGAAAAAAAGCCTTGGTTCTCCCAAATCCAAGTATGCAAATAACGAAGATCACAAAAGCCAGAATGTGGTAAACGAAGAAGAATAGGTAAGAACACAAAAACGTGGCCATAAGCCTCTTCCAAACCTTGGGGACAACACTCATAACCTTTTTGAAATCGACTTCACGGCCTGTGTAAATACATGCAATGGTGTAAACCACAGCTGAGGTAGAGAGGAGTGAAAGGATGAGGAGGATGGTGAAGTATGCAACTTTGAAAAGCAAAAAAGTGGTCCATTCTGAAGAGAGAACATCGGAGACTTTGTTGTATGTAGGAGACCCAGCTCGTGTATCATCCAAGACAATTTCGTCGTGGACGATCTTTGAGAGTAAAACCTCAGATACTTCCATATGAACCAGGAAGATTACGGACAGAGGAAGGATTAAGACCAAGCTGATTTGGCCTAAGAGTCTCCCCCATGAGTTCATGATCTTGTAAGCTTCTTTGTAGACACCAAAGAGACCGAGAAATTGCATCTCTTCTTGTTCCCTATCCATGGTGCTAGCTAGAGCTTTCTTCAATGGATTATTTGATTTCTTGTTGGAGGGGATGAATAAACTAGGAGAAGAGATGGAAATGAATTACGAAGACAAGAGAAGAGAATGGTATATAACATTGGAGCAGGGAATTGACTTTGTGAATTGTGATACCAAACTACCCCTACTTTCCAAATGAACTAGCCAAGGTCTACTTTTTATATTAAATCATGGGAAAAAGAAAAGAAAAGAAAATAATATATATATATATATTATATAATTGTATTATGTGGTGAGGAGCCATTATCCTTAAATGAGTGGCCCCTCAAGTAAATAAATATGTTTCGTGTATATTCAATGAAAAATATAGGATAATGTGTGTGTGACAACTATCTTTTAACCACATCATTTGACCAATTAAAAACAGTAACTTGTTACATAAAACATCCACCCATCCATTATAGACAGATTTCACATATAGGCTAATTAAGTTGGTTGATAATATCTTCTCTTCTAAAATTCGCATTACAATGTGTGATATTTTTTTTTTAAATAATGATAATTGTACGTATATATGCTTTTTACTTTATCTAAGTGTCCTTTCGATTAAGGTAAAATTATTGCATAAATGTGTTGCAAAAAAAAATTATTGCATAAATGACCTCAAATACGTCTATGTTTTTTCAGTTATATAGAAGAGCTTTTGTAATAGGTGAGTGATCATTTGGCCAAGCCATTAAAACAATATCAGTGACGTTTCAATTTAGTGATGAAGCTAAAATTTGATTTTTAGAAGGGACAGAATTTATACAATGCACTTATAATGCACATAGGTGCATCCGGTGCATATGTAGGTTTACACAATTCATAAAATGTTTAGATTGTAGCAACTTTTCTATATATATTAGTAGTCAAAGTTAAGAGAAAATCTAATTAGTTTTTAATTGGATTTTCAATTTTAAGCCATGTGTCCTATTTAAATTTTAATTTTGTGCTAAGTGAATTATTGAGTGTAAAAATTGAAGAGTCCAAATCCAATTAGCTAGATTCTAAATTGAATTTCAATTGGAGTCTAATTTTTCGCCATATGGCCATCTAATTTTTTAATTTTTTTGGCAAGTGAATTATTTGGTGCAAAAACCGAAGAGTCTAAAACCAATTAAAGTCTAAATCATGTATATATATATATATATATAATGAGAAACCATTACAAATTTTAGAAATGTATGGTTTAAAAAAAGTGTAAGTTAATACTATGTATAATTTGAATATTTTCTAAAAAAAATGTATAATTTGAACCATATAATTGTGATTATTTATAATTGTACCCGTACATATATATGAGGCTATACGCTAGTATATAATTAAAGTCAAAGTTGAGAAAAAATCCAATTAGATTCTAAATTGAATTCTAATGGTTGTCTATTTTATGGCACGTGTCTTATCTAATTTTTTTTTTTTTAAATTTTTGTTCTAGGCGAATTAATATTGTGCAAAAGATGAAGAGTTTAATATAAATAAACCATAAAAAACCCAATAAACAAAAATGAGTAAACTCATGTGTATATCCAAAAAAATTAAATTAATATGAGAGAGAGAGAGAGAGAGTAAAACTCATCTATGACTATATATATAATTAAAGTCAATCTATATATATATATAAAATCAAAGCCAAAGGTGAGAGATAATCTAATCAAATTCTAAATTGGATTTTAATCGTTGTCTAATTTTACACCACGTGTCTTATCTAAGTTATTTTGAAAATTTTGTTCTAGGTGATTAATGTTGTGCAAAAGATGAAGATTCTAATATAAATAAACCACAAAAAAAAAAAAAAAAAAAAACTCAATAAAAAAGTAAATTCATGTGTATATAAAAAAAAAACTAAAATTAAAAATTAAAGAGAGAGAGAGAGAGGGCAAAACTCATCTATAACTATATATATATATATATATATATATATATATATATATTTACAGTCAAAGTTAGAGAAAATCTTTTTTTTTTTTAGAATCAAAAAAATCCAATTGGATTCCAATTGTTGTCTAATTTTACACCATGTATCTTATCTTTTTTTTTTTTTTTTTTTTTTTTATAATTTTTTTTCTAAGTGAGTTAATGTTGTGTAAAAGACAAAGGGTCTAATATAAATAAACCATCAAAAACCCAATAAACACAAAAAAGAAGAAGAAGAAGAAGAAGGAGAAACTCATGTGTATATAAAAAACTAAAATAAAAAATTAAGAGAGAGAGAGATTAAAACTTGTTTATGACTTAAAAAATGTGTAACTCTTGCACCAGTTATAATTTGAAAGAGAGAGAGAGAAAGAGAGATTAAAACTCGTTTATAACTTAAAAAATGTGTAACTCTTACACCAGTTATAATTTGAATCCATATATGTGTGTAATTGTAATTGTTTTTAATTGTGTCGTGCATATGCACAAATTCTATGCTAGTTTTGATATAATGCACTTGAAAATTTAGAGTTTAATTGAAAAAGAATTCTAATGCTTTTTAGATAATTACTACCAAATTTTTGCTCATGTTGTAATTCTTTTGAAGATATGATTATGATATTCATAAAGATTTGAATTTCTATTATCAATTTTTTTTTTGTATTTTTTCTCTTTATTTAAAATTGTTTTTTTTTTATTTCTTTTCTTGCCATTGTTTTCTTTTTATACAGTTTAAGCGTTAAAAGATATTGATAAAAATAAAATAAAAATCAAAGTATAAGATTTTGGGGATTATAATTCAAACATAAGTAGTACTCTCTCCGTACCAATTTGTTTGTTCTGTTTGAAAAGTCAAACTTTTTAAGGGAACATCATTTATTGTCTTATCTGCCTTATAAAAATGTATAAGTTTACAAAACTACCATTAAATCAATTTATCAGCTTTTTAAAAAAGAGTTATTCTTAATGAGGCAACTAAAAAGGTGCCCCAATTAAATTGATCTTTTTAAAATATTAGTTAGTTTTTTTTTTTTCAAATAGTTTTGAAAATAAAGTAGGGGTATAATAGGAACATTAGTAAACTAATAATTTTTATTTTCAGAAACAAGACAATATTTTGGGACATTCCAAAATGGAATAGAGGACAAATAAACTGGGACGGAGGTAGTAGTTAATTTTTTCGGGTGAGGCTGGTGCAATTGTTCTTTATGGATAAAAAATTTATTTTATGAGACCATTTCAATAAATTATAAGTAAAATGCTAATGTGGCAATCACTTATTGGATGGTGTAAAACATAGGTTTTACACTCCATCCTTATAGAATTTAATCTCTTCATTAAATAGCTTCTCCTTATAAACCTTGAGTTTTGACCTTGGCTTTAACTGATGTAATTTGTATACCCAATATATATATATATATGGATTCTTCAGATCCTCTAAATTTCCTAAAGTACTATACCAATAGATTTCTTTGAATTTTAACCATTTTTTTTATAATTTAAGGATCTAGATTTTGCTATGTCGGCATTTCACTAACAATATTCTTAAAATAATAAAATAATGTTGCAAAGAAAGCAATTAAAATTACTTGCACATAAACATTTGGTGTACTATGAATTATGGGGGAAAAAAATATATAAACATTTGTCTATATTACTTGCATTTAATAATTATAAAACCACCACTACACACCCTTGATGTAACGCTAGAGTAGAATTTTTATATTATATAAAAAAAATTATAAATCCAATTATTGAACAATAAAAATCCTTAAATTAGATGAGTCATGACTCATGAGTGAGCCTTAAAAGGCTTCAACTAGGCTATTTTTATTTTGGGCAGTTTCTCTCCATTACTAACAAATAGCTACCATATTTTTTAGCAAAAAAAAAAAAAAAAGTCAAGATATTAAATTATATATATTTTCCAAATTTTGATAATATTGACCCTCAAGGTGAGGGCTGTTTTGGAATTAGGCCTTTATAGTTCTCGAAAGACGGCAAAGACCAATTCAACGGGTCGTGTTCTTCACGCCTATCAGCCAAATGTTTCCAAAGAGAAATAGAAATGAATTAAATGGTGTCTTTGGCTGAATCGAACTAAGTCAAATGTCCCCCTCCTGCTTAGTCTTTTCCTAAGTACTTACGAGTCATCTTCCTTCGGCCCAATCTTGTCAAGTCAATACGCGCTTTCTCTGTCTACACTTTAGACTTTGTCTTATGGGTGGTAACTAATAACTATCACCCTGTAAAAATAAAAGTTAAATCCCTCAAGCTTCCATTTAAACCTTTCAACTGATATTTACTTGTTTCTCCACCAAAAAATGAAAAAAAAAAAAAAACCCTACTATTACTTCTTTAATAAGAAGTAAAGAAGAATAGAATTATTGAAACTCTAAAAAAAAAAATTCTTTAATATGAATAGAATTATTTACCATTATGTTTAAGTAAGATATTTCAAGACGGATCACTTCACACATTTTTTTTTTCTTCTAAAAAATTATTCTTCAAGTTGTAACATCTAGCTATGACAAAAACTTTGTAACTCAATTGATATTTACTAATATTTTCAATAAAAGTATTTAGGGTGTGAATTCCTTCGCCTCTATTATGTGCCTTGTGGTTTGTTAAAAAAAAAAAAAACTACTTTAGCTGTTAATAAAATTAGTAAGTTAACTAAGGATATTGTGCAAGAGCCTTACAGTTCAATAGCATTGCCTTTTTTCTTTTACGAGGAAAACCATGATTCTAATCTCCCATTCCCCTCTACTTTTTTTTTTTTTTGGCTACAACTTCTCCTATTGTTGTTAGATATTTTGTATATTCAATATCGGTTTGATCTCACTTTAGAAGTGGAAGAGTTTTATTATCTCTTTAGAAGAGATTAAGTGAAAGAAACAATAGAAAAAACAAGTGAAAATACATTCATTGAATTTTCGTTAGATTGTTGGTAAACATTCGATTGCAACTTGGGGACAAATTTTTAGTGACACATTAGCAACTCTTTTATCATTTTCTAGGGGCATATATTGTCTAAGGATAGTGATTTCATCGTGCAACTAAGTCATTAAAATTTTCTTATTTAAAAATCTTACTATTGAATTGCATATTTTTTGTTCTTTTTTACATGTCAAATTTTGTGCTAATTGGATGTTATTTACTATTTGATCCATAAAATTATTTTTTATGCATAATTTTTAACTAAAAAAACTTAAAATTTAAACATTTGATTGATGACATAACTATTAATCTTTGATTTTCTGAAAATTTTGCAAAAATGGAGAATATAAGAAGAAAATATAATCCAATGGTAAATTTATTAAAATTTACATCTAATAAAAAGATATTTAGTAAAATTGTAACCAATGACTACAATCAAGTTTGTAGTTAAACTTTTTTCGTCTTTATGATTGTTAATATTGAGAGGGTATCTCTAAAAAGGTTTCGAGAGAGTTTTTCCATATTTTTCCTTAATATTAAGATGCTGGTGCTAATATGAAATTACCTTTTATGGCTCTGAATATTAATGGATCTTATTCTTAATATTAAGATGATGTTGCTGATGTAGAGATTAATCGGTGAGATAACAGTCTTAATGCTTTATTTTTACTATTTATACTACTAATTTTGTAGAAAACTTGGACTAATGGTTTTGTAACTTTTGTCAATCAACAGGAGCATGTCAGGAGCGTTCTAACTAGTAGCATATGGACACTCCCTTATTCTCCCATTGAGTAAAACTTGGGGCTCAAATCCACCCTCTTCACTTAACAGGAGAAAAGATAAGAGAGAAGAAGAGCATTGATACCTAACTTACAGCGTGCCTAAGGGTTTTGAGACTCAAAATCAAGAATATTGACAAAGATAAGTCGGAAGGAACAATATGACTTACTAATAAGCTTTTAAAAAAAAATTTAATTTATTTTAGTGCGGACTTTATTGAATTAAAACAAGTTCAACAGAAGCTACAACACTACAATCTACAATCCAGCAGCAACAGTACAACGAACAAGTTCAACAGAAGCTTCAACACTACAACAAACACAGCATCAAACTAACAAGTAACAGCATCACAGCAACTACAACCCAATGGCAACACTACAACAGTCACAACATCAACTCCAGATACACTAAGAGTATACTCTAGAATCTAGATGTTATATATTTTGACAATAAAGCAAATTATTGACACAACTCAAGTTTGATAGAATTGCAATATGGTGTATCATCAATGCCACTTAGTAATAATAAAAGTACAAATTTTACTGACCATTTGTTGGCCTTGAAAGCTCGAAATTTGTGTGAAACACAAGAGTTTGTTTAGACCCCCAATTAAAATTTACAGCTAGATTGCTTTTACTCTAACTTATTTAAGTGCGAAATAAAAGTAAATTATGCACAATAAACCGATAACTACTCTAGTGCATAAACATGAAAAACAAAAAATAAAAGTAAAGCAAAAGAGTAAGGGAAGAGAAATGCAAACACAAGATAACACCACGATGTGTTATCGAAGAGGAAACCGAAGATCTCGGTGAAAAACCTTTCCGCCGCCCTCCAAGCGGTAAATTGATCCACTAAAGAATAAAGTTGGAGTACACGAATAACAAAAGACCCTCCAAGCCTAGTCTACCCAATGTACTTGAGCTCTCCAAGCTCCTGCTACCAACTGACTTTGTCGAGCCTTGTTTTCTCTAGCTTTCCAGATCCCGCAATACACCCGATTGCATCCGCCAAGCTTCACCGGCTTCTTTTGGCAAATCTCCAATGCTTCTCAGCTCCAAAACACTCTCTACACTCTAAAAAGGTGTGGGTTGTGTTTGGGTACAAATCTCCTCTCAATGTATGGCAATGGGAGAAGGAAGGATAAGGGACTAGAATGATTTCTTACTAAAGATAAGTAGCTCTTTCTCTAAAATATGGGTGTGTGTGTTGTAGAAAACTTATCTAGAGTTTTCTCTTTGAATGATCTCATTTACTTTTGTGGGTAATGAGGATATATATAGTATGGGTGAAGGGTAAAAAAGTCACACTTAAAAATCCTTCAGGTAGAGAGTTTCGTGAGTATCTCACAAAAAGGCCTTACCCGCGAGACACTCGCGAAATCCTCCAGACTGGCATGACTCTTTAGCTTCCAGTATGTGCTTCTCACGTGGCTATTTCACAGATAAGCTTCTAGCGAGATACTCGCGAAATCCACTGATTCTTCATTTTATGCACGATTCTTCACCAACTTAATACTAAATCCAATACAATAAAATCTCACAAAACACAAGGAACAAAATTAAAGCAATTATAACACTTTTTATCATGGAATAAAGCTAACATGAAACATAGTTGTAAATCACAACTTTACAATCTCCCTCTTTGGCTATTCCGTGACAAAACATCCTATAACAGACTCTAGACTTAAACGTGAGTTTGGGAACAATGGCAAAACTCACTTACACCTAAATCTAGAAGCTGTGATGAACTTGGAACATATACACATGTAACCTAAAACACTTGCACAAAACACATTAGACCCTCAAGGTAAAGCAAGTAATAAAAGGACAAGTATAATGTAACAAGTAAATTGCGATCAAGTAAACATGATGTGAAACATGTGAGCAACTTGATCATATACCTGACAGTCATATGGAAATGACTACAATGATCATATAGCAAAGTAAATGATCATCCGAACATACAACCAATAAAGCACAATAACATAAGGTTGTATGCATGTCCAACACATAAGCATGATGCGATGAGAGCAACAAAGCATATATACTAAACATAACTCAAAGCACCATAAACAACGAGAAAACAAGCATAAAGTAAAACAAGACAAAACAAGGTTTTCTCAAAAAGGAATGTCTTCTCCCCCTTGGTATATGCATCTCTCCTACAGTTTTCTTCCCTTACGAATGTGCACGAGGTAAAATTTCTCCCCCTAAGAATGTGCACGTGAGTCATATAGAAATGATGAAACACATTGGTATACTCTCCGGTATAGGCCTGATCTCAATCCCTTCAAAAATGAGGCCAGACTTCCACCTAGCAGATTCTACATCCATAAGTCTAATCTCCAGTTCATCCTCTTTTCCTCCCTCATTGAAAAACTCACCCATCTTAGTCTCTGACCATCCATCTTTTCTCTTCAGCCTTGGATCCTTGGCACGTGAGCGCAAAAAAACTGTTTGTTCATAAACTTCACCTCCTTGAGTAGTTTTAATTGAAGCATTTAAAGGACGACAGCTACCAAATCCAGTGGCTCCTCTCCTCAACTTGAACACAAGGTAAGCAGCATAGTTTGTTTTCGGAGACAGCATGGAAGTACTTATCTTGCAACAGATGACAAACAGCAACGCAAGATCAAGTTTAGCTACCTGCGAGAACCTGTTTGATTTTTACATGTACATAATTAAGAACTAAATGAAAGGCGTAATTTAAAAAAAAAAAAAAAAAAAAAAAAGAAAAGAAAAGAAAAGAAAGGGGAGTGCGAAAGTGGAGTAGGGACAGACCTGGATTTAGGGAGAAACATGGATTGAGGTTTAGAACCCAACTCCAATACAGAGGAGGATCACCCCATTTAATGCACTGGTCCCTTGCAAAGAGAAAGTAACATTTCTTACCACTCAATTTGTCCAAGAAAAGGCTCTGATAGAAAGAAAGAAAGAAGATGAGCACAGATATGGTTATATTCAGCATGGTGCAACTTTCATTGGCCACAAGCATACATTCAACAAAATCATTCATAATTTTATCTCAAAGATAACAACTCCTTTTTTGTGTTTTTTGATTCTATTATTCTATTTGCTGATGGCGCTATAACTAACTCCATGCATGATCACACATAACTAATTCAAACCAAACACAATTTTGAGAGTCCATAGTGAAACAAACCCACCCAATCTTGCTCCTTCCACTAGCATAAGACTTTAGGGTTGCAAATGAGCTAGTTCCAACTGAGTATTAAAAGTTCAAGCTTATTCATTTAATTTTATTTTGAACACGAGCCAAGCTGGAGCATATCATCAAACAAGATTACATGTTCAACAATTCAAGCTTGGTTCATTTACTTGTCAAGCAAGCTCGAGCTAATTGATTAACTTATTCTTTTTATATATATAGCAAAACCATAACTAAATTGTTTTACCCCTTCACAAATCTACAAAATTTTACTACTAATGGATTGTTTATATTATGAATAAACTATAGGATAACTTTTACTAACATACTCTAAGGTTTGGGCTAATACCAACTAGGTCCACAACATTGCAAAATTGACCATTTCAGTACTTACACTCAAACAGATTGTAACCGTTATTTATTTTTGTTTCTCTCTTCTACTCTAAGACTTGTCTTCTCCCTCTAACTCTCTCATCTCTATCTCACTCTCAGGCCTCTCTTTTCTCTCTTATCCCTCTCTTCTATCTCTCATGATCTTTGCGGCTGCACTGTGGTGTGGGTAAGTTGTGCTTCATGGGTTTTGGTGTGGATCGGCGTTGGAGTCCCTCCCTTCTCTCTCTTGTGGTATTTGTAGCAGCGCCTTGGTGTGGGGCTGTGGTTAGCGATGGTTCGTGGGGTTTTGGTGTGGATTGGCATTGGAGGGTTTGAGTTTTCTCTCTCGTGGTCTTTACAGTGGTGCCATGGTATGGGTTAGTGGTGGTTCATGGGTTTTGGTGTGGATCGGTGTTGGAAGGTTTGGGTTTTGTGGGTTGGCAGTGGTGGTTTGTGGATTTTGGTTTGGATCGGCGGTGGCGGATTTGCTGTGAGGTGGTTGCTGGTAGAAGGTTATAACTTAAAAAGCCACAGAGAGGACCAATGTTTTATCTTGCTAAGGTCCGTGAGTTCAAGAAGATCTTTTTTAGAGTTTTGGCTAAGAGGATGTTTTGATTAATTGGGTTTGATTTTGGATTAGGATTTTGAGTTAAGAACGGTTCTTGATTGCTGGTTTTGTGATTTGGGTTAAATTTTTTATTTTTTTTACGGAGGGTTTAAATTTTTAAATGAACTTGATTTGTTATATTTTCCTATGAGTTTTGATTGTTGGTTCCAGCATTTTTTTTTCCCTTGTTTGTTTGTTTGTTGAGAAAAGTTCTAGTTCTTCATATGTGTATATATATATATATATATATATATACACACTAGCCGTGCTCAGAGGCTCTTCTATTTTCTTTTAAAGTACAAAATTTTTGACCAAAATTCTAGGGGAGTGTTGAATGTTTAAAAAGTGAAAAAAAGAAAAGAAAAAAAAAACCTTTCTCAAAGAGGAGATGGTGTATAGTAAGATAAAATTAGAGGAAATCAATGGTGTTGTGGGAAAAACCTAGAAAAGAGAGATAAATGTTATGAGAAAGAAATAGATAATAGGAGATTAGTTCAAAGGAAAGGAAAATACAATGAAAAATGCAAATTAATAATTAAAGAAATATCAAAGGAAATGTACCTTTCTCAATGAAGAGATGGTGATGAATTAATAAAAGAAATTGAGGAAATCAAAATTTTTGTGCAAAGAAAGTAAAAAACTGAAACGTGAAATATATACAAATAGAGTAAGGATTTTAAAACTCGTAGTAGTTGATAGCTATTTGTTTTGTTTTGTTTTTTTGTTTTTTTTTTTTTTTAAAGTTTTTTTTACATGTGTTTCTTTTGGAGTTAAAAAAAAAAAACCAAATTTCATCTTTTTTGTTTAGATGAGGGATTAAAAATTTGAATTCAATTAAAATGCGATCAACATATCATCGCGCACTCTTGGTGCGGTGGTCACTCCACAAGTATAAGTGCTAGTGAGGTGTGGGGAGCAATAGTCGGGGTTCAAGTCTACAGGAGGGAGTTTCACACATATATTAACTTAAATTAGGCTTGAGTAAATTTTCTATTATATATATATATATATATATAAAGCGATCAACATGTGTGTGTTGGATTGTAGAAATCTATTTTTATATAGAGATATAGAGAAAATATTGAGATAAGGATAAGGATAAGAACTTTTCTTTTAAATAAGTAGTAGGCAAAGGCCTAGTATTTGAACTCCCACACATATGCACTTAGATTAGGTTAGAGTAAATTTTCTATAGTGTATAAAAAAAAAAGGCAAACAACATATGTGTGTTGGATTGTAGGAATCTATTTTTGTATAGAGATATAGATAAAAGATTGAAATAAGGACAAGGATAGGAACTTTTCTTTTAAATAAGCAGTAGGCTAAGGCCTATTATTTGAATTTAAATAGAACACTGACATTGAATTGGAATAGATTATGATGTAAACAAATTTATTTATTTATCTATGGATTTGAAGTTTAAACGTGTATTTGAAAATTGAAAGTGGTGTAATGGGGTTAGTGGGTTTTACGTATATGTCCACAAGACTTAGGTATAGTATTTAGGTACAGTATTTATGTACTTTTTCTTAAGGTCCCCTTAAAAGATTTTGCAATGTGGATTTTTTCTCATGAGATAAAAGTGTATTTTTTAGTTAAGTAGCCACATGGCACAATCTTAAGAAGAGAACTTAAAAAACAACATCTAAGGTATTATATATAAGTTTTGTCCATATATATACTTAAAAATAAAAAAAAATCAGAGAGAGAGAGAGAGAGAGAGGGAATTGAGGAATTGAGGTTTGAGTTAACAGCCTTGTAGTCCGTTCGGACTTAGGGACTGAAATGACCCGTTTTTAAATAATTTGGACTTGGATGGTATTAACCCAAACCACAGGGATAGTTAGAGACATTTACTCTAAACTATAAATAATAATTTTATATCACATGAACCAATTGAAAAAGTTATACAACTCAATTTCAAGTTTATATAAATATATTTTTAAACAAGTATACTATATAAACATATAATATACAGTTAATTCGAGCTTTCATATTCACATTCACGAGTTTGTTTACGAATACATTATTATGTTTGAGTTTGGTTTATTTACTACGCAAATTAACATAAACAAGTTTTTTTATAGAGCTACTCAGCTTATTAAGGGGCTTTCCCTGTTTAGGATTCTCATTTTTTTTTAGGTTCAAAAATGCCCCTACACCCCTAGTTTAAGTACAGTTAAAATTAAATGGCAATCCGGTAAAAATACAACTCTAACTCCTACTAAAACATTGCCTAAAAAATTGGGTCACTCTTCTGTTGATTTTCAAATCTCTTTATCCACTTATAAATTGGATTCTCAAAATAAAAATTATATATAAAAAATAAAGACAGGTTTTTTTTTTTTTTTTTGGCTATAAAATAGGACCACTAAACCCAACGTTTTCACTTTTTTTTTCTTCTCCTTTTTTCCCCCTTTATCAAGACTTAAACATCTCTCTCTCATTAAACACAAACCGATAATGTTTGTCTTTTATTTAAAAAAAAAAAAGTTTCTCTCTCTTTTTTTTTTCCCAATTTCCTTTCTTCTAAATTCTAATCTCATGTTTTTTTGTTTTTGTTTTGTTTTTTTTTTCAAATCTCTTCTTCTTTATTTTTGAATTATTAAAAAAATGTGATTTTTAATGTACTCCATTTTTTTTTTTCATGATTTATTTATTTATTTATGTTGGTGTTTGAATTGTTTTTTCATTACACCTGTTTGTACTACATTTTTTTTTTTCATTTTAATGAATGAATTTTCTATGTCCAAAATAAAAATCACTATGTGTATAATTTAATTGAATAAAAGAGAGAAACGCCTCAAATTGAGATGAATGGAAAATTATGACATTAAACTAAAAAAAAGACATTATTTTATGTGAACAGGAACTAGAGGCTGACACAAAATTGATAAAAAGATATTGAAAGCTCAAAAGGGTTTTGAAATTTAAACCCAAACCCGCAAAATGAACCCGTATTTGAAGAGTAGTATTGTAGAAAAGGAAAATAAGGAAAGTACCTTTGTCCGTCAATTAAAATGGGGTTATCGGAAAGATCGAGGTATAGCTGTTTCAAAGAAGTGTAATGCAACTGAGCCGATGATCTGGAAAGGATTGCCAGCCAATCAAGAGGCAAAAATCTAACCCAGTTTTCTTTGGACTCAAAAGCCTCACGGAATTTTTGCGAAACCGCACACCCTCTGCACCATTCTTTAGGATTTAACCGTAATATTATTTCCCTGATGCACTCTTCCGGTAATTCTGGATTTGAGCGTAATCTCTGCCGCTCTGGCTCTGCCATCTTCTTCTCTCTCTGTCACAGTGAGGGATAAAGAAAGTTTTGAGGCTTGGTTTTGTTTGGTGGTGAAACAGCCGAGCCAATTTTATGTTCAATCTTGACTTATTTTCTTGCCGAGAAAGGCCGACTTATTCACTAGCTATTTGATTAACCCAATTATTTTTATTTAAACCATGACATAAATGTTTTACTTTGCATTTTTTCAATTTTATGTATTTTTATTACGAAAGACGGTTTATGTCATCTTAATATCATATAAATTTAGAGATAAACTTTTATAATCCTTGAACTTAAACAAGTTAGTTATTTCTCGAGCCGAGCCGAGCCGAGCTTGATATTTTCATATGACATATGGCCTATAGAATGTGAGTGGCTCTTTGGTCTTTTGGCTCACCAATTGTTGAGCATGGGATTACTTGCATATGTTTGTTCATATGATAAAGGGGCATTTTGTGCATGGTTTTAAAAATTGGAACGATTAAAGAACTGAGAAAATGTCTGGTTCCTAGTTTTTCCTAGTTCTTAACTAGTAGTTTTCACTAGGTTTTTTACTGGTTATGCTGGTTTTTATCGGACCGGTACTAGGTCCGGTTCCGATTCAATTGGTAAAACCGGCTGATCTGATCCAATTTTTAAAACATTAATTTTCCGTGGTTACGATATTTCAGCGCAATACAGGGCAAGTAATCTCCTTCTATGAATTTCTAATTTTATTCATTATTGAAGTAAATGAGATTGGTTTTGTAATTTTTGTGCTTTCAAATAGGTTTTTTAGATTTTAGTTATTGGTTTGATTCAGATCAATTTCATTAATTGGATTATGAAATGTATGCAATATTTTTTATTTGTGGAAGGAATTATGTGTATTTAATAGTCTGTATGTTCTCTCTCTCTCTCTCAAAAAAAAAAAGGATGTGTGTAGTTATTTTAATGGAAATTTGGGGAAGAATTAGTACTTTTTTTTTATTCCATCCTCTTTATCTACAAAATCTATGTCTAGCTATACAGAAAAAGTAATGTGGAATATCTGTAACTCTATGGACATAGGCAAATTGTCAAATCACATAATCTCTTGTGTTGTGTAGTTAATTGCCGTGTGTGTGTTATTTTTCTATCTGTTTTTCATCTCTCATAGATGTAAGAATTTGTGTATATTCCCAACTCTGCAAGAAGAAGCAAACAATTGTCAATGAAACTTTCACTTGTCTCTTTCATTGTTTACCACTTTATCCCCCAACAGTTGATGATATTGTGCCATTAGACGCCCCAAAAAGGAGCTTGTTTTGTTTTTTCGGTGATTTTCAATACTTGAAAAAGTCATTTCTCATAGTTTTTGAAAAAAATATATGAAACAATCAATTAATAAACCAATATTTCAAGATAAGAATTATTTTAAAATACACACATTTCCTTAAAATTCAAACACAAGTTGGTGCCCCATTATCTCAATAGTGACGCTAAATCTAGGTGTGGATTGGCTACCAACAGCATGGGTCAGGACTAGTTGAAGTAATTTAGCATCTAATAATACTAAAGACCATAACTAAAGCCACAATTTGTCTTCGTGAAAAGTTGTGAATGGTGGGTCTATGTGAGTCCACAACTTGTCACATGAACAAATTGTGGCCCTAGCATTTTTGTTTGGCAATAGGTTGCATATTGACTTCTAAATCTCTTTTCTTGAGCACTTGAGCTTGGCAATGGTAGTCAATTTGGCTTGGGAGGCAGTGGGTAGTGGTGTGCACAATGTTGTTGTTTTTTTAAGGCTAAAATGCAAAACTGACTCTCTAACTTTCTTCAGATTTCATTTCAGTCCTCTAACTTTGTGTTCATTCATTTCAGCCATCTAAGTTTCAGATTTATTCAATTAAGGCATGCATTTCCATTAACTTTTGTTAAAATTTTTTGAAAAAAAAATCTAGAAAATATTTTTCAATCATTAATTGAATTTTATTAATTTAAAAAATTTGAAGAAAAATTTTTAAAATTGAAAAATTAACCACAACATATAACAAAAGTTGATGAAAAAACCTTAATTAAATAAACTTGAAAGTTAAAGGACTGAAATGAACAAACGCAAAGTTAGAGGATTGAAATGAAATCTGAAAAAACCTTAGAGGGTCAGTTTTGCATTTTACCCATTTTTTTTAATGTTGCATTCACGATGGGTTTTTCTTGGCTTGGTCTATTGGGCTATAGGCGGGTGAACAGTATGGCCCTCGTAATTTTTTTACATTTGGACAGTTTGGTTTTTGATTTGGGAAATTTTGTGTGAGAGATTTGATGAAAGAAAATCTTTGGTAGTTTGAATTGGAAATATTTTTCAAGGAAAAAATCTCAAAGTTTTGTTGGATTAAAGAAAATTATTTAAAAAAAAAATCATTTTCATCATTTTTTATATTTTAAATAGGAAAAATACCAAAATGATGCATTTTTTGGACACCTAATTGCACAATATGGATGGAGATAGATGAAAGGAATACATTGAATATGGATCAAAGTTAGTGGATTGAAATAAATAAATAAAAACTCAATCCAATAGTTTGTTGGATTGAGAAATTGTCAACTCAACCCAATCCATCATATGTGTAGAAATATACCCAACCCAACCCATGTGAATTGGGTTTGAGTTGGGTTGAGGTTAATAAGTTGTGCTTTATGTGTTTCATGTCTTGTAAAAAATTGGACTTTCATCAATTATTTAATTACTTTTTAAAATAAATTATTATGATTCATATGATATGCCTAAGTCATAGTACAAATTTCCAAATTCATCAAAACTAGTTTTCAAATTACTAAAATGAATCAAAAGTGAAAAAAATTAAAATAAAGGTAAGAATATAAACTTGTATATATTGTGAATCAGGTTGGATCAATTATATGCATTGAAAAAATTATCAACTTGAACACAACCTAACCTGAGACTCAAAATCAAATTCAAACCCTACCCAACCCACCAACCAATGAATAACCAACTTGAGACATCTACTTGGGTTGGGTTGGACGCACACCCCTAGGTTTAATTTGTAAATTCGCATATTATTATTATTATTATAATTTATTGCGTGTAAAAAATACAGTCATATCAGATTGATTAATCCTAAAAAAACTGTATAACAGTCCTAGGTTTTATAACCTACTTAGAATGATTCGTTTCTAACCCTAACACGACCAAGTTAAACTCAAACCCAATCAACCAAACCTGTTTGCTAGGTCTACTACTAAGAAAAGAAAGAAAACAAAAAAAATTGAAGGGTCGGCAAGTCCCATGACTTTAAAGAGATAATTTTGTTTTGTATACGTGTGTGAGTGTGTATTGAGAATTGATACGTTTGTATATAGTTTATGTATGAGTTGTTACTGAATCATGTATTAGAAATTTTAAATTTACATTTTTTTTTATACACATGCTTTGATTTGTTTTATCTGTGTCCTTGAGTATTTATAACAAATGGCATTGAATTTGGCTTTCTCAAAAGACAAAAGGTCAACAACAGTGCAACACTCCAGGTAGCTTCTTAAACCTCAAGGAATTCCGTCCCTTTCAACTCTATTTCAAGTTAAGTAAACAACAAAATAATTACAACAGAAACAATACTGGGAAGAGGGGGGAATCAAAGAGCCCATAAAATTGTTCTTTAACTATTATTTAAAACATTGAAAATACCTAAAATTCATGAATACATTATTTTTCTTGGACTGTTGAAGAGAACAATGAAAGTTGTGAAAATGAAATCTTAGCCTAAAAGAGTGAGGTTTAATTGTTTAGCTGCTTAGCAAATACCATTCACATTTAGCAAACTTTATGAATGTTACTTACCGAGTCTGGTCAGGTTACAGAAATACAACACTCTAGTTAACTGAAGATATCCAGCTCAAATGACCAATACCAGCTTTCTTTCTTGAATAATTGATTGAATGATCACATCCAAGATGGGTATGAGATAGTTCTGAGCCAAAGCCCCTCAACTCAACTCCAAATGTTATTGCCCAACAATCTCACAATCACAAGCTAATATCAGATTCAGAAGAGTTTTGCAAGAATGAGAAATATTGAGTGGTGGAAGAGGCTATCCAGTTGTGACTTGTGAGGTTTCCAAAACTGGTTACTCTCTTAGAGATATATGTTTTCTGACCAGGAGGGTAGCTTTACGACTTCCTTATAAACAGTTCAAGAGTTTGCATAAACACGTATAACATTGTGGAAAATGTAAAAGCATATATCAACCTCATTTTGGAAACATCAAACTAGATCACATGCTTATAACATAATGTAACATCTTCTTTGGAAACATTTCCTGTAAAACATAACTTGTGATCATTAGTTTGGAAAGCATCATCAATTCAACATATAACTGGGGTTTCATACACCAGTCATGAGAATCATAACTTCCATACTGTAAATGCCTGTGCAGATCACATAACCGAACATAAATTGTGAAACTCATGAATCAAAAGCTAAAACTATCATAGTGTCAAACATATTATAAATATACTGGATCATAATCATTTAAATCATTGTCATAAACTTAACTACTAGGGCCAGCCATCTATTTGGCTATGCATCCCCCAGGTACAAACATATTATAAATAAGCTTCTTCTTTTTTATTTTTTATAAATATTTTTTAAAATTTAATTTTTTTTTTAGTGCAGATTTAACTGAATTAAAACAAGTTCAACAGAAGCTACAACACTACAATCCAGTAGCAACACTACAACAAACACAACATCAAACTAACAAGTAACATCATCACAGCAACTACAACCAAATGACAACATTACAACAGTCGCAACATCAACTACAGATACACTACTATACTCTAGAATCTAGATGTTAAATATTTTGACAATAAAGCAAAATATTGACACAACACAAGTTTGATAGAATTGCAACATGGTGTATCATCAATGCCACTTAGTGATAATAAAAGCACAAATTTTACTGACCATTTGTTGGCCTGATCTCAATCCCTTCAAAAACGAGGCCAGACTTACACCTTCCAGATTCTACCTCCCTAAGTCTAATCTCCAGTTCATCATTTTTTCCTCCTTCATTGAAAAAGTCACCCATCTTAGCCTCTAACCATCCATCTTTTCTCTGCAGCCTTGGCTCCCTGGCAAGCGAGTGCAAACAAACAGTTTGTTCATAAACTTCACCTCCTTGGGTAGTTGTAATTGAAGCATTTAAAGGATAACGGCTACCAAATCCACTGGCTCTGCTCCTCAACTTGAACACAAGGTAAGCGGCATAGTTAGTTTTTGGAGACAGCATGGAAGTACTTATCTTGCAACGGATGTCAAACCGCCACACAAGATCAAGTACAGCTACCTGCAAGAACCTGTTTGGTTTTTACATGTACATAATTAAGAACTAAATGAAAGGTCTACACAAAAATCAAAAAAAAAAAAAAAAAAGGGAATGCAAAGGTAGTAGGGACAGACCTAGATTTAGGTAGAAACCTGGATTCAGGTTTAGAAACCCAACTCCAAAACGGAGTGTCACCCCATATAATGCACAGGTCCCTTGCAGAGAGAAGGTAGCATTTCTTACCACTCATTTTGTCCAAGAAAAAGCTCTGCTAGAAAGAAAGAAAGAAGATGAGCACAGATATGGTTATATTCAGCATGGTGCTACTTTTATTGGCCACAAGCAAACATTCAACAAAATCATTCATAATTTGATCTCAGAGATAGCAGCTCCTTTTTTTGTGTTTTGTGTATTTTGTTTTTGATTCTGTTCTTCTATTTGCTGATGGCGCTATAACTAAATTCATGCATGATCACACATAAACAATTCAAACCAAACACAATTTTGAGAGTCCATAGTGAAACGAACTTGCTCCTTCCATATGCATAAGAATTTAGGGCTGCAAACGAGCCGAGACCAACTGAGTATTAAAGGTTCAAGCTTATTCATTTAATTTTATTTTGAACAAGAGCCGGGCTGGAGCTTATCATCAAACAAGATTACATATTCAAGCAAAGTTGAGTTACTTTATTAACTTATTTTTTTTCTTATATATAGCAAAACCATAACTAAAATGTTTTACCCCTTCACAAATATATGAATTTTTGCTACAAATGGATTGTTTATGTTAAGCATATACTACAAATAATTTTCTTTAAGCAGTTAGGCATATTGAGTTTCAGGACAAAAGAAATTGAAAGCTCAAAAGGGTTTTGGCCCTTTTGGGCTTTGAAACGAGACCTAAATATCAAAACCCAAAGCAACAAGTGAGCGAGTTGTAGTTGTAGAAGAGGGAAAAGAAGGAAAGTACCATTGAATTGGCGTCAATTAAAATGGGGTTATCGGAGAGATGGAGGTAGAGCTGTTTCAAAGAAGTGAAATGCAAGTGAGCCGATGTTGTGGAAAGAATGGCGAGCCAATCAGGAGGCAAAAATGTAACCCAGTTTTCGTCGGACTCACAAGCCTCACGGAATTTTTGCGAAACCGCACACCCTCTGCACCATTCTTTAGGATTCAACCGTGATACTATTTCCCTCATGCACTCCTCCGGTAATTCTGGATTTGAGCGTAACCGCTCACGTTCTGCCTCTGCCAGGCCCATCTTCTTCTTCTCTAATTTTTTTTCTCTCTCTCTCTCGCTCTCTCATATCATAGTGAGGCTTCAGGAAAGTTTTGAGGCTCGGTTTTGTTTGGCGCCGGCGGTTCTTTATCCAGGTTAATTCAGTTACTCATCTGAGGTTACCCAGTTAAATTTTTGTCCTATGCCTAAAACATGACTAAATATTTAATTTTATTCTACTTTTATGTTTTCTTCCTCTAAAAACACAAAAAATATAAAAATGCAAGATCAAATAAAATAAAAAACAATCTATCGGAACACTTGCATTATAGGATTTTAAACTACAAGTAGGCATCTTAAATTTTGGTCAAATTTCAGGTGCGTAAATTATCAAATTTTTAAACAAGAAATAAACAATTAAAATTTCAGTCAAATCATAGATAGGTAAGTTGTAATTTGCCTTTATTTATTTATATCTTTTTTGAACGTGGGCTTGAATTAGTTTAACACCAAACAAAGTTTTATGTTTAAGCTTGGCTTATTTTATTATAGAAAAAGCTCAAATTTTTTCAAGAATTACTTGATTAATATATTCTTTTTCATTATAAAATCATGACTAAAATGTTTTATCTTTTCATGATTTTATGAAAATTATAAATAATAATTTAATTCCATATGAACATATTGGTAAACTTATACAATTCAATTTCAAATTTATATAAATATATTTTTAGACAAGTATACATATGAAAATATAGTATTACATGTAGTTAATTGACCTCTCATGTTTACAAGCTTGTTGAGGAACATATTATTATGTTTGAATTTGACTTGTTTAATAATAATTTTTTTTACACAAATAATAATTTATTTAAACTTAGAACATTCTCATCAACCTAGCTAAAGCAACATTTAGCATGAAAAAAATAAAATAAACTCACCCAAAACTTCCACACATTAGTCTTAATATTTTGCCCTAAAAACTTAACAATGAACACTGTCCTCCATACATCTATTGAGCACTATCCACTCAATACACCAGGTAAAAATCTTATTTTATTCACAATTTGAGAAGGATGAGTTAAAAAAAAGTTTACTCTTAAGGTAACGGTTAGAAAACAATTTTAGAAAAGTTTTTATAGGGAATATAAAAAGCCGTAAAAAACATTAATTGCTTTTTTTATTATTATTATTATTTTTTTATAAAAGATTTCTATAAATATTTTTTAAACCAATACCCTTAAGGTATCCGTTAAATTTTCCCTTAAATAATATATTTGTGGAGAAAGAAAATAATATTAAAATAAAATAATGATGGAGTATTGAGGTTGATGTAATTGTCTGTAAGTAGTAGATTAACTAAACTAATAAAAGTGAGTTTTTAAGACTAAATTTGACTAAAAACTCACTAGGCTGATGTGAATGCTGCTAAGACCTGAACTTAAACAAGCTTTTTCTCAAGCCAAACTCGTTCTATTCTTGATTCATTTACAACCCTATTTGCCGTATTTTGATAGAGACGTATTTACATTTTTATCCTTCAAAAAAGTTATATGGCCTACAGAGTGTGAGTGGCTATTTGGTCTCTTCGCTCTCAGTTGCTGAGCCTGGGATTACCTGCATGTGTTTGTCCAGATGATTACGGGGGCATTTTGTGTTGTCTCTCGTATTACGGTCTACAGAGTACAGGTAACCTCTTTCAATGAATTTTTAATTTTATGCATTCTAGATTGAAGTAACTGAGATTGCTTTTGTAATTTTTGTGCTTTCAAATAGGTTTTTAAGATTTTCGTTATTGGTCTGATCCAAATCAATTTCATGACTCGATTAGGAAATGTATGCAATATTCTTTATTTGTGGAAGGAATTATGTGTATTGTATAGTCTGTATGTAGTTATTTTAACGGAAATTTGGGGAAAAATTAGTCTTTTTTTCCTTCTTCCGATCCACTTTATCTACAAAATCAATGTCAAGCTATACAAAAAAAGTAATGCGGAATATTATAATGTGTAATATACACTTTTCTTATTCCAGCTTATACTAACTATCATGCTGCAACTTCAAATTTTTAAAGATTTTAAGGATCATAAAGAGCTATCCATATCTTTCAAGGAATTTAGAAGAGCTATTTAAAATGATTTATTGACTATGATTAATTACTCTCATAATAATTAAACATTAAAATCTTATAGGTAACTAGTAGATGGTCTAAACTGTCCAGTACTCATGGTAACTCTGAAATTCTTTAAAACACATGCTTGGCCTAATACAAAAGAGAGATGCTACGTCTACAACAATTTTACAACAAATCACAGGTGGTTAGTTGTTATTGGTTCAAATTTGAAATTAACACTAAGATTACTTTTTTGCCCCAACAATAACAACCAGTAACAACCTGCCACTTAGGATTTGTTGTAAAAATGTTGTAGACATATCATTTCTCAATAAGAAATGAAACAAAAAATAGAAAAGGCAAGTATTTAATTAAAGTTTGTTTGATAGTTTTTCTGCTCTCGTTAGACACTTGCTCAATTGAGGGCTGGACAAGATTATGCAGAATTGCGTTTTCTATAGAATTTATTACCAAGTGTCATACCCAAATCCAAACCAGGATTCAGAGTCAAACCGAATTGCTAATATTAAGCCTGTACCTGATATTAACACAAACCAATTAACTGTGTATAAAAAATTTTCTTTTCATGTTACTAGTCTTTTTCTCATGCTTATCAAGTAATTCTATTTATCAGCTATAAGATATGGACGATTTGCCCATCTACAGGAATTGACGAATCAGAGCATCTAGAATACCATCAAATGTAATAACATAATGATTAGGTAACCTCAATATCCATACCACAACAGAATTTATTTTTAGATAGACATCGTTAAAATTGTTCCATCTCCCACTACCATACATCATAACTATCAAGGTACTCAGTGTCTTAAAACACAATAACATTTCCATCATGACTCCTGCATAAACTCCTCCATTACTGAGACTTTGAGCTGCAAAAGGAAAATACCTGCTCACTGAAAATGTTAAGGGTGAGCGTACCACTTGCTAAGTGAGGGAGACGTGACATGAACATATATCTAACCTGCATGATAGAAAAAAGTATTGTTAACATGTGGTTATGACTTCCTTATAAACAGTTTCAAGAGTTTGCATAAACACGTATAACATTCTCGAAAACGTAAAGCATATATCAATCTCATTCTGGAAACATCAACATAGATCACATGTTAGGCATAGTTTTGTATGTTGTATAATTCTGTATGTTGGTATGTGGTATGGTTGTATTAGTAGTATAAGTGCCTAAGTGCTGTGATAGTGTATTAGTAGCATAAGTGCCTAAGTGCCTGATAGTGTATTAGTAGTATAAGTGCCTAAGTGCCTATATGAGACTTGTATATCAGAATTGTAGGGTATAGTGTCAATTGAGGCATGGCTATACGGGTTAGTTAGTGACAGTGCAAGACAGTTATTTAGAGAATGGTGGGTCATTGACAGCTGTAAGGTGAGGTATAAGGGACCAATCTGTTGTAGAGTAATCAATCAAACAAGTGTATTCTCAATTCAATCTTTTCCTTTTCTCTCTCTCTGTTTTCCTTTCCTCAAATCTTGGAGGCCTAGCTGACCTCGAATCCAGCTATACAACAAAACCATTGAATTCAATCCTAAGTTCACATGCTTATAACATAAGGTAACATCTTTTGAAAACATTTCCTGTAAAACATGACTTGTGATCATTAGCTTGGAAAGCGTCATCAATTCAACATATAACTAGGGTTCCATACACCATTCATGAGAATCATAACTTCCATACTGAAAATGCCTATGCAGATCATAACTACACATAAATTGTGAAACTCATGAATCTAAAGCTAAAACTATCATAGTGTCAAACATATTAAAGATATACAGGATTGTAATCAATTAAATCATTTTCATAAACTTAACTACCCGGCCATTAAGGCCAGCCATTATCTGATTATGCGTCCCCCAGGTACAAACATCAGGGTACAGTTCATCTGGCTGTGTCAGGTACTCCTTGGCCTATGCCGAGTACAATGTTACACTGACTTGATCCACAATAGTATATCATTTTGTTTGAAATTCATTTTCTTTCTAAAACCATTCTTTTCTTAAAACAAATTTGTTTCCATAATAATAATTTCCTTGATCTTTAGTCTCAAACAGAGGTTATAAACATCTTGCATATCCACATGATTTACTCATTATCTCACTATAAAACATATGTATAGTTTGACAAAAAAACACGCTTAATTTCAATGAAACATAAGCATAATCATGTTTATCAAAAAGCTTTGTTTTAAAACACATGTTTACAAAAATATGGGCTGCTAGACCCTCATATCACAATCCCTTACCTCAACACAAATGCTTTTGCTTGTAGTGGAGTCCCCTACTGGTCTTGTCCTGCCCCTAAATAAAAAACAGCCACTTTCATTATTAAGCACACTATTTAACTCATAAAGTGTTATAATCCATAATTTCGTTACTTACACCCTCAAGTTCCTATACCTATTAATTCTTCATCCTAACTAGGCCCCTGTGAATTCCTACAACCATCCCAAATGCAACCAAACACTCAAACATGCAATTACCAGTTTAAAACATCAAAACACACAAAACTGAGCACTAATCATAAAAAACTATAGTTGCAGGGCTTATAATTTTTCCTTTGTGTACTAAACAGTAGAACTAAGGTACATGAACATTCATCCATACTCTATACATACTAAATAGAGCTCCCACAAATTTACAACTCAATCCATTCACCCTATCTTGAGAAATAAATCCCCAAAGTTAGGTTGTACAATTCATTCTTACTGCTTTATCCAACAACGTGCAACTTACTTCCAAACTTCAATTGAGTCACCAAAACACATCAACATGTCATGCCAATTTACAAGGATATTACCCTATATGTCTAACACATGCCATAAAATTCTGAAAGCCAAATTCTAAAGCTACAATTTAATAGAAATCATACAAGCTAGTACACTCAAATCTGCCCCAACAGATTTGAGGTCTAGATAGTAATTCCACTATAAATTTTATACTCATCCAATTGGCTTGGGACCAATATCAAGTTTGATAGAATTGCAATTTAGCGTATCATCAATATCACTTAGTGCTAATAAAAGCACAAATTTTACTAACCCATTGTTGGCCTGATCTCGATCCCTTCAACGATGAGGCCAGTCTTCCTCACGTTACCAGCTACTACCTCCATAAGTTTAATCTGCAGTTCGTCATCTTCTCCTCCCACATTGAAAAATTGACCCAACTCAATCTCTAACCATCCATCTTCTCTCTTCTTGGGACGTGAAGTGTGCTGCTGGTTTGGCTCCATGACAAACCGGCCCAAACGAACAGTTTGTTCATAAACTTCACCTCCAATAGTTCCCACTGAAGCCTTGAAAGGAGGGCCATCAAATCCATGGGCTCTTCTCCTCAACTTGTACACGAGGTAAGCGGCATAGTGTGTTTTGGGAGACAGAATGGAAGTACTCATCTTACCGCTGATGTCAAACCACCACACAAGAAGAAGTTCCGCTACCTCTGGGAACCTGTTTGATTTTTACACGTACACAGTTAAGAACTAGATGAAAAAAAAAGTCTAAATTAAATAAAAAAAAAAAAAATCAATAAATAAAGGAGTACTAAAATATAATAGGGACAGACCTGGATTCTTTAGGTAGAGAAATCCATCTCCAATACTGAGGAGTGGCACCCCATACAATGGACATTTCCATTGCAGCAAGAAGGTAACATTTCTTACCACTCGATTTGTCCAAGAAAAAGCTCTGCTAGAAAGAAAGAAGATCAGTACAGATCTGGCCACAAGCATACATACAACCAAATCTTTCATATTTTGAACACCGAGATAGAAGCTCCTTTTGTGTGTGTGTTTTATTCTGTTTTTCTATTCGCAGATGGCGCTATAACTAAATTCATTCAAGAACTGACCCCTTTGCTTCTTTTCATTCAGCAAATTCAGAAACAGAATTAAGTGTTCTAGAAGTGGAAAACTAGGATGACAGTTTGTAACATAGTACTTAATTATTAAGGGATAGTAGCACCTTTTTAGAGTCGTCAATTAGGATGGGGTTATCGGAGAGACTGAGGTAGATCTTTTTCTTAGAAGACAAATTCAAGATATCCGATGATGATGATCGAGCAATGATGGCTTGATAATCGGACGGCAAGAACCTCTCCCAGACAGCGTTGGACTCGGCAGCCGCACGGAATATATGAGAAACCGCACACACTCTGCAAGCATCCTTAGGACTCGTCAATGAAAATATGTCCGATATGCATCCCTCTGGTAATACTGATATGTCTGCAACGAAGGGTGGACCATTTCTTTCTCCTTCTCTCTCTTTTTCCATAATTTTCTTCTCCTATGTTTCTATCTCTCTCACACTTTTTTTCTTTTTGGCTTTAATTGCTTATTATTGCTTAACGGTTAGATTCGCATGGTAATTATTTTGTGCTCTATTGGGATTCTCTAAAGAATCAAGCTTGATGCGTGAAATGTTTAATTTTTGTTGGAATGCTGGTCTGCTCGTATAGATCTGTGTTGTGGGCTGATGACGAAATTTCTTGGGTTTAATTTTGAATTTGTGTTTTTGGGTTTGATTTTCTAATGCATTTTTATGTTTTTTAATTTTGTTAAAATTAATAAATTAATTTTTTAAATTTATATACTGATGTGTCAAGGGTGATGTGGCATTTTTATAATATTTTAATTGTTTTTTTTTTTTTTTTTGAGAAAGGAAAATGGGGTCTTTTTTCACCCCCAGGCAGGGAGCTAGCGGGAGGCTAGAGCACTGTCTAATCGGCTCGACCAACGGCAGTGTAAGAGTCACCTCTTTTTATCGAGTACACCCCTCACTAAGTATGCCCACCAACGGACTTCTGCGGGCAGCGGGACTCGAACCTAGGTGTGTTGCACGAAGCGTCCGAGTCTTACCCACTCAACCAAGCCCCCGTTGGCTTTAGCTGCCATCTCACCTATTTTCATCGGTTGAATGACGAAAATAACTAAAATGGAATGCATTAGTCGATTTAGAAACTAAAAATGAAAAAATAAAATGTAGGACTAAAATAAAAAAATGTCAAAATATAAAAATTAAAAGGGCATTTACACCTTTTTATTTTTTCTTCTTCGAAATTTCCTTGTAGATAATAGGTATAAAAGTCTCTCAGAGCATTCACAGCAGTGGAGCTATAATGCTATAATGTTAAAATTTAGCTCCAAAATCACAAAAAAAGGCTTACAGCAGTGGAGCTGTAGTTATAAATTACACATGAATTGCTACAGTGCACATCTATAGATAGATGTGCACTGTAGCTTGAAGCAAAAAATAATAATAGTATTTTATTCACCGTCCAACTTATTTCTTTATTTTTTTCATTTTATCAAAACCGGTCAAACACTCTGCACTCTCATCATTCACTCTCTTGTTCATCTCTCTCTCAAAAGCCTCTCAAGCTCACCTCTCATCTCCGATCTCATCGCCGGCCTAACCACCTTCATTCGCCGGCCTGACCATCTTCAAGCTCAGTCCGGTCTCATTCTCTCGTCCCAGCCGCACGCCGTCCTAGCCTCAGACCCACGCCATCCCAGTCGCACGCCGTCCCAGTCGTCCCAGCCGCCGATCGCCTCAGACCCACGTCGTCCCAGCCTTCCCAGCCGCCGATCGAAGCCCCAAGCCACACGTCTCCGACCCACGCCTCTGCCCAGTCCTCCATCTCCAGCTCTGTGATTGGTTTTTTTTATATTTTGTTTGTGATTGGTGATTTTGTTCGGTTTGGATTGAGGAAAAGGATTGGTGATTGGTGATTTTTATTATTATTTTAATGAGTTTTTCTGTGGTTTTTTCTTTCTTGCTGTGGACTGTTAGTGCTAGTGGTGGTGGTGGTGGTGGCGGTGATGGTGGTGGTGCCGTGAGGGGCTGTGGGTTAAAGAGAGGGCAGTGAGGGAGAAGACAGAGAGAAGATGAATAATGAAAAAAATAATAAATAGCTGATTGTGGATATATATTATTTTATTGTGGTGTTTATATTATTTTATTGTGTTAAAAGTTAAAATAGATCCACTGCTGCAGCACGTGTGTAGTTAAAATAAATAAAGTAGTTTTTTGAGGTGCCAAATAGCTATAATTATTGTTCCACTGCTGCAGATGCTCTCATACGCGGTATGCCCCCATCACGACTGATTGAAAAAAGGAGATTTAAACAGACATAGGCTCATTAGCTGGATACCACAAAAATGTTTTCTATGTACTATACTACTATTCCTCTTTTATCAATTTAAAAAATATTAATAAAAATAAAAAAGCAATAAAGTGAAGGACTAAAAAAGTAGTGTAATAGTTTAGTCAATGATTTACGCCTCTTTATTTTTTCTTCTTCAATGATACAAGGAGAAATTATGAATTGGATACTTGAATGTGTATCAACAGTATCCTTTGAGTTACTAATAAATGGGGGAAAGACAGGGCAATTTAGACCTAAAAGAGGGTTAAGGCAAGGGGACCCTTTATCCCCTTACCTTTTCATATTATGCCAAGAAGTCCTTTCAAGAATATTGGAGAAGGATTTTATGGAGAAGAATATTAGTGGGGTTAAGGCTAGTATTGGCAGCACTCCCATCACACATGTAATGTACGCGGATGACATTGTTTTATTCTCAAAAGCATGTCGGAAGGAAGCTAATGCCATTAATGAATGCTTGGAAAAATATTGTAGGTGGTCTGGACAAATGCTTAACAGAGCAAAATCAGGGATTATTTTCTCCAAGCTCACACACCAGCAGACTCGCAGGGGCATAAAGCATATTCTACAGATAAAAAGTCTTAAAACAGACTCTGTTTACTTGGGGGCGCCTTTATTCCTTACCAAGGCTCCAGCAAAGGACTTTAAGTTCTTACAAGAGAGGTTGGAAGCCAAACTGAATGGGTGGAGAAGTAAGACTTTATCATGGGCGGGTAGATCCACCCTAATTAAAACGGTGGCTCAAGCGTTACCTACATACACATTGTCTACTTTTGACATCCCCACTAAGGTGTGTGAAAAGTTAGATGCTTTGACTAGGAAATTTTGGTGGAATCCAAAAAACCCAAATGGAAGGTATTTGGCTTGGTTGGCTTGGGAAAAACTTTGTCTACCTAAAGGAATTGGAGGGTTGGGATTCAGAAAGAGCAAGGATTTTAATAAAGCTCTTTTGGCTAAGCTTGCTTGGATGATTGCTTCAAATAGGGACAGTTTGTGTATGAACCTTCTGAGAAGCAAATACAAGGTAAGAGAGAATTGGTTGCAAAGTGAACCTTCTAAAAATGCTTCCCCAACTTGGAAAGCAATTGAGAAAACCAAAATCCTTATTGCTAAGGGTGCTTGTTACCTTGTTGGAAATGGTGCTTCAATTAGTGTTTGGGAGGACCCATGGATTCCATGGCTAGAAGGGTTTAAACCATCTCCAAAGGATGACTCAACACAACGAAACCCTTTGATGGTTTCAAACTTGATTTCTACTGAAGACCATTGCTGGAATCTTCCTCTGCTTAATGAGCTATTTAATTCTGAGTCAGTTGAAGCTATTAAAAAAATTCATATTCCTTTGAGGAGCAGAGCTGATAAGCTTATCTGGGTCCCGGATGACAAAGGGGCATTTTCTGTGAAATCTGCTTATAAGGCTAACCAAGTCCTTGCTCGTGGAAGCTCCACAGTTCAGTGGCAAAAAATATGGAAGATCAAAGCTCATGACAGAATCAAAATGCTTCTTTGGAGAATTGGGTCCAATGTCCTACCAACCAAAAACAACCTGGCATTAAGAATAGGGACATCTGATCCAAACTGTGTGTTTTGTGGCAGTGAACCTGAAACAACAACTCATTTATTTTTTCATTGCCAAGTAGCAAGGGCCATCTGGTTTGGATGTAGTTGGGGCATAAGAACTGACAAAATGAATATTGCATCAAACGAAGACATCCTCAAAGTTGTCTTGAACCTGGATGAGCTGAGTACACTTCAAATGGCAGTAACCATGGAGGCTATCTGGCACCTCAGGAATCAGGTTCGGCATAATGGCAGTGAGGTGAACATTATTTCTACCATATGCAATGCAGAAAACAGAGTAAAGGAATATCTTTTGGCTTTGGACCAAGAGCATGACAAAGATAGAAGTGAGGAATTAACTTCATGGATGCCCCCTCCAGAAACTATATAAAACTAAATGTGGATGCTGCTGTCTCACAGGCTTTCACCTCCTTAGCTGTGGTAGCAAGAAATGAGTGTGGTGAGGTGTTAAAGGTATGGACTAAAATTCATGATCTATGCTCTCCTACTCAAGCTGAAGCAGTTGCAATTCTGTGGGCTCTAAACTTGGCCAAAGAAGAAAATTGGAGCAACATCGTTGTGGAGGGAGATTCAAAAATATTTTTAGATGCCTTGTCCAAGGCGGAAGATCCATCCGATTGGTCCATTTCCTCCATCATTTGGGATACTGCTGTTCTGAGCGTATTTTTTGATAATTGTAAGTTTTGTTGGGTTAAGAGAGATCTGAACTCAACAGCTCATTCAACTGCTAAATATGTTGTTGCTCTTAAGGCAGGTTTCTTGTGCACTGACTATGATTTGCCTCCCCCTATCTTGCAAGCTTGTAGGCAAGATTGGGGTTCCTATTGTAATTATGCTTAGTTTAATGAAATGGAGGGTTATCAAAAAAACATAGGGGATAAGTGATATGGTCTACCATTCCATTAAAAGATTGTCATTTGTTTAAAATTGTTAGTTAGAAAATTTTTTTAAATAGAAATTAATTACTGACTCAGCAATTTTAAACAAGTGAAAATTTTTTAGTGAAATGATAGACTATATCACTTATCCACCAAAAGACCCTATCATTTCTCTGAAACTAGGGAGGAAACTTCCTTGTAGATAATAGGTATAAAAGTCTCTCGTACGCGGTATGCCCCCATCACGACTGATTGAAAAAAGGAAATTTGAACAGACATAGGCTCATTAGCTGGATACCACAAAAATGTTGTCTATCTACTATACTACTATTCCTCTTTTATCAATTTAAAAAATATTAATAAAAATGAAAAAGCAATAAAGTGAAGGACTAAAAAAGTAGTGTAATAGTTTAGTCAATTATTTTTGTGTTGAGTCCAAATCTTCTATACCATTTTTTGTGTACCATTTTATGTTCCACCAATCACTACTTACCATGTGTATAATTATTTTCCATTTTAAATTTCAGTAATTCTATAAGGAAAGTAAAATGAACACATAGCAAGTAGTGATTGGTGGAACATAGAGTGGTACACAAAAAGTGGTACATCACGCTAAAAAACCTTTTTTAAAAAGTAATGTAAAAGACTATTTGAGACTAACAAACTTTCTCTCAAAAAAAAACTTTAAACTTTTTGTATATTTCCTTTTTAGATGTGAATTTTAAAAATCTAACAGTTGAATTTTATATTTCTTATGTTATTAATATACATAAACAATTTTGTTTAAATCGGATATTATTTACTTTTCGATCAATAAATTTGTTTTTTATATACAATTTTAAATCACAAAAACTTAAAATTTTAACATTTATTTGATAACATAATAATTAATTTTTAATTTTTTTAAAATTTTGCAAATATGAATGTTATAATAAAAAATATGTAATTCAATAATTTTAAAATTTTAATATTCACACTTAATGTAAAAATATTATTAATTTATTATTGTATATTTGTTTGGTTACAGAACAACCCTTAATGGGACGGACTTGCATTTTGATTTGACACTGTGGAAAGGTTCTTACCCATGGGGCATCTGGTAGTCCTATCTATCCGCATCTCTGTACACAGTTGACGGTGCAGCCCCAAAAAGCAAAGCCTATTGCAATATCTAAGGTGGCTGGGAATTGCTTAACAATTAAGATATGATTGGTCCTACAATGCCGCAGTTGTCTACTCACTTTCACTGTTTCACACAATATGTTTACAGTTTACATACATACATGATATTTTTATTTAGATTTTACTAATGGGAGATTATATTTATCAATGCACGTGATTCCGGGGAAGGTTGTTCGTCTTTAGCAAAGTTTACTCTGAAACTTCTGCTAGGTCGTAACATTGTAGTCCCTTCCTAGGAAGGTGTCTTTGTCCCTTGCTCTAACAAGCTTAGTGCGAGGCTAGTGGTTCTTTTTCCGGGGGCTTGGGAAACACAGAGTGTGATCCTGCTTCTCCCCCTCTCTAACAATGGAAAATCTAACTAAACACTGGAAGTCCTTATCCCTCTCGGACAGGGAAGGCCTTGGTATATGCTTAAAGGAAGAACAAGCTATATCAGAACACGCCATTGCTGCGAGATTCCTCACTAAACGTCCCCTGAACATCGATGCCATAGCCACTACTTTCACCCCCCTCTGGAGAACAAAATCTGGCTTTAAGGTAAAACTTATTGAAGATCATGTTGTTCTCTTTTCCTTTGAAAATAAAGCAGACGTGGATCGGATTATTGCAGCGGAACCATGGTGCTTTGACAAACACGCTATGGTTCTTTCTCGATACGACAAGGAAATCTCCTTCCTTGCATCTGAGCTTACCATGGTCGCGTTTTGGGTGCAAATTTATGACATCCCGCTACGCTTCAGGAGAAAAGAGATCGCGGAACAAATTTGTGAATCCGTGGGGACCATTCTCCACCCAAAAGATGCGCCTGACTCTGATGGTGGAAACTTTATAAGAGTGAGAATCAAGATTAACATTTCTCAACCTCTGTGCAGAGGAAAACTCATCACTCTGGAGGATGGCAAAAATCACTGGGTATCATTTAAATACGAGAGACTCCCCAACCTGTGCTATTGGTGCGGTTGTCTTTCGCATGTTGATAAAGATTGTAAGCTTTGGTATGAAAGTGAAGGTTCTCTCAAACCCGAAGATCAACAATTCGGCCCCTGGCTTCGTGCTCCCCCCTTCATGGCTTCTAGAAAAAAGGTTGTCTTGGTTCCGGGTTTCTTCGAGAAAAAATCCCAGAGCAAGTTCAGTCAGCCTCCCTCGGATCCTCAAGACCAACCGCAGCCGGAAGTACACCAGGCCCCCACGGATCTTTCCGATTGCCAGCACAGGTCTGGTAAACACAACAACACTGGCCAAGTTACTCAGTCTGGCTTCGGATCTTCACCGCAAGTCTCATCTGAGAAAACTCCGGCAGCCCCCCCTACCAATATTCCTCCCCAGACGGATTTCGAGGAATTAATTAATGAAATTGATAGTGATATCAGCCGATTTGACAGTGAGAAGACCCCTCTTCAAAATTCAAATGTTTCTCCTCCCGCCCCCAGGTTGGTCACTTCTTCTCCTCCCACTTGTCATCTGGGCCCAGCTCGATTGTGTTCAATTAGTCAACCCAATAAGCCCGGCCCATTACATGATGTAACAAACATGGTCCATGATCTGACTCAGATACAAAACAAAACTGCTGGTAAATGGGTCCGTGTTGTGAGAGCAGCCCACTACGAGGACAACTTGCCTTTAGAGAATACCCTGGGCAAACGCTACTCAGTTGTTCCTCAGGATATTTCCCACCCATCTAAGCGCAGAGCTATTGATGGCGCCATTTCAGATGAAAACTCCTTCCCAACGGCGGCGGCTGATCTTCAGTCCCGCCGGTCACCATGAATTGGATTTGCTGGAACGTGTGTGGGCTTGGGAACCGGCGCACAGTCCGAGAGCTCGAGGTAGTCACTCAAGCGCAAGATCCCGCAGCCATGTTCCTAGCCGAGACATGGTCTGCTGAAGCGAGGCTGCGTAAATTGTGTGCTGACTTGAAATTTGACCACTGTTGGATCGGCCCAAGTGCTGGTAAGCCTGGTTGTTTAGCTCTGTTTTGGAAGAACACTATCCGCATTGAGGTGGTTTCAGATTCTCCAAACCACATCGATGCCATTGTTGGTGAAGATGCCCACGAGAAATGGAGATTTTTTGGTGTGTACGGGTTTGCCGATACGGCTAGGAAGCATGAAACCTGGGACTTGATCCGTGACCTTCACCGTCGCTCTTCTCTCCCCTGGCTGTGCGCAGGGGATTTCAATGAAATCCTTTGGTCTCATGAAAAGATTGGCCTCGGTCCTAGACGGGAGGCGCTGATGATGGCTTTCCGAGATGTCTTGGACGATTGCGGCTTCATGGATCTCGGGTTCGTTGGGGATAAATTCACTTGGAAAGGCAAAAGGGCTGGTGGTCTTGTTCTTGAGCGTTTGGACAGGGCGCTAGCAACAAATGCGTGGTTTTCCCTGAATCCGGGGACTAAGGTTAGACATCTAAATTCTCACTCTTCTGATCATAAGGCCATTGTAATTAAATTAGAAGGAATTGCTCCTCGGCCAAACCGGCCTTTCAAATTTGAACAAATGTGGCTCAAGGACAAAGGCTGTAGCAATATAGTTTCTTCGGCTTGGGGCTCTAGTTCAGGGGCTGCTACCATGCCTTTGATTGCCGAAAAACTAAAGAATTGTGGTGCAAAGCTTTCGGAATGGAGCCTGCAATCTTTTGGGTGCATCAAAAAACAAATTGAATCCAAAGGGAAGCTGGTGTCAAAAGCAGAGGAGGCTGTAGCCTTAGGAAAAGTCGATTTTGATGTGGTTAGAGGCTTGCGATCTGAGTTGAATGCTCTTTTGGATAAAGAATGTCTTATGTGGGAGCAAAGAGCTCGGGCTCTTTTTTTAAAGTGTGGCGATCGAAACACCAAATATTTCCACAGCAAAGCCTCCCACAGATTCCGGAAAAATAAAATTTCTGGGCTCAGAAACTCTTCTAATGTCTGGTGCACTGAGGATAAACAAATCAGAGACATTGCAACGGACTACTTCCACTCCATTTTTGCCTCGTCTCTTCCTCCTGAGCATTCCGGAATTTTTGAGGCTGTCAAACCTTCAGTCACACTGGATATGAATGAGCAGCTCCTTCTGCCTTTCACTAGGGGGGAAGTCGACATTGCTCTAAACCAAATGGAACCTATCACGGCCCCTGGCCCAGACGGTATGCCTCCCCTTTTTTATCAGTCTTTCTGGAATCTCATTGGGAATGATGTGTCTTCTGCTGTTCTTGACTGTTTGAATAACTGTAAAATTCCAAAGGAGATAAATCAAACCAACATTACTCTGATCCCCAAGGTAAAATCCCCTGAAGCAATCACTGATTTCCGCCCTATCAGTCTATGCAACGTGGTCTATAAACTTGTCTCTAAAGTCCTTGCTAACAGACTAAAAGCTGTCCTTCCGGCGATTATATCAGAGAACCAAAGTGCATTTCAAGCTGGGAGGCTCATTACCGATAACATTCTCATGGCTTTTGAGACTCTTCACTACATGAAGCACCACCACAAGGGAAATGCTGGCTTTATGGCTCTCAAATTGGACATGAGCAAGGCGTACGATCGTGTGGAATGGGTTTTTCTTTCGGGCATGATGAAGAAATTGGGTTTTGATGCTCGGTGGATTGCCCTCATCATGGAATGCATCTCCACGGTCAATTACTCCATCCTGATCAATGGCGAACCCACGGACATTATCCAACCTTCTAGAGGATTGAGGCAGGGAGATCCACTATCTCCCTACCTTTTTCTTATCTGCTCCGAAGGGCTCCACAGCTTATTACAAAGAAATGCTGAGGCAGGTCTTATCCGAGGGGTTTCAATTTGTAAGAAAGGGCCAAGGTTAACGCACCTATTTTTTGCTGATGACAGCTTGGTTTTTTGCAAAGCCTCCCTTGAAGAATGCCGAAAAATCCAAACCTTGCTAGATATCTATGAGAAAGCTTCGGGTCAAAAACTTAACCGGAGCAAAACGGGTCTCTTTTTCTGCAAGAGCACTCCTACTGATATTCGGGATCATATTAAGGAATTCTTGGGTGCTCAAGAGTTCAAACAACATGATAAATATCTCGGCCTGCCTTCTCTAATTGGAAAACACAAAAAAGCCAGCTTGAGGTTCATCAAGGAAAGGGTTCTTACCAAGCTTCAAGGCTGGAAGGAACAATTGCTTTCACAGGCTGGTCGTGAGGTTCTACTTAAAGCCGTTATCCAAGCAATCCCAACCTATGCAATGAGTTGCTTCAAATTCCCAATTACTCTATGTGAAGAAATTGAGTCTTTGATTAGAAAATTCTGGTGGGGGCAGAGGGGGAATCATAGGAAAATTCACTGGACCAAATGGCGCTCTCTTTGCCAGCCAAAAGAATTGGGCGGTATGGGTTTCAAGGAACTCCAAAAATTCAACGATGCCATACTTGCTAAACAGGTGTGGCGGCTGCTTGAGAACAAGGACACCCTATTTCACAAGTTTTTCAAAGCGAAGTTCTTCCCTAAGGGGACCATTCTTGATGCCAAGGAGGGTAACGGGTCGTTTGCCTGGAAAAGTATTTTGAAGGGTAGGTCTGTGATTTTGAATGGCTTAATGTGGCGAGTGGGCAATGGTGCCTCAATCCAAATTTATCATGATAAGTGGCTCCCCAACCCCCATTCCCGTAAGGTAATCTCTCCCCGGGACTTTCTTAGCAGCGATGCCCCGGTCTCTGTTTTGATTGATCACAATAAGTGCTGCTGGATTGAAGAATTGGTAGATAATATCTTTTTGCCCCACGAAGCTGCGGTGATCAAAGCTATTCCCCTTAGTCTCTCTGATGATTTGGATGTGCGTTTTTGGTCCGAGTCTGCGGATGGGATTTATTCTGTCAAGTCTGGCTACAAGCTATCCATGGAGAATGAATTGCGTGATTTTCCCTCTTCCTCTAATTTGTCCCTGTCCAAGAAAATCTGGAAAGGAATTTGGAGAATCCGGACTCCTAATAGAGTGAAAACGCTTCTTTGGCGTGCTGGTTTGGATGCTTTGCCCACTCGAGTAAATCTCAGGAAGAGAAGAATTTTGTCTGATGATTCCTGTCCTCACTGCAACCTTGCTGGTGAATCATCCTTTCATGCATTGTGGTCTTGCTCTTGCTTGGTTCCAATTTGGCTGGCTAACTTTGGTTGGTTAATGAAGGAGGCTGCGAACTGCACCTCAATGCTTGATATCATCCAAATTTGCCAGGAAAAAAGCAACCTCCTGGATCTCTTTGCAATGACTGCTTCGTTAATCTGGACTCGTCGGAACCAACTCCGCATGGGTGAAAAAGTTATCCCATTGAATAGTTTAAGCTTGGTGGCAATGGACAACCTCAGTGAGTTCCAGCTCTCGTCGTCTCCTCCCAAATGTGCTTCACACTCAGTCGGCCCTCCCAAGTGGTCTCCTCCACCGTTGGGTTGGCTTAAAGTCAACTTTGATGGCGCCCTTTTCTCTTCCAAAAATCTGGCAGGTTTGGGCGCTATTATCCGAAACGACAAAGGTCTTGTTATGGTTGCCTATTCACAACCGATTCCATTGCCTACTTCTGTAGAGACAGTGGAAGTGTTGGCAGCGCGCAATGCAGTTCGTTTGGCGAAGGACCTGAATTTTGCTCAGGTGATCTTCGAAGGAGATGCGGAAGTAATTATCAAAGCCATAAACAATGGAGGTTTGTCATCTTCAAGCTTCGGACATATCATTAGTGACATAAAACTCCTATCCTCAGCCTTCCACAAAGTATCCTTCCTCCATACTCGTCGACAAGGGAATAGAGTTGCTCATGGCTTGGCTAGAATGGCATGTAATTTTTCTTCCAGTCAAGTCTGGATGGAGGATGTTCCTCCAGACTTATTACATGTATATTTCTCTGATTTTCCTTAATGAAGTTCTTCCCCCTGCTTCTTGGGGTGGATTCTCAAAAAAAAAAAGATTTTACTAATGTGCACACAATAATTAACTATTTTTAAGAATAAATTTTTCACAAATTAAAAAATATTAATAATTTTTTTAATTTTTGAAAAAATATTTTCAAAAATAAATTACTCATTAATCAAACTCTTTTTATTTTTAGTATATATATATATATATATATATTCGTTAAGTGGAAATGGGCATTTTTAATCCCACTCAAGCCTAGAACTCACCGTCACAGCTTTAATTGTTGGTTCTTCCCTTCCCGATCTATATAAATGGATGCTACGATTTATAGCAATTGAGCAAAGAAAAACAACTTTTACCTGACTCTCCTCTCTGACTCTCTAGACTCTAGAGAACAGCAAAGAGAAAAAGCTCTCCTCTCACTGAAGATTATGGACAACAACAACAACGACAATAAATTTACTTGCTGCCATTGTCACCGGATGTTCTTTAACAACTTGAATGATTTCCATGACCATAACGTGGCCGCACATGCATATTATCATGTCGAATGTAACCTTTGTCAAAATGTGTTCTCCAATAGCACTGAACTACAAACACACAGACAACAACCCCCACCTCCACCTCCAACCCCCAGCCCCACAACAACAACAAGAAGCAGCCCATCCACAGGGTATGTGATCATTTTCTTATTTTTGATGCGTTTCATTTTCTGTTTGGGTTAGGAAAATACTTACATAGTCTATGAGCTCTCACATAGGGGGTAGGCTCCCTACCGACTCCAGACGGTGACCTCGCCGAAATGTTTAGCCACAAATCGCCCTATCCCTCTCTTCCTACTGCAGCAGCCTCTCAAGCTCCCTCTTCATCTCGGCCTCCATCCCCAGGAATTTTAGGGACTAGGTTTTTTTTTTTTTTTTTTTGAGTCTTTCACCTGTTTCTGAGTACTGATGCTTTTATGGTCAAACCAAACCTTCTTTGCCCCGATTTGTTTCGTTTTGCTTTCTCCTTTCTGTTCAAGAATTGTCCCTTTTTTTTTTGGCCTGGATGGAACTGTAAATATCTTTGAATGTTTAGTTCTTTTACCGATCTGTGGGTTTAAACTTTAAACATCTTGTAATTAAGTAATACTACATTTCTGTAGTTTAATATTTGGTTTGCTGGCTATCTCATGTGGAATGTTGTCTTTAGAGTGAAACAAAGCATTTGGATTTACAAATCTAGACCTGATTAGAAAATTCCTTTTTTTTTGGTTACCCGTTCTACACAAATTTTCATAATTAATAAACCATAGCTATCTTTTTTATCACCAAAAAAAAAAAAAAAAAAAAAGTTCTAGCCAATCCTATTAGATTGAATTAAGCGGACCTACCCTCTTGCTTAATGTTGGAATTACTTGCTGTTGCTGAGGCTGAAGTTGATGTGATTTAGACGTTTCTATTTTCTTTTCTTTTTTGAGTAGGCACTGAACGTGTTTGTTAAAATGCTTCATAGAGACGGGTTACAGATGTGCCTGCATATGCACATTAACGCTCTTGAAGTTGAATTGGATGCTAAAGTTATTTCTGATTTGATGAACAGTACTGGAAGCCCGAACGCTACTAACTATGCTATTGTGGCTGATTGCAGGGCATTGATTTCCCAAATCCCCCAAGTGAAGGTGATTCATTGCTTTCAGGAAGGCAACCGCTGTGCTGATGGCCTTGCTAGATTAGGATGCTCTTTATCTTCTAATATCACCCCCCCCCCCCCCCCCCCCCCCCCCAACATCCTTGATGCTTTTATGTCAGACTTGTATGGACTATCTCAGATCAGGCTTTGTCCTGCTTCTGATGTTACTTCTCCTTAGTTGAATGCATTGTCCAGTTTACCCAAAAAAAAAAAAAGGGATAATTACACTTTACCAACCTGTGGTTTGCCTCTAATTCTATGTGCCTACCCGTGGTTTCAATTTTGACACTTTACCCACCTGAGGTTCAGTCCGTTATTGCTCCGTAACCCACCTCCCTGTCTGCCGTTACTCTAACACGTAAACTCATAAAAAAAGAACCTAAAACAGATCAAACACTGAAGAACGAAGAACACATCAAATTACTGAAGAATGACAGTACTCAAATATTTTCTTTTCCAACATTTCTCGTACACACAAATTCAACTAAATACAAAAAATTTCATCCCAAACATCTCCCAATCTAGTAAATCAAAACCCAACCAAATCAATAATAAAACATCTAAATCCACTATATACAAAAGCAATCAATAAGCGTGCAACGTACAGAAAACAATTCATTTTTTTTTCATCTGGGTTCTCACGCTCATTTTTTCTTTGCATTAAGCTTTTCTACTGGGTTCGGTTCTTTCATTTTCTACTTTTCTACTGGGTTCTTTCATTTTCTACTGGGTTCGGTTCTTTCGTTCTTTCATTTTCTACTGGGTTCTATCCGATGGGTTTCATTTTCTACAACATTCTCTTTCTCATCTCATGGGTTTCATCTGATTTCCTTCGTTCTCGCATCCGTCTCGGTCTCAGCCTCCGTCTCGGCGGTTTGTAACAGATCCAAGAAGAGGGCCGGCGGTGGTTTAGAGAGAATGGAGCTCGATCTCGGCCTCCGTCTCGGCCAAAATGGAGCTCGATCTCAGCCTTCGCCCCGGTCTCAGCCTCCGTCTCGGCCAAAATGGAGCTCAATCTCGGTCTTTGCCCCGGTCTCGGCCTCCGTCTCGGCCAAAATGAAGCTCGATCTCGGCCTCCGCCCGATCCGTTAATGATTGCGAAATCCTTCTTCCTCTTTTTTTTTTTAATTAACGATGGTGGTAGTGGGTTTGTTGACTGATCGGTGGGTTTGGTGACTGATCGGTGGGGTGGATCTTTTGTTTGGTCGGCGGGGTGGTGGGGTGGTGGTGGTTTGATTGTGTTGGTTAGTGGTGGTGGGATCTGGGTTTGATCTGGGTTTGATTGTGTTTTCTGGGTTTGATCTGGACATGATTAGTTATACATTTTTCATTTTTGCCTCAATGTTGTTGTTGTGTTTTGCCTCAAGGAATGCTGTGAACCTTTGCATAAAAGAATAATACAAAGAATGCTAGAAAAGTTGCCAAGTTCTGAATTCTTGGAATCTTCTTGCAAATTTATGCTCCAAACTTATGTTTGAAAACCAATTTTCCTTGCTATTGTTAGTGGCTCTTGAAAACAATTCAAAGATGAAATCATTGCATTATTTACTAAACATCAGAATACAAAATTTAATAAGAATACAAAATCTGTTGGGTCAAGCACCAAATTTTTGGAGTAGCTCACTCAGTACTGGTTTACATACTTTCTCCTACTGATTTGACAGCAAAACCCAGTAATACAAAATCTGCCAATATACATTAATTAAACCACAAGAAGTGTCTGTCCAAATGAAAACCCAGATGATTTTCGGTCTAATAAATAAGGTGGTGGGTAGCATTGTAGCATCTAAGCTCTCAAGTGGGTGAGCAAACGTGGATGAGAGTGTTTTGCTGGAGAGGAGTGTTTGATCTATTTTGTGTTTTGATTTTGAAAGAAAACGTGTTAGAGTAACGGCAGACAGGGAGGTGGGTTACGGAGCAATAACGGACTGAACCTCAGGTGGGTAAAGTGTCAAAATTGAAACCACGGGTAGGCACATAGAATTAGAGGCAAACCACAGGTGGGTAAAGTGTAATTATCCCAAAAAAAAAAAATGCTTCATAGAGTTTTAGTTATCTACTGAATGGGTGAACACTTTTCCATTGTTTTCTCTTTTTATTGTTCCCCTTTTCTTTTTTTGTAGTTGCAATTTTGAACCTTTTTTGTTTGGTTTTGGAAATGAAAGAGTGAAGTTTCATGCCTCTTTGAACTCATGTTCTTTTAAAACAGTAGTGTTAGGAATTTTGTTTTGCTTCTTACACAGTTTCATTTCAAGTAGAAGGTATGTTTAATAGGCCTAATTCTATATTGAAATCATGTAGTCATTGTACAATGTTTAGCACTTTGGTTGCCTTTTTCTTAATTTCATAAGTTTTTATAAGCTATATTAATTTTTAACTAAACTCTTAGTGTTGGATTATACTTGGCTAAGATGTCATGAATGTTCTTGTATTTTATGCTTACTATGGAACAACTTTTAAATCTTTTTGCTCAAAATATACAGTAAGCTTTGGATGGGTTTTTATAGTTCTAGAAACGACTAGTGCTGAGAATACTATGGGAAATCAACTTGGGAATAAGAAGCTGCAATTCCAAAGACAGTTGCTGCAATTTGAGTGCAATGAACTAGCATCTTGAAATTGTGAGCGAAAATGAATTTGAGTGTTAATTTTCTGGTTCCATCTTTATTAATTTGTTTCCCTTTAAATAGCATACATGATACAACTTATGATAAGCACCTAACTCATAACATAAACTTGATAACAACTAGCAAACAACCCAATCCTATCCTCTGCACTTCAGAAAGTCTAGGAAACAAGCTATTAATAATTTCTCTCTAACTAACTAATCCTTCTGGCTAAGGAGACCAACCAGCCTTCAATCTTGAACTTCATCACTTATCCATCTCATCCAACGTCGATAATAGCAGCTCTTTCACGTTCAACTAGCTAATGTTTTAAGTGAAATAACAGTAGTTTAATTGCTGATTTGGAAAAAAACAAATACAAGTCAATAGGATGACATGTCACTTAACACCCAAAACTAACGAAGTGTGTTTTTAAGCTAATGGAATCAAATTTCAGGGTGTAAAATCCAAGCAATTCTAAATTTTAGGATATACTTTAAATTTAGCCTATAACCAAAGTACAACTACAATATTTTTTTGTAAAAATATTGTAAAATAATTTATAGTCACAGCTTTACTCTTGAAATAAATTTTAGAACATTCTTTTAAAAAAATATCAGACCGTAGAGAGAACAAAAACTTAGAGTCTGTTTGGATATTATTTATTTTGCTGAAAACTGAAAACATTATAACAAAATAAATTTTAAATGTGTGAATAGTTTCGTGGGACTCATTTTTAATAAAAAAATTGTTAAAAAAAGAGGTTTATGAGTTTCGTAAATAGTGCACGAAACTCACTGATAAACACATTTTAGCGGAGGTGACAGCTTGTCAAAGAGGTAATGGGTGCACAGAACTCACTAACAGACAACATTCCATGTGATGGAGTGCTAAAAAAAAAAAAAAAAAAAAAAAAAAACCGTAAACGCACAAGTAGAGGAGACGCGCGAACCCACTGACAGGCAATATCCCATGTGATGGAGCGCTTTTAAAAAGAAAAAAAAGAAAAAAGAAATAAGGAAAACGCAATCGCATAGGTAGAGGAAACGCAATCCAAATGCATACTAACAACTGAATCGATAAATGACACCTAGAAAGAAAACCCACCAAGCTGAAACACAAATCAAACCCAATTTTCCTTTTTTAAAAAAAAAAAAAAAAATCCTAGCATCAAAATTCCATGAACTTCATACTCAACACAAGAAATGGAGAAACAGAGATTAGAATATCGGGAAACTTGTAGAGCTTGACTGAGTGATTGATGGATCTAGAAGTGAGGCAAGTGGAGTTGGGGCTAATGGCGACGGCGAGCAAACCCACAGCAAACAAAACCCAGACCCACGGCGAGCAAACCCACGACAAACCAACAGCAAGCAAACGACGAGCAAAATACATGCAAACGACGAGCAAACCGAAAACCACCAACCCAGATCGCAACCACCAACACACAAGACCAACACACCGAAACCCAGATCGCAAACCGAAAATCACCAACCCAATTACCACCCAAATTGGCTAGCCACCACCATTGAAACCCAAATCGCAACCCACTGACCAAAATCTCAACCCACCGGCCAAAATCTTAACCCACTACACCTAAATCACAAGACCCACCACTGATCCACAGCCCCTCCAATCCACTGCCAAAAAATCGAGAGAGAGAGTCCAAGAAAGAATAAAGAAGAAAGAATAGTGAGAGAAGAAGGTAATTGATTTTCTGGGTTGTGGGCTGATGACGGATGTTCTTGGGTTTTATTTGATTCAATGGGTTTAATTTTGAATTTGTGTTCTTGGGTTTGATTTTCTAATGCATTTTTATGTTTTAAATTTTGTTTTTATGTTTTTTAATTTTGTTAAAATTAATAAATCAATTTTTTAAATTTATATGCTGATGTGTCATGGGTGATGTGGCATTTTTATAATATTTTAATTGCTCCGGCTGCCACCTCAGTTATTTCCGTCGGTTGACTGACGAAAAGGACTAAAATGAAATGCGTTAATTGGTTTAGGGACTAAAAGTGGAAAAAATAAAATGTAGGGACTAAAATGGAAAAACATCAAAATGTAAGGACTAAAAGTGCATTTACGCCAAAAAAAATAAAAACTTTTAATTTAAATCAACTTTTACTCAAATCACCCGTCCAACTTTTTATCCCCTAGCAAAAAAAATTCTCTCAAGGCCAAAGCCAAAGCCAAGTCTGTTTCTCGCGCTCTTAATCAGAAAAATGGCAAAGGTAGGGTCTCCAAGTCTCATGTTTCTTTTTCTTCCTGTGTTCTTCCGATGGCCGAGGAGGCGGGCCTTATCATGCCCCCCACCTCGCCATGAGGGCTCTAGCTTGGAACTGTCGGGGTGCTGGTAGATCCTCGACAGTTAGGGCCCTAAAGGAGCTAATTCGTGAGTCAAATCCGGATTTAGTTTTCCTTTCAGAAACTAAAGTAAAATCTCCAAGAATAGCTAATATTAGTAATAGATTAAATTTTTCTCAGTTTCAATGTGTGGAGGCTAGTGGTAAGTCTGGGGGTCTTGCTCTTTTATGGAGAAAAGGTGTGGATTTAGAAGTTGTTTATTCTGATAAAAATATGTTTGCTGCTCTGGTTTATTCGGATCCCCCTGGGTCTCCGTGGATTTTGTTTGCCATTTATGGGCCTTATAGGAAGGGGAAAAGGAAAGTTTTTTGGGAAATGCTTGGAAATATGATGAAATCTTTCTTAGGGCCCTGGGCTGTGATTGGGGACCTAAATTGTATTAAACGCTCTGAAGAGAAACGTGGGGGTCGTGCAGTCTCTGAATGCTCTGTGAATTGTCTTAAGGATTTTATGTCTAATACAGGGGCAATAGATTTGGGCTTCAATGGCCCTTCCTTTACTTGGTCCAATAGAAGAGAAGGTTTAGCAAATATTAAGGAGAGGCTGGATCAGTGCTTATGTGATCAGGAATGGCAATCTCTCTTCCCTAAGGCTGGAGTCAGGCATCTATGTAATGCAAACTCTGACCACAACCCAATTTTTCTGGACACTCACTTGGAGCCTGATAATCCTCTCCGTCCCTTTCGTTTTGAAGCAATGTGGACCAAGTGCCTGGGTGTAAGAGCACTACATGTACATGCACCATCCCTTTGGCCAGTCTCGATGTCCTTTTGGCAACCACAGGCCTGTAATAGGACACCCATAGCTTCTGCATTGTTGAGAGCGTTTGTTCTTTGAAGGAAATTCAGAGCTTCAGTGAGGTTCCGAGACTTACAGAGCTTGTTTATTTCTTGGAGTAAAGGGTTGCTTTTTTTGTTGTGGGTTTTGGTGGAGTGTGGCATTAGTCTAACAATGTTAATTATATATTTTACCCGTCATCGCATCGCTCTACAAGACTAAAAGCGCCTGGGTGTAAGAGCGGAAGTTTAATTTTGATTAAAAAATAGAGTAGAATTTCTACCATGTAAAAAAAAAAAACTATATATTTTACCCAATAAAAAATAAGATTAAAAAAAAGTGTAAATGCACTTTTGGTCTTAATATTTTGGGTCAATTTGTATTTTGGTCCCAAAATTGATTTCGTTCTTATTATCGTTCCTATTTTTAAAAATTGTTTCTATTTTAATCATTGCCGTTAGTCAAGTAACAAAACCCTATTACGTGGCAGACGGAGTGCCCTGGTTGTTGACATGGTACTGACGTGGCACTGACATGACATTAAAATATTATTAAAAAAATTATTTAGCATTTTTCAATGCCACATCAGCATTTTAATTTTTTACTTTCATATTATTATTATTATTATTATTTTTGGCCTTAAATCTAATATTATTATTATTTTTACTTTCATTATTTTTTTCCGTAAGAACATAACAACCTGTTCTTCATGTTCTTCCTAAATTCAAGAAATAAACCCAGCAACCAATCCAATCTCTAGCAAACCCAAATCCAAATCCAGCAACCAAATCAAATCTCCATCAAATCCAGATTGACAAGAAATAAAACCCAGAATCAAGAGCAAACCTAGGACAAGAGCAAACCCAGAACAAATGCAAACCCAGAACAGTGCAGGTGAACCCAAAACTGTTCTTCATGTTCTTCAGAAAAGAAGATGAAAACTTGCCCAGAAAATTAAAATAATCAATTTTTTTTCTTTTATTGATTTTCTTAGCAAATAATCAAACCCATGAACCCAGAAAAATCATCAACAATTCGAAAAACAGAAAAATCAAACTTCACGTTCTCACAGTCAAACCCACCGATTAGTCAACAAACCCACGCCCACTAAGTCACCAAACCCACCTCCACCATCGTTGATCAAACAAGAGAGAGGAAGAGGGATTCAGGTTTAGAGTGAGGAAAAAAGATGGAGATTGAACAAAGAAAGAAGCAAAAGAATGATACAAACACAAACAAGCAAAAGTCGGAGATTGCATGCTGTGCCCATGTTGCTGATCTCTTCTGCCTCTTCTTCTTCTTTTTTCTCAAGCCGATCTCCTCTTCTAATTCTTTTGGGCCGATCTTCTTCCCTCTTCTTTTTCTCAGCCGTGGTTTGGGATATTTTTCAACCAACCCAATCTGAGAGCAAGTCGTCTCAGATTGAGAGAGACAGAGACTAAGAGAGACAAATGCCACACAAACACACAAACTAATTTGGGTTTTTTAGCACTATAAATACGCATCTCTGGCTGATGTCGTTTGGGATATGTATTAATTTATTTTTGTTTTGATTTTACTTTTTTGGTTTATCTTAAAAGAAAGAAGAAAATGAAATAGATACAAATACAAACACAAACACAAAAACGCCAACATAGAGCGTGAATAGTGTTAATTTAGTGTTTGTTTCTTAAAAAAGTTCAAGAAAAATTGAAATAATTGCTCTAAATTTTTTTTTCTCAATCTTTAAAACTTTTTTTTTATTTTAAATTGAATTTTTTTATTAGAAATTAAAAAAAAAATTAAAATGCTGACGTGGCATTGAAAAATGCCAAATAAATTTTTTTAATAATATTTTAATGTCATGTCAGTGCCACGTCAGCGTCATGTCAGCAACCAGGGCACTCCGTCAGCCACGCAATAGGGTTCCATTACGCAATAGGGTTCACATGACCCACAAACCTCTTTTTTCACCAAAACTTTCATTAAAAATGAGTCTCACTATTCACATATTTAAAAATTATTTTACTACAGTGTTTTCAGTTTTTAGCAAAATAAGCGGTATCCAAACGAACCCTAAATTTGACTAAAAACTCACTAGGCTCATGTGAATGCTCTTGAGACTTGGACTTAAACAAGCTTCTTCTTAAGCCAAACTCGTTCTATTCTTGGTTCATTTACAACCCTATTTGCCGTATTTTGATTTGCCGTGTTTTGATAGAGACGTATTTACATTTTTATCCTTAAAAAAAGTTATATGGCCTACAGAGTGTGAGTGGCTATTTGGTCTCTTAGCTCTCAGTTGCTGAGCCTGGGATTACCTGCATGTGTTTGTCCAGATGATTAAGATTTAAGGGGGCATTTTGTGTTGTCTCTCGTATTACGGATCTACAGAGGACACGTAATCTCTTTCAATGAATTTCTAATTTTATGCATTCTAGGTTGAAGTAATTGAGATTGCTTTTGTAATTTTTGTGCTTTCAAATAGGTTTTTAAGATTTTCGTTATTGGTCTGATCCAAATCAATTTCATGACTCGATTATGAAATGTATGCAATATTCTTTATTTGTGGAAGGAATTGTGTGTATTGTATAGTCTGTATGTAGTTATTTTAATGGAAATTTGGGGAAAAATTAGTCTTTTTTTTCTTCTTGGATCCACTTTATCTACAAAATCAATGTCAAGCTATACAAAAAAAGTAACGCGGAATATTATAATGTGTAATATACACTTTTCTTATTCCAGCTTATTCTAACTATCATGCTGCAACTTCAAAATTTTAAAGATTTTAAGGATTTTATTCACAAAGAGCTATTCATATCTTTCAAGGAATTTAGAAGAGCTATTTAAAATGATTTATTGACTATGATTAAATACTCTCATAATAGTTAAACATTAAAATCTTATAGGTAACTAGTAGATGGTCTAAACTGTCCAGTACTCATGGTAACTCTGAAATTCTTTCAAACACATGCTTGGCCTAATACCAAATGAAACAAAAAATAGAAAAGACAAGTATTTAATGAAAGTTTGTTTGATAGTTTTTCTGCTCTCGTTAGACACTTGCTCAATCGAGGGCTGGACAAGATTATGCAGAATTGCGTTTTCTATAGAATTTATTACCAAGTGTCATACCCAAATCCAAACCAGGATTCAGAGTCAAACCGACTTGCTAATATTAAGCCTGTACATCATATTAACACAAACCAATTAACTGTGTATAAAAAATTTTCTTTTCCTGTTACTAGTCTTTTACTCATGCTTATCAAGTAATTCTATTTATCATCTAGAAGATATGGACGATTTGCCCATCTACAGGAAGTGACGAATCAGAGCATCTAGAATACCATAAAATGTAATACATAATGATTAGGTAACCTCAATATACATAGCACAACAGAATTTATTTTTACATAGCCATCGTTAAAATTGTTCCATCTCCCACTACCATACATCATAACTATCTAGGTACTCAGTGTCTTAAAATACAATAACATTTCCATCATGACTCCTACATAAACTCATCTACTGCTGAGACTTTGAGATGCAAAAGGAAAATACCTGCTCGCTGAAAATGTTAAGGGTGAGCATACCACTTGCTTAGTAAGGGAGGCGTGAAATGAGCATATACTTAACCTGCATGATAGAAAAAGTATTGTTAACATGTGGTTACGACTTCCTCATAAACAGTTTCAAGAGTTTGCATAAACACGTATAACATTCTCGAAAATGTAAAGCATATATCAATCTCATTCTGGAAACATCAACATAGATCACATGCTTATAAAATAAGGTAACATCTTTAGAAAACATTTCTGTAAAACATGACTGTGATCATTAGCTTGGAAAGCATCATCAATTCAACATATAACTAGGGTTCCATACACCATTCATGAGAATCATAACTTCCATACAGAAAATGCCAGTGCAGATCATAACCGCACATAAATTGTGAAACTCATGAATCTAAAGCTAAAACTATCATAGTGTCAAACATATTAAAGATATACTGGATCATAATCATTTAAATCATTTTCATAAACTTAACTACCTGGCCATTAGGGCCAGCCATTTATCTGGTTATGCATCCCCCAGGTACAAACATCAGGGTACGGTTCATCTGACTGTGTCAGGTACTCCTCAGCCTATGCCGAGTACAATGTTACACCGACTTAATCCACAATAGTATATCCTTTCGTATGAAATTCATTTTCTTTCTAAAAACATTCTTTTCTTAAAACACATTTGTTTCCATAATAATAATTTCCTTGAAAAATCCATTAGTCTCAAACAGAGGTTATAAACATCTTGCATATCCACATGATTTGCTCATTATCTCACTATAAAACTTATGTATAGTTTGACAAAAAAACACGCTTAATTTCAATGAAACATAAGCATAATCATGTTTATCAAAAAGCTTTTAAAACACATGTTTACAAAAATATGGGCTGCTAGACCTTCATATCACAATCCCTTACCTCAACGCAAATGCTTTTGCTTGTAGTGGAGTCCCCTACTGGTCTTGTCCTGCCCCTAAATAAAAAACAGCCACTTTCATTATTAAGCACACTATTCAACTCATGGAGTGTTATAATCCATAATTTCGTTACTTACACCCTCAAGTTCCTATACCTATTAATTCTTCACCCTAACTAGGCCCCTGTGAATTCCTACAACTATCCCAAATGCAACCAAACACTCAAACATGCAATTACCAGTTTAAAACATCAAAACACACAAAACTGAGTACTAATCATAAAAAACTATAGTTGCAGGGCTTATAATTTTTCCTTTGTGTACTAAACAGTAGAACTAAGTTACATGAACATCGAGATAGAATTGCAATTTAGTGTATCATCAATGTCACTTAGTGCTAATAAAAGCACAAATTTTACTAACCCTTTGTTGGCCTGATCTCGATCCCTTCAACAATGAGGCCAGTCTTCGTCACGTTACCAGCTTCTATCTCCATAAGTTTAATCTGCAGTTCGTCATCTTCTCCTCCCACATTGAAAAATTGACCCAACTCAATCTCTAACCATCCATCTTCTCTCTGCTGCTGCTGTGGCGGTATAATCTGGTCTTGCTGGTTTGGCTCCATGACAAACAGGCCCAATCGAACAGTTTGTTCATAAACTTCACCTCCAACAGTTCCCACTGAAGCCGTGAAAGGAGGGCCATCAAATCCATGGGCTCCGCTCCTGAACTTGTACACAAGGTAAGCGGCATAGCGTGTTTTGGGAGACAGAATGGAAGTACTCATCTTACCGCTGATGTCAAACCACCACACATGATCAAGTTCCGCTACCTTTGGGAACCTGTTTGATTTTTACATGTACACAGTTAAGAACTAGATGAAAAAAAAAAAAAAAGTCTAAATTTAAAAATAATAAATAAATAAAGGAGTACTAATATATAATAGGCACAGACCTGGATTCTTCAGGTAGAGAAATCCATCTCCAATACTGAGGAGTGGCACCCCATACAATGGACATTTCCCTTGCAGGAAGAAGGTAACATTTCTTACCACTCGATTTGTCCAAGAAAAAGCTCTGCTAGAAAGAAACAAAGAAGATCAGTACAGATCTGGCCACAAGCATACATACAACCAAATCTTTCATATTTTGAACATCGAGATAGAAGCTCCTTTTGTGTGTGTGTGTGTTTCTATTCGCAGATGGCGCTATAACTAAATTCATTCAAGAACTGACCCCTTTGCTTCTTTTCATTCAGCAAATTCAGAAACAGAATTAAGTGTTGTAGAAGTGGAAAACTAGGATGACAGTTTATAACATAGTAAATTAATTATTAAGGGATAGTAGCACCTTTTTAGAGTCGTCAATTAGTATGGGCTTATCGGAGAGACTCAGGTAGATCTGTTTCTTAGAAGATAAATTCAAGGATTCCGATGATGATGATCGAGCAATGATGGTCTGATAATCGGACGGCAAGAACCTCTCCCAGACAGCGTCGGACTCGGCAGCCGCACGGAATATGGGCGAAACCGCACGGAATATGGCTTGATTCATTGACTAATAACATGTGTGAATCATTCAACTCAGTTATTTTAGATTCTAGAGAGAAGCCAGTCATTCATTTGGTTGAAGATTTAAGGTTGTATCTAATGAGAAAATTCCAATCATGCAAGGATCAGATGATGAAATCTGAAGATGAGTTGTGTAAAGTAACTAGAAAGAAGTTAGAGAAGAACATAAATGCTAGTGGTAATTGGATGTCAACATGGGCTGGAGATGACAAGTTTGAGGTGCATTGTGGTGCAATGCAATTTATTGTTGACTTGGCAGATAAATCTTGCACTTGTAGGAGGTGGGACTTGACTGGAGTGCCTTGTTGTCATGCAATTAGTTGCATTTTTTACAAAAAAAGCCTGTGGAGCCCTATGTCAACCAGTGCCTTAAGATGCAAACTTATGCAGCATGTTATGAGCCAATGGTCATGCCTATGAATGGGCCAGATATGTGGGAAGATACTGGGTTTGAACCTGTGGGACCTCCACGTAAATAGAGACCTCCAAGTAGGCCTAAGAAGCGTAGAAAGAGAGATGCTGATGAGCAAAGGCCACAATCTTCAAAACTGAGAAGGCGTCTAGTTATGAAGTGTCAATATTGTAAAGAGGTTGGTCATAACAAGAGGACATGCAAAGGAAAAGTTGGTGGCAATCAAAGGCAGCCTACTAGTCAACAACAGAGTAATTTCACACAGCCTACTATGGTATAATTTTAATTACTACATAAAAGTGATATTTGCCATTCTTACTATCTTTAAAAAAAATTCAAACTATGATATACTGTGATATTTGTCTTTTATTGCTTTGATAGGGTGAGGGTGCAAGTGCAGGTGCAAGTGCTAGTGTTGGTGTTGGTACTGGTGCTGGTGCAAGCACAAATGCACATGCAAGTGCATGTGAAAATCAGCCTTTACAGTCAATAATACCACCACATTCAGCAACAAGTGCGCAAACACATTCGGAAGGTGGTGCAAATGCACAATCAATTGCAAATGCTTTAGCCACAACATCTACCAATGCTGAAAATGGTCAGTCAGATCCACTACCACGAGGTAAAAAGCCGAAGAAGCCTAGGAGAAAAGCAATTGATACACCTTGGGGCAAAATAAAGCCTTGGGTCAGCAATGTACCACTTCCAGAAATATGGGGTCCACCACCTTCATGGAAAGGAAACACTTCTATAACCAAAGAAACATTGATGGTTGCTAGTCAAACGGCAAGGTATAGGGAGACATTCAACATACTTGGCAGTCAGGAATCAGTTGATGCACCACCATCATTTAGGAGAGAAAGTGAGAATGGAAAGAAAGGAAGTTGTGGCTAATCATGGAATATGTTCATTTTGTAGACATGTTGGAATTTTATTTATTTTCAGTTATGTTCTACTATGGATCACCCAAGGTTTTTTTTTTTGTCATTTATATTTTCTTTATTGTATTTGCAATTTGGTACTTCTTAATGCCAAAAGATATGGATGATTGCCAACAAGTTTGAATGGATGTTATTGTTTAGTGTCATTTTATGATACCCAGGTTTTTATATATCATGTCCATTATTTTCCTTATTGGACCTCATTTTCCTAATCATAGAGAAGGTACTCTACTTGTAATGGGTTCACAATCTTCCTATTGGTCCCCAATCCCTTCATTATATCAATAAAACTTCTTGCTGTCCACTATGTTACTGTCCACTATCCAGGTTATTTGTGACAAACCTATTCAATTCTTCAGCAGTGAGAAGATAAGTTGAGAAGATAAGTTCAGCATATATTACTTTCTATGCAGTACATAACAAGTTTAAAAAGTTATATATAAGGGAGAGTTCCAATTAGACAAAGCCTTCTTGTGGTACATGAGATATATTTGTTAGATGTGAAAAGTTTGTTGTCATTATCATGGTCATTATGATTACAATCAGTAAACTTCTTCATCCCACTACACAATTGTCCCACTTTATGAGATTGAATCTGATTCCTGAAATTCGAAATGGTTTAGTCCTTTCTTTATCCAACAAAATGATTCATTCTGATTGTGACATAGGTTTTATACAACAAAATCATTCTGCACTTAAGGGGAAAAAAATCCAATGAATTCATATGAAGAGCAATAATTTATTCAAACAATTGGGTATCAAGAAAATTTTATTTAAACGAAGAAAAGTTCAAACACATTGGTACACAAAACAAGATAAAAAAGAGAATACAACAAATCAAATCTATCTACAAAAGACCAAGAGGCCTCCTCTGATGCCAACTTTCTTTGCTCTGCCATAATAACAGGTAGGATCTGTAAATCTTCAAAAAAGAGCAGTAGCTTTACATAACTTCTTATTTTTGTTGACAGGTAGCTTTACATAACTTGTTAAGATCACTATTGCATTCCTTCCCTAGTTACTTTTTCTCATATAGCTTCAGAACAAAAATACTTCACTCCAACTAGTCAAAAGGATGACTACTTAAATCCAAAGCTCCTTAAGGCTAAATAAAGCTTCTCTCACAGCAAGCAAAATGATCGTTGTTTTATGAGATAAGTCTAGCTAAAGTCACTGCCGAGTAAAGAGGTCTGCCATTTCTTGCTTTACACAAAATACCACATCTGTCTTCCTTTGTTGCCCCTATATCCACGAGTATAGAATTGCTTGAAAATCTGGAAAAAAAAGTGTCATAAAAAGACCTTTAAGGACATTAAATTAAAGCAAAAGCAAATGAGTAGTTTTAACCAAAATTATGGCTGCACTACTACTTCAATTTACTTATCATGGAAGATATTGTGCTCTTACACACTGGTACTATCCTCCATATATATGTTGTCATTGATCAAAGACTAATAATAGCTAAGGTTCTTAGCTAGAAAATTTCAAACAACATTCCAAAGTATTAAAGAAAATCAAGAAATAAACATAATTATAACAAGAACAAATTGTTCCCAATATATTGCTCTTAAAATACTAGCACAAGGAAAATTAAGAATGAATATATCCTAAATAAGTAAGGGCTGTTCAGAATCAGAGGGTTACCTTAAGAGTTTTCACAAAAAAAATCAAATTGGAGAACTAGATATGGTGTATGAAATTGGGGCTCTCTATCTCCTTGTACCCAAAAATCTGTACAACTAAAAGGGAACGTTAAAGGTGAACGAAAAGGAAAACAAAAACATAAATTTGCCTAAAACTACACCAAAAGTCAATACCAGCTCAAACTGAACCTTCGCTTTCTGGTCCGTTCCAAACAAACAAGAGATAAAAGCCTACGAGGAAGATAATACCGAAAGAGAGAGATATTACCAGCAAATCGGCCACTCCATCGGCCCTCAGATCGGCGAATCCGTCAACCCTTAGATCCAGTCATTGCCGTCAGTCGTCACGTTTGGTATAATTTCTGGCCACCATAGTGCTTCATCTTTCTCTCTAGAGGACCAAACGTGAAGCAATCGTGACTGTGAGTTAGGGATTTTTGTTGTTTATTGAGGAAAGGGATTTTTTGTTGTTGTTGATAGACGTGAGTTAGGATTCCTCTTTTTTCTTTTCTTTTCTTTTTTTATTTATTTATTATTTATTATTATTTATTTATTTATTTTTTTTAATTATGCTGACATTTCATAAAATAAAATTACAAATGCTAACATGTTAGTCCAGGTGGTAATTGATGTGGCAACAAATATTTTTTAATTTTTTTTATTTAAGCCATTTGAAACATCAGACTTTTTCATCCAATAAATAACAGCAGGGATTAAATTAACATGACATTAAAAGGTTAGAGACCAACTTAACACAATTAAAAGGTTAGGGACTAAATTGAAATCTGGTGTAAAGGATAGGGACCATTTATGTAGTTTACCCTAAATTATTTTATAATATTTTTACAAATAAATGTTGTAGTCAATTTTTACTGGCTTTCATTTGGGTCTATTACTAACATCACTCTTTTTTATTTACCAATAACTATTCACCACATTAAGGGTGTGTTTGGATATCGTTTATTTTGCTGAAACTGAAAAATTATTGCTGAAAGTACTGTAGATAAATGTTAAAGTTAGTTGAAATAGTATAGCGGAGCCCATAAATAGTGTCAAAAAGTGCAATAGGGCCCCATAAATAGTAGAAAAATAAGCTAAATAGTAAGATAATTTTAATTTTTAATCCTAACTCAGAGGCACATTGTAAAAAAAATTATAACACTAACGCTTTACTTTATTTTAATACAAAGATGTTCATGTGTTGGATTTGGTCGTGTTGCCCACCAATATGTCACTTGACCCAATTGAGCCATCTTTATCAGGTCTTATAAACCCAAACATTTGGTGAAGACCTTGTCAAATTTAGCGAGATCTTTGTTGGATTTAGCAAGATCTGAACTGTGAAAAATGGTGACAAGGTGTACAAGGATGGACGACAACAAGGAATGGTGGGTTGGTCGGAGTCATTTCCTTTTTTAGAATCAAGACGAAGTTGTTTTATTGAAATAAAGCTAAGAAGCATTAGGAGTTACAAAAGATAAAACCTTAATGAGGAACATCTTCAAGCCAGACCTGAAGGTTCTCAACATCTCTAGCCTTTCTTGTCGTGGCGTGATTAACAATATTTCCACTTTGCTTAACATGACGAACAAATGTTACATTTTTCGAAGGGGGGAAAACCACCACTTGAATTGATATTAATTAGTTTGAGGGCTTTGCACTTACCATTGACTGCAAACTAAGTTTATATTTTATTTCTATTTTTTTTATAATTTGATAGCTAGAGGTGGAGGGATTTAAATCCTGGATGTCTCTCTTAAAGTCTAATGAGATGTCAACCAGTTTAACTACAAAACTCTTGGTGAGCCTAAATTGGACAACCCTACATCTAATACATGATTTTTTTTTTTTTTTGAAAGAAGGTGTTGGGAGCTTTTAATGAGATCAAAGCATCGATAATTTATTTTGGTAATTCTATATAGTATGACTTATTTGGTTTTTATCCAACTCAGGGCTGTCCAAACCCATCCAAAGACTTGACCCACCCGAAGAAACCGACTGGACCCAATTAGACACCGGCCAACCCAACTGCTCCGGTGGTTGGCGGTGGGCCTTTACCACTAGAAACCAACTCTGGCGGGTCAATTTTGGTTTCCCTCCCCCAAAACTCAAAAAACCCGAACTGACCGATGTACTAAGAATTTCCAACGGAAAATCTCTAAATTTCAACGAAAAATACCTAGATTTCAGCAAAAAACCCAGATTATGGTGAAAAATTCCTAGATCCCAGCGACAAAACCTAGATTTTGACAAGATATTAGGTAGATTTGGTGAGATTTTGTCTGGATCTAGTGAAATCTAATTGAATCTGGTGAGATCTCATAGAATCCGATGAGATTTTTGCTGGTTCTGGCGAAATCTCATCATTTTCTCGCCGTTTCCTGTCATTTTCTCAGAACTCTGATAATCTTGAACTGAGATGATGATTAAGGGGGGTCTCCTCTACCTTAATCTGGATTTAGGAATGTCGATCAAAGGGATCTCCTCTACTTCAATCTAGAATGGAATGATGATCAAAGGGATCTCCTCTACTTTGATAATCTGGAACTGAAATGATGATCAAAGGGATCTCCTTTACTTCGATCTGGCTTTGGAATGATGATCAAAGGGATCTCCTCTACTTTGATAATCTGGAATTGAGATAATGATAAAGGGGGTCTCCTTTACCTTGATCTAGCTATGGAATGATGATCAAAGGGATTTCCTCTACATTGATAATCTAGAACTGAAATGATGATCAAGGGGATCTCCTCTACCTCGATCTGGCTTTGGAATGATGATCAAAGGGATCTCCTCTACTTTGATAATTTGGAATTGAAATGACAATCAAGGGGATCTCCTCTACCTCGATCTGGATTTGCTTTCTACAAAAAGTTAAAATTTTAAATTAGACTTTAACTGATAGGGGCTTTATGGTTGTACCATTGCTAAGATGTGTGATTTTCATTTGCGCACTCTTGATTTGAATTTTGTCAAAAAAAAGTTTAATTAACAAAAGATTTTCCTTTTGAGAAACATTTGATCTTTGAAACTTGGAAGCTTTGAAATTCTTATTTCAAATTCTAAGACTTTGGAACTTAGAAATTTTTTATTTAAAATCTGAAATTTTGAGACTTAGAATTTTGATCATTAAATCTGAAGTTTGAAATTTTTTTTTTCTTTTTTGGGGGTTGACTCAGCTTTTGCTGGGTTAAAGAGTGTGGGGGCCGAAATTTTGGCCCCCCACTTCATTGTTTCTCTCTTTTTTCTTTTTAGCTTCATCTTCCATCAACTTCTCTTCCTCCATTGACACTATTCACCTTCTTCTTCCCCTTGATTTTTCTTCTTCATTTCACCATTTCTTCTCACAAAAAAAAAAAAAAAAAAAAACACTTTTCTAAGCTTCTCAACTCTTCGTCATCTATCTTTATCAATATTTCTTTAGATCTTTGTGTTTTGGGCATTTTCATCCCACACCTATTTTTGGTGAAACCCATTTTCTAAAACCCATTTTCTTTGCATTAAAAGGCTTCTTCCTCCCAGGGATCTTCTTTTCTAGCTTCTCATGGTAAGAAATATGATCCAACATTTGATTGGAATGATGGTTATGGGCTTCTTCAAGACCCTAGGACCTATGCTCCATATTGTCATGTGGACACCAAGGTGAATTTTTCTTTGGTTTCTTTGCTTGGGAAAATGTCGTTGCATGTTTCATTGAAAGTTTCATGGCGAGATATTGTTACTTTTGAAATTTTGGTGGCATTGTGTGATTGATCATGTTTGGAATGTTGGCTTTGGAGCATTCTTGAAGTGTGTTTTTTCTTTGATCATGGTGCAATTTGGGTAATGTTGGTGGCTTTTGGAATTTTGACAATGTAGGTAATTTGTGATGTTGTTGGATGAACTTTGGTTTGGATTTTGGGAGTATTGGCATTGTGAGAACTTTGTGTTTGACTTATATGAATGTGTTCATGATGTATGTGGGAAAACTTGTTGGCATGTGTAAACTTTGTTTTATGAACATGGCAAAATTTTGTGGTACGTGCATGGATATATTTATGGGTATTGGCAAACTTTGTGGGTATTGTGGAAAAATTTTGTTGGGTATGTGAGAATTTATTTATGCATGAAATTGTGGGAATTTTTTCTCGGACATGTAGAAATTTTCTTTTTGCATGGCTATGGAAAAATTTGGTGGCTGTATGGATATGTGATAAATTTGGTAGTGGTGACATTTTGGTGGGGCATTGATTTGATTTTGTGGTGGGGTATTGATTGCGAGGAATTTTTTTTTTTGGGTATGGAAATTTTTTGGTTATATATTTTGGGTTATGGAGATTAATGAGCTAAATTTTTATGTTGCAGAGCCTCAAGAGTCGAGGGAGTCTCCAAATGTTGAAAAGTGCATGGGCAGCATTGTCTCCCAGCATCAAAAACGTCATCAATGAAGCAGGCTTTGGCACCTTCTTCGAAGCTTTGTCAATTCATGAGACACATGAGTACAAGAATCTTCAGTTACATCTTGCCTTAGCAAAGCGCTTCTAGGACACTACCTGTACCTTCCATTTTTCGAACATTGGGGAGGTAATGTTGACACCTTATGACTTTTCTGTCATCACTGGTCTAAGGTTGGGTGTAAAAGAATTCTTGTCAATGATTCCCTTACTTCAATTGAGCTCAAGAAACTTCTAGGTGTAATGCCTTCAAGAATGAGGACTAACAATGTTCCTATGTCTTGGTTATGTGAGAGTATTCCCCTATGTGAGGCTGTGAAAAAGGGTGCTCGTATGTTCATGCTTCTTTTTATTGGGACTTTCTTGTGTTCAGATTTAGGCAGTACTGTGAATCTACGCTACTTGGGGAGCTTGAGAAAAAGTGAACAAATCCGGAATTATGACTAGGGCTGCATGGCCTATGCTACTCTGATGCATTTCAAGACCCAACTCTTTAGGCAGAGTCTTTCAAGCTTGGGTGGGGCTCCATTTGTTTGGCAGGTGAGGTTTGGTATTTATTGTGGTTATGTGTAGGTTGTGGAAATTATTTTGGCTATGTGGTAATGGTGTTGTGAATTTTTCAAGTTTGGATGTATGAGTATTTCGGGTTTGGTCCCGAGATCCGGGAAAAGGTTATTGGATTTTTTCCTAGATTTCTTCGTTGGTTGCCCAAACATCGCTTGTCTCCACCCTCTAGGCATTCTTTGGAGCTTTGGCGCTTGGTGATAGACATTCTGGCCATTGATGATGTGAGTTCTTTCTTTCTCCTTTTTAAATCCTTGGCACTTGGTTATGATCCAGTCTCTTCTCTTTCTGAGTTTCTTTGTAACTTTTCAGATGAACTTAAATCCTTGGGCTGGATGTGAAGTGTATGCTGAGTGTGAGCGGGCTCTAGAACTGAATAGCTGCCAAGTATTGTTTGAATGTGGGCATGGAAAGTACTGGTATCTTGGTGATTGGGTGCTACCCCAAGTTGAACATGTGTATCCTCCTGCCACAATTCCAGCTCATCCTTATCACAGTATTCAGTTGGCTGACTTTCTGGTTGATGAAGAGATTACTTGGGCTCGTGATGGCTATATTGTTATAGGAGCAAAAGGAAATTATTTTGAATTTATCCGGGATCATCTGCAAGGTTGCCTGGTTAGCAAAATGGTATTTTCCTTCCCTACTAAGATCAAAGTTCTGCCAATTCCTTTTCAATATTTCTGCTTGGTAACAATATTTGAATGTTGGATTTTCAGCCTCCATCTTCTGAGGGAAAGGAAGAGGAAGAGGTTCCCTCTCCTTACCATGCTAGTGGTTCTTCTAGTTCTTTCATAGAGACTTATCCTTATTTTCCAGCATGGCAGTATGATGTGATGAATCCTGATGGAACGTATAGTTCCATGCCTTTGACTAGGCTAGAGCATGTGCTAAATGTTCCTTGGCCCAATCTGGTGTGTTCTTGAATGTTCAGTTCTTTGTCCTTATTTCTTGAATGGATTCTAACTCGGTAGAGTTGTGCTTTAGGTTGATGTGGATCTTGTGGAAGAAAGCATATAGATGATTGGAGGCTTGCAGTCATTGGCTCGTACTCAATCCTCCCAATATGTGATCAATGATTCTAACTGGGTATACCATGTTGCTTTTTGAGTATCTTTGGCTTGAGGTTTTCTTGATAGTGTCTTTAACACTTGGTTTTGCTGACTTTTTAGGCACATTGAATGGAAACTCTTGACTCTACCAGGAGAGCTTTAGAGGAAAGGATCAGGAGCTTCGAACTTGAAAATCGTTAGTACGATCCTTGCTTTTTCGCAAGTCAGGAAGGAAATATTGAAGGTGGCTCCTCTAGAGGTGGATCAAGGAGATCCTCCCTTAGGTAGACTCAGAGTACTAATGATGCATGACTTGTATGTTTATTTTTCTTGCAAAACAAAAGGAAGTGTTCCTTAGACAATCTTGTATTATTTTCTATGTTTAGCTCTTTTTCCTTGGTATCACCTTGGATCATGTAGAAACTTTAACTAAGACAAGTTTAGAATTCACCTGATGAGATCTTGTACTATTAATTTAAACTTATCTTGCTTGGCTCTATTGGAATCTACACTTACTTGAATAAGGAGGAGCTGAATGCCCCTAGTTTAAAAGGAATGCATTGTTTTTGAAAATCTTGATTTAAAAAAAAAAAAAAAATGATGGTGGTTTTTTTTTTTTTGAAAAATGAGCCATGGGCGAATGCCCCTAGTATACAAAAGGATGCATAATTCTTGGAAATCTTTATGATGATTTTTTCTTCTCTCTCTCTCTCTCTCTCTCTCTCTCTTTTATTTTTTTTTTTTTTTTTTTTTTAAGAAAATGATGGTGGGATTTTTTTTTTTTTTTTTTTGAAAATGCATGAGGTGTGGGCGAATGCCCTAGTTTGGAACATAAATCCATGAGTCTTAAGAAAACTTGAGTTGATCACTTTTTGAGAACAATGATGCAAGTGATGATTTTTTGAAAACAAGTGTGTTAGACTTGTCAGAATGTCTCAGTTTGATTAAAAAAATATTTTTGCGTGTTAAACGATCTTAAAAAATTACATGAGAACATGAAATAGCATGGAATTGCAGGAGTGTAGGACCGAGAGGCTGCGTGCCACTTGGTAACTAAAGAGTGCCATTCAGCACTTTTAGAGTGCCGTTTGACACTTCTAGAGTGCCGAAATGCACTGAGCCACACCATGACACTCACGCTATGGTGGGCCGACTCCTCATGGTCTCCCAATGCGCGCTTTGCGTTTTCGCATTTTTTGAAAAACATTTACTTTGTTTGTGATCATGAAACTCTCTCCTAGTCAGCTACAAACTCTCTAAAACCTATTTCAAACCTGATTAGGAATTGATGCAACTTATTTAAACGAATTCTCCTGCGACAAATCTCTGCATAAAGGTTAGAAAAACAAAATAATCTCAAGCAAAAATCATCCAAACTCATTATATTCTTGGTTCATTTACAACCCTATTTGCCATATTTTGATAGAGACGTATTTACATTTTTATCCTTAAAAAAAGTTATATGGCCTACAGAGTGTGAGAGGCAATTTGGTCTCTTCGCTCTTAGTTGCTGAGCGTGGGATTACTTGCATGCGCGTTTGTCCAGATGATTAAGGGGGCATTTTGTGTTGTCTTTCGTATTACGGATTTACAGAGGACATGTAATCTCTTTCAATGAATTTCTAATTTTATGCATTCTAGATTGAAGTAACTGAGATTGCTTTTGTAATTTTTGTGCTTTCAAATAGGATTTAAGATTTTCGTTATATGTCTGATCCAAATCAATTTCATGACTCGATTATGAAATGTATGCAATATTCTTTATTTGTGGAAGGAATTGTGTGTATTGTATAGTCTGTATGTAGTTATTTTAATGGAAATTTGGGGAAAAATTAGTCTTTTTTTTCTTCTTCGATCCACTTTATCTACAAAATCAATGTCAAGCTATACAAAAAAAGTAATGCGGAATATTATAATGTGTAATATACACTTTTCTTATTCCAGCTTGTTCTAACTATCATGCTGCAACTTCAAATTTTTAAAGATTTTAAGGATTTTATTCATAAAGAGCTATCCATATCTTTCAAGGAATTTAGAAGAGCTATTTAAAATGATTTATTGACTATGATTAGATACTCTCGTAATAGTTAAACATTAAAATCTTATAGGTAACTAGTAGATGGTCTAAACTGTCCAGTACTCATGGTAACTCTGAAATTCTTAAACACACGCTTGGCCTAATACCAAATGAAACAAAAAAATAGAAAAGGCAAGTATTTAATAAAAGTTTGTTTGATAGTTTTTCTGCTCTCGTTAGACTCAGCTAGGGCTGGACAAGATTATGCAGAATTGCGTTTTCTGTAGAATTTATTACCAAGTGTCATACCCAAATCCAAACCAGGATTCAGAGTCAAACCGAATTGCTAATATTATGCCTGTACTTGATATTAACACAAACCAATTAACTGTGTATAAAAAATTTTCTTTTCCTGTTACTAGTCTTTTACTAATGCTTATCAAGTAATTCTATTTATCATCTATAAGATATGGACGATTTTCCCATCTACAGGAAGTGACGAATCAGAGCATCTAGAATACCGTCAAATGTAATAACATAATGATAAGGTAACCTCAGTATACATAGCACAACAGAATTTATTTTTACACAGCCATCGTTAAAACTGTTCCATCTCCCACTACCATACATCATAACTATCTAGGTACTTAAGTGTCTTAAAATATAATAACATTTCCATCATGACTCCTACATAAACTCCTCTACTGCTGAGACTTTGAGCTACAAAAGGAAAATACTTGCTCAGTAAGGTAGGCGTGACATGAGCATATATCTAACCTGCATGATAGGAAAAGTATTGTTAACATGTGGTTACAACTTCCTTATAAACAGTTTCAAGAGTTTGCATAAACAGGTATAACATTCTCGAAAACGTAAAGCATATATCAATCTCATTCTGGAAACATCAACATAGATCACATGCTTATAACATAAAGTAACATCTTTTGAAAACATTTCCTGTAAAACATGACTTGTGATCATTAGCTTGGAAAGCATCATCAATTCAACATATAACTGGGGTTCCATACACCATTCATGAGAATCAGAACTTCCATACTGAAAATGCCTATGCAGATCATAAACGCACATAAATTGTGAAACTCATGAATCTAAAGCTAAAACTATCATATTGTCAAACATATTAAAGATATACAGGATCATAATCATTCAAATCATTTTCATAAACTTAACTACCCGGCCATTAAGGCCAGCCATTTATCTGGTTATGCATCCCCCAGGTACAAACATCAAGGTACGGTTCATCTGACTGTGTCAGGTACTCCTCAGCCTATGCCGAGTACAATGTTACACCGACTTAATCCACAATAGTATATCCTTTCATATGAAATTCATTTTCTTTCTAAAAACATTCTTTTCTTAAAACACATTTGTTTCCATAATAATAATTTCCTTGAAAAATCCTTTAGTCTCAAACAGAGGTTATAAACATCTTGCGTATCCACATGATTTACTCATTATCTCACTATAAAACTTATGTATAGTTTGACATAAAAACACGCTTAATTTCAATGAAACATAAGCATAATCATGTTTATCAAAAAGCTTTGTTTTAAAACACATGTTTACAAAAATATGGGCTGCTAGACCTTCATATCACAATCCCTTACCTCAACGCAAATGCTTTTGCTTGTAGAGGAGTCCCCTACTGGTCTTGTCCTGCCCCTAAATAAAAAACAGCCACTTTCATTATTAAGCACACTATTCAACTCATGGAGTGTTATAATCCATAATTCCATTACTTACACCCTCAAGTTCCTATACCTATTAATTCTTCACCCTAACTAGGCCCCTGTGAATTCCTACAACTATCCCAAATGCAACCAAACACTCAAACATGCAATTACCAGTTTAAAACATCAAAACACACAAAACTGAGTACTAATCATGAAAAACTATAGTTGCAGGGCTTATAATTTTTCCTTTGTGTACTAAACAGTAGAACTAAGTTACATGAACATTCATCCATACTCTATACATACTAAATAGAGCTCCCACAAATTTACAACTCAATGCATTCACCCTATCTTGAGAAATAAATCCCCAAAGTTAGGTTGTACAGTTCAGTCTTACTGCTTTATCCAACAACGTGCAACTTACTTCCAAACTTCAATTGAGTCACCAAAACACATCAACATGTCGTGCCAATTTACAAGGATATTACCCTATATGTCTAACACATGCCATAAAATTCTGAAAGCCAGATTCTAAAGCTACAATTTAATAAAAATCATACAAGCTAGTACATTCAAATCTGCCCCAACAGATTTGAGGTCTAGATAGTAATTCCACTATAAATTTTATACTCATCCAATTGGCTTGGGACCAATATCAAGTTTGATAGAATTGCAATTTAGTGTATCATCAATGTCACTTAGTGCTAATAAAAGCACAAATTTTACTAACCCTTTGTTGGCCTGATCTCGATCCCTTCAACAATGAGGCCAGTCTTGTGGGTATCAGCAGCTTCTACCTCCATAAGTTTAATCTGCAGTTCGTCATCTTCTCCTCCCCCATTGAAAAATTGACCCAACTCAATCTCTAACCATCCATCTTCTCTCTGCTTGGGACGTGAAGTGTGCTGCTGGTTTGGCTCCATGACAAACAGGCCCAAGCGAACAGTTTGTTCATAAACTTCACCTCCAATAGTTCCCACTGAAGCCTTGAAAGGAGGGCCATCAAATCCATGGGCTCTGCTCCTCAACTTGTACACAAGGTAAGCGGCATAGTGTGTTTTGGGAGACAGAATGGAAGTACTCATCTTACCGCTGATGTCAAACCACCACACAAGATGAAGTTCCGCTACCTCTGGGAACCTGTTTGATTTTTACATGTACACAGTTAAGAACTAGATGAAAAAAAAAAAAAGAAGTCTAAATTTAAAAATAATAAATAAATAAACAGACCTGGATTCTTCAGGTAGAGAAATCCATCTCCAATATTGAGGAGTGGCACCCCATACAATGGACAGTTCCCTTGCAGCAAGAAGGTAACATTTCTTAAAATTCGATTTGTCCAAGAAAAAGCTCTGCTAGAAAGAAAGAAGATCAGTACAGATATGGCCACAAGCATACATACAACCAAATCTTTCATAATTTGAACACCGAGATAGAAGCTCCTTTTGTGTGTGTGTTTTATTCTGTTTTTCTATTTGCAAATGGCGCTATAACTAAATTCATTCAAGAACTGACCCCTTTGCTTCTTTTCATTCAGCAAATTCAGAAACAGAATTAAGTGTTCTAGAAGTGGAAAACTAGGATGACAGTTTATAACTTAGTAATTAATTATTAAGGGATCGATAGTAGAACCTTTTTAGAGTCGTCAATTAGGATGGGGTTATCGGAGATAAAGAGGTAGATCTTTTTCTTAGAAGACAAATTCAAGATATCCGGTGATGCTGATCGAGCAATGATGGCTTGATAATCGGACGGCAAGAACCTCTCCCAGACAGCGTCGGACTCTGCAGCCGCACCGAATATATGAGAAACCGCACACACTCTGCAAGCATCCTTAGGACTCGTCAATGAAAATATGTCCGATATGCATCCCTCTGGTAATACTGATATGTCTGCAACGAAGGGTGGGCCATTTCTTTCTCCTTCTCTCTCTTTGTCCATAATTTTCTGCTCCTATGTTTCTATCTCTCTCACACTTTTTTTCTTTTTGGCTTTAATTGCTTATTGCTTAACGGTTAAGTTTTTGTTCTCTGAATGTTCTAAAATTTATTTCAAGAGTAAAGCTGTGACTATAAATTATTTTACAATATTTTTACAAAAAAATGTTATAGTTGTACTCTGGTTATATGATGTAGGCTAAATTGCAAAGTATACCCTAAAATTTGGAGTTGCTTGGATTTTACATCCTGAAGTTTGAAAATTTTAATTTTACACCTTGAAGTTTGATTCCGTTAGCTAAAAAACACCATCCGTTAGTTTTGGGTGTTAAGTGACATGTCATCATATTGACTTGTATTTGTTTTTTGCCAAATCAGCCATTAAACTACTGTTATTTCACTTAAAACAAGATTTTTTTTTTCAAAATAACACAATTTTTCAAACAATTTCGTTAGTTAACATAGCTTTCAAACTATTTAGGAAACTAACGTCTCAAGTTTGTTAGAATCGATTTTGCTAGCAAATCGTAGGAAATCGAGTTTGTAAATCTCGAGTTCCTGCTCTGAAAAACCAAAGACCCCACTCTCTACTTCCTTCTTCCTTCTTCCTCTCCAACTCAAAAATCGCGATCTCAGCACCGGCATCGGAGCGGCTCTTGGAATTAAAAAAAAAGAAAGGGAGAATCGGAGAAAAAGAGAGAAAGCAAAGACAGACCTAATTTGCCACTAAGATGAGGACAGGTGGGTATGGGTCTCCTCTTCTTCTCTGTGGGTATGAATAGCATTTGTTGGGTTTTGGTTTACAGGTTCCGATTGGGATGAGTTGTGGCGCGATTTTTGGTTTTGGGTTTGTGAGTTTCGATCGGTATGAGGTGGTGGCATGTTTGTTGGGTTTGGGTTTGAGTTTGCAGGGTTCCGATTGGCTTTAATCGGTATGAGGTGTTGGGTTTGGGTTAGTGAGGAAGGTTTTGATCGGAACGATCGTATCTGGGTTTTGCTGGTTTTGCTCTGATTGGATCAGAACTGTGAGGAAGGTTTTACTGGAGTTGATTGGATGAGATCAGACCTGTGAGGAGGAAGAATTTGCTGGAGTTGGTTGAAGGCAACGAAAGGAATTTTGTGTGAAACTCGAGTCTCCTGAGCTCGATTTCAACGTGGCCAGATCAAGGAACTCGAGTCTTTGTGCTCGAGTTACTACAGCAAAATCGACTCTAACAAACTCGAGATGTTAGTTTCCTAAATAGTTTGGAAACTGTGTTAACTAACGAAATTGTTTGAAAAATGGTGTTATTTTGAAAAAAAAAATCCCTTAAAACATAGAGAATAGCTGGCATCTCCAAATAGTGCTGTTTTGTCCAAAAATCAAAACACAAATTCCAGATTTTTTAAGACACCGTTTCACCCAAATGGAAAACACAACTCATAAATCAAAACCCACGACACCCTTTCACCCAAATTGAACCTATTCCCAAATCCCTAACCCACGAACCCCATAAACTTATAGCAGATCTCATAAAACCACTAGCAATTTCATACCAAATCCACTCTAGAGCATTGAACCCCTATCTTGGAAGTTGAGAAGTCGTGCAACAAGTGGTTCTCTATATATAAAAGATAGTATATACAGATGTAAGAAAAGTAGACTTCAAATGCCGACTGAAACACAATGAAATTCTCTCAATGCTTCGTCAAACATAATGGGATCCCCACAGGCATCTAATGCCCCTTAAAAAATTGGGAAACAAAATAACCTTTTCACTAACTCTTTTTTACATCATAAGAAGACTGCAAAGTTTGACGAAAAGTAGTTTATTGCACAGTTCAACTCTTTTAACAATAACTAAAACAAACAATTTGTCAATTGCTGAGCCGATGGTTTTGAGGGGATGGGTTCACGATGGGACTCTGCTCTGCGATTTGGTATTGAGCTGATTCGTAGGGTTTTGAGTTTGGGAATAATTGCGAAACAGTACCGTAGGAAATTTGGAATTTGTGCAAAACGACAGCTATTCTCTATGTTTAAGGGCTGACTTGGCTAAAAAAAATGTCAGCGCAATGACTTGTCACTTATCACCCAAAATGAACTGAAGATGTGTTTTTGCTAACGGAATCAAACTTCAGGGTGTAAAATCTAAGCAATCCCAAACTAGGGATGTACTTTGCAACTTACCCTATAATGTATTATAAATCCGATTTAAAACACTATTATTACTATTTTCATGTGTGTTTTAATAAGTATTACTGTTTACTCAAAAAAAAAAAAAATGTTGTAGTCAATTTTTACTAGCTTTCATTTGGGTTTACTACTAACATCATTCTTTTTTCTTACCAATAACAACTCACCACATTAGTTTGTAAAAAAATTTATAAGCCTAACATTTTCCTATATTTCAATATAGGGATGTTCATGGGTTAGATTTGGTTGTATTGCCCACTAATATGTCACTTGACCCAATTGGGCCAACTTTATTTGGTCTTATAAACCCAAACATTTGGTGAAGACCTTTCAAATTTAGTGAGATCTTTGTTGGATTTAGCAAGATCTGAACCGTGAAAAATGGTGACAAGGTGTACAAGGATGGACGACAACAAGGAATGGTGGGTTGGTCGAAGTCATTTCTTTTTTTAGAATCAAGACGAAGTTGTTTTATTGAAATAAAGCTAAGAAGCATTAGGCATTACAAAAGGTAAAACCTTATGAGGAAAATCTTCAAGCCAGACCTGAAGGTTCTCAACATCTCTAGCCTTTGTTGTTGTGGCGTGATTAACAATATTTCCACTTTGCTTAACATGACGAACAAATGTTACATTCTTCGAAGGGGGAAAACCACCACTCGAATTGATATTAATCAGTTTGAGTGCTCTGCACTCACCATTGATTGTAGACTAAGTTTTTTATTTTTTATTTTTTATAATTTGATAGCTAGATGTGGAGGAATTTAAATCCTGGATATCTCTCTTAAAAGTCCGATGAGATGTCAACCAGTTTAGCTACAAAGCTCTTGGCAAGCTTAAGTTGGACAACCCTACATCTAATACATGAATTTTTTTTTGAAAGAAGGTGTTGGGAGCTTTTAATGAGATCAAAGCATCCATAATTTATTCTGGTAATTCTATATAGTATGATTTATTTGGTTTTTATCCAACTCAGAGTTGTTTGAACCCATCCAAAGACCTGACCCACCTAAAGAAATTGACCAGACCCAACTACGCGGTCGACGGTGGGCCTTTACCACCAAAAATCGACTCCAGCGGGTCAATTTCGGTTTCCCTCCCCCAAAACCCAAAAAACCCAAACTGAACGATGTACTAAGAATTTCCAGCGGAAAATTTCCAAATTTTGGCAAAAAAATACCTAGATTCCGGCGAAAAAAACCCAGATTCTGGCAAAATATTCCTAGATCCTAGCGACAAAACCTAGATTTTGACAAGATATTAGGTAGATTCGTTGAGATTTCAACTAGATCTAGCGAAATCTCATCAAATCCAATGAGATTTCCGCTAGATCTGGCGAAATCTCATAGAATCCGATGAGATTTTTTCTGGATTTGGTGAAATCTCACAGTTTTCTCGCTGTTTCCTGCCATTTTCTTAGAACTCTAACTCCGACCGACCCACCTACTACCCGTTGATGGTCTGATACGCCCGATTCAACCAGTCTCTCGGTTGGTGGCGGGTTGATGGCTGCTCCACTTAACTAGGTCAGGTCGGATTCTAGTTGAGCCAAAACCTGACCCGACTCCACTCGTGGACAGCCCTATTCCAACTTATTCCAATTGTGTTTTCAAAACTTTCTGATTTATTTAGTTTTTATCTAACTCATTCCAATTGTGTTTTCAAAATTTTTTAATTTATTTCTAATAATTGCAAGTATAAAATATTTGTATTAATTTTTTCCTTTAATTTAGCTTATTTATTATGTAAAAATTTTAAAATACCAACTCTTTTTAGGTATAATTGTACTTTCAAATTTTGCTTAGTTTTTTCTACTTTTTATTATTATTTAATTCATTTGGCTTTAATAGCTTAAAAAAAGAGTATAGCTAGTCATACAACAAAGTAAATTCCAATTTTTTTTTTTCAGTAAATGTCTGTTAGAAAAAATTTAAGTACTATAGAAAAAAATAAAAAGAAATTATATATTTAACATGGTGAAATCATCGGAAAAAAATTCAAAGCCTTTTCCCTTTTCTATTACATGGCACGTATGATGTGTATCATACTGCCTTTAGTTGCACAAAAACTTCATTTAAGGGCATATTAGGGATGGTGCTTTTTTTTTTTTTTTTTCTTTCTTTTTTTGAGAGAAAGGGATTGTACTTTTAAACCTTAAAAAAGGGTTTCTTTTTAATAAAATATAATTTAAATCTCCATAGCTGGGAAATATCTATAATTGTATTTAATTAGAGGTGACCATTTGTGTTGTGTCGGCTCATGAGTATCCGACTATATGGATCAACACAAACCTAACATGTTTATTAAACGGGTCAAGATTTCTCAACCCTAACATGACTTATTTATTAAACAGATTAATCATGTCAACCTGTTTATCAAATTTTATCAAAATGAAAAGAAAAAAATAATTTAGTATTAACCAAATTGATATGAATTATGAAAAATAAAAAAAATAAATATTTTTAATATAAAATTCAGAACAACGAGTAACTGCATAACAAATATTCATTCAAAATTAAAGTATATCTTAATATTACAAATAGTCATTCATAATATGTTAAAGAAAATAAACCATAACAGCTAATAAGTTTATATACTTAGGGTTTGAATGATATATTGGTAAAATGTTATTTAATTAAATCGGTCAGATGGGTCAAACGGGTTTCATGTGATGGACACTAACCCAAATCGTTTATTAAATGTGTCAATCATGATAACTCGAATATGACACAAACCCATTAAATTTCAACTCATAACTTGCTAATTTTGTGTTGTATCATGTCGAGTTTGCGAGTCTTGTCCAATTAGGAATATTAAATAAATAAACAAACAAATCGAATTACAAAAATTAGGAATATTTAAGTATTGAACACATAGTATATAAAATGTATTGCAACGAGGATGATAAAATCTTAAATTCCTTAGAAAACATTTTATTATTGATACCGGTATTTTATTTAAGATTTAACAATGGATTTTTTTTAACCACAACCCTTTAAATATATAATTATCATTTATTACTGTCTCAAAAATAGTGAAATTGAGTGAGGCATTTATAAAACCTGTACAATTTATTTCTCTATTTATTTTTATGAGATAGTACAATATATATATATATTAAGTTCCTTAAAAGACTAATTTATTTTTTAAGGAGGGATTTAAATTTTTTTTTTGGAGACCAAGCTATTAAAAAATTTAAATGTTTTTATTAAAATTTGAAGTTAGAGGACAGTATAGCCCGTGTTTTTTTGTAGTGAAAATTATATTTTTGTGATTCTCGTATTTTATACCATTATATGATTGTTAATTCAGTCTCCTATTTACGGTTGTACCATATTGTTTTGCAAGACTTGTAGAAAAATTGAACTAATGGTTTCAAAAAATAATCAACATAACAGCTTGTCAAGAACTTTGTAACTTGTAGCTCATCATGGGCATTTCCGATTTCTCCCATAGAATTGAACTTTGATTCAAATCCCTCTCCGCTTGAAGTCAGCTAAGAAACGAAACAAAAAAAAAAAAAACAAAAAACAAAAAACAAAAAACAAAAAAAACACAGAAGAGCACTAATATTTAATTTACAGTTTGGCTAAGGGTTTTGAGGCTCAATTATAGCTCCAAAGATCAAAATCAAGAACAATAAGAAAAGATAGGCTTTACTGGTAATAAGCTTGTAGTTTATATGTTCAAACTTTTGTCCATAAAGCAGAATATGAACACTACATAAGTTTGTGACAGTACCTATATGCCACGATACTGACACAATATAGTGATGGTAACAAAAATTTTATTATTGCTACACAGTGATGATGAAGCACAAATTTTTATTAACCCCTTGTTGGCCTGATCTCGATCCCTTCAACAATAAGGCCATTCTTCATTGAAAGAGATTTTACCTCCTTAAGTCCAAACTGCAGTTCATCAGCTTCTCCTCCCCCATTGAAAAACTGACCCAACTCAATCTCTAACCATCCATCATTTCTCTGCTTGGGACGTGAAGTGTGCTGCTGCTGCGGCAGTACAACCTGGTCTTGTTGCCCTGGCTCCACGGCAGGCAGGCCCAAACCAACAGTCTGTTCATAAACTCCACCTCCTCCAGTAGTTCCAACTGAAGCCCTTAGAAGAGGGCGGTCAAATCCAAAGGCTTCCTTCGTCAACTTGTACACAAGGTAAGCAGCATAGTTTGTTTTCGGAGACAGCATGGAAGTACTCATCTTGCCAGAGATGTCAAACAAAGCCACATAATTAAGTTCAGCTACCTCTGGGAATCTGTTTGGTTTTTACAATGTACAGAATTAAGAACTAAATGAAAAGCATAAAATTAAAAAAAAGGAGTACTAAAATAGAGCAGGAACAAATCTGGAATTATGTAGAGACCTGGATTCAGGTAGAGAAACCCATCTCCAATACCGAGAATCGTCACCCCATGCAATGGTTAGCTCCCTTGCAGAAAGAAGGTAACATTTCTTACCATTCAATTTGTCCAAGAAAAACCTCTGCTACAAAGAAAGAAAGAAGATCAGCACAGACATGGTTATATTCAGCATGGTGCTACTATCACTGGCAGAAGCATACATTCAACGAAATCTTCCATAATTTTCCCAGAGATATCAGGTGCTTTTTATGTTTTTATGTTTTTAATTCTGTTCTTCTATTCACTGATTGCACTACAACTTATTTCATGCATGATCACATAACTAATTTAAATCGAACACAATTTCGAGAGTCCACTGTGATGCCAACCCACCCAATCTAGCTCCTTCCATTCCATGTGGATCAGATTTACCAGGTTATTAATTTTCAAAGCTCTACAATAGGTATGTGAACCAAAGCCTCACACAAAATTGGATAAAAATATAGCTAACTTGAATGGCATATTATATTATTATGCCACTGTCAGTTTGATAACATTCTGTAATAAAATTTGTTGTAATTTTTGAAAGCTTGATAGTCTAATTACTAGAGCTAATTAAGACCCCTATATTTTAATTAGGGCTTGAATAATTTTAAGCTTAACACACTTAATGCGGAATATACATGATTAGCAAACTAATTAATCAAAGCATTCAATAATTGCATGAATGAACAAATATGTGGAAGTCAATAGTGTAAAAAGCAGTAAGGAAAAGAAAATCAAACCCAAGATAACACGCGATGTGTTATTGAAGAGAAAAACTGAAGAACTAGGCATAAAAATCTCTCTGTGGCCTCTAAGCCAAAATGATCATGTTAGTTTTTAGACCCCTAGAAAACACAGTTTGTTTAACCTAATTTATTGGCCAAGTTGTTACTTAGGTTAATTATTCAGATCTAGGTTTAATAATAATAAATCATATCACACACAGCGGAAAAGTAAATAACACGAGCGATATGATGACCTAAGAATACCAATGAAACGGTCAAATTTCAAGGTAAAAAAACCTAGGGAGGATTTAACCTAAATAATCCACAAGGCAACAATTCACTAATAGAATGAATGTTTTTACAATAAACTTAACCCTAAATCTAATGCTACCTCTTGTAGTACTTACTCACATGACCACATGCAGCTCCGAATTTACGGACTCTTCTATTCTAAATTTTTTGCACACAAACGATCCTGTTTGTGACTTTGAGATCTAAAGCTTTAGATCATTAGCAGTAGTTGATCTTGTTGCAGCAACTTAATTCCACCGGTTCATGCAATATTAATCTAATCTTCGGTAAATGCTTGTTGAGTTAGAAGGTTATAGAACCTCATAGATCTTACAGGAGTAACTCACAAGACCTCAAAAATGTGTATTATGGTTTTTTATTTATTTATTATTATTTTTTTTTATACCTAACAGTGTTGGACTAAAAACCTAAACTTTTTGTGGGCTTTTGGGCCTTCTTTAAAATTTGCAAAATTTGTGTCTTGATCGATCGAAGGACACACTTGATCGGTCAAGTCTTGCAGTTTTTGAATTCTTCTTTCTGCAGCTTGAACGTTCTTGAATCTTAACTTGAATCAACTTGAGCAATGTCTAAACCTATTCTAAGACATAAATATCTTATACTAGACATGTTATTATACTAGGTTTCCCGCCATACATAAAATTAGAACCTAAACATTTAATCCTAAATATTTAGAACCTAACAAATCCACTAATGAATAAGTAGGAGTACAAAGATAACCAAAGAGACCCTCCAAGCCTAATCTACCAAAATACTTGAGCCCTCCAAGCTCCAGCTTCTAATAGACTTCTCAGAGTCTTGTCTTCACTAGCTTCCCAAATCCCGCAATACCGCTCGATTGTACCGCCAAGCCTTATTGGCTTAATTTGGCAAAGACCCAATACTTTTCAAGCTCCAAAATCCCGCCCCCCTCCCCCCCCCCCCCCCCCTCCAACAGTTAGATTGTGTGTGAGTTGTGTTTGGGTAAAAATCTCCTCTCAAGTTATGATAATGGAAGAGAGGAGGAGAAGAGACTACAAGAATTTCTCTCAAGATTTCTCTCTTGAAGATGAGTAGCTCTCTCTAAAAGGTGGGTGTTCTGAAAACCTTAATCTCTCCACTTTATGGGTAATGAGGGTATATATAGTGTGGGTGAAGGATATGAAAAGTCACACAGAAAATCCAGCTGTCAAAGCATTTTGTGGGTCACTTCGCGATTTAGCCAAGTCGCTAGTTACTCGCGAAAGCTAGTCGCGAATTCCACTATCTTGAATAATATTCACCAACTTAAAACTAAACCCATTATAATTAAATCTCACAAAATACAATGAAATAAATTCATAGAATTACAACAAATTTTGTCATGGAATACTGCCAACAATAATGTTATGAAAAATCATAATTTAACTGTTTTAACTGTTATAGCATTGTTATAAGGTTAACTCTTGGTAGGGATAGAACCAGGATCTAATTTGTTTTGGGGGGAGAGGGGGGGGGGGGGGGGGGGGGGAGCCTCAATAAAAAAATTCTTTAAAATACAAAGTAGCATATATTTAATGTTAAGAAAATATCAACAAAAGAGAGAAGAAAGAAAATAACCGTTTATTAATACATTTTAACTTAATCATTTACAAATAGAATGCAACATTCTTTTAAATAACAAAAATCATCTATAGTTGATTTTGTACTAAACTTTGCAACAATCTCCCTTTCAATCCTAATTTTCTTTTAAGTAATGATACATGAATTTATAAAATTTATGTAGTAAAAATTGTAATACTAATGGCTATACACAACACATTAGCACCAATTTATTAACACAACTATTCAATTCCATAATACCCCACATAAAATTAAACTAATTTACTAATAAACAACCAACAACAACTAGTAAGTGGTAAGTTAAATTTTTTTTTTTTTTTTTATAAATATTTTAAGTTAAAAATTAATAGCCAAACACACCTGCCATTCCACCCCACACGCTGACTAATCGCCATCCATGCACCCCACTCTCACTCCCTACAAGTACATTAACTTGGTTTGTAATTTGTATTCATCTATATTTCTTCTATTTTGCTTTGTACATTTTTTTTTTCTTTTTTTTTAGCGAAAATGGTCCTATCTTATTCACAAAAATTCAAATATTCAATCTTAACACTCATAAAAAAATAGCTTGGATCTAAGAAGAAAGTAGGGCTATAAATATACCAAGCTGATCATGAACAACTCATGCTCAGCTACATAAAAAGCTTGTTCATGTTTGTTTATTTATAAATAAGTCAAGCTTGAGTCTTAGTTTTAGGCTCGTTTAATAAACAAGCTGAGCCAAAGGAAAAAAATTTGTTCACGAACAAGCTTGTGAGCTATTAGGCTTGATACAAAACAATTCAAGTATAGACTCATTTATAAATTTATATGTGTTAGCTAAATATACTCATTATACATATCTTAATAATGGCATGGCCAACACGAAACCACTACCTATATGACCTTAATTTTTCATTCCCTTTAAACTGATAAAGAACCACTTTAGATTATAGTTACATTTAAAAATAAATATATAATTAAGTAGACCACATATGACCCTTCCCTATCAATCATCTAAAGTAAAGCTACGAAACATATTAGTATTTTCTCATTCATAATAGTTACACACAAGTATTTTTCTAGTTCTTCACCATCTAACGTGAATGTAAAAATTGTATTTTGAATAATTGCTGAAATTGTAGATAAGGAATGATGAATGAATGAATTTAATTATGTAAATTATTAATTTTAATAATAGCTAATCATAAGTAAGACTAGATGTATGATAAAATAAATATAGTATTTTTTTTTCTTTTTTCTCAATTTTAGAGATTTAAGTATTTAATAATGTAATTTTTTTAGATCTCAAGCTAGAAAACTTGGCCTGAGCTCGAGTTTGAGCTTGATATTAAGCTTGAGCTTGGCTTGACTAATCAATCAAGCCAAGCTCAAGTTTTTTGGCTTTTCCATGAGCTCAAGCTCAAACACTATTTTTAGGATTGTCACGAGCTCAACCCAAGCTCGAGTTTTTGATTTTTCCTGACAAACCAAACTTGAATATGCACTACTCGACAAAGCTCGGCTCGTTTACAGCCCTAGAAGAAAGAGTAAGAAACAGCCAACACAGTAACACAAATGTTGTAATATAGTTGTTTGTCAATTGGGTTTTATCATTTTCATGGGCCAATTTATAACTTATTGGGAGGAGGGGGACCAAAAATAATTATTTTGGGCTTAATTGTTAAACTATTCATTAAATGTGTATACTATTACTATTTTTTTAAAAAAAATTCAGGTGGGGTGGCAGGCCATGCCCCCCTCAGCCACTTACTAGTTCTGTCTCTGTCTCTTGGTGTGTATGTAAATATTACATACACGTTAATGCTTATTTTCATTCAACGAATTCAAAAATAGAATTAAGAGTTCTAAAAGTGGAAAGCTGTTTGAAATTGAATTGACCCTAGTATATACTATATATAACTAAGTCTAACTGAAGCCAATAAAATGGCAAATACCTTTTTAGAGTCGTCGATCAAGATTGGGTTTTCGGAGAGATATAGAGGTAGAGCTCTTTCTTAGAAGAGTAATTCAACGAATCCGACGATCGAGCAATGATGGATTCATAATCGGACGGCAAGAACCTCACCCAGACAACGACGGACTCTGCAGCCTTACGGAATTTAGGAGAAACCACACAAGCTCTGCACGCATCCTTAGGACTCGTCCATGATACTATCTCCGATATGCATTCCTCTGGTAAAACTGACGTGTCCACACCGCTTGGAAGACCATTCCTTTCTCCCTCTTTCTCTTTTGCCATCTTCTTCTTTTCAGTTTTCTCCTCTGTTTCTCTCTCCCACTAATCACATACATTTTTTTTCTTCTTTTGCTTTAATTGCTTATTTCTTATTTGCTTAATGATTAAGTAGCTTCAGTTTTACGTTTTGATCGGTAGGTTTGACTGAGAATTGGTAGGTTTAATTTTTAATGTTCTAGCTCCTTGAGCTCAAATTTATTACTGGATTAGGTACTCGAACTTTTTCATTTTCTTATCGAACAAACTCGAGCTTTTTCATGAGTTGATTTTCTCATTCTTTTTTATTATTTAGTAAAACGTGACAATTTTTTTTAGTCATTTACAAATTTATGAATTTTTACTGTAAATAGATTGTTTACATTATCAATAATATGATATCGTATGGATCTATTTACAAATATACAAAATCAAATCTCAAGTCTATATAAGTATATTTTTAGTATATTAATGTAATGTTCATAAGTTTGTTCACAAACATATTATTATGTTTAAGCATCACTTGTTTTATAGTTAAGCTTAAACTTGACTTGTTTGTTAAATAGATGAATATAAATAAGTTTTGTCTTGAGTCGAAGTTGAGCTGTTCATAAGTAGTCTGGTTCATTTATATATAGTTAGATTCCAACAAGTTAATCAACAACCCATCCAATGCACAATTTAACTTTGAGGAAGTAAATGTGGATTGGCCACAATCCCTTGCATGAAGCTTCTCATAAATTACGATTGTGTTGTTCAAGTAAAAACATACTTTGATATAATAATAAATTACCTATTGTTTCAAAAGCTTAAACTATTAAAAAATTACTAATTTAGTGACCTTTTACCATTATGTATAAATATATAATTAGTCGTTAACCTTTGTGATACACAAAAATTTAGAATGAAGTTCTAAAATTATATGATTCAAATGTTTGAATCACATAAAAAAAATTAGTTTCATTATTGTCTACAGATCGAGTAGCATGTCATCTTTTCTCATGCATCCCTAAAGGTGAACAATGAAAAATCCAATGTTAACACAAATAAAATGGAACAAATAAAATCAAAGAATTTGTAGAGAAAACGAAATTTTTCGAGAAGATGAAACATAATTCAACTAGCTTTTAATAGGAACATGTTTAGTATCAGATTAATTTAATCTAATATTATTGGCTCTTAATATATATTGAGATGCACAATGCAGATAACTGATGTCGAACTAGTTTTTATGGCTCTCTTTTTTGGTAGATAATTACCATTTACCAATGGCTCTTAATATTAAGATGCTGATGTGGAACTACCCTTTGTGGCTTTGAATATTAAGATGCTTATGCTGATGTGGAGATTAGCAGGTGAGTTATACTCTGATGTGGAGTAATAGAGTAATGTTATGACAAAAATTTTTGCAACAATTGAGTCGGTAAGTTTTGACTATTTTTTTATCTGGATTCACTATTGACATTACTTTATTATCTACTATTAACAACTTGCCACTTTGACAATTAAGAAATATTTTCATAAGTATTTTTGTGGCTTTAGAGTCATTGGTACTTATAGTCTAATGCATTGTTTTTACCATTATACTGCTAGATTTGTAGAAATTTGGGACTAATGGTTCTATCAATTAACAGAGGAGCATAAATATCTAGTCCAGTATCTTTAACAGACAACTTATTTTATGAAAAAGTTAGAATATTTGAGGAAGAATATGCGGGTTGGGCGCAATCCTTTGCACCAAGGCCCCAGCTGCTCATTTGCTTGGGCCCAACAATCCCGCTGCAACCCAATGGATTCCTGAAGGCATGCGCCTAATTCAAGCAAAATTCCTGAGCTGGGCGGCCATTATCCGGACCAGATGGTTTTCCTGCTTGGTTTTATCAGCAGTATTGGCATGTAGTTGGTAATGAACTTACTTGGGCAATCTTTTTTCAATTCTGGTCACTTGTTAAGAAAGGCCAATTGTACTCACATAGGCCTTGTTCCTAAGGTGAAGCAGCCAACCAAAATTGCGGATTTCCATCCAATCAGTTTGTGCAATGTTTTATTCAAAATTATCTCTAAAATGTGGCTAACTGATTAAAACATGCGTTGCCCGGTATTATTTCACCTAATCAGAGTGCCTTTTTGCCGGGGAGAGATTAATTACTGACATTGCTCTTATTGCCTTTGAGTTGCTGCACACAATGACAAATTAGAGAAATGGTAAGGAAGGGGATATGTCATTGAAGTTGGATATTATGGCCAAAGCCTATGACTGTGTGGAATGAGATTTTTTGAGAGCTATTATGGCAAAATTGGGTTTTGCTAACAGATGGATAGAGCTAAAATGAAGTGTGTTTCCGCAGCTTCTTTTTCTGTCGTAGTAAACAGATCTCCAAAGGGCTATTTCCATTCCAGCAGAGGGTTAAGACAAGGGAAACCCCTTTCCCCCTTATCTCTTCCTTCTGTGTGCTAAAGGATTATCTTCATTGCTTAAACATTCTCAATTGGATGGATCTTTGAAGGGTCTTGGTGCAAGCAGGTTAGGCCCTAAAGTCAACCATTTATTATTCGCAGATGATTGCATCATTTTCAGTCGGGCCACTATTTCAGATTGTTGAACACATCCAAAATATTTTGGATAAGTATGAGACAGCTTTTGGTCAGCATGTGAATAATTCCAAAACTCAGATTTTCTTCAGTCCTAATACCAAGACAAGAGACATACATCAAAATTGTCGTTGTGATGTTTTCTTGTTACACTACATCGATCATCGATTTATCGCTATTATTTAATATTTTAAATCCGAAATGGACATGGATTACAAAAGGTTTGAAAACGGTTTAGTTTTACATAGCCATCATTAACATTGTGGTCTCCTGAATCTTACATAAACTCCTCCACTGCTGAGACTACAAGCTGCAAAAGGAAAATACCTGCTCATTGAAAATGTTAAGGGTAAGCATACCACTTGCTCAGTAAGGGAAGCGTGACATGAGCGCAGGGGCAGCCCCAACTTAAGGCCACGATGGTCTAGGACCACCCTGACCTGAAATTTTTTATTTTTTATTTTATATATAATAATTTAAAAAATTTTATTTGTCTATCCTTCAAAAAAAAAAAAAAAAAAAAAAAAATTGGAAACAGCCTCAGTTTTTTTTTATGCCAATAAAATTAAATTTTGCTCCATAATTTGTTCTACATTCAATGGATGAATGATTGCTTGGTTGTGTATATTGAAAGAGATATAGCTTGTTGCATTGATAATGAGACTATCATGCAACGATTTCAAAATATGAAAACTCGTAAAAGACAATGGTAAACTTTATGTATTTACGCATATAACATTCTGAAAAATGTAAAGCATATATCAATCTCATTCTGGAAACATCAACATTGATCTCATGCTTATAACATAAGGTAACATCTTCTTTGAAAACATTTCCTGTATAACATGACTTGTGATCATTAGCTTGCAAAGCATCATCAATTCAACATATAAATGGGGTTCCATACACCATTCATGAGAATCATAACTTCCATACTGAAAATGCCTATGCAGATCTCATAACCGAACATAAATTGTGAAACTCATGAATCTAAAGCTAAAACTATCATAGTGTCAAACATATTATATATATACTGATCATAATCATTTAAATCATTTTCATAAACTTAACTACCCGACCCTTAGGGCTAGCCATTTATCTGGTTATGCGTCCCCAGGTACAAACATCAGGGTACAGTTCATCTGATTCTGTGTTAAGTACTCCTTGGCCTATGCCAAGTACAATGTTACACTGACTTGATCCACAATAGAATATCTTTTTGTTTGAAATTCACTTTCTTTCTAAAAACATTCTTTTCTTAAAAGTATTTAGTTTCCTTGATAATCATTTCCTTGAAAAAATCCATTAATCACAAACAGAGGTTATAAACATCTTGCATATCCACATGATTTACTCTCCATATCTCACTATAAAACATATGTATAATTTGACAAAAAAAGTGCATAATTTCAAAGAAACATAAGCATAATCATGTTTATCAAAAAGCTTTGTTTTGAAACACATGTTTACAAAAATATGGGCTGCTAGACCCTCATATCACAATCCCTTACCTCAAGGCAATGCTTTTGCTCGTAGTGGAGTCCCCTACTGGTCTTGTCCAGCCCCAAAATAAAAAACGGCCAATTTCATTATTAAGCACACTATTCAATTCAAGGAGTGTTCTAATCCATAATTTCGTTACTTACACCCTCAAATTCCTATATCTATTAATTCTTCACCCTAACTAGGCCCCTAGGAATTCCTACAACCATCCCAAATGCAACCAAACACTCAAACATGCAGTTACCAGATTAAACATCAAAACACACAAAACTGTGCACTAATCATTGAAAACTATAGTTGCAGGGCTTATAATTTTTCCTTTGTGTACTAAACAGTAGAACCAAGGTTCATTAACATTCATCCATACTCTATAAATACTAAATAGAGCTCCCACAAATTTACAACTCAATCCATTCACCCTAACTTGAGAAATAAATCCCAAAGTTAGGTGGTACAATTCATTCTTACTGCTTTATCCAGCAATGTGCAACTTACTTCCAAACTTCAATTGAGTACTAAAACACATCAACATGTCATGCCAATTTACAAGGAGCTACCCTATATGTCTAACACATGCCATAAAATTCTGAAAGCCAGATTCTAAAGCTACAATTTTACAAAAATCATACAAGCTAGTACACTCAAATCTGCCCCAGCAGATTTGAGGTCTAGATAGAAATTCCACTGTAAATTTTATACTCATCCAATTGGCTTGGGACCAATATCACGTTCGATAGAATTGCAATTTAGTGTATCATCAATGTCACTTAGTGCTAATAAAAGCACAAATTTTACTAACCCTTTGTTGGCCTGATCTCGATCCCTTCAACAATGAGGCCAGTCTTCACGTTACCAGCTTCTACCTCCGTAAGTCTAATCTGCAGTTCATCATTTTCTCCTCCCTCATTGAAAAACTGACCCAACTCAATCTCTAACCATCCATCTTCTCTCTGCTTGGGACGGGAAGCATGCTGCTGTGGCGGAGGTTCAATCTGGTCTTGCTGTTTTGGCTCCATGACAGACAGGCCCAATCCAACAGTTTGTTGATGAACTTCACCACCTCCAGTAGTTCCAACTGAAGCCCTTGGAGATCCATAGGCTCTACCCGTCCTTTTGAACACAAGGTAAGCAGCATAGTTTGTTTTCGGAGATAGCATGGAAGTACTCATCCTGCCACTGATGTCAAACCACCACACAAAACGAAGTTCCGCTACCTCTGGGAACCTGTTTGATTTTTACATGTACACAATTAAGAACTAGATGAAAAAAAGCCTAAAATTAAAAATAAAATAAAATAAAGGAGCACTAAAACAGAATAGATACAGACCTGGATTCTTCTGGTAGAGAAATCCAATTCCAATACTGAGGAGTGTCACCATTACCCCATATAATGCTCAGCTCCCTGGCAGAGAGAAGGTAACATTTCTTGCCACTCAATTTGTCCAAGAAAAAGCTCTGCTAGAAAGAAAGAAAGAAGATTAGCATAGATATATATGGTTCTATTCAGCATGGTGCTGCTTTCACTGGCCACAAGCATACATTCAACAAAATATTTCATAATTTGATCTCAGAGATAACAACTCCTATTTGTGTTTTATTAGTTTTTGATTCTGTTCATCTATAACTAAATTCATGCATGATCACACATAACAAATTCAAACCAAACACAATTTCGAGAGTCCATAATGAAACCAACCCACCCAAAGATTCAAACCGGCAGATCAAAACATAAAATGGGATGTAAATATCAAAACCCACAAACCAAACCCAAAAAAAAAAATTGGATCTTGGAAGCAAAGAACATAAGATAGCAGTTACAAGTTACAACTCAAACGAACGTACCTTTGTAGCGCCATCGATGAGGATTGGGTGGAGAGAGAGGTAGAGGTGTTTCAGAGAAGGAAAATTCAAGGGAGTGACAGATCGGGCGATGATGGCTTGCCAATCAGACCGCAACATTCTACTCCAGACAGCGTCGGAGTCGGCAGCCGCACGGAACAGATGAGAAACCGCACAAGCTCTGCCGGCGTCCTTAGGAGTCGTCCATGATAGTATGTGGGCTACGCATCCCTCTGGTAATTCTGCAAAACCATTCCTCCCGGAAAGAGAAACCATGATCACTCACGACTCTGTTTCTGTGTCTCACTCTCGCACTCAAAGCAATGAGAACAAGAAGCAAAGTGACTCAACTTTCTGTAGACGTGTGGGGAGCGAGGACAAGATGATTAAAAAAATGCAGTCAACAGAAGGACGGAGACTTTTCAAGATACTTTTTAAAACCGACGTGGCCCTTACAAGCAGGTGGCCCCACACTGGTGTATGATTGATTTTTTTTTCAATTAGGTATGTTTGGTAAATTGTAATAGGATACTGTAATGTAATAGTTATTCTTATGGTTATTTAGTAATTTAATTATATTTTTATTATAGAGAATAGTCATTCCTTATGAATAACTATTTTTTAAAATGAAGAATAATTATTTCTCTAAAAAGGATGAAATAGCTATTTCTATGATTATTTAATAATTTGGTTATGTTTTTATTACAGAGAATAATCATTTCTTATAAATAACTATTGTTTAAAATGAAGAATAATTATTTCTCTAAAAGGGATGTAATAGCTATTCTTTAGTAGGTGTATTAATTTCTAAATAAATAAACTTTCCATATGCACCTAACAATTATGAAAATAAAAAATCATAAAAAATAACTAATCTCTCTTTTAAATTTAAAAAAGTATTATTTTTTATGAAATATAATTATATGAGTAAGATATTTCCTAAAATATATTTTAGGTTTGATTTAAAATGTTTTCATTCCATTGTCTTTAGGGTTTTATTACTGTGTTGTCACCAAATAAATGAATAGTAATAAGCATTGCATTACAGTATTTTGTATTCTTTGCAATATCTATTCTTATTTTTATGTAATTATTGTTACAGTCTATCAAACATGCTTTTAGGATTTGTTGTGAAAGTATTGTAAAAATATTATAGACGTAGCATTTCTCAAATAAATAATAATTTAATGCTAACCAAGTTAATTAGTTTTGAAATGTGACCGCATTAGCCTAAGTCTTAGGTGTTGACTACATTTTACCCAATAAAAAATAAGATTAAAAAAAAACAAAACTATATCAATTTATTAGAACCATTAACCAATTTTTTAGTTATTGAAGGATAAATTGCTATTTTAGTCCCTAAACTTTACCAAAAATTCATTTTTCATTCTTAAACTATTGAAAAGTTCATATTTCGTCCATAAATTATTGAAAATGTTTATATATATATATATATATATATATATCCTTAAATGTTACTAAAAGTTTGTTTTTCACCTCTAACCTATTGAAAAAGTTCTTTTTTCATCCTTATTTTTGTCTCTAAACTATTGAAAAAACTCTTTACAAAATTTAGGGAAGAAAAAAGAACTTTTTAAAGCTTAGGGATGAAAAATATTTTTTTGTAAAAGTTTAGGAACCAAATAGTATTTTCCCCTTTATTGAATTATTTGTGTGAGTTGATATTATTGCAATAGAAAATTAAAAGTTGCAATTTTTTTTTTTCATACGCATGCTTTGATTTGTTTTATCTGTGTTCTCTTGAGTATTTATATTTACAAGTGGCATTGAATTTGGCTTTCTTAGAAGGTCAACAACATTTCAGGTAGCTTCTTAAACCTTAGGATCTATTTGGAATCCACTTATTTTGTTGAAACTGAAATTTTTTTACTGAAAGTACTATAGATAAAGTTTATTTATTTATTATATATATATATATCCTTAAACGTTACTAAAAGTTTGTTTTTCATCTCTAACCTATTGAAAAAGTTCTTTTTTCATCCTTATTTTTGTCTCTAAACTATTGAAAAAACTCTTTACAAAATTTAAGGAAGAAAAAAGAACTTTTTAAAACTTAGGGATGAAAAATATTTTTTGTAAAAGTTTAGGAACCAAATGGTATTTTCCCCTTTATTGAATTATTTGTGTGAGTTGATATTATTGCAATAGAAAATTAAAAGTTGCAATTTTTTTTTTCATATGCATGCTTTGATTTGTTTTATCTGTGTTCTCTTGAGTATTTATATTTACAAGTGACATTGAATTTGGCTTTCTTAGAAGGTCAACAACATTTCGGGTAGCTTCTTAAACCTTAGAATTTGTTTGAAATTTGCTTATTTTGTTGAAATTGAAAACTTTTTGCTGAAAGTACTGTTGATAAAGGTAAAAGTCAGTTGAAATAATATAGTGGGACCCATGAATAGTACTAAAAAGTGTAGTAGGACTCATGAATAATAGCAAAAATAAGTTAAATAGTAAAATAAGTTGGCAAAATTAATCATGCCAAACGGACACTAAAAGAAAGATTTTATTAAACAAACAAAATAATATCAAGAGAACTGATTAGCATCCTCCAAGATTAGAAACAAAACAGGGGGAGGCAACTACCCAAATCAAAAGAGTGAATAGAATTGCTCTTTTCTTTGTTTAATAGCGTATTTTTCTTAGACTTTAGTTGATGCTTGATGAAATTAAGCATTTTTTTTATTCTCATAACCTCAGAGTGGGTGTGGATGTTTTCTAAGAGCATTAGCATTAAGGGATTCATAACTTTTTCCTGACCTAGGTTTTCTCTCGAGAAACCCTAGTGCCGTGAAACCTTTTGCCTACCTTTGGTAGGTCACTTTTCTCCTACGGGTAGAATCTTTGCACAATTTTCTCTACACAACCATGGATGACATCACTGGCAGATGGGCCAACTTGTCTCTGAACAGCAAAAAGAGTCATACCATGGACTTGGTAACCCCAGACACTGATAACACCAATAACAGGGTATTAGTGGCGAAGTTTTTTACCAAGAGACAACCAAATATGGAAGCCATTACTCTAACATTGAGGAGCATGTGGAGATCGGGAGGTAACTTTAAGATCAGGGACCTTGGGGCAAACACAGTCCTACTGCTATTTGATGATGAAACGGATGTTAATCGTATTCTCTTGCAAGGCCCTTGGACTTTTGACAAGTATTTAATAGGGTTGTTCAAACCTGGGGAGGAGGCAAGCATTGAAGATGTTAAATTTGATAGAGCCTCTTTCTGGGTTCAAATCCATGGATTACAACTGAGGTGTATGCGAAGGGAGAACGCTGAGGCTATTGGAAAGACGCTAGTGACAGTTGAAGACGTTGATGTTTTTGCTACAGGGGATTGCAAAGGTAAGTGTATCCGAGTACGTATTAATATTGATATTACTCAACCACTATGCAGGGGTAGGATGGTGAACATTGGAGGGCCTCAACCATAATGGGTTTCCTTTCAGTACGAGCATATGCTGATTTTTTGTTATTGGTGCGGAGTGTTGAACCATGATGAAAAGGACTATAAGCTTTGGCTTAATAGTAAGGGTAGCCTTCGTAGAGAGGAACAACAGTATGGGGTATGGATGCGTGCAACAATGGAAAGGTTTTACAAGTCTCAACCAGTGACATACCATGGGGGAACTCAGAATGCTACAGTTGATACTCCACCACAGAGGACTACGCAATCGCTTCGGATTACAGAAGTGGTTGACAGTGGGACATATACACCGACGACAGCATCGGAGAAGTCGAACGAAGCATGCAAGGAAAATCTGATAAGTGTGGAGGAGATAATACAACCAGCTCCTTCAAATACGAAAATTCTTAACAATCAAGATCTTTTCCAAACGCATCTTGAGGAGATTGACCGTGACTTAGGAACCCTGCCAACTGTAGCGGGGGTGGATTCAATACGGACTATGCATGGGAATGGCATTCCTCACACTGATACTAATGGTTCACAGGTGGAAGAAAATAATGTGGCCAAGATTGCTGGCCGTAGTGGGACAGATAATGGTGTTTCGAAACAAGATGCTTCCGGAGGTCAATAATAGGTGCGTACCCTTGGTACGTGGAAAAGGGTAACAGACAAGATTAGGCCAACGGACACTAGGGATTCAACTAGTGCGAATTCAAGGCCAAAGCGAAAAAGTGATCAATTACAGCAGGAAGATGGGACAGATTATGAGAAAAGGATGAAGATGGATGAAGAGACTTGAGCTCTATGTCAGTTAATGGCACACAATTTTGGATCGGTGGTGGCTGCTATGCAGCACCACCGGGTCCAATGAGTACTCTAAGTTGGAACTGTCGGGGGCTTAGGAATCGACCGACAGTCCTAGCTCTAAAAAGAGCATTGCGCGTGGAAGCTCCCAAGTTTGTCTTTCTCATAGAGACAAAACTTTCTAGTGATAGTATGAACCTGTTGAAGAGTGAATTGGGGTATAGTCAAAGGGTTGCAGTCTTTAGTGTTGGTTCTAGTGGCGGGTTAGCCTTACTGTGGAAACCAGAATCAACAGTGGAGATTAAGGGGGTGTCGAGATGGTATATTGATGCTATAGTAGACAGTGACAGCAATGGAGATATATGGAGGTTAACAGGTTTTTATGATCATCCTGAAATGAGTAAGAGAGAAGAGACATGGCAACTGTTGGAGTCACTCAGTCAGTTTAGTGCGCTTCCGTGGCTATGCATTGGTGATTTCAATGAAATAACCAGTGCTGCAGAGAAAGAAGGAGGTAATGTCAAACCGGCAAGGCAAATGACTCGATTTCGCGATGTAATCCACTACTGTGGTTTTCATGACATTGGCTTTCATGGAGTACCGTACACTTGGTTTAAGAACCAACCTAGCGAGGGGCGTCTACGGATTCGTTTGGATAGAGCTCTAGCGAACCATGCATGGAAGTCAAAGTTCATTGGAGCTGAGGTTCACCATGTTAATATGTCTACTTCGGATCATTCATTGTTGGCACTTAGGTTACCTAAAGAAGAGGGGGTCAGAAATCGTAAAGGGCAGAAGTTGTTCAGATTTGAGGCTATGTGGTTACGTGATCCATAGTGTGACGAGGTAGTACAGGAAGCTTGGTATGAGGGATTATGTAAACCGGGTGGTTCTCCCTTCACAAACTGTATTAATAGTTGTAGGACAAGGCTACAGGTGTGGAACAAAATGGAGTTTGGCCACGTTGGTAGAAAGATTGCTAGTTTAGAGAAGCGATTACAAAGGCTAGAGCTACTGCATGGGTCAAAGGAGATTGATGATGAGATCATGGAAGTCCGGAAAGCCCTAAATATATGGCTTGATGCCGAGAGTACAATGTGGCAACAGAGGTCCAGAAATTTATGGATGACTTGTGGAGATCGAAATACCAGTTTTTTTCATGCTAAAGCATCCAACAGATTTCAAAGAAACACCATCCGTGGGCTATGTGATGAAGCGAGCACATGGAAGGAGGATGACCGGAGTATAGAACAGACCACACTTAATTATTTTTCAATGATCTTTCGATCTAATGGACCTACTGATCACAGCAAGGTGGTTGAGGCAATTCAACCACGGATATCCACGGCTATGAATGAATCCTTATTTCATGCATTCACGGCTGAGGAAGTGTCAAAGGCTCTAAAGCAAATGCACCCAAAGAAAGCACCAGGCCCTGATGGTATGCCTCCTCTCTTTTACCAACATTATTGGCCTTTAGTGAGCAATTGTGTCATTAAAACTGTCCTTGATTTCCTTAACCATGGCTCACTTTCTCCTAATTTTAATGACACTCATATTGTGCTAATCCCAAAAGTGAAGAATCCAACTAAGATCACTCAATATCGGCCTATTAGTCTTAGTAATGTTGCTTCTAGACTCGCTTCTAAGGTCTTGGCTAATAGGCTAAAGCGGTTGTTTCCACATATTATTAGTGAAAATCAGAGTGCTTTTATGTCTAACCGTCTTATTACAAATAATGTGCTGGTTGCTTTTGAGACAATGTATCACATAAGTCATAAGAGAAGTGGTAAGGTGGGGGAGATGGTCTTAAAACTAGACATGAGTAAGGCTTATGATAGGGTGGAATGGGGTTGTTTGGAGGGTATTATGAGGAAGATGGGGTTTGCTGAAAAGTAGGTGACTATTATGATGAGGTGTGTTAGTACTATAAGGTACTCCGTAAAAATTAATGGGACACCCCGAGGTTGTATCACTCCTACTAGGGGTTTACGCCAAGGGGACCCTTTGTCCCCTTACCTCTTTTTGATTTGTGCAGAGGGACTATCTGCTTTACTTAGGCAATCTGTGGAACAAGGATTGCTTAAGGGTATTGCAGCTTGCCAGGGTACCCCGGAGATATCACACCTTTTCTTTGCAGATGAAATCCTTATCTTCTGCAGAGCCACTAGGGAGGATTGTGTGGCGTTGGAGCAAGTTTTGGCGACGTATGAGCATGCTTCTAGTCAACAACTGAATAGAGATAAAACCTCCATTTTCTTTAACCGCAACACTTCCCAAGACATCCAGGATGAGATTAAAAACAGGTTTGGTGCTAAAGTCATTCAACAGCATGAAAAATATTTGGGCCTCCCATCTTTGGTAGGAAAGAATAAATGCAACACATTCCGATAGCTCACTGAAAGATTAAATAATAAGCTCTCCATTTGGAAGGAAAAACTCCTTTCACATTCTGGAAAAGAGATACTCATCAAGACTGTGGCTCAAGCAATGAGTGTTTTTAAGTTTCCAGACACCTTATGTGATGAGATGACAGCCATGGTTCGGAAGTTTTGGTGGGGTCAATCAAATGAAAGGAACAAGATGGCTTGGCTAAGCTGGGATAAGATGTGTCTTCCAAAAGAGGAGGGGGGTCTTGGTTTTAGGGATTTAAAGGCCTTTAATTTGGCATTGTTGGCAAAACAAGGTTGGCGACTACAAACATGTCAAAATACCCTTCTGTACAAGGTTTATAAAGCTCGTTATTTCCCCCATGGTGACTTCCTCACAGTTGAACTTGGGAATAATCCATCCTTCGCATGGCGAAGTATCTTTTCAGCTCAGAGTATCGTACGTAAAGCGTATCGATGGCAGGTTAGGAATGGAGCTTCAATTGATATCAGAAGGGATAAATGGCTGCCTAACCCGAACACTTTCAAACTCATCAGTCCTCCAGTGGCTTTACCAATAGGAATGACAGTTGACAACTTAATTGACCCACACCATGGCACTTGGCAGGAAGATATGATTAGGCACACTTTCTCTCCAGACGATGCACGGTCAATCATGAGCATTCCGTTGTGCTCTAGACTGCCCCCGGATCGGATAATATGGGCATACACATCCAAAGGCAATTTTACTGTTCGAAGTGCTTACAAGATTGCCTTGTCATCCTCTTCAGATCAGAGACCTGACAACTCCAGCAATGAAAATCGTAGCAATTTTTGGAAAAACCTCTGGAGGTTAAATGTCCCAAATAAAATCAAATCATTTGCCTGGCGAGCGAGTCATAATATTTTACCTACAAAGGAAAACTTGTGTCATCGCAAAGTTCTTAATGATTCGATCTGCGAAGCTTGTGGGTTAGGCACTGAGTCCAGTGGTCATCTATTCTGGAGTTGTGACCGAGCCCAGGAAGTATGGAAGCTGTCAGGAATTCCATTTGATAACAGGGGGGTACAATTTCAAGACTTCATTGATCTCTTGTGGTATCTAAAATTCTATCAGCGGGTGGGAAATGATTTGTTGGAGCTTGTAATAACAGTTGCCTGGAGTATGTGGTTTAACAGGAATGCGGTGCGGCGAGGAAAAGCGAGACAAACGGCAGCAACAATTTTGCAGAAGGCACGGCTATTGCTTGATGAGTTTCAATTAGCAAACTTCCAACCTTCAAAGCCAGTGGTGCATGATAGGGGACAGTGGACCAATCCTTCTCCGCCATGGTACAAGGTTAACGTCGATGGCGCAGTGTTTGAGTCCCAACAGTCCTCAAGTGTGGGGGTCATCATCAGGGATCATGGTGGCCTAGTAGCAGCGGCCTTGAGCAAGAAGGTGGCCTGTCCATTGGGTCCTTTAGAGGCAAAAGCAAAAGCTTTGGAGGAGGCTGTGGACTTCACTTGGGATGTTGGTATTAGGGATGCTCATTTTGATTGTGATTCAAAAATGGTTGTAGATGCTATGCTCGGTGTTAGCTGTCCTCAAGCATCCATCTATAACATCATTACAGGCATTGATCAGAAGGTACAAGCATTCAAATCTTACCAGTTCTCACATGTTAAGCGCACAGGGAACCGGCCAGCTCACATCTTGGCTCAGCATGCCAAGAATATTGACAACTATGTAACTTGGATAGAGGAAAATCCAGCTTTTGTTGAGTCCGCTTTGGCTCAAAATGTACTGTTTTTATCTTCTTCTTAATAAAGTTACTGTCTTTTCATCAAAAAAAAAAAAAAAAAAAAAAAACCTCAGAGTGGATGTGGAGGACTTGGACGTTGTGTTTGGTATTTATTTATTTTTTTTCCTGGACATTTAAAAATGAGTCTGGATAGTCGGTGCAAGAGGGGAGGTAAACTATTAGTATTAATAGTTTTTTTTTTTTTTTCTTTCGACCTTCTCAAAAATTCTCTAAGTACTAGTAGTAAACTATTTAGCTACCCCCCTTCCTTCTTCATTTACAATCAAAAGCTCTTGCGCCTCCATTCAGAGTCCAGCCAAATCTCCACCTCCATCTCCAGCACAAAAAGCCAGTCCGAGGAGCTCCTCCTCATTTCTGTAAGTCGCTCTATCCCTCTCTGAGCTTTTTTCCTCTCTACTCGTCCTTCTCGTTAATTTGCTCCTCTTTTAGTTCCCTTAGGCGTCATTTAGGATGGGTAGACTTAAGAAATATGTTGGCACTGAGGAGGCGATGGAGGAATTCATCGCCGATTACAAGATACCGGCCAACGTTGGCTTAAGGTATTGTGAGGAGGGGGAGTGGCACCTCCGGAAGCAGGTGGGCGAGGTGGTGATTCCCGTTATCGCCTTCCTTGAAGGGGGGATGAGGATCCCCATGGGGCCGGTGATGAGGGGTTACCTCACCTACTTTCGGTTAACCCCCACCCAATGCACCTCCAACATGTTCAGCATTTTGGGCAGTGTGGATGCCCTTAATGAGAAGATGGGTCTGAGGCTGACCCATCATGATGTCAATTACTGCTACAATCTTCAACATCTGAAGAACAAGTCCTACTACATGAGGACGAGGGACGACAGGGTCCGGCTTATCCAGTGCCTCCCCGAGTCCAACAAGGGGATGAATGAGGATTTCCTCATCGTGTCTGGAGCGTGGCACGATGGCCTTCACTGCCCGACGACAGAGGGGACACTAGGTGGGGCAGTGGGAATAAGAGGGGATTCAAAGATTCTGACTTCTTTTCTGCATTGTTTCTTCTTGTATCGTTTGGTTTCTAACCATGGATGTGTTTTCCCTTTGCAGATCCGCACTCTTTTGCGCGCCATTTCAGCTTGATCAATAGGGAGGACTTGCAGAAGGTGCTCAGGTCTGCGGATTTTGAGAACGAAGCAGACCACCAAGTCAGAGTTGCGCACAAGATTTTGGGGTACACTCCACTCCAAAAGTCATTTGCGGCCCCAAAGTACGTGATTAGAGCTAAGGATCCTCGGCTGCAGAAAATAAAAGTGACCGAGGACGGTTTCGAGTTTCCCGAGGACACCTCCACTTTAGAAGACGTCACAGTAGCAGTCCCCTCGTCTTCCCACACATTCCCAAAGGCCGCGGAAGAGGACTTAGAGAGGGAAGGGGACGCTGCAGATTGTGGTCCTGCTGAGGACGATTTCAGTGTTTTCGAGCAATTCCATCAGTCCGAGGACCCTTCTAGAGACTTGGGTGATCCTCGTCTATCCGAGGTAGACTTTTTAGAGTCGGACAAATCTTCTCGGCTCGAGATGGGCTACAAAAAGAAAGCCCAACCCACCCTACTCGACCTAATCGAAGGTTAGCCGGGGAAGTCCAAACCGAAGCTTCCTCCTCCTCCTCCAAAGGCTCGTCCTGCTCAGACCAGGTCGGCCTCAACACAGCCCAAGCTTCCTCCTCCTCCGCCTCAAGCGAGCCCGCCGTCTAGGCACGAGCCTGGTGATCCTAAGCAGAGGAAGGACAAGGGCAAGAGGACCCTTGAGGACGAATCCGGGCCTACGTGGGAGGGCGATGGCACTCGGCGGCCGTTGAAGCAACTGAGGATAGGCTCCTCAACGCAGGAAAAATAGGTCGCTCCCCCGCCCGAGGTCCAGGCCTGGCTCTCCGCCCCAATGCTCCGTGGGGCACCCCTGAGGGATGACTCCTCCCTCAAGGACTTTAAGGATGGCGAAGACGCGTATGTGGCCGACGCTGTGGGGAGACGCCTGCTCCTTCCCGCGGACATGGCGGAGCTGGGGACCATGAGGAGTAGGGACGTTTTCCTCTGCCTCAAGCGATACTTGGGGATGGTAAGACCCTTAACCCTTGTGCTTTTTCTTGCTTCAGTTCTTTCTGCTTTCCTTTCTTTTTTGAGCTCGACTAATTATGACTTATCTGTTTCGTTTGGCAGGCTGTACAGGCCACTTTCAGGCTGGAAGAGGCGGCCAATGAACATGGTAAGGCCATGGACGAAGAGCGCGAGAGGCGCCTGGTGGCCACTCGAACCCTCAAGACCTTCGAGGAGGACCTTGCCAAGGCGAGGGAGGAGCTGAAGCAAATGACTCAGGCTAGGGCCAGTGCAATGGCAGGCCTTGAGGGTGCCCAAAGGCAGGCCGGGGCTCAGACAAAGCGTTTGGGTGAGGCAGAGAAGCTGCTGAAGCTTGCCGAGGAGCAGATAGCAGGCTTGACGAAGAAAGTGGCCGATGTTGAGAAGGCCAAGAGGGTGGCTGAATGGGCCAAAGGGGAGGCTGAGAGGGCCAAGTTTGAGGTAGAGCAGGGCAGGGAGGAAGCCTGGGCCACCAAGCAGGAAGCCGAGGAGGCAGCCTATACTGCCGGGGCAACTGAGACAACAGCTGCCTACAAATCCCAAGTCCCTGGGGTATGTAGGCGCTACTGCTCCGAAACTTGGAGTGAAGCCCTCAGACAGGCTGGGGTGGAGGCCTCTTCTGACTTGTGGAAGGAGGAAAACGTGTACTACCCTCCTATTATCCGCGAGGCTGCCCCAGATGGCTCTGAGGCCGAGGAGGCTGCTGCGGAAACTGCTGCCACTCCGGGCGAGGGGGCCTTAGATGCTGGGGTCACAGATGCGCCAGTCCCAGGGAGTAGTCCATCCTTGGCGGTTGAGTTGAGTGATGGCTCCAACGATGATGCACCTCAGCAGGCTGCAAAACCTTCCCTCGACGCCCAGGTTTCTCCTGCCGAGGGGGCAGCCATTCCTGCCGTGCCTCTGCAGGCCATCCCCCTTAGTCAGGGCTCAGAGGACCCTAAGGCAGCTACGGGCCAGCCACCCACTGAAGCAGGCAACTAGGCCCTTTGGCTCTTCTGCCTGCTGCATTTCATTTTGCATCTTTTTCTTCCTTTTTGCTTTATTTGTAATGTGACTTCCTTGGTGTAATTCCCTTGAATTTAATGAAATGAGAACTTTATTTCCTTTTCCGCTTGTTGTGGCTGTTTGTTTACTTGCACATTATCTTCTTTTCCTTTACTTGCACGATTTTAGCTTCAATTGCATCTCGGCCAATCGCGGCATTAGTCATTATAATGAGAGGGCATGTATGCTCTGATGCACTTTTCGTTTCCTAAGGATCAGGTAGAATTTCTTCGAGTAGACACTTAGTGTTTCTTCAATGTAGTTAACTTCTCCATAGGCCTGAGTCCGAGGATCATGCAGAGCCTTGGTCCTGCTTGATACTTAGCTTCTTGAGGCAAATAGTGTTCCCACAGGCTTGAGTCCGAGGATCATGCAGAGCCTTGGTCCTGCTTGACGCTTGAATTTGGCTGTAAGTAACTAGTTTCCCCATAGGTTTGAGTCTTTGGACCATGCAAAACCTAGGTTCTGTCTAGCACCCAGATATAAGTGGTTAGCTCCCCATAGGCTTGAGTCCTTAGACCATACAAGACCTAGGTACAGTTGCTGCCTTTAAGATAAGTGGCTAGCTCCCCATAGGCTTGAGTCCGAGGACCATGCAAGACCAGGTACAGTTGCTGCCTTCAAGATAAGTGGCTAGCTCCCCATAGGCTTGGGTCCTTGGACCATGCAAGACCCAGGTACAGTTGCTGCCTTCAAGATAAGTGGCTAGCTCCCCATAGGCTTGGGTCCGGGGACCATGCAAGACCCAGGTACAGTTGTTGCCTTCAAGATAAGTGGCTAGCTCCCCATAGGCTTGGGTCCGAGGACCATGCAAGACCCAGGTACAGTTGCTGCCTTCAAGATAAGTGGCTAGCTCCTCATAGGCTTGGGTCCTTGGACCATGCAAGACCCAGGTACAGTTGCTGCCTTCAAGATAAGTGGCTAGCTCCCCATAGGCTTGGGTCCGAGGACCATGCAAGACCCAGGTACAGTTGCTGCCTTCAAGATAAGTGGCTAGCTCCCCATAGGCTTGGGTCCTTGGACCGTGCAAGACCCAGGTACAGTTGCTACCTTCAAGATAAGTGGCTAGCTCCCCATAGGCTTGGGTCCTTGGACCATGCAAGACCCAGGTACAGTTGTTGCCTTCAAGATAAGTGGCTAGCTCCCCATAGGCTTGGGTCCTTGGACCATGCAAGACCCAGGTACAGTTGCTGCCTTCAAGATAAGTGGCTAGCTCCCCATAGGCTTGGGTCCTTGGACCATGCAAGACCCAGGTACAGTTGCTGCCTTCAAGATAAGTGGCTAGCTCCCCATAGGCTTGGGTCCTTGGACCATGCAAGACCTAGGTACAGTTGTTGCCTTTAAGATAAGTGGCTAGCTCCCCTTAGGCTTGGGTCCTTGGACCATGCAAGACCCAGGTACAGTTGCTGCCTTCAAGATAAGTGGCTAGCTCCCCATAGGCTTGGGTCCGAGGATCATGCAAGACCTAGGTACAGTTGTTGCCTTCAAGATAAGTGGCTAGCTCCCCATAGGCTTGGGTCCTTGGACCATGCAAGACCCAGGTACAGTTGCTGCCTTCAAGATAAGTGGCTAGCTCCCCATAGGCTTGGGTCCGAGGACCATGCAAGACCCAGGTACAGTTGCTGCCTTCAAGATAAGTGGCTAGCTCCCCATAGGCTTGGGTCCGTGGACAATGCAAGACCCAGGTACAGTTGCTGCCTTCAAGATAAGTGGCTAGCTCCTCATAGGCTTGGGTCCTTGGACCATGCAAGACCCAGGTACAGTTGCTGCCTTCAAGATAAGTGGCTAGCTCCCCATAGGCTTGGGTCCTTGGACCGTGCAAGACCCAGGTACAGTTGCTGCCTTCAAGATAAGTGGCTAGCTCCCCATAGGCTTGGGTCCGAGGACCATGCAAGACCTAGGTACAGTTGCTGCCTTCAAGATAAGTGGCTAGCTCCCCATAGGCTTGGGTCCTTGGACCATGCAAGACCCAGGTACAGTTGCTGCCTTCAAGATAAGTGGCTAGCTCCCCATAGGCTTGGGTTCGAGGACCATGCAAGACCCAGGTACAGTTGCTGCCTTCAAGATAAGTGGCTAGCTCCCCATAGGCTTGGGTCCTTGGACCATGCAAGACCCAGGTACAATTGCTGCCTTCAAGATAAGTGGCTAGCTCCCCATAGGCTTGGGTCCTTGGACCATGCAAGACCCAGGTACAGTTGCTGCCTTCAAGATAAGTGGCTAGCTCCCCATAGGCTTGGGTCATTGGACCATGCAAGACCCAGGTACAGTTGCTGCCTTCAAGATAAGTGGCTAGCTCCCCATAGGCTTGGGTCCTTGGACCATGCAAGACCCAGGTACAGTTGCTGCCTTCAAGATAAGTGGCTAGCTCCCCATAGGCTTGGGTCCGAGGACCATGCAAGACCTAGGTACAGTTGCTGCCTTCAAGATAAGTGGCTAGCTCCCCATAGGCTTGGGTCCTTGGACCATGCAAGACCCAGGTACAGTTGCTGCCTTCAATGGGCTGTAAGTAACTAGTTTCCCCATAGGCTTGAGTCCTTGGACCATGCAAGACCTAGGTTCTGTCTAGCACCCAGATATAAGTGGCGTTGGGACGCGAGACGTGCGATAATGACAGGCAGAACATCTGAATCAAAAAGGACTTCTTTATTAATAGTAATACCTTTTCAGGTTATTTACATTCCATGGACGAGGTACAGGTTTATCATCTAAATCTTCTAAATAGTATGCTCCTATCCCTGCCACTGAGGTGATTCGGTAGGGGCCCTCCCAGTTGGGTCCGAGCTTACCCCAAGAAGGGTTCTTGGTAGCTCCCACGACTTTTCTCAGCACCAGGTCTCCCGGTGCTAGTGGTCTGAGCTTTACATTGGTGTCATATCCTTGCTTGAGCTTTTGCTGGTAGTGGGCCAGCTGGATCATTGCTTGCTCTCTTCGTTCGTCTACCATGTCCAGGCTCTGCCTCAGCAGTTCATCATTGCTGCCTGGAGTGAAGGAGCTCGTCCTTAGTGTCGGGAAGTTGGTTTCCAGGGGGATCACTGCCTCCGCACCATAAGTCATGGCAAAAGGTGTTTCTCCCGTTGATCGTCGGGGCGTAGTTCGGTACGTCCAGAGGACGTGGGGCAACTCTTCTACCCATCTCCCTTTTGCATCATCCAGTCACTTCTTAAGCCCGTTGACGATGACCTTGTTGACCACCTCGGCCTATCCATTCCCCTGAGGGTAGGCCGGCGTTGAGTACCTGTTTGTAATCCCAAGTTTGCTACAGTACCTCCTGAAGGCTTTGCTATCGAACTGGAGGCCATTATCCGAGATGAGGGTATGAGGGACCCCGAACCGTGTAACTATGTTCCTCCAAAGGAATTTTTTCACGTCTACATCCCTGATGTTAGCTAGTGGTTCGGCCTCGACCCACTTGGTTAAGTAGTCTGTGGCCACCAACAGATACCTCTTGTTCCCTGGTGCCTTGGGGAAAGGTCCCACAATGTCCAAGCCCCATTGGGCGAATGGCCATGGACTGGATAATGGATTGAGGACCCCTCCTGGCTGGTGGATGTTTGGGGCGAACCTTTGGCATTGGTCACACTTCTTGACATACTCCAGGGCCTCTTGCTGCATTCCCGGCCACCAGTATCCTTGAGTGACGGCTCGGTGAGCAAGGGATCTCCCCCCTGTATGCTCCCACAAATTCCTTCGTGCAGCTCTTCGAGCAAGGATTCTGCCGTTTCGGGGTGGACACATAGAAGGTATGGCCCAGAGTAGGACCGCCTGTATAGCTTGTGATCCTCGGACAACCAGAACCGAGGAGCTTTCCTTCGTATCTTTTCTGCCTCTGACCTCTCCTCAAGCAGGACGTCATCTTTGAGGAATCTCACTATGGGGTCCATCCAGCTGGGACCCATCACAATTTGATGGACGGGGATTACTCCCCTTGGCACTTCACTTGCCCTCTCCAGGTGCTCCACAAGTATGATCCGAGGCAGAGCCCCTGCCGAGGAGGTGGCGAGTGTGGCAAGTGAATCGGCATGACTGTTCCCACTCCTAGGAATATGGGACAAGCTGAAAGGACGAAACTCTGACTGCAAGTGCTTGACTTGGCTAAGGTATTCCTGCATTCTCTAATCCCTGGCTTCCATCTCCCCCTTCACCTGCCCTACCACCAATCTGGAGTCTGAGAACATCTTTATTGACCTTCCTCCCATCTTTTGTACCATGATCATCCCTTGCAGTAATGCCTCATACTCGGCCTCATTGTTTGTGGCTGTGAATCCGAGCCTCAGGGATTTCTCCATGACATGATCTTCAGTGGAGACCAGGACCAGCCCCACTCCGGACCCCCTTTGGTTTGCCGCGCCATCCGCATATACTTTTCAACATGGTGACGGTGGGATGGAGGTTGCCCCAACTGACTTCTTATCCTCGGCTGTCACTTCTACGACTGGTTCGGCGAACTCGGCCGTCAAATCTGCTAGAACCTGGCCTATTATGGAAGTCCGGGGCATGTATTTAACGTCGAAAGCCCCCAGAATTGTGTTCCACTTCGCGATTCTACCCGTGTAATCAGCGGCCCGAAGTACAGCCTTTAAGGGCAATTGGGTTAGGACAACCACCGTGTGAGCTTGGAAGTAATGGGGGAGCTTTCTCGTGGCGTGGACCACTGCCAGTATAGCCTTCTCCAGGGGTAGGTATCTGACCTCAGCTTCATGCAGCGACTTGCTGACGTAGTAAACTGGCTTTTGAACGCCATTGTCTTCCCGTATCAGTACTAGGCTCACTGCGTGGAGCGCCACCGCTAGGTAGGCGTATAGGACCTCGTCGGGCTCAGGATTGGACATGATAGGCGGCCGGGATAGATACTCCTTGAGTTGCTGGAAAGCCACGGCACAATCCTCGGACCACTCAAACCCCTTCCATTTATTGATCAGGAGATAAAAGGGTCTGTACCTGTCGGCCGACCTGGAAATGAACTGGTTCAGCGCCGCGATTATCCCAGTAAGCTTTTGGATCTCCTTGGGATTCTGCGGAGGCTTCATATTGTGAATGGCCTTGATCTGGTCAGGGTTGACCTCGATCCCACGGTGGGTGATCATATACCCCAGAAACTTGCCAGAGCTCACGCCAAATGAGCATTTTGAGGCATTAAGGCGGAGCTTGTGCTCTCTCAGGACGCCAAATGTGCGGCCGAGGTCCTCCAAATGCTCGGACACCAGCTTGCTTTTCACCACCATATCGTCAACATAGACTTCGATGCTCTTGCCCAACATCGGCTCGAACATTCTCGTCATCATCCTCTGGTAGGTGGATCCGGCATTTTTCAGATCAAACGGCGTAACCTTGTAGTGGTAGTTCCCAATGGGTGTCACAAATGCCGTCTTCTCTCGGTCCTCCAAGGCTAGTGGGATTTGGTGATAACCCTGAAAGGCATCCAGGAAGCTCATCCGAGGATGACCTGCAGTCGCATCTACTAGCTGGTCTATTCGTGACATTGGGAAGGGGTCTTTTGGGCATGCTTTGTTCAGGTCTGTGAAGTCTACACAAACCCTCCACTTCCCACTTTTCTTCTTGACCACCACAGTGTTGTCCAACCACGTGGGGTAAAAGATCTCCTTGATAGCCCCCGCGTGCTTAAGCTTATCGACCTCTTCCCTGATCGCATCAGCGTGCTCCTTCGAAGGGCGCCGAGGTGGCTGCTGCTTGGGGATCGCAGATGGGTTGACGTTAAGGTGGTGACAGATGAAAGATGGATCAATCCCAGGGGCATCGCAGGGGTCCCATGCGAACACGTCAAGGTTCCTCTTGAGGAACTCAAGTAACTCCTCTTTCTCCTGTGGAGGCAGCTGGGTTCCGACCTGGAAGAACTTCTCCGGATCATCGCCAATTACCACCTTCTCCAGGTTTTCGCATTCGACATCCTCGGCAGGTGCATCCGGAGGCGCCACCTGGGTCTTTGATTGCTATGAATCTTCCTCGGCTGGGGCCGAGGACTGTGCATCAAGCCGATAAGATATGACAGCCACCGTGCACTGCCTAGCTGTGGATTGGCAACCTCGGATCTCCAGAACCTGGTCCCCTGACGAGAATTTCACCTTCTGGTGCAAGGTGGAGGCTACGCCATCCAAGGCGTGTAGCCAGGGCCTCCCTACGATGGCTGTGTAGGGGGAGTATGTGTCCACCACTATAAAGTTCGCCTCCACCACCACTGGGCCTATCTGTACGGGCAGTCTGATCATGCCCTTTGGGATGACGAGCTTCCCGTCGAAGCTCATTAGGGGGGAGCTATAAGGTGTGAGGTCTTACTGTTTTAGCCTCAGCCCCTTGTAGAGGTCTGGACACATGACCTCGGCTGCGCTGCCACCGTCCACCATCACCCTTTTCACGTCATAGCCCCCTATTCTGAGGGTGACAATTAGGGCGTCCTCGTGTGGTTGGATGGTCCCAATCTTGTCCTCCTCCGAGAAACTCAGGGCTAGGGGAGGATTCCTCCTGGACCTCTTTGGCCCCGTCCGAGGGTCCTCGGCGGGCAGTTGGGCCACAAACAACACTCGCAAAGGGGGTGTGCCTGTCCTTCTTGGCGCGGCCAGGATTATATTGATCGTCCCAGTGGGCTGCCCCATGGCGGCGTCCCTCCGAGGCTCGTGGTAGGCTCGGCCCCGCTGGTCGCTGGAATGGTGCAGAAGGTGCTTCAGCCTTCCCTCCTGGGCTAGTTGGTCCAGGTGGTCCCAGAGGTTCCTGCAATCCTCCGTGGCATGTTCGTGGTCCTGGTGGTATTGGCAGTAACGATCCTGGTTGCGTCTACCAGGCTCCCCCATCATCTTAGCCGGCCATCTGAAGTATGGCTCGTTCTTTATCTTTTCCAGAACCTTGTGCACGGGTTCTCGAAATACTGCGCCGACAGTCTGGGCATTAGTCGCCCCGGATTGCCCACCGAAATCCCTCCTCGGACGGGCGTTGTTGTACCTCTCTGACCAGAAATCCCTCCTCTCCTGAGGGATAACCTTCTCCTTGCCCTTGCCTTGCAGCATATCTTCCTCCACCCGCTTGTACGTGTCGATCCGATCCATCAGCTGCCGCACGCTGGTAACGGGCGTTCCGGTCAAGGACTTCCTCAAGTCGTGCCCCATTGGTAGCCCATTCTGGAATGTATTGATGGCGACGGCGTCATACTTGCCGTCCAGCTTGTTGTAGATCTCCCAGTACTTGTCCGAATAAGCCTTGAGGGTCTCCCCGTCACGCATAGATAGGGATAGCAATGCACTCATGGGCCGAGGAGGCCTGCTGTTCGTGATGAAGCGGGAACCAAAGGCCTGGGTTAGCTGTTTGTATGAGTCTATGGAGTTCGTCCTTAGACTGTTGAACCACTTCATCGCCACAGGTCCCAAGCTGGATGGGAAGACTTTGCACATCAGCGCCTCATTCTTGGAGTGGACAGCCATCCTCTGGTTGAACTGGCTCACGTGCTCCACGGGGTCTGTCTTGCCATTGTAAGCAATGAAGGTTGGCTGCTGGAACCGCCGAGGAAGCTTTGCCTCTTCTATACGACGCGTGAAGGGCGACCTGGAGAGCTGATCCAGCGCCTTGCTCATGGCATCGCTTCCTAAGCCCCTAGGGGTTGGATTGGCACGCCTACGCCTCTGGTAGCGTTCCTCTTCGTGGGAGAAAGTCTCGCTGGGGGGCGTTTTTGACCTCTGCCTGTATTCATCATCGCTCTCGTCGTCGGAGGGCAGGTCAGGGCTGAGTTCGGACTGTCTCCGCTGCGCACGGCGTAGCTTCCTCTTCAGATCGTCTATCTCGCGCTGCATGGCCATCTTATCAGCCTTTCTCTGGGAGGCGTGGCTATGGGCCTCTTGCGACCGCGTGGCCTGGCCATCATCGCGCTTCTGGGGAACAACGCCCGTCCCCCTGGCTTTCGCTCGCCGTTGAAGTACGCACGCTTCCTTCTCGAAAACGTCTGTTGTCGTTCTGACCGCCCCCGGGGTCGCCATAGTGACCCTAAGGCCGTGACTTCGCCGGTTCTGGTCGATTGGGAGTTCTTTGGTGAGGGCCTGATCCTACCATGTTCGACTGTTGTCCTTACTAACGCACAAGCTCTTCCCACAGACGGCGCCAATTGTAGGGACCGGATTCGAGCGCTTTCTACGGATCGAGAGAGTGGACCCAAGCCCAGCTAACCCTCCAATAAATTTGTAGAGTATGGGCTCAAGAGCTAGGCCTTAGCAAAGAATACAACGGCCATGCATGGTTGTACGTGAATGCTGGTATCCTAAATATGGGTTGGAATACACAATAGGGCTCCTCGGACAGGTTAATGGGGGTTGAAGTCGTTCTTATTTCTTTCAAGTGAGGTTACAATGGTTGAGAGAAAATACTCTGCTACAGTATTCCTTTTTCTCTGGTTTTTCGTCCGTCCCCTTCTCAAGAGGGACTTTTTACATTATATACTTCTCTCTCAATTGATCCTAGCCCTACATTTGTTGATCAACCCGGTTTCCACTTGAGAGCCTGTCCCATCAGCCGCATTCCCATACCTCCAGTGGGTTGCAGCGCCCAAGACGGCACTGTTCAGAGGTCCTATCCTCATTAATGCGGCCAGGGCGTTAGTTGAGGGCATTTAATGTGGAGGTGACAGTTCACCTGGGACTTGCTCCTCCACCATGCTTCAATGTCCGGTGCTTGATTCTTGCTATTTGCTCCTTGGATGCTTTAGGGAGAATCCCCTTAATGGTATGCTGTGTGCCCACTTTCTGACCTCGGTCTCCCGAGGATGTAACCATCCTCGGCAATGCTAATTGGGCCCTGGGCTCTAAACTTTCGTCCTCGGACCTCGGACCTTGGAGGCGTCCTCGGCGTGGGCCTCTGGGCCTGGTTTGGAGTGGGCCGGGGTTGCTGACTTATTCTGGCCCCACAAAAACTATATTAAGTGATTTAAGTTATTAGATACATAGTTGGTGTTTTAATTAGGCATATGATGCATGAGATGTTATAGTGGAAATTTCACCCACACGCAACCAATTGAAATCCAACACATGTAAAGCCAAAGAACCATGCATGTTGATAAGCCCCAAAGACCAAGACTTGGCTATGCAATGAACAAGCTCCACCTCACCTCTTCTTTGACTTTCTCAAGCAACTAGAGCATCCAAGAAGCTCCTTACCTCTCCATTTCCCACGGGTACACAAATCAGAATTTCTAACCCACTTTGCTCTCTTTTCTTTTAAGGAAAGAGCTAGGAACTCTCTTAAGTCCCCTTTGTCAAACCCACGGGTCCAACACCAAAAAGAAAGAAAACTCTCTCAAGCTCTCTACCTCTCATACTTTTGGGTCCAGGCCACTAGGAAAGGGAAATCCTTTCATGCAAGAATGATTTATTTCTATTTCCCCTCAAGAACCATAAATTTGGTAAGGATTGTAGCTACTCTCACCTTAGAATCCATGATTTCTTCAAGGAATTTTAGTAATGGTATTTGTGATTTGTGAAATTAGGAAATCATGAACTCGTAAATCTATATATTTGTAGTGCTTTAAGATGCTTTGATTTTGTGATATTATAGAACATATATATGCTCTTTTAATGTGTTGGATATAACTTTATAAAGGTAAGGATATATATATATATATATATATATATATATGTGTGTGTGTGTGTGTGTGTGCGCGCGCGTGTGTAAAGTGATATTATTCTTTGTAGAAAAATGTAAGTGTGAATGCCAAAAAGTTGAAAAAAAAAAAGGTGGGCTGTGATTTTTCTTCCTTAGCATCACACGTATCCACCCCATGTCCACTCTCCTTATCTCCCTTTGCTGCCCCAAAAGTCTTCTCCCTTATTGTTAGGGACATATTTTTATGTAATTGGCATATCCTTTGATAAAACGCACTTTACTTGTATTTGGGTAAATCTAAGTAAGTTCAAGATGATCATCACAAGTAGTTAAATTGAAGACATGAAGATTACTCAAGAACTGTTCAAGAAAAGTGCAGTCTGCAAGTTTCGATATCTCTTCGACAGAAGCTCGATCTGTCGAGATTCATTAAAGCTCGATAGATGTCTCGATCGATCGAGTTTACGGGTTTTCAAATTATAGCCACAACGTTTTTATTCTAAAAGGCTATTTGTTTATGAGTTTGTATAATCCTTATTAGACTAGGAAAGCCCAAGGTTTGTGTAAACCTATTTGGAATAGGAGAGCCCATTAAAGCTTCTATTTAAAGGAGGTGGAAAAGAAAAACCTAACCCAGAGAGCTTCATAAGGTTTTCTTTTTGAAACCTTAGTCTCCTCCTACAAAAGAAAGAGTTCTTGCTGCGTTTCTTGTACGCCTTTGGGTTCTGTAACCAAGCAAAGTCTCTTGCACCAACATTGAAGATCTTATTGGTGTTTCTTTGTGAAGTTGCTGCAAATCAACTACAACAATCAAAGGGTTGCTGTGGAGTTAGTCACGAACTGGGATTCGTGCAAAGGAGTAAGTCGCGTAATGGGATCCGCGCATTGGTTAGTCACGTACTTGGGACCGTGCATAAAAAGGGGGAACTGTCACTACAGAACAAGTCCAATTGGGTATTGGGGTAAGGGTTCAACTGTAGGTTGGTAAGGTACTTGGGATTCCTTTACTTGTAACCGCTTGTTGTGATAATAGTGGAGTTTCGGGAGTGGTGACCTGAAAATCACCCGGTGGGGTTTTTGCCGTCAGGTTTTCCCCATTCGTAAACAAATCATCGTGTCATTTAATTTCCGCTGCATATTTAGTTATTTGGTGATTTGTTTGTGCTACCACGCGTTTGCATGTTAATTAACTTAATTAATTCACTTGACTAAATTAATTGGTTAATTTATCACAAGGGGTCAATTCGTTTTTTGGCCTATCACTTATCTTATTTTCTTGGCCGCATCAGATCAGAAAGTCCAGCCCCTCTTTCTCTACTCTTTTCCTTGTTCTTGTTCCTTCTTCTTCCTTTGCTCTTACATGGCAGCCCTCTCTCTCTCACCAAAACAATATATCCCTCTCTAAAGAAGAAATTAAAAGGTTAACACTAAAATTTCAACTTCAAAGTTTGTGGGTAATCAAAACTTCATTTGTTAATTTTTACTTCTTTATCCTATATTCTGATTTTAGAGGCTGAACTATGATTCTGTTTCAGTGATTTGAAAGTTTGATGATATTGTGATCAATTGAATGCTTATTAACATATTTTAATATGTATAGTATGGGTATAAAAATTCCCAAATGAAATTAAGGCCTGTTGCTATTTGTTGATAATTTTGTAAGAATATGTACTGAAGCTGTCTCTGTGACAGATTTGATGTTTACAACAAGAAAAATATGTATTAAATCATATTTTGTGAATTAGGATGCTAGGAGTAGTTTTTATGAATTCTAAGACACACATGGTTGTTATGGAAGTGGTCTCACAGTATTTGGATGAGTATAAAAGTCATAGTTTAATTTCTAAATTGTAAGAAATTCTGTCAGGACAGATTCGAGCATGCTGCCTTGTATGATTTTTAATAAATCATGGTTTTATGCTTTGACAACAAAATTTTTATGGTATATACTGGACATCTAGATGAGTTTCTCTGTAAAATTACATGAATATTGGATGTGTTTTGATAGCCCGTTTGTATTTTACAAATGAGGCATATGCTGTTGGAATGAAACAGTGAACAGTAAGGGACATGCCTAACTTTGAGGATTTAATTCCAAAGTTAGGGTGAATGATTTGAGCTATAATTTATTATGCTCATCATTTGGTATGTTTAGATCATAGATTAATTTTGTATACCTTGGTTCAAAGTTTAGTACTCAAAGGAGGGGCTCTAAACCATTCGACGGTTGTATTTATGAAGCTGTTTTATTCAGCATGCTGTATGTTGCCTTATGAGTGTACATGATTATATGACCATGCTTAAAAGAGTTTATGTTTATGCATGCATTATTGGCTTAATCTCAAGCCCATTTTGAAATGAAATTGGCACCTCTAGAGATATGATTCAAATATGAGATGGATGGTATTTCTTTAGGTTGGTACATCATTTGTTAACGTGTGCATAATATGTTTGTGGGAACCTCTTTGAGGTGGGATTAGGATTTCCTTGATTCTAAGAGATAGGCTTTGAGATGAATGTGTAAGTTTATATTAAGGAAATATTGGATAGTAATAAGCTTTGATTTTGGTTTAGGTGTTACCAGCCGCCAAGTCTAATTAAGCTCCTTCGACTTTAGGCTCTTGATTCCTCTGCTTTCAGGTAAGAGATAAGTTATATGGGCATTTGGTAAGTCATGAGGTTATTTTAAAGTATATTATGCATTAAAAGGTTTTTGATTAGAGATATGGCATGCAAGCATGTTTCAGATAAAGATATGGTCGTGAGCTTTTGAAACCTTATGTATATGATGTAAGCATATTAATGCTATTATTAATTTCACGAACATGATGATTAAAGAAAAAAAAAATAGAAATGATATTATTGTAAAATGTAAGGCAAACTATGAATTTCAGTATGATGAATAAGTATGAAATGTTTTCGGGTTATGTCATCTGATGATCTGAACTCTGTCAGTAGGGGTTAATTACTAGCTTTCCATGGAAAATGTTATATGATTGGCCATTAAGTGGGACTGGCTCTGCTGTACCCGCCCTTGTTGGTTACGGCCAAATTGTGGAGGAAGTCAACTGACCCCTATGGTTGAAAGATATATACTATGATGTGATCCCGGGAATACCTGGCATTGTGGGGAATGTCGGATGCTTAGCACCGTGATGCTAGAAGCCTCCCAAATAAGTACAGACTTATCAGCTATGGACTAACCAATAAGTTATTTATGAACAGCTATATTATGTTATTAATCATGAGAGAATTATTTTGTTTAAATGCATTGTGAAAAGTAAAAGCTCTCATGAAAAGAAGAAGTTTCTAATGAAAAGAAAGCTGTTCATTAAAGATAAAAGTTTCTGAAGTTCTGTTGTGCTATAAAGATGAAGTTTCTGATGAAAGTACAAGTTTATGTTAAGAAGTTATCAAATATCTGTTTTTCTTTATGAAATGTTAAGTTTTATGATTATGAAAGTTATAATATTTTACAAGAAGAAGTTTATGAATGAAAGTTTTATTATTCTTTAAAATGCTTACAGTTTAAGACAAAGTTACCGATTATCCTATTTAAGTTAAAATGATTATTTTGTAATGAAAATATATATGGTGACTTTGTAAGAAATGAAAGAAATTCAACCTGGAAGGTTTTGATAAAATTATTCTAATAACGAAAGGGAGAATAACTATTTTCCTACGAAGAGCGTATAAGCTATTATTATAAATAGTATAAAATACTATGCATGAAACGATGTTCTCCTATCTGAACGTTGATAAAGTGAAATGAATTGATTTACATGCATCCTTATTAAATTCTCATATATCTTACCTTTACTGAACTGTGTAGCTCACCCCTTCCACTCATTCAGTCAACAAGTTTTATTTTTGGAGCAGAGGGAGGCTTAGTTGAGTTTTGGAAGGAGTTGGTTTTAGTTTTAAATGTATAGATTCCAAATTAGAAACTTGATGTTAGTTTTGTAGTATTGTGTATTTTAGGATCTAATGAAAGTTGTGCACCTCAAAGTGATAGGCCACAAACTGAATGACCCCTTGTGATTAAACCAATTAATTAATTAGCCAAGTTGTTAATTAATCAATTATTCATGCAAACGCGTGGAAGCACAAACAAATCACCAATAAACTAATTAAGCAGCTAAAAATAAATAACACGGTGATTTGTTTACGAATGGAGAAAACCCTTGCGGCAAAAACCTCACCGAGTGATTTTCAGGTCACCACTCCCGAAACTCCACTATTATCAAATCAAGCGGTTACAAGTAAAGGAATCCCAAGTACCTTACCAACCTACAGTTGAACCCTTACCCCAATACCCAATTGGACTTGATCTGTAGTGACAATTTCCACCTTTGATGCACGGCTCCCAAGTACGTGACTAACCAATGCGCGGATCCCAGTACACAACTTCTAAACACCAACTGAGAAGGAGAGGCTGGCTGCAAAGTTCTTCAGTTCATCCTATACGATGAAGATCAGGAAGATGCTTGGTCACAAAACCCTTTGGTGCAAATACACAGCAACTTCTTCAGAGAAGATGAATTAGGTCAAGAACTTCGTCTTTGATCACAATTTGCTTGAACAAAGATTGCTCAATGCTTTTGCAACTTGTGTACAATTTGACGGCTCTTAAAACAATCTTTTTATATGTTTAGGGTTAGAAGAAAAGAAAGCCCAAAAGCATATTCACGGATCCCAAGAAAATCATATCAGAAAATCTGAAATTATAAATCTCGACAGATAGCAGGTGTCGAGGTAGCTATCGAGCAGGTGTCGAGCTTTAATGAAATTGCACTTCAGCTTGCTTTTTCTTGGACAGACTTGATGACTTCAACACTTGACCTTGAAACCTTGTTTCTTGAAGTATTAAAAACACCTAGAACTACCCAATTACAAGTAGAGTGCGTTTTGTCAAAAAGGTTAGCCAATTTACATAAATAAGTGACATATGTTCTTAACAAGTGAAAACACATATGTCCCAACAATCTCCCCCTTTGGCAATCCGTGACAAAACCACAACAAATAAATGAGCATATGAGAGAAGTCATAAATCACTCAACTCTTACTTACTTGTTGAATACAATAAAATCTATCCTAACACAAACTCTTGAAAAACTTTGCAAGAAGAGAGTTTATGGCAAGTAGACTTTGACAACCTATATTTCTGAAATACTTTAAACAAAACTCATCAAGGCATCTTATGTGAAACAAAAATAATAGATTGCATACAAGTATAATGAACATGTATATAAAGATAGAGAAGAAACAACACATGAAGAGAGAGGTGAAAGAAACATACATCCACATATAGAGAAAATAAGTACAATGTATGTAAAACTGGTAAAAAAACCTCATATACAATATCAATGTATCTATAAAGAATAGAAAAGAAAAGATACATCAAAACCTCACTACATTCCTTAAAATATCAATACTCCCTCTATAAAAAATGTCCTATACTAATTCTCCCCCTAAGATGACTACTCTTATAACCCAAAACTACTCTCCTTTTTTGTCACAAGTGACAAATGGTAGAGTGTCATGTAGACATCTCTTCAGTAGAGCTAGCATCTCCATCATCATCATCACCATCATCATCCTCAGAGTCTGAAGTCGCTAGAGAAGGTGGTGAAGGAGTAACCTCTAGAACAAAACCACCCGTGGTTGCCTGCTGTCGTGCAATACGACCAACACGAACATTCACCTGATACAACTCAGAGGAGAGTGTATCGAGGCGAGCATTCATGCACTGCAGCTGCACCATGATGTCTCCAAGAGATACATCGCCCATAGAGGAAGGAGGAGCAGATGTAGATGGAGCAGATCTGGATGGAGTTAAACGGGAGGGAGGAGTGGAATCCGTCTGTCGCGACCTAAACTGAGCCTCACTACGTTTTACGGTAGCGACATCTATGGCACAGATGTGTGTGAAGTGGTCGGACACAAGAAAAGGGATAGAAAAATGGCGTAAGATCCTCGTGATAGCGGAAGGAAAGATGAGCTTATCACGGGACGCCGAATCTAAATGAACATCTATGATAGAAAGAATGAAATGAGAAGTGAAATCTATAGTCAGATGCTCAAGAAGAGACAACAAAAATCGAGCACGAGGCTCTGTGATGGAGTTGTAGTGAGAGAGTGGATGGAGTACAAAAGTCATCACCATGTTTAAGAATCTAGGACCTTTAGCAAAAGGCCTACATGATGTGTACTGATGTTCACCCCAATCAGCAGGGCGCTGACAAAAAGCAGAAATGAGCTCTTCTTTGGACACAGTCCTCAGATGCTCACAAGAAGGATAGTTAGGAAACTCTATCCTAGGAACCCTAAGTACATTCGCAACTAGCTGCGGTGTAACAGGGATGCGCGTACCTCGAACGCGAGTGAAAAAGAGAGGTACTGAACGATCTATCCCGTGCATGTTGGAGTAAAACTCCTGAATCAGCACGAGAGGACAGGTGACCGGGACGTCACATAGTGACTCCCATCCCCTACTGTGAATGACAGAGGGAAGGTCAGTGTCGGCGAAGTTCGCCAAAATGACTTGGCGTTCCGAATGAACACCTCGTCTAGAAAAGTTCTCTGAAAATACCTTGTGGGCATCTCCATCACGGAACCGAAGATTAAGAGGAGCAGAATCAGAAGAAGAGGAAGCTCCAGAACGCAGAGGGTTCTGAGCCGGAGTGGATTTACGTTTGGGTGCCATAGACACTACTAACGTAAACAGAATGAGAAAGAGATAGAGAGGGAGACAATCAGAAAAGTCCCAAAACAGTTCATATATATCAGATATATTGAACAACAAGTACGTATGCATGGGGAATGCATGAACATGTGACATGCAAATTGAAAAACATCATGGGCTCAGCCCAATCCAATCCTAGCAGCACACAAACATAGAACACACATCTAAATGCATGTAAATACCATTCTAATGCACATGAAATGCAATGTATGACATTTTGAAAACATTTAAGTGAAAACCCAACCCAAAATTTCAAGAAACACTCATTAATTTTGAAAAACCCCAAAAATTTTCAAAAACCCCAAAACCTAAGTTTCAAAACATGAAATGCATGAAAAAGGAAGGGAAATGTGATCTTACCAAGTGATTAGAAGCAAGGAATGGTCAAGAATCAAGTGGGTTGGAAGTTTGGAGTGAGAAAATCAGGTTTGGGAAAGGAACCGCCACGGACAGATCGAGAGAGATCGAGAGAAATGAGATCAGAATCGCGACAGGAGCTTAAATAGACACCTCGGTAAATCTCGACAGCTGAGGTGTCAAGACGTATCGAGGAAGCTGTCGAGTAAGGTGTCGAGGAAATGGCCGTCGACGGCTGAAGGTGTCGAGGAATGAACACCAGAACCAAGAACAAAAGCTCGATCGATCAACAAGGTATCGAGAAGGTATCGAGGAGACAGGAGATTTCTTGATCGATCCATCAGGTGTCGAAGAGCTGTCGAGATTGCGATAAGAAAAAGGCTTGAGAAGCTCGACAGATAACCAAGTATCGAGAAGGTGTCGAGGAGGTGTCGAGCCATCTTTAAAAAACAGTTTTTCGAGAAGTGAAAAACACAGACATGAATGCAATCCAACATACACCTCAACCATAGATCCAATCAACATATAAAGCACTCAAAATCATCTCTCGACAAGAATTTAAGCACATGGATCCTCAAAAACACACACACACACTAAACAAGTCTAACCAATTTTATTTTTCAAAAACAAGTTAAGACAGTTTAGTGAGCATACATTAGCACATGTAAAAACTTGTGATGGCCAAATCACATTGTACTTGCACATGTATCAAAAGTAGCAAAGAATATTGCGTGTTGTGTGTGAAAAACATCGCAAGATTGCATATGTGTATACATGTTATGACGATCTGAGATATGAGAAAATAACTTTAACTCACACACAATCATAACTGTTTGATGGGGACTATCACCTTTGAGGTACATCCTATGACTCCCACATCTCCTAGAAAACACGCTTGCAATCATATTTAAAGCATTTTAATCTTTTTGCTTTTTATTTTCTTTGCATATTTTCTTTTAAGCATATCATGCATGGGCATAAAAAGAGAGAAAAGAAATACCCAACATGTTAAGCATAGACATTGCACTTTTGCTATGCCGAAGCATACGGATGTCTTTGACACTGCACTTTTGCTATGCCGAAGCATACAGGTGTCTATGACACTGCACTTTTGCTATGCCGAAGCATACAGGTGTCATACTATGATTGGTGGGCAACAGTGGTGAGATAGTCATTTATGCCTTTCTCTTAGGATTTTCTAATCCTACCCGTCAAAAAGAGTGATATGAGTGTTATGTTTTAAGAGATAACTTAATCTTACTCTTACTCATCATAAACAAGAGCCACAAAGCTCACTTGCTTAGTTGTGCATAGAGATGCTCATCTAAGTTACAAGAGATACAAAGTTTAAAAAACTCTGTTTCATTGGCCATCTAAGGTACACAAGTACCAAAGTACACAAAACACACATTGTTTTTGTATTTTTTTTTTTGATTTTTCAATTTTGATTTTATTTTTATTTTTATCAAAAACAAAATAAACAAAACTGAAAGTAAACACACAAAAACATGTTAAACAAACAAAACATAAAACTAGACTGACTCAAACAAAAATGCAAAACACACAAGCAATGCAACAAACAGGAAAAACAAGAAGGGAAAAGAAAGTGATGAAATCACTTAGAGTCCTTTTTCTTCCACACCTTGGAAGAGCATTTCCTTTGATTGAATCCTTGAACCGGCGATGAGGGGGAAGAATTGAAACCGTTCAAGTTCGAAAGGAACATGAGGGCTTTTAGAAGATCTCCAAGAGGAGCAAGAGAGGATTGAAGCTGATTTTGGTTTCCAGATGCTATCATGTCGTTGCTCTGTTGAGTGGCTAGCCACTTATAGCAATTTGGTTGAGTATGACTGGCAGCTCCACAATGATGACAAAGATGCTGCTTCTTTTGTTTAGGCTTTTGAGAGTTAGCCTTCTTAGTGTTCACACCCCATTTTGCAACCCTTATTTAACCACGCATAGAGGGTAAAAGGGTAATTTTGCCTTGGAAATATGCATCTTGATTCTAGTCATTTGATCCTTGGACTCATTTCACCAAAATGATCTTGATGTTGTAACGATCAAATCGACTGGTCATAAGCCCTAATCGGATCACCAGATTGAAAGTTATCATCAAATCAAGTTTTAATGGCTAAGATGTACTATCACAAATTAAGTCCGACTATATATAATTATGAACAATTGATTTCAATTGGTTATAGGAGTGATCAATTTGAGATTAATGATGTGTCATAATTTGAATGGTTAGGACTACATTTTATGGTGAGGTTGCATACACCTAATTAATTAGATAATTAAACATTAATTATTCAATGAGTAATTTGTGTAATTATCTTTTAATTAGAGTAAATTTATAACCAATTAAGTCTGAAATGGGAGTAATTGGAGCCATTCAATGTTAATTGGGAGCTAATTTAGGACCTATTAATGTTAATTGTGCTAAAACCATTTTCTAACAAATGACCTCTGCTCACCATTTCATCAATATCTCTCAGAATATTTTGAATCTGTGAATGAGGTTAATTTTTCCAGAAACTAGACATCCGGGGCTTCAATTTGAGCACAAGAACGAGACAATTCCGATCAGAATTGGGTCAGATATGATTTTTCGAAGTTGGCTCTACAAGCTGTTACAACAGCTACGGGAAACCCGAATTTTGGCTTGCTCCCCACTCTCACCAATCTCTCCATTTAATGCACCAGATTTTCTCCAAGGCTAAAATGAGGTCTAGGTTCATAATCCTTGTCAACCCTCATTAAATGACCGTCCATTCATATTCTCTCCACTACTACTATATAAACCCTCCATCTCCTTCATTTCAGGACACACAAAAACCCCATCTCTCCTCCTCTCTTGAGTTCTAATGAAGTAGAGTAGTCTTGTCATATCTTGGTCTTCCTGAGACTCAAGGTATTGAGTGAGACTCACTCTCCCTCTCCTAGTTCTTCTTTTTTCCTCCACCCTTAGGACCTCCACCAAGAATCTCCTCCTCCACCGTATGGATCTTGCATGAAGGTATAATCCCTTTCCCTAACTTGTTTTTTGTGTTGCCATGATGAGAGTTTAAGATTAAAGCATGATAGTAACTATTTAAATTCCCTCGAATATGTTTGAATGTTCCTAATTGTTCTTATATGTTCTTCACATGTTTTTGGTTGTTCATCACATGTTCATACATATCACTAGTTTTAATCTTAAATCCACATCAAAAATATGAAAAACATGTTTGTTTAATAATTCTTTCAAGTCCTTGAATCTAGGATGTCACCATACACACACATTCACTAGAATTTATTTCTCAATCCAAATGCAATGCCTAATAAATTGAATTAGGGTTTATCACATGCACACACTTCAAATTCTACATGCAAATTGATTGATAACATATTAGATGATGTGACATGATTGTTGGCCACCATAGTCTAGAAGACCGGTTTCACCGGGCAAGGTGGGTGCCTAACACCTTCCCACCTTGTAACATAGCCTCCGAACTTAGATCATGGGTTAGTAGATCAAATGCTTATCCTTGTAATTTTCAATTTCTAGATTGTAACAAGGAAACAAAGCCATGTACTTTATCTTAGATTGTATCTAGGACCAAAGCCATGTAATTTCCTATGTTCAATGTAAATTCAATTTCAAATTAATAAAATGATGAATTTTTTAATTATGGTTTTCTTATTTGTTCCAACAATTAAATAAGTGGCGACTCCATTTTAAAACCCTTAATTTAAAAGGGAAAATATAACTAATCGAACCTCCATTTTGAGAGGCAATACACGACTCCACCCATTCACATGGGTTTGGCCCAACATTCATTAAAACGGGCCGGGGGCGCAGTCTCTCCCAATGGCGACTCCACTGGGGATATTGAGGGCTAGGCTTCAATTAGGTTATGGTGGCCAACCATGTCATTGTTTGTTTATTGTTTTTTGTATATAATATGTCTAATATGTCATTATTTTGCATGTCATGCATCATTTACTTGAATGAAATTTATTTTATTTGTGTGCTAGCCCGGAAGCCCGGTAGTAATAGCCATAGATTGTGGTCTTCCTGAGACTCACATACCCAGCGGTGAACCTACCACCCACCGCGACAAGGATCATCATGGTTATGCCATGGTGGTTCATGAGGACAACCTGTACCGTTCGGACCAACGCGGCACTCCTGGCGTCACAAGTTGGGAGGTACGACGTCCTAGCTTGTGGGAAACTTTAACCTACCTTCTACCCATGTTGTAATGACCCATAGAACCTACCTTTAAGTCAGTCCATGTAAATTGCATTTCATCATGCATTTGTTTGGCCGTTGTTTGAACCATGATGACTCAAGTCCAACGCTTGATCCCATCATAATTGTTTGAACCTTGTATGCTATGAATGAGCTCAAGCCCAAAGGCTTATGATTGAACTCTACTTGGTATGGAAACCGAAAATTGTTTCTTGAATCATTCTAAGCCCAATACTTGAGCCCATCAAAGGTGTATACGCATGATCAACATCAAAAGCCAAAAGCTCACAAGATGCATGCATTTCAAGTGCAAGCCCAAGCCATTTCAAGCAAATATCAAAAGATCATAATCAAGGTTCAAGCCTTCCAAGTGCAAGCCCAAGCCATTTCATCATAATCAAGGTTCAAGCACACCAAGCCTCAAGCATCCTAAATGGACCAAGAAGAAGCAAGTGGCCCAACTTTGCCTCACTCCACATTTGGTTTGCAATATCATGGTTAAGCTTAAAATTTGTTTGTTTATTCCATGTTTCTATGTTTCTTTGAATTCAAAATTTTCATGTAGGATTTAATGAGTTTTGTTCATGTATATATATTAAGAAAAAAACAAAAACAAAAAAAAAAAAAAACAAAAAAAATTCAAAAAAAAATTTCAAGATTTCCAAATCTTTCCCAAAAAAAGAGAAAAATTTTCAAATGAAAAAAGTCCTTGGACTAGGGGCATTGAGCCCTTAAGTCATTTAAAAAAAAAAAATTTCTTTGAACTAGGGGCATTGGACTTCCTAGTGATTTTTTTTCAAAAAGACCCATTTTTTTCTTTCAAAGATTTCAAGATTCTTTAAAGTCCTCTTTTCAAAAAGGTACATGAGGATCCCTTGAACAAAACTTTTTCTAAATTAAGATGTTTAAAGGCTTGAACAATCAACTTGTACTGAGAAAGGATTGATTTCATTTGATACGTGTAAACACTTTTGCTAAATTACTTTGAATAAAAGAAGAAATGGTCATAAAAGGCAATCAAAAAGAATCCATCCGTCAAAAAATCCCAAGAATCCATGCACTCGAACCAATTTCAAAGATCTTTTGTTTCACAACATTAGAGCATTCATACTTTTTCTTTCAAGATGAATTTATTAAAAGAGCTTAATTCACTTACTTACAAGCAAGCATTACTAGGGATAGGAGGTCATCTTTGGTTAAACAAGATTATTCCCTAATACCTAGAATGATCATTATCCATTACTAGCCTATTTGAGCCTTTAAACACTTAACCTCTTTTTCGCATGAACCCACTAAAATCTAAACCTAGGGTGGGAAAAATCAAAGTATGCATGCTTTAATCTCATGTTGAGGAGGAGTCAACCTTGTAACTTTGAAGCTAATTGATAAATCTCTCCTAGAAGACATGAAAGACAAGTGGAGAATTCATTAGGCTAAAGACAAGAGATCATCAAAGAAAAATGAGCTTTCACTCAATCAAGGAAAGAGAAATGAAATTCCATCAATGTGAGAAAAAAAAAAGTGCGCATCAAGTTTGAAGAGCCTAAAATTCATCATGCCAAGAGGAATACAAGATTCATCTGAAAGAGATTTCATCAAAAAAGGAAAGATTCATCAAGCACAGAAAGGTGTAAGTGCATCAAGGCAAGAAAGGAGTCTAGAAAGTGCATCAAAATGACCAAAAATCATTAATCTGAGAAAAATAAGGAGGGAAAAATGTTCCCAAAAGTTCATTCAATCAAGAGGAAAAAAAAAAAAAAAAGGAAGCCCGCTAGGCTGAAAACCCAAAAGGGCGGTCTAGGCAAAAGTTAGGGCCAAAGAAATGAAGAGGAAGAAAAGAAAAAATTGAAAAATCCTACCGAGTTGGAAACTTGAAGATGCAACCTAAAAAGAGAAGAATTTTACAAGATGAAAGTCTAGAGGTATGATTCAAGAGCAATGAGCATAAAAACGATTGTTGATACAAGTGACCAATGAAAACTAGTGAGAAGATGACAAAGAAGAAATGGTAAAACTCCTCCAATACTTGATTTTTGAGTAATGCATACTCGGGGGAAACAACATAAGGAATTTTGAGCCTTTTATATCTTTCATTTCATAACCCAAACCCGGCCTACATTACAACCCATGAGTAAAGACCTTCTTGAAGTGTTGCTAGTTGTAGGCACATCTTAAGCTCTAATATTATTTTCTCTTGAATTAAAAAGGAAAAATGCTTAAAATTGTCAAACCCCACAGGATGATATGTCCGAAGACAAAATTTCTCAAATTCTCAAATCCTCAAAATGACTTAAAAGAACTTCCAAACCTGAAGCATTCTCCTTGTTTACACCCAACAATATGATTCATTTCATTTCTTGATTGCCTTTGGAGACTTAATTTGATGATGTTCAAAAGGATGAAGCAAACTTGATTACATGAATTTAATGATCTTGATCCTTCCCAATCAAAGAGATTTGTTTGATTCTTAAACACTTTGATTTGCTAAAATGGTTGTTCAAAGGATCACATCTTGTTCCCAAAAAAAAAAAAAAAAAAAAAAAAAAAAAAAATGGAAATTTGTTTTTTTTTCAAAAAAAAATCATTCAAAATCCAGTTCTCTTGAACTACGTCTTAACCTGATCCTCTATGAGAGAGGTACGTAGGTAGCCTTGCAGAGGCCCGGTCCCAATCACCCAAACAACCTTGGAGAACAAAGCCAAAACAATGTGACAAAATTGTTTGGGTGCATGTTAGGTTAAGCCCATTTGTTTACATTAAGCATGTTTAAACTTGGAGCATTAGCCTATTTATATTGTGTGAAAGTTTTCACGATAATTAGTTTCTAACAAGCTAGAGAAAGAAAGCCTTTTTGCAGGAACCAAGGATGGCGAACCATGATCTTCTTTCATGTACCCCAATGGTCACAACATCAAATGAATTCAGCTTCAATCTAAGCATGGAATATGCCCCAAACTAGGGGCATTGGGTAAGCACTTCCAATTCATGTCAATGAATAAATCCATTGCTAATTCAAATTATCTTTTTGCAGGAATTAAGCAAGGACTTATCCAGCAATCCACATCAACTTCCAGCCAAAGTTGTTCTCATTCAAAGGATAGGTTTTTCAAAACAAAAAAAAAATCATCATGAATAAATCTTCATCATTTCTAGTCCATCTTCATCTTCTTCACTTTTTGATCATAAACAAATCTCCATTTTCAAAGGAAAAATCTCCGTTTTTCAAAGGAAAAATCTTCATGAACAAATCTTCAAAAGGAAAAATCTCCAAAACCATATTCCAAAGGAAAAATCTCCATGAACAAATCTTCTTGAAAAGTTTCAAAAATTCAATGGAAAAATCTCCAGAATAAATCTTCAAGGAAAAATCTCCACGAACAAATCTTCAAAAGGAAAAATCTCCAAAACCATATTCCAAAGGAAAAATCTCCATGAACAAATCTTCTTGAAAAGTTTCAAAAATTCAATGGAAAAATCTCCAGAATAAATCTTCAAGAAAAAATCTCCACGAACAAATCTTCAAAAGGAAAAATCTCCATTTTTCAAAGGAAAAATCTCCAAAACCATATTCCTAAGGAAAAATCTCCATGAACAAATCTTCTTAAAAATTTTCAAAAATTCAATGGAAAAATCTCCAGAATAAATCTTCAAGGAAAAATCTCCAAAACCATATTCCAAAGGAAAAATCTCCATGAACAAATCTTCTTAAAAAAATTTCAAAAATCCAATGGAAAAATCTCCACAATAAATCTTCAAGGAAAAATCTCCACAAACAAATCTTCAAAAGGAAAAATCTCCACTTTTCAAAGGAAAAATCTCCAAAACCATATTCCAAAGGAAAAATCTCCAGAATAAATCTTCAAGGAAAAATCTCCTATGAACAAATCTTCATTAGTGTTTTTCAAAATTACAATGGAAAAATCTCCAGAATGAATCTTCAAGGAAAAATCTCCATATTTCAAAGGAAAAATCTCCATGAATAAATCTTTTTTTAAAAAATTTCAAATGTTTAAAGGATAAATCTTCAAGACAACTCTTCAAAAAAAAAAATCTCAATTTTTCAAGGAAAAATCTCCAATGAATAAATCTTCATAGGAAAAATCTCCAATGAACAAATCTTCATTAAAAATTTTGAAAACTTCAATGGAAAAATCTACAAAGTCAAAGCTTCAAAGGATAAATCTCTTGAGCATAGCTTCAAATGAAAGATCTCTAAAACAAATGGCAGATTGCGATCTCCTTCCATATTCTCCAGTGGTCACAACAGCAAGTTAGCTATCCACCCTCAGCATTCATTGAAGCATGAAATATGTCCCAAACTAGGGGCATTTGTTAGGTATGCCAAAGTCTTTTCAATGAATAACTCTGTTACTAATTGAAAATATTTATTTTGCAGGTACTAGGGTAAAAGGCCCACACACATCGGTATGAGCTGAGATCCAAACATCCTAGGTCTCTGAAAACATGAACTAGGATCTAGAACCTTTGGTCCTCTGAAAACATGAGCCAAAGCCCAAAAAAAACCCTTGGTCCTCTGAAAACATGAGCCAAGATCCAAAAATCCTAGGTCTCTGAAAACATGAACCAGGATCCTATGTCGGGCATTCATGCTTCATGTGACCGAATCCATGACATCCAAAACACTTTGGTCCTGCGGGAACAGTGTACTGACCGCCCTCCTTAGCATCCTTCTTCCCTTTGTCTTAGCTTTTAAACTAAGAAGAACTGGACTGCCTGCGGTCCTTGTCGAAGCTCCTTCCATTGGCATTCTTTATGAACTTCTTGAACTGCCTTGTAATGTAGGACTTCATCTTGGAATCTTCATCATCGGAAGACTCATCTGTATCACTGCTCTTTGCCTTCAAGGCCATGCTCTTGCTTTTACCCGTTTTGCCAATCCTAGATAGTCCTAGCTCGTAGGTCTACAAGTTTCCAATCAGCTCAGTCAAAGGAATTTTGTCAATATCCTTTGATTCTTCTATTGTCGTAATCTTGGCATGGAATCTCTCAGGTAGAGATCTGAGCACCTTCCTTACAACCTTGGGTTCAGGGATGGTTTCCCATAAGATTGAAGGCTGAGTTCACTATGTCCTTGAGCTTAGCATAGAACTCATCAAACGACTCAGCCTCCTCCATCTTAATTTCTTCAAAGCTTGTAGTAAGCCTCTGAAGTTTTGGATCTTTGACAGCCTTCGTTCCTTCATAGGTTGTTTGGAGGATGGTCCAAGCCTCCTTAGCAGTTTCGGTTGAGGATATCTTCTTGAACTCCTCATTGGTGACTGCGCTAAATAGGGCATTTAACGCTCTGCTGTTGAAGTTGGCCGCCTTGATCTTGGCGTCATCCCAATCGGCCGGTTCTTCTTTTGGCTTGGTCCAGCCAATCTCTACAACTTGCCACACTTTCTCATCTAAAGACTGCAAGAAAGCTCTCATGCGTACTTTCCAGTATGCATAGTTAGTGCCATCAAATAAAGGAGGTATAATTAACGACTGTCCTCTATCCATGACAAACAGGGGTCAATGGATCAAACACAGCAAAGATTAAACCCTAATCAGAGTGTGCCCGCTCTGATACCACTTGATAGGCCATAATCTGAATGACCCTTTGTGATTAAACCAATTAATTAATTAGCCAAGTTGTTAATTAATCAATTAATCATGCAAACGCGTGGAAGCACAAACAAATCACCAATAAACTAATTAAGCAGCGGAAAATAAATAACACGGTGATTTGTTTACGAATGGGGAAAACCCTTGCGGCAAAAACCCCACCGGGTGATTTTCAGGTCACCACTCCCGAAACTCCACTATTATCAAATCAAGCGGTTACAAGTAAAGGAATCCCAAGTTCCTTACCAACCTATAGTTGAACCCTTACCCCAATACCCAATTGGACTTGATCTGTAGTGACAATTTCCACCTTTGATGCACGGCTCCCAAGTACGTGACTAACCAATGCGCGGATCCCAGTACGCGACTTCAAACACCAACTTAGAAGGAGAGGTTGGCTGCAAAGTTCTTCAGTTCATCCTACACGATGAAGATCAGGAAGATGCTTGGTCACAAAACCTTTTTGTGCAAATACACAGCAGCTTCTTCAGAGAAGATGAACTAGGTCAAGAACTTCGTCTTTGATCACAATTTGCTTGAACAAAGATTGCTCAATGCTTTTGCAACTTGTGTACAATTTGACGGCTCTTAAAACAATCCTTTTATATGTTTAGGGTTAGAAGAAAAGAAAGCTTAAAAGCATATTCACGGATCCCAAGAAAATCAGATCAGAAAATCTAAAATTATAAATCTCGACAGATAGCAGGTGTCGAGGTAGCTATCAAGAAGGTGTCGAGCTTTAATGAAGTTGCACTTCAGCTTGCTTTTTCTTGGACAAACTTGATGACTTCAACACTTGACCTTGAAACCTTGTTTCTTGAAGTATTAAAAACACCTAGAACTACCCAATTACAAGTAGAGTGCGTTTTGTCAAAAGGATTAGCCAATTTACATAAATAAGTGACATATGTTCTTAACAAGTAAAAACACATATGTCCTAACACAAAGCTTTAAGAGATGTATTATGTGGAATTTAGAATTTGAGTAATTGGTGGATTATGTTATTTTTTAAGTACAGTGTAGATGCTCTGAATGTCAAGTGAAAAGTTATATCTTTTAAGTAAAGAAACAAGGAATTAAATAATGAGGGAAGCTTTTGTAAAAGCTTTTGTGAAAGTTTTGTAAAAGTTAAGTTTGTTCTTGTTAATATCAGGTTTAAGCTTGATATTAGCATGCCGGTCATGGTCACAAATCCGAGTATCGGGTTTTGGGGCTTGACAAGTACTAAGTGTACTTGAGGAGCATGGTAGCAATGCTAAGTAGTCTTTTTAATATAATACAAAATAGTCAATACTATACTGGAGGTTATTATAGTTTTGCTACAGAAGGAAATAATTTGGTATTCATGTATGCTGTTGGTATGTCATTTTGTTTTTTAGATAAATATCTAATTAATTTATTATTGTCAATTTTTTCCTCATTTGAGCATTGGACTTATTTCTGTTTTTTAAATTAGATATATAATTAGTAGTATAATAAAATTTACTTTTATTTTTTCTTATGCTATGGATATATAATTTTGATCATTATTGGTTCCATAATAGTTGGGTTTGTTTAGTACAACACTATGCTACAAGCAAAGAAAGTTGGCTCTTTTCACCTATCATCTTCTTTTGTTCAGAATCATCATGCTCAATCACATAATATATATAGAACATATAAATAAATGAAAGATCTCAAATCCAAATCCAAATCAACCTCAATTTCTTTGTATTTAAAATTATCAAATTTTGATCAAATTTTATTATTATATATTTAAAAACTAGAAGCAAGATAGAAAATTTATAGAGAGAATACCTTCCATGGCTTTAAATACAAAGCAAAACTTACAAATTTTAGGAAGAGAGAGATTAAAGAAGAAACTATATGCTTTGATTGAATTTTTCTAGAACATCCCTTACTTCCTTTGGTTAGAATCATCATGATCACACATGTGTGCGTGCACACACACACACACACACACACATGTTTATATAGAGAGAGAGAGACAAAAAATCCCAAATTTAAACTTTGTCATTCATAAACTTTGTCCTTCATAAATTTATGAATTTTTACTATAAATGGATTGTTTACATTATCAACACTACAAATAATAATATAATGAGGGTGTTTGGATAGCACTTAAACATGCTGCGTCTGCATTTTAACGCGTTTTCTCTCTCTCTTTTTTTTTTTTTTTTTTTTTTTTTTTTTTTTTTTTTTTTTTTTTTTTCTTCAGCTGCAACTGTTGACTCGGTTTTCTGTGAACAGTGCACTTGTGCACTGTTCACGGGTCCAACAAACTCCACTTTTATCAACTTTTTCATTAAAAATGGGTTCCACGGTACTATTTACACATTTAAAAATTATTTTGCTACAGTGTTTTCAGTTTTTAGTTTCAGCAAAATAAGCGTTATCCAAACGGACCTAATATCATATGGACCTATTTACAAACGAACAAAATCAAATCTTAAGTCTATATAAGTATATTTTCAGTACATTAATGTAATAATAAATATTGTTAAGCTTTGTCTTGGGTCGAAGTCAAGCTGTTCATAAGTAGCTTGGTTCATTTACAGTTAGATTCCAATGAGTTAATCAACAACTCATCCCATGCACAATCTAGAAACTTTGAGGAAGTAAACGTGGGTTGGCCACAATCCTTTGCATCAAGCTTCTCATAAATTACGATTGTCTTGCTAAGGTAAAAACATACTAATATCACTTTGTCATCTACTATTCATAACTTGTTACTTAGACAATTGAGAAATATTTCGTAATGCATTGTTACTAGTCTAATGCATTGTTTTTACCACTGTACTGCTAGATTTGGGACTAATGGATGGTTCTATCAATTAACAGAAGAGCATAATTATCTAGTCCAATATCTTTAACTAACAACTTATTTTATGAACAAGTTAGAATATTTGAGGGAGCATATGCGGTTGTACCATTATATGATTGTTGATCCACTCTCCTATTTACTATTGTACTATATAGTACTGCTAGATTTGTAGAAAATTGGACTAATGGTTTCAACAATCAACATAACAGCTTGTCAAGAACTGTGTAGCTTGTAGCTCATGGGCATTCCTGATTTCACCCACAGAATTGAACTTTGAATTAAATCCCTTCTCTGCTGATTTGGAAAAAAAAAAAAAAAAAAAAAAAAAAAAAAAAAACAACAACAACAACAACACAGAAGAGCACTAATATCTAATTTACAGTTTGGCCAAGGGTTTTGAGGCTCAATTATAGCTCCAAAGATCAAAATCAAGAACAATGAAAAAGATTGGTTTTACTGGTAATAAGCTTGTAGTTTAGATGTTCAAAATTTTGTCCATAAAGCAGAATATTAACACAATATAAGTTTGACAGTACATCAATGCCACGATACTGACACAATATAGTGATGGTAACAAAAATTTTATTAATGCTACATAGTGATGATGAAGCACAAATTTTTATTAACCCCTTGTTGGCCTGATCTCGATCCCTTCAACAATAAGGCCAGACTTCACTGAAAGACATTTTACCTCCTTAAGTCCAAACAGCAGTTCATCAGCTTCTCCTTCCTCATTGAAAATCTGACCCAACTCAATCTCTAACCATCCATCATTTCTCTGCTTGGGACGTGAAGTGTGCTGCTGCTGCAGCTGCGGCATTACAACCTGGTCTTGCTGCCCTGGCTCCACGGCAGGCAGGCCCAAACCAACAGTCTGTTCATAAACTTCACCTCCTCCAGTTGTTCCAATTGAAGCCGTTGGAAGATGGTGTTTAAATCCACGGGCTCTGCTCCTCAACTTGTACACAAGGTAAGCAGCATAGTTTGTTTTTGGAGACAGCATGGAAGTACTCATCTTGCCATTGATGTCAAACCAACACACAAAACTAAGTTCAGCTACCTCTGAGAACCTGTTTGGTTTTTACAATGTACAGAATTAAAAACTAAATGAAAAGCATAAAATTAAAAAAAGGAGTACTAAAATAGAGCAGGAACAAATCTGGAATTATGTAGAGACCTGGATTCAGGTAGAGAAACCCATCTCCAATACCGAGAATCGTCACCCCATGCAATGGTTAGCTCCCTTGCAGAAAGAAGGTAACATTTCTTACCACTCAATTTGTCCAAGAAAAACCTCTGCTAGAAAGAAAGAAAGAAAGAAAGAAGATGAGTGCAGATATGGTTATATTCGCTGATTGTGGTATAACTTAATTCATGCGTGATCAGTGATCACATAACAAATTTAATCCATACAGAATTTCGAGAGTCCTGGTTTCATCATGGACTCTTGTTGCTTCCATGTAGATCAGACTTACCAGGTTATTAATTTTCGAAGCTGTTAGCCATATGAAGATTTAACTATTGAGTTTCCCGGGGCTTAAAATTGGAGAAAAAGAAAATGTTTAAATAGTTATAGCATACAATAAGGACCAACATTCAAGAACTGACCCCTTATTTCTTACTACGCATATTTTCATTCAACGAATTCAGAAACAGAGTTCAGAGTTCTAGAATTGGAAAACTGTCCCTTTTAAAATGTTTGAAACTGGAATTGACCCTACGTATATAACTTACTGAAGCAAATCAAACATTTAAAAAGTTATTTAACTCAGGATAATTATGGAATTGTTTGCTTGGCTAATACTACCTTTTTAGCGTCATCGATTAGGATGGGGTTATCGGAGAGACTGAGGTAGAGCTGTTTCTTAGAAGAGAAACTCAAGGAATCCAACGATGATCGAGCAATGATGGCTTGATAATCGGATGGCAAGAAGCTCTCCCAGACAGCGTTGGATTCAGCAGCCGCACGGAATATAGAAGAAACCGCACAAGCTCTGCAGGCATCCTTAGGAGTGGTCAATGCTATTGTGTCCGATATGCATCCCTCTGGTAACACTGAAATGTCTACACCGCAGGCGCAGGGAGGACCACTCCTTTCTCCCTCTTTCTCTTCTTCCATCATTTTCTTTTCTCCTCTGTTTCTCTGTCTCGCTCTTTCCCACATGCAATCCACATTTTTTTTGGCTTTAATTGCTTATTGCTTAATGGTTAAGTTTTTGTTCTCTCAGTGGTCATTGGTAGGTTTTTTTTTTTTTTTTTTTTTGAAACAGGTAGGTTTGATTTTAAATGTTCAAGGGCCCTTCGAATTTATTAAGGAATGTTCTAAAATTTATTTCAAGTATAATACTATACCCACAAACTATTTTACAAATTTTTGTTGTGATCAACTTTGACTAGCTCTCATTTGGGTTTATCACAAACATTACTTTTGTAATTACCAATAATCATTTATTATATCAACAGTTTGTAAAAAAAAAAAAAAAATTTATTACAAATTTTGTATCTCTAGCATTTTTCTTATTTCAATATAAAGATGTTCATGGGTAGGGTTTGGTCATATTGCTCACCAATTTGTCACTTGACTCAACTAGTCCAACTCTATTGAGTCTTATAAACCCAAACATGTTATTGATTGGTGGGATACAAGTTGTCAATCGGCAAGCCTTCATATTTCAATGGTAAAATGAGTCCACATTACTGTCCTCCTCATCGATGGTGGCACGTCGCAGAGATATTGACAGATTTGGTAGAAATTTCACTAGATTCGATGAAGATCTCAACAATTCGGTGAAGATATCGTCAAATTTAGTGAGATCTTTGTTGGATTTGGCAAGATTTGAATTGTGAAAAATGGTGTCAAGGCATACAAGGATGAACAACGAAAAGAAATGGTGGGTTGGTTGGAGTCTTTTTTTTTTTTTTAATAAATTTTATTTAGAATCAAGATGGATTTTTTTTATATTAAAATAAAGCTAAGAAGCATCACAAATTACAAAAAGTAAAACCTCATGAGGGTAAGCAACAATATTTCCACTTTGCTTGACATGATGAACAAATGTTACCTTTCTAGAAAGGGAAAACCACCACTCAAATGTTAGTCGATTTGAACACTCTATACCAAACTTAGAGTTTAATTGAAAAAGAATTCTAATGCTTTTTAGATAATTACTACCAAATTTTTGCTCATGTTGTAATTCTTTTGAAGATATGATTATGATATTCATATAGATTTGAATTTCTATTATCAATTTTTTTTTTTTGTATTTTTTCTCTTTATTTAAAATTGTTATTCTTATTTCTTTTCTTGCTATTGTTTTCTTTTTATACAGTTTAAGCATTAAAAGATATTGATAAAAATAAAATAAAAATCAAAGTATAAAATTTTGGGGGATTATAATTCAAACGTAAGTAGTAGTTGATTTTTTCGGGTGAGGCTGGTGCAATTGTTCTTTATGGATAAAAAATTATTTTATGAGACCGTTTCATTAAATAGCTTCTCCTTATAAACCTTGAGTTTTGATCTTGGCTTTAACTGATGTAATTTGTATACCCAATATATATATATATATATATGGATTCTTCAGATCCTCTAAACTTCCTAAGGTACTCTATCAATAGATTTCTTTGAATTCTAACTATTCTTTTATAATTTAAGGATCTAGATTTTGTTATATCGGCATTTCACTAATAATACTCTTAAAATAATAAAATAATTTTGCAAACAAAACAATTAAGATTACTTGCATATAAACATTTGGTGTACTATGAATTATGGGGAAAAAATATAAACATTTGTCTATATTACTTGCATTTAATAATTATAAAACTATCATCGCACATCCTTGATGCGATGCTAGAGTAGAATTTCTATATATATTGTATAAAAAAATTATAAATCTAATTATTGAACAATAAAAATCCTTAAATTAGATGAGTCATGACTCATGAGCGAGCCTTAAAAGGCTTCAACTAGGCTATTTTTATTTTGGGCAGTTTCTCTCCATTACTAACAAATAGCTACCATATTTTTTAGCAAAAAAAAAAAAGTCAAGATATTAAATTATATATATTTTCCAAAATTTGATAATATTGACCCTCAAGGTGAGGGCTGTTTTGGAATTAGGCCTTTATGGTTCTCGGAAGACGGCAAAGACTAATTCAACGGGTCGTGTTCTTCACGCCTATCAGCCAAATGTTTCCAAAGAGAAATAGAAATTGATTAAATGGTGTCTTAAGTTCAATCGAACTAAGTCAAACGTCCCTCTCTTGCTACGTTTTTTACTAAGTAATTACGAGTCATCTTCCTTCGGCCCAATCTTGTCAAGTCAATACGCGCTTTCTCTGTCTACATTTTAGACTTTGTCTTATGGGTGGTAACTAATACTATCACCCTGTAAAAATAAAAGTTAAATCCCTCAAGCTTCCATTAAAACCTTTCAACTAATATTACTTGTTTCTCCACCGAAAAATGAAAAGAAAAAAAGAAAACCCTACTATTACTTCTTTAATAAGAAGTAAAGAAGAATAGAATTATTGAAACTCTAAGAAAAAAAAAAAACTTCTTTAATAAAAATAAAGTTATTTACCATTATGTTTAAGTAAGATATTAAATATCCAAGATGGATCACTTCACACATTTTTTTTCTTCTAAAAAATTATTCTTCAAGTTGTAACATCTATATCAAAAACTTTGTAACTCAATTGACATTTACTAACATTTTCAATGAAAGTATTTAGGGTGTGAATCCCTTCGCCCCTATTATGTGCCTTGGTTTGTTAAAAAAAAAAAAAAAAACAACTTTAGCTGTTAATAAAACTAGCTTTTAAACCCGTGCAAATGCACGGGAATTATATAAGTACATGTATTTTCGGGTTCTCAGAAGAAAAAAAAAAAAAAAAAAAAAACAGTACATCTATTTTCAACAAAATAAAAATAAAAATAAAATAATGAAAATTTTGTAAGTCCACAAATAAATTTTTGTACATAAAAATAATTAGAATCTGAGAAAGCAAATATGTTCAAATAATTTTAGGTAAATATTTGGAGAAACATTTTGTTTCAAAAGTCTTACTTGAATAAATTTAATTAAATAAGTATGTAACTAATGCAATTGAATTTATAAATTTTGAAAAATAACACTTGGTATGAATTTCAAATTTAAAATGTATATAACACTCAGTATGCTATCCATAAAAATATGTGTTGTCTTACAAATAGATTTTCTTTTAAGTCTATTCTAAACAACTAAAATTGTAACATCTGCTATGATGGAGAGAAATATTTCTAGCAATTGAAAAAAAAAATCCAGCTAATGATAATGATGCAATCATCCTTCCTTGGAAGTAAATTGGTGGAGAAGCAAGATTGTTGGCCGTTTCACATTCTTCGTCTTAGTACTTCTTCAGCTAAAGAAATTGAACCCATGAACCTAATTTTAAACAAAGAGATTTAGACATCAAATTTAGCACAATTTGATAAGACAATTTTAATTATAAAAATACAAACCAACCTCAAGAATATCCCATCATCTCCCAATCTAAACAAAACTTGCTTAATTTAATATGCATGATAGTGGATGACAAAATCTTTGGTTTATGCAACGGTGAAAGACTAATGATTCCATAATGACATAAGACTTGATATGTCATATTAAACTTTACTTTGAAACTACCCAACTACTCATCTAAGCCCATTTTTTCACTAACAAAATAAACATTTCCAAGATGCATGATACTAAGAAAAAGAATGTAGTCCTTTCCTTACCTTGCATAGACTATAGAAGTACCTTTAAAATTCAAATGTAAATATAATGTAAAGTGAAAAGTTCATCCTAGTGAAGTGGTAAATAAATTTAAATGTAAATATAAAAATTATGGTTGAACTATGTGTTGGGTAAGTACACTTCGGGGTGTGGAACTATGCGGTTTTGGCTTAATTATCCGCCGCTTACTAATCTCTTTAATAATTTGCAAAAATAAATATATTTAAAGCATTTACTAATGAGAATACATTCGGTTAGGCTGTGGCGTAAAACACTGGTTTTACACCAGCTAATAGAATCCTGCCACGTCATCTTCTTTTAACTTATCACTTAAATCCCTCTCCAAACATAGAATGAATTAAGAAAACCCACAGCCTTCAGACTTCTGCTTCCTCCCTCTTCCATCTTTGCTTGCCCAAACCTCCACCACACCACACACCTAAGCTCACCGCCACAGAGGTCACTGAAGTTGTGCGTGGATCTCGGAAACATACCAGAGCCGCCGTGAACCACGATCCAAAGGTTTGTTTTTCATGATTTTTCCTTTTCCCCAATTTGGATTTCGAATTATTGATGGGTTTTTCTGGGTTTATGGGTTTTTTTGGAGCCTCATGAATTATTTATGGTTTTTTTTTTTCTGTATTTTGGTTTCAAAATCATTTGGAAAGCAAGTTGCTTCAACATCTATAGATGCTCCAAAAGGCAACGTAGGATTCGGATTTGAGTTCCCAAGTTTCTCCTTTGGTGGATCTATGGAGCTTATGGCTGTTCCCAAGAGGAAGATACCTTCTCACTTCTCACTTCATTTTCATTTCAATGAGTAATATATCAATCTGGGTTTGTTGGTTTGAATTTAGGTTCAGTATAGTTGTGTTTGGGATTTTGGGTTTTGGAATTGAAGTTTAAAGGTTCTGGGTATTGCTAGTTTTGTGCTAATATTGCTCATTACTAATAGCTTGAGGCTTGTTCCTTAAAAAAAGAAGAAGCTTGAGGGTATTTTTCTTTGAATCTATGAATTGAGATTGATGAAGCGTAAGTTTGTTAGTCAGAGTGGGCAGATGGAGTCAATCTCCAGCTTATGTAAGTGTATCCTCAGAGATGGTCACTGGTGTGGTGTCTGCCACAACGTCTCTGATGCCAAAGTCAATACAAAGAAATCTGTTTGTAAATTAGAACAGAGTTGCAGAATAATAGTAAAATTATCTCAGTATTTCATACCTTGTGTTGATATTGTGAGGGCCTTATATATGTTTTTGCAGCTCCTATCCATTGGAGTAGTTATGGTGGCCTTCATGTTCCTCTTAGTAACGTTTTATGCTTTGTTATGTGGCTTCAATGTACTCCAACGGCTCATATAGCTGGTTCTGTAACCGCTCTGGGTATAATTGGCCATATTGAATGGCAGAGTTGTTTTCGTCAATAACGTGGGTATTCATTTGGCTCGTCAGATGATATCCTCGTTCGTATTGATGAGATCGTCGTCAGGAGACGGATTCGTTGGTCCCGTCAGCTGCCCCCCGATTCTGTGGTCGTCATGATGTGTCATGACGACCATAGAATATGAAAGGTTTATGAGCTGTAAGTGACTCTTGGGGTTTCGCTCCGTTTTAAATGCATAGTGGCGGCGCTTCACAGGTTGTGGCTTACGTGGCATATTCTGATTGGTGGGGCTAATGCTCCAATTTGTGGGACTATTGGGTTTCCCGCTGGTTCTCTGTTTTTCGAGCCTTGGTTTTAAACTTTCTCCTTCCCATTTTTTATTTTCACTTTTCTCAAAAACTCCCAATCATTGTTCTGAGCATTTTCTTCGCTAATCTCCCTCTGCAACTCTTCTTCGAATTGGTGCGCTGGGCGGTGGTGTTTTCTTTGTCCGCCATTTTTAAGGTATTTTTCTCTTCTCTTATTTTGCTTTGCCTTTCCTTCTTTGTTGCGATACAACTTTTGATTTCTTTTCTTCTTCCCCCTTCCCTTTCCTTTTGTTTGTTTTTGATTTTCTGGGGATGTAGCTTGTATTGTTTCCCTTTGTGTTTTTTCTGGGTTTCCATGCTTAGTAGCTCTGAGGTTAGGATAGCTTGCCCCTCGATTTCCTTCCTTTTCGCGCGTTTAGGAGGGTCTTTGGGTGTTTTTCCAAATCTATAGGATTTTGTTTTTGAGGGAAATAGTCTGGAAGTGGCATTAGCCGAGTTGTTGTCTCTGTTGCGTTAGTCAATTGATTGGTTCGAAGGTCTGGTGAGAGAGGGAGAGGCGATGTTTGAAGTTAGGTCGAGTGAACTCGAGACTGGGTTATCGTCTAATGGCGGCCCAGTGGAAAGAGTTACAGCCGTCTCTACTCCTCAAGTGGTTAGGGCTTTTTCCGCCCTTGAGGAGACGTGTGGGTTGGACGTTGACACCGTGGGTAGGTTTAAGGATTGGTTTCAGTTTCTAGAGAGGGTCCGCGTTCGTCTGCCCAGCGACGAGGATAGGGCTTGCCATTTCTTCCCCGGTGAAGTATGCTTCTATGAGGCTGCTTTCACCTGTGGGCTTAGGTTCCCTGTCCATCTGTTCCTGATGGAGCTTTTAGATTACTTTGGCATTGCTCCAGGGCAACTTATGCCCAATTCTTGGAGGATATTGGTCAATTGTGTGGAGATATGGTTGGCCGCCAACGGGGACATGATTAAGGTTGGTGAACTCGTTTATTTATATCGTTTGAAAGAATCTAAGGAATACGGATATTATGAGTTGGTGCCCTGGGAGAGCAGAACTAGGCTAGTTAGGGGTTTACCTTCGTCCTTCAGGTACTAGAAATTAAGATTTTTCTTTGTGTCTAGGGATGATTTTGAGATTCCCTTTGGCAGGGATTGGGGTGATATCCCGAGGTTGCTTCGTTGGTGGGGAACCCCGACTTTAGGTGCGTCAGTATTTCTTCCCATCACTTTAATTCTGTTGCATTGTGACATTACCGTTATTGACTCCTTTTGTTTTTCGCAGTTAAGAGGAGGCCTAAGCTCAAAAGCAGGCATAAGGAGCGTGTTGAGCAGGCGATAGAATACGCCAAGATGATTGAAAGTTGGGACGATCTTGTAGACCCGCGTACCCTTGCCTTCTACAATCTCGGTCCTGACCCATCCTCCTTCGTCTTGCGCAACATCGATATCAAAGGAAAGAAGAGTAAGTGTTTGGTTCGTCAATACTGATTTTTAATGGGTACACCTCTTTTTTTTTTTTTTTTTTTAATGTGTTTCCCTTTTGCAGAAATGGCGACCAAATTCAACAAAGATATGTATGCTAAGATGAGGGCAGAGAAAGATAAGCCTTTGTCAAATATAGGGAAAAGGACAGTGCGTGTCACTGGGAAGGGTCCTTCCGTCACTCCGGCTGCTTCCGTTACTCCCATTGTCTCTGGAATTGGGACGACGAGGACGGCTTCTCCTTCAACTTCGATTGAAGAGCTTCCTTCTCCTGCCTCAAAAAGGCAACGCATGTTTAATAAAGAAAAAGAGAAGATTGATTTGGGCTCGTCCACCGTCTGGGATGACAAGAGATTGGCCGTGAACAGGGCTCATGGGGTCATCACAGCGGAGGATTTGAAGGTTTTCTCAAGCGTACCCTTCAATGGCGTTGCTGCTCGCCATGTCCATAAATTTGTTCAGGTAAATTGTTTGTGCGGCTTTTAGACTTCGTTTCTTTCTCAGTCTACTGACGATTTGCAATTTCTCTTCAGGTGTTAGGGGAAAGTCTCCACATTACCTCTGAGTATATCACCCAAGGGGCCAAGGTGGCATCTATCACATCCAGGATGGAGGCCTTGGAGAAGCAGAATTCTAAGCTGAAGAAAAATCTTATTGATTCTATGGACGAAGACACCACTTTGAAGGAGAAAGTCAAGACCCTGAGTGATGAACTTAGAGTTGAACGTCAGCTGACTCTGGAAAAGGAAAAGCAACTTCTAAGTGCCAAGGAGTCGCTCAAAACGATTGTTGCTAGATCTGTTGAAGCCTTCCAAACCACTGACGAGTACAACATAGTGCTCTTCAGTTGGTACTTTAAAGGTTTTGAGCTTCTCAGGAGGTATCTAGCCAAGCACCCTACTGGAGTTGATATGGAGAGCCTGGACCTAGAAGAGGTGGACAAAGAAATGGCTATTGACGAGGCAGCCCAATCCTCTGGTCCCGAAGGTGATGTCCCTGAGAACACTCCTGCCGACGATGCCCCTACTGGTGACACCCCCACAGTTGCTGGTGCTTGAATCAATTACTTGTGAAAATTTTCTCTTTTTGTTTTTTTGGTTGTTGCCCGTTATATCTTTTGGGCTTTTTTGTAAATCTAATTTCAAAACAATTTCCTTTTAATCTACCCTGGGAATAGTATTTTTAGCCCAGCGTTTATGGGCTTTTAGATGTAAAAACAATGGTAATTGCCCGTTGTTTTTAGGGCTTTAATTTAAACTTGTAGTTGCATACTTACTTGCTGTTGTGATTGTGGATTTATTCTTTCATGATTGCTTGTGCTATTTGACATTCGTCTGCGCCTTGTACTTAGTAAAAAATTTTAGTTGTTCTGATTCTATAGCATCGTCAGTAACTTACATCCGTCCTGGCAGAATCTTGTTACTTAGCCTTTTTTGGCTTTTGCGACTTGCATCCTTTTAGGGATATTGTCATGTTATAGTATTCATCAGTAACTTACATCCGTCAAGGCGGAATCTTGTTACTTAGCCTTTTTTTTTTTTTTTTTTTGGCTTTTATGACTTACATCCTTTTAGGGATATTGTCATTCTTTGTATTCGTCAGTAACTTACATCCATCAAGGCGGAATCTTGTTACTTTATCCATTTTCTGGGATTTTGCGACTTATAGTTGAATAGACCTGCTTACACAGAGACATCAGCTGAATAATTCGTTTATTAATTTAAAGAATGAATACATTTGTTTGTTACGCCTACGGGTGGTACTTCTTCAAGTGTTCAATGTTCCATGGCCTCGGGAGTCTCTATCTGTCCAGGGTCTTCAGGTGATAGCTGCCTTGCCTGGAGTAGTGGACGACTCGATAGGGTCCTTCCCATGTGGGGCCAAGTTTTCCTTGGGTAGAGTCTCTAGTTGCTGTGGTGACTTTGCGTAGGATGAGGTCACCTATGTCAAGTCATTTGAGCTTTACCCTCTTATTGTAGTAGTCGGCCATCTTTTGCCGGTATTTTGTCATTCTGCTGGAAGCTCTCTCTCTCACTTCGTCCAGACAGTCTAGGTTGATTCGTAGGCGATTGCCATTGTCTTCTTCTGACAACAACCACCACAGCGTGTGATAGTAACTATTTAAGTCCTACATAAAAAAAGAAAAAAAAATTATTTAATTCTTATAGTACACGTGTGATAGTACAATATTTGGCAGGTATCTATCTATCTATAATCTATAATCTATAATCAATCAATCAATCAATATATATATATATATATATATATAAAGAGACCTCATGTGAGAAAGCATGAGATTCTGTTAAGTGGCGCATTATATACAAAAAGAATTAAAATATTCTTAAGTGCCACATCAAATATAAGAACAAATAAAATATTGACTTTTTGTTTTATTTGGTTCAATGTTTCAAGACCTTTCTAATTAAAAATTAAATAGTCTTTGTATTATTTAGTTCAATGTTTCAAGACTTTTCATCCCTCTACTTATCCATAGCCCTTCATGCCATTCTATGTCAAATATTCACAAACAAAAAACGATGTCATTTACTTTTAATTTTTCAACAATACCTACCTATCTCTAATATTGTTATTTCATCTAATCCTAACCATATGAGTTGGCTACAACCAAGGGGAGCTTGCATTTTATGTTGAGTGATAATGGCAATTACGATTTTGATATTAAGCAAAAGAAGGGGTAGAATGGACATACCGGTGTTGGAAGAGGAAAACCTTGCAAAAGATTCGGAGGAAAACGACAAAAAATCAAGGTGGAGCCTAGTCCGAATTGGAGAGAGAGAGAAAAAGATGAAAACTTTTGAAAAAGTGATTTGAACCAGTCAAATCTGAGTTTTTAAAAAAAACTTGATTCACGATTTTTGATTGATCGAAAAAATAGGTTCGATCGATCGAATAGGACAGCGGCTCACCTAAAATTTTAAGTGCAATTTCGATTGATCGAAAAACAAACTAGATCAATCGAATTTTTAAAAAAAGCACATTTTTTAAAAACTCAGCAATTTTTGTGGATTCACTCCTCAAAGCATTGAAAAATAAGAAATAAATGCATGAGTATGAGATGAAATGAGTTTCAAAAACCCAAGATTTTAAACCCAATTCTCCAAAAAAAATTAGATTTCAACCAATCTCCCCTTTTAATTCTCAAGCAATAAATCAGTGTTGCATAAAACTCAAGGTATTTTTCAGACTTGGTTGGTTAGACCAAAAACACACAATAAAATGTACAATGTTTAGCAAAGAGTAACTTGTGTAGTGTGTGCAACTAGCAAAAACTTGAGATACATGTGAGGTGATATGTGAATAGAAATCAACCACAAAGTCTACAAAATTCAAAATAGCCTATCTCCTAAAGAGTTACATCATATAACTCCCACATCTCCTAGAACATAAGCTTGCAATCATGTAAGTTTCTTGATTTTTGCCTCATAATATACATACCAATTTTAATTTATGTGATTTGGCATCAAGCCTAATAGTACACACCAATTTTAAGCATTAAGCAATTAAACCGAGGCTACACCTTATGTTCTTTTTGTGCATGTGCTACACTTTCTCGAGCACAAAATCTTACGATATGCACTAAGGTGTTCATGATTGGCTAGTGAACAGTGGTGAGATGGTTATTTATGCCTTTCTCAAAAGGTTCAAGTCCGACAGTCAAAGACATGTGACTTCAAGATCAAGACAAAGTGATCAAAAACTATAAACATCTTTCCCACACAACATGCACTACAAAGCTTCAACTAGTAAAGTGCAATAAATAAGCTCATCCAAGCTAAACAAAGTACACAAACATGTTATGTGAAAATAAATTGACCAACCTTGTTTTCAAAAACCAAGAGAATGAATACAAAACACAATTTGCTTTCCTTTTTCTCCATTTTTTATATTTATTTATTTATTTATTTTGAAAATAAGAAAAAAAAAGCAATCCTAGAATGAAATGCATGAATGATATGCAGTGCAAATCCTAGAAACAAAAAGGTAAAAGAAATCAAAGAACAAAGGTCACAAAAGATAAAGCAAAGAAGCACAAGGACCAAGAAACCCAAAAGAGACTAGGGACACCGAAGCACACCAATTACTTGACGAAGTGTCTTAAACTTACTTCCATCAAGAGGTTTGGTGAAGATGTCAGCGTTCTGACGTTCAGTAGGGATATCTAGGTTTGGTCAAGAATCACAATCTTCTTTTCAACCAAATCCCTAATGAAGTGATACCTAAGTTCTATGTGTTTGGTCTTAGAATGCTGAACCGGATTCTTAGAGATATCTATAGCACTAGAATTATCACAGTAAACGACCATGGTGTCTTGTGGTATCCCATAATCAATTAAAAGTTTTTTCATCCAAAGAAGCTCAGAACAACACTCCCAGCAGCAATATATTCTGCCTCAGTAATAGACAAAGAAACAGAATTTTGCTTCTTACTCATCCAAGCCACAAGATTGGCTCCCACATAAAAAAACCCACCAGTGGTGCTTTTTCTGTCATCAGCATTGCCAGCCCAATCAGAACCAAAAAAGCCAGCAAGAGACAGATTAGACTCTTTGCTATAAAATAATCCATTATCACAAGTTCCACTAACATATTTTATGATTCTCTTAATAGCATTTAAATGTGAAACCTTAGGATTAGACTGAAATCTAGAACAGACACCAACACTAAAGGAGATGTCAGGCCGACTGGCAGTCAAATACAAGAGACATCCAATCATGCTTCTATACAAAGTAACATCAACAGACTCACCTGATGGATCAATTGTTAATTTTGCATTTGCAGCCATCGGTGTCCTAGCATGAGCAGCCTTGTCTAGTCCAAATCTTTTGACTAGATTTCTTGCATATTTTTCTTGATTGATGTAAATTCCTAACTCCGTTTGCTTTACCTGCAATCCCAAGAAATAATTAGTTCACCAGCCATGCTCATTTCAAACATCGCCTTCATTTCATCTGCAAAAGAATGAGTAAAAGAATCATTAGTAGCACCAAAAACAATGTCATCAACATAAATTTGAGCAACAACAAAACCATTCTTATCCTTTCTTATGAAGAGAGTAGTATCTGCAGATCCCCTTTTGAATCCATGCTCAGTGAGATATGCAGTCAATCTGTCATACCAAGCCCTAGGAGCTTGTTTCAAACCATAGAGGGCTCTCTTCAACTTGTAGACATCATCCGGTCTGTGAGGATCAACTAAGCCTTTAGGTTGTTCCACATAGACCTCTTCTTGTAGCATCCCATTTAAGAAAGCACTCTTGACATCGATTTGATACAACTTGGAGTTTAGATGACTTGCTATGGCCAAAAGTATCCGGATGGATTCTAGTCTTGCTACTGGTGCAAAGGTCTCATCAAAATCAATTCCTTCCACTTGTGTGTACCCTTGAGCAACAAGTCTTGATTTATTTATGATAATAGTGCCATGTTCATCTGACTTGTTCTTAAAGATCCATTTAGTTCCATTCACATTTACTCCCTTTGGTCTAGGAACTAATTCCCACACATCATTCCGAACAAATTGATGAAGTTCTTCATGCATGGAATTTACCCAATCAGCTTCTTGAAGTGCTTCATCCACCTTCTTCGGTTCAAATTGGGACAGATAGCATGAGTGAGTAATCACATTCAAGGCTTTTGATCTCAATCTCATGTTATCATTCAGACTACCCAATATATTTGTGGCAGGATGATTCAATTTAACTCTAGAGGATGGACCTTTAACTAGAGATGTGGGGGTACCTTTCTGTTCAGATGGAGGACTGAGCTCACTTAGTGCTTGTTGAGTGTCATGAACCGGAGTGGATGGTTCTGAACTCGATGGTACTGAAACTGTATCATTCAACAACAACAGCTCTTCCTCACTATGTTTCCCCACATAATCAGCATGAAGTGAATCATCAACCTTTATAGACTTATCTTGAGCAGGAATAGTGCTTTCTGAATGTGTTTCTGACCACACTTCATCATTGATCACTACATTTGAAGATTTCATGACTGTTTTGGTTCTTAGCTTGTACACTCTATAAGCTCTACTAGTGGAAGAGTATCCTAGAAAGTATCCTTTATCACTTTTTGCATCAAACTTTTCTAGGTTTTCTCTGTCACGTAGAATATAACAGTCACTGCCAAATATTCTGAAATATTTAACAACAGGCTTCTTCCCTCTCCAGAGTTCATAGGGATTTTTCTTGGAATCAGGTCTGAAGTACACCCGGTTGAGTGTATGGAAAGTAGTGTTAACTGCTTCTCCCCAAAAGGATTTTGGCAACTTTTTGTTGTGTAACATGACACGTGTCATCTTCTGAATAACCCTATTCTTTCTTTCCACTATCCCATTCTATTGAGGTGTCTTGGGTGAAGAAAACTCTTGATGTGTGCCTTGATCATTGCAGAAAGTAGCCAGCTTGGTATTCTCAAATTCTCTTCCATGATCACTTCTAATTCTGGCTATCACAGTATCTTTCTCAACTTGCAATTTCTTGCACAGATGTATCATCTTCTCAGGAGCCTTAGCTTTATCTTTCAAAAGCACAACCCAAGTATATCTAGTAAAGTCATCCACAACAACTAGAATATACTTCTTTCCACCTTAACTCTGAACTCTGGCAGAACCCATAAGATCAATGTGCAATAGCTCTAGAGGTCTTGAAGTTTGAACACTAGCTACAGATGGATGCTTGGATTTCACTTGTTTACCTATCTGACATGGTCCACAAATGCACTTGTCTATCTTTTCAAACTTAGGTAAACTAATAACTGCATCACACTTGGAAATCTTCTCTAATTGCTTATGACTTGCATGCCCCAACTGTTGATGCCACAAATCAACTTGATCTATTTTTGCACTAAAACACTTGTTGTTTATGCTTGGTGTTATACCATAATAGTTGTCAGCTGTCCTTACACCAACACACATACAGTCACCTCCTCCATCAAATATCTCACATTCATACTTAGTGAAGAGAACATTCAAACCATTGTCACAAATCTGACTGATGCTGAGTAGGTTGGCCTTCAATCTATCAACATACCAAACATCTTTGAAAACTGGTAACCCTGGAATGTCCACAGTTCCAATGCCTCTAATCACAGATTTGCTTCCATCTCCAAAAGTGACTGTCCCAATCTTCCCTTCAAAGAGAGTCTTGAATAAACCTTTGTTTCCTGTCATATGCCTGGAACATCCACTATCCAAATCATGTGCCTTTAAGGCGGTTAAAGCAGTATAACATACATAACTCTTATCATATGTGATTATACCAAGATACTCAAGGAAAGATTTAACAAAAAAACAAGGGGCAAAAACAATAAGTAGACAAGTTGACATATAAGCAAAAAGATTTTCCAAGAATCCATGACAACAGGGGTCAAGGATCAGCTCAGAGATCAAAAGATCAACAAACAGAGAGCTACCCGCTCTGATACCACTTGAACGGTTTTTAGACCCCTTAACACAACCAGATTAACCTAGTTAATTAGCCAAGTGATTAACTTAGTCAAATTATGCAAATCTAGGTTATCACAATCACACAATCATATCAAGTATAAATAGCAGCGGAAAAGTAAATAACACAATGATATGATGACCCAGGAAACCACACGGTAAAAACCTGGGGAGGATTTAACCTAGCTATCCTCAAGGTAAACTAGAATCCACTATCTTGAAAGAATCGAAGTTCATACAATAAGACTTACAAGCCCCCACGCTCGACTTCTTATTGCTACCCACCAGTAGAACTTACTGACACGACCACGTGCAAGCTCCGAGACCACGGACTCCTTCTTTCTTGGATTCTCCAACAAGTACAAGCACACCCGCTTGTGTATCTTTAAGCTCCAATGGCAGCAACTGAGCTGATCATTAAGGTGTAGATAACATCTCCTCCTTGAAAACCCTAAACTTTGTGTAAAGGAAAGCTCCTTTAGATCTCACAAGAGATTTACACAAAATAGTAATATAAGCAACATGAGCAACCTCTAAAACATGGCTAGGGTTTGCCTTATATACCTAGACAAAACATAAAACCCTAAATGTTTTTTAAAAGGCTAGGGCTGAGTTGGAAATTTGCAGAAAAAAACATTCTGCCCGATATTTGATCAATCGAGCCTAAGCTTCGATCGATCGAGTTAGGCCGAAAGTCACTTATACTATCTGCAGCCACTCGATTCCAACTTTACGGAAACGCACAACTTTGAGCAAGCCTAAACAAGACTAAATAAACCTATTATGATCATGGTTTGCCAACAATACAAATTAGAGTTCTAAATAGATAAATTCCTAAGCCTTTAGAACCTAACAACTACCTTCTCCATAACCATCAAGATGGACCATCATCAATATCTAGCAAGAGAAAAGGATGTTAAATGGGGATGATATCTAAGAATTAAAGTCAAAATTGATGTCAATAAACCAAGTGTGAATGGACTCAACTTTTGTGCACAACTCTTTCCACAATATAACTTATGCGATTATGAATGGCGAATAAAAAGTAGTATGTCGATATGAAAATAATAGTTCACCAATAACATGGTTACACATATCATCAAATTGTCATAAAAATCGCAAGAAACATGTGAGATTTTAAATGAGAGGTAGAGTGAAGGAGACAATGATCGAATTTAAGACCTCTTACTTTGATACCATATTAAACTACCGATTATCCCAAAAACTTTAGAATATAGTAAATTTAATCATTTAACCACATATTTCTAACAAAAAATAAATCAATCACCGATATTGTACTGAAGTCAAGAATGGAGCCAATTGTCAATGTGTCCCACTTTATCGAAAAAATAAATGATATTTCCATTTATAAAAATAAATAAAAAGACATGGGTTGTGATTGGTTATTGGGCATTAGTACACTAGATACATTGGGATGTGGACATGTGTCCAGTTTTGAGTAAACTATAACACATTTTTTATTTTGACCAAAATTTATTTCAGACATATAACTTCATTAGAGTTGTTAAAATTTTTAAAATTTTCAATTCAAGCATACTCAATTAAAAAAAATAAAAAATTTGTTGATTTCACATTTAAACAAGAACAAAGTTTGACAACAAACTTGGTTGTAGTCTAATACTACAACTCTACTCAATATCTTTTATTGGATGTGAATTTTGACAAATTCACTATTAGATTACATTTTTTTCTTATATTCTTTCATTGCTTACAAAATTTTCAGAAGATCAAAGATCAATAGCTATGTAATCAATCATTTAAATTTCAAGTTTTTGTAATATGAAATTATACATAAAAAATAAGTATAGATCAAATAGTAGATGATATCCGAATGACCCAAAATTTGAAATGTGTGTTAGGAGCATAAAAAAACATGCAATTCAATGTAGAATTTCAAAATATGTAGTCATGCTATTTTTTTTTTTTTAAATTAGAGATGCAGCCTTAGGCTACAACTAAATTTATAACCAAACTTTAATTGTCCTTTTAACAATGCCCGTTTTGCATATTGAATGAATTTTATTTTATATTTAATCACCATAATTATTTGAGAATAAGAAAAAAAAAAAAACTAAAAGATAAAACAAAATGAATTACAAAAATTAGGCATATTTAAGTATTGAACACATTGTATAAAAAATGCATTGCAACTAGGTTGATAAAATCTTAAATTCCTTAGAAAATATCTTATTACTAATACCGGTATTTTATTTAAGGTTTAAGAATGAATTTTCTTTAACCAAAACCCTTAAATATAAATGTAAACACAAAAATTCACAAAGTTTGAAAATCAAACAATTGAAAAAGTGTCACAAATATATTTTTGTATTAACTAAGTAGTGAGTACAACTCTCTTTTGACTCTTTTACCCAAAAAAAAAAAAATGCTGCTTTGATTTTATCTTCTTTGTGATCTTGACTTGAATGCAAAATTTTCTTCACTTTGGATGGAAGATGGATCAAACAGTCTTAACAACGAATCTTTGACTTTGAGCTTGTTAGAGATTTATCGTCGTTCTAGTTCTTCAGGTCCTTCAAATATTCTTCATTCTTTCGAATGTTATTCAAGTTCTTTGAAGATTCTTGGATTTCAGGTTGAAATTCTTCAGTGCTTTAGAGGTAGAATTTCTCTAGAGTTTTGGCTTCTTGAAAACTTGGTCTTCAAAATGAGAAGGGATGTCCTCTATTTATAGTAGTTTCAGAGGATAAGCTCCATTTTGAATTGATATACTTGAAAATATGTAGTAAACTCTGATTGACCTAAATTTTGATTAGAGACAATTTCAAACCACAAGTAGGCAACTTAAATTTCAATAAAATTACATATGAGTAAATTGTAATTAGCCTTTAAGTTTTAATATGAAATTATTTTCATCATTGCCTACATAGTCACATTACATCAATGTGATTCTCCTATTTTGTACCATTATATGATTGTAAATCCACTCTCCTATTTACGATTGTACCATATTGTACTACAAGATTTGTCAAAAAGTTGGACTAATAGTTTCTTCAATCAACATAACATCTTGTCCTGAACTTCGTAACTTGTAGCTCATGGGAATTCCCGATTTCTCCCATATAATTGAACTTTGATTTAAATCCCCTCTCCGCTTAAAGTCAGCAAATTAAAAAAAAACACTACCCCACCAACAACATAGTGTGCATTCCAAACTCACATTGTGTTTTGCTGAAAAACAGTGGATCCCATGCACTGTTCACAGAACTTACAACTAATTTTTTCAGCCAAAAAAACTTTAAAATTGGGTTTTATGGCACTATTCACACATTTAAAAATTATTTTGGTACAGTAGTTTCAGTTTTCGATTAGTAATAAGCGGTATTTAAATAGATCCATAAAAGAGCACTAATAAGTAATATCTAATTTACAGTTTGCCCAAGGGTTTTGAGTCTCAAATTTTGCTAAAGATCAAAATCAAGAACAATGAAAAAAGTTTGGTTTTACCGGTAAGCTTGTAGTTTAGATGTTCACAATTTGTCTATAGAGCAGAATACTAACACAATATAAATTTGACAGTACATCAATAACGTAATATTGACACAATATAATGATGATAACACAGTTTATTAATGCTACATAGTGATGATAAAGCACAAATTTTATTAACCTCTTGTTGGCCTGACCTCGATCCCTTCAACAATGAGGCCAGACTTACCCCAAAGATCTTTTACCTCCTTTAGTCCAAACTGCAGTTCATCTTCTCCTCCCTCGTTAAAAAACTGACCCAACTCAATCTCTAACCACCCATCATTTCTCAGTTTGGGACGTGAAGTGTGCAGCTGCTGCGGTAGTACAACCTGGTCTTCCTGGCCTGGCTCCACGGTAGGCAGGTTCAAACTGACAGTCTGTTCATAAACTTCACCTGCTCCAGAAGTTCCAATTGAAGCCGTTGGAGGAGGGTCATCAAACCCATAGGCTTCCTCCGTCAACTTGTACACAAGGTAAGCAGCATAGTTTGTTTTCGGGGATAGCATGGAAACACTCATCTTGCCATTGATGTCAAACCAAAACACTAAATGAAGTTCAGCTACCTCTGAGAACCTGGTTGTTACATGTACATAATTAACAAAAATGAAAAGCCTAAAATTAAAAAAGGAGTACTAAAATAGAGTAGGAACAGACATGGAATTATGTAGAGACCTGGATTCAGGTAGAGAAACCCATCTCCAATAGTGAGGATCGTCACCCCATGCAATGGTCAGCTCCCTTGCAGGAAGAAGGTAACATTTCTTACCACTCAATTTGTCCAAGAAAAAGCTCTGCTAGAAAGAAGCACATATATAGTTATATTCAGCATGGTGCTACTATCAATGAAATCTTTCATAATTTGATCTCAGAAATAGCAGGTCCTTTTTCTGTGTTTTTTGTTATTGATTCTGCTATTCTATTCGCTGATGGTGCTACAACTAATTCATTCACGATCACATAACTGAGTTAAACCAAACACAATTTCAGGAGTCCATAGTGAAACCAACCCACCCAATCTAGCTCCTTGCTTCCATGTGGATCAGACTTACCAGGTTATTAATTTTCAAAAACTGTTGGCCATGTGAAGATTAACTATTGAGTTTCACGGAGGCTAGCATAGCATACAATAAGTATGTGAACCAAAGCCTCACACAAAATTGGAGAAAAATATAGAGAGCTCAAAAGCTAACTTGATAGTTTGTAAACATTTTGTAATGAAATTTGTTGGAGTTTTAGCATTACCCTTATGATTTGATCAAGAACTAACCATATCACATGTTCAATGTTAGTGTGTGGTTGTTAGGGATTGTATTGCAATTGTATTCTACTGAGGAGGGAAATCAGTTAGTGACAGTTAGTGGCAGTTATTGACAGCTGTGAGTTGGTTGTGACAGTTGGCCAGTGGTTACTGTGTCAATCAGTTAGAGTAGGGGATTAGGGAATTGCTGAGTGATGTATAAAGAGAGCATTACTGATGGAATGAAGATTAAGCAACAAGAATTTTCTAAATTCAATTCCAATTCTTTTCTTCTCTCTCTCTCTCTCTCTCTCTCTCTCTCTCTCTCTCTCTCTCTCTCTCTCTCTCTCTCTCTCTCTCTCTCTCTCTCGGAGGACCAGCTGACCTCAAATACAGCTAGATACATACATTTCTTGATTTCCACACTTAACAGTGGTTGTGATGGGTATAAAGTTATAACTCTTGGTGTTGATATGTATAATTATACAAATTGTGTCTATTCCAAAGGAGTGCAAGCTTTTCTATAAGTATCACATGATTCACAAACACATTAATGCACAAGATGGACGATTGTGATCTCTGCCATCCACAATTAGGACCAGCATTCAAGAACTGACCCCTTATTTCTTACTATGCTTATTTTCATTCAACAAATTCAGAAACAGAATTAAGAGTTCTAGAAGTGGAAAATTGTCCCTTAAAATTTTTTGAAATTTTAATTGACTTGTATATAACTTACTGAAGCAAATAAAATAGTTATAGCAAATCAAAAAACGATCAGTTATTAACTTAGTATTATTTATGGGATTGTTTGCTAATACCTTTTTATTGTCGTCGATTAAGATGGGATTATCGGAGAGACTGAGGTAGAGTTGTTTCTTAGAAGAGAAATTCAAGGAATCCGATGATGATGATTGAGCAATGATGGCCTGATAATCGGACGGCAAGAACCTCTCCCAGACAGCGTTGGACTCTACAGCCGCACGGAATATAGAAGAAACCGCACAAGCTCTGCACGCATCCATAGGAGTGGTCAATGCTACTATGTCCGATATGCATCCCTCTGGTAACACTGAAATGTCCACACCGCAGGCGCAGGGAGGACCATTCCTTTCTCCTTCTTTCTCTTTTTCCATCATTTTCTTTTCTCCTCTGTCTCTCTCTGTCTCGCATACAACTACAATCCACTTTTTTTTTTTGGCTTTAATTGCTTATTGCTTAATGATTAAGTTTTTGTTCTTTCTATGGTCATAGATAGGTTTTATTTTTTATTTTATTTTATTTTTTGTGAATCAGGTAGGTTTGATTTTAAATGTTCTAGGGCCCTCTGAATTTGTCAAGTTATGTTTTAAAATTTATTTCAAGAGTAATGCTACACCCATAAATTATTTTACAAACTGCTACTGGGTAGGTTTGATTTTAAATGTTCTAGGGACCTTTGAATTTGTCAAGTTATGTTTTAAAATTTATTTCAAGAGTAATGCTATACCCATAAATTATTTTACAAACTGCTACCGGGTAGGTTTCATTTTAAATGTTATAGGGTCCTTTGAATTTGTTGAGGTATATTATAAAATTTTGGGATAATAACACTCCCCTCCGCTCCCTTGAGGATAGGGAAAATGACACTCCACCTCAAACTCAAAGAGAAAAAATATTTTTCCCTCATTGACATTCAATTAACCAAACTTTGTTATAATATAAATAATATTGTGTACTATCTATCCTTGCCCATTATTGATGGTGGCGCGTAGAAGAGATATTGACATATTTGGTAGAAATTTCTCTAGATTCGATAAATCTCATTAGATTGGTGAAGATCTCGTCAAATACAGTGAGTTCTTTGTCGGATTTAGCAAGATTTGAACTTTGAAAAAATGGTGGCAAGGCGTACAAGGATGAACGACAACAAGAAATGGTGGGTTGGTCAGAGTCTTTTATTTATGTGAAATGTTAACCAATGCATTTGGGAACTATTTTTAGAAACATTTTATTGAGAAAATGATAAAACAATAAATACTGTTTATAGTTTTTTATATTTCCAATGAAAATTGTCTCAAAACTTTTCTATTATGGTTTATTAACAATTTCCCTAAAGACACCTGTTAATATGACCCATTATTTATTTATTTATTTTATATAAAATCAACATGAAGTTGTTTTATTGAAATAAAGCTAAGAAGCATCTTCAATTATAGAAGGTAAAACCTCAGGAACATCTTCAAGCCAGACCTAAAGGTCCTCTAAATCTTTGGCCTTTCTTGCCAAGGCATGTGTGCAACAATATTTCCACTTCGCTTAACGTGACAACACAGTTTACCTTTCTAGAAGGGTGATGTCATCCAATTTTGTAACGGAAATTGTAGTGTAAATAAGCTTGTCGTTCCACCGAGAAAATGAAAACAAGAACACGTCAAAAGCACCAATAATATATAGAAAAATATGATTGAAATTTAGGAAAAATAAAGTTTGGTAAAATTCAATAATTAAAATCACTAGGGCATTAGGGTTTGTCCACTAATAATGTAAAGCATCCACTACCAATCCAATTTAGTACACAATTGGGTAAGTAAACACATAAACTATCCGATTGGAAGAATTAGAAATAAGTTTTATTAATAGAACTCTCTTTTTTGTTGATTATATTCATCAATTGTTCTAACAATTTAGTCTAGAAAATAATAACTTTTCTCTATGGCAAAAATAATATCTAACAAGATTACCTCATTTTACTAGAGTGATTATAAAATCTTATTCTAACAATAAGAAGATTCAAGAATGGACTTATGAAAGAATTAGAAATTAAATATCAATCTAGCAAAACAATTACGAAAAGAGAACAATTGATTTCAATAATCAAAATGTGAAAAACATGCTTGGATTGAATAGTGGACAACTTACAATATTGGGGATTCACCCCTAACCCTAACTTAGGTTCTTAAGCTTCCATATAAAATCAAAACTCTCAAAAATTGATGAAAAATAAGGTTTCCTAGCAGACAAAAACGTGGCTGCCCTTGTATCCCTTTAATCTATATATATATAATACTATATATAATAGCAGAAGCTTTTAAGGATGTGCTGCCACGTTAAGAAAAAAGACTCCTTAAAAAACTAACACGTATAGAGCTTTAAGTTAAAAACCTGCACAATATATCGTTTCATTAATCTTAAAATGTTTTCTTTAACTTCTATAGCACCGTTTGAAAGCCTCTGACTATAAATAAAAAAATTAAAAGCCTAAACCAAACGTTAGACAAAAGCATCCGCTGTTTCCATTCTTAAACACAAACGGCCAAAAGAAAAACCCTCCCTTGCTGATCGCTTTGCAGTTTGCACTATGTTCTGTTTCTTCTCTGCAACAGAGTGCAAATTTGCCCACTTAGATTTCTGCCACCAAGTCAGTTTATAGTCACAAAAGAACGATTGTTACATTGTTTGAAGATTCTTTTAATAACCATTTGGAATAAGCCGATACAGAAGGAGAGAGGACGATAGAGAGACAGTAAGTCTGAATATATAACCAGTTCTGTCATCACCGTTAGGGCCTCCGCCCATAAGTTCTGTTTATAATTTTACAAATTGGGGTTTTTGTTTTGGGAAAATCATTTGGGCGTTATTTACTATTCGGGTATTTTGGTTTGATCGGTTATGATTTAGGTTTTTCGGTTGGGAGTAGTTTTGTTTAATATATGTAAATAGACGGGTTAGATTTGGTTTTGATTAAGAGATTTTGGTTGGAAAAAAAGTCTTTTACCAGGAACTCTCAATATCAGACCATTCTTTCTTGGTAATTTTCAACTAATCTCTTACCCTATTGTCTTCAATTAGGTTTGCTGTCAATTAGAGATTTGAAATCAGGGAAACAACTTAGAAGATCTAATTCTATATGAATTGTTATTAGGAATTTTTAGTTCCTGGGTTTTGTATCAAATTCTAACTGAATTGTTATTAGGAATTTTCAGTTTCTGAATTGTTACAAAAACACCACACAAATAATACTTATATATATATATATACATATATACACACACACACAGATATCCACACAAAAAAAAAAAAAAAACACAATTGAATGATGATTCTTTCTTCAACCCATCCAATTATGATTCTGAAATCATAACACGATTGAGTACTAACTGAATATATAGCAATACTACTACATGCTTTTTTGGTAGGGATATTCAGTTTAGAATAATTTAAGAATCAGGGTAGTATACACATAATGTCTTGGACAATGTTTCTTAATAATTACAATCAACAGATATTAAATGAAAATGGTTCAATCAATCATAGTAAATATAAATTGTATCAATGTTCTCTACAATAAGCTAGGAATCTATATCTATACATCAGATATATTTGCCCATGCAACTTGGATAGACTTGGATCCAGAATTACATCTTTTTCTCTAATTTGTTTCTCTCTTCAATTTCTAAACTGTTAAAAAATCACAAAGCATCGGTTGTTACTATAACCTTAAATAGCAAACAAAATGTAAAACTTAAAGCAATGGAAACAAACTATTTTTCTCATGTAGATTTCTTGCATCATATTGAAAGTTCAAAATAACATTTATAATACTCAACGAATGCATTATAGTATACAGTTTATAAAGAAATCAGTAAGTGTGTTTTGTTGTTAGTTTAAATAATACAAAACGCATAATACAACAATACATATAAGTAACAGAAATAAAGAAATGCACTTATCCAAAAATAATAATTAATGAACTCTAATCACATAGCATTCAATTTAACACCCATTTGGGCCATGTGCAATTGTTAACCACTCTGGCAGCAAGAAATAAGATTTATCCAGTTGTTGCTATTAAAGTGAGATTATGGAAATAACTTTAAAAAAAATTCTTGACCACTCTGACAAACCTTACACTTAAGTACCACCAAAGAGCATGTTGTTAGGAAGGACCTGGACCTCTTCTTTTGTTGCCAGGAAATAGCATTCTTGTACCCAAAATTTAGCTCTTTAGGAGAGATAAAAGTTAACCCACCACTCAACCAAATCTTTAAGATATGAAGCCACCAACTAAGAATGTGTTTGTTTCAAAGTTTTGGCTGATTGAAGACTGGCTTAGGTCACTATAAGAAGAATAGACCCCAAATACAGAGAAGGTTTTACATGTTTCGGTTGCATGTTTCCTCCCTCTCACAAGGGAGTGGACCCCACAAGTGTGGGGTCCACTCCCTTGTGAGAGGGAGGAAACATGCAACCGAAACATATAAGAGTTTTTCCCAAATACAGGTTGTGTCCAAGTATCCTTGACAATGCAGAAGAATCCTATGCCAAATCAGAAACTACCAGTGGATTAAAAAATTTAAAATACTAAGCATGCGATGACATGACCAATAAAGAACACCTTTTAAATGCCTATGGTTGTTGCATTGATTAGTTCTAGCTGGAAGTATCTTATATTTTGCGAACCATTTTAATACTGTTGATTCTTGTATTTCTATTATTTACTCACTTTCATGATCATCCATCTTCTGAAAAATTTGTGAATTATACTACGAAGTGGGTTTATACTGGGAAAGAAATAGCAGACCCTTTGGAATTTGGGTTTCAAAAATAGAGAAAAAGTGTAATCTATAAGAGAAGAAGAAGCGTAGGAGATAAACTAACCACTTTGTTTCTGTATTATTGGAAAATGGGTAATCTTCTCTTGGGCCATTTTTTATTGACAGGAAAGGAAATACCAAAAAATTTGCAGTTCCCCAAATTTGGTGAGTCTTGAATAGCAATCATTTGCAATGCTTGCAGAGAACTTTCTAAATTCTTCTCCCCTTTCGTGACAGAATGAGGAGTAAATGAAAATTACGGGAAATTGAAAAGAAAAAAAAATAGAAATTTGATAAAAGAAAAGGAGGAGATCAGGTTTGGATGGACTTACCACATTATTTAAACAATAGCATTAACAAAAAAAAAAAAAAACGAATATACAAATCTGAAAAATAAGAATTAGAACTGATTTTTTTTCCTTAGAACTTTGAGTCTCTCTCAAACTGTTTCTCTTTGTGATTGTGGTTCTGGTGGCCTAAGTCTGGCAAGGGAACGGATGGTAGAGGAAAAACTGATGGTTATGGCCGGCCTTAAATATTTATCTCTTGGTGCCCTACGAACTCTCTCTCCTATCTCTGTATCTCAAGCCTTTCGAGTTTCGATTGCATTTTAAGTTTTTAACTCAAATAACTAAATCTAAAGCAATCCAACCAAAAAATTCAAACCTAAATCTAAACCTAAATCATATTTAATCCCCAGATTTGAAAAAGAGAAGGAAAAAAAAAAAAAAATAACTTTACTGGTTATGGGTATACAACAAAAAAACCTAAAATAAATATCAATGCAACTACTGCTAATTAAAGGCACAATTCCCCAATTCACTCTATAATAGTAAAGGAGAAGAAGATTAAGAAATAAAATCCAAAGCAGTACAACTGAAAGGGAAAAAAGAAAGAAATCAGTTTTACTGGTAGTGGTTTCACTGGCTGACCAGTGGTGGCAGGCGAGTGAAGGCAGGCCTCTGTTCTTTCTCATCAAGCGTCACTGGGTTTCTTCCCGCAGAGGAAAAATAGCATAACAAAAAAAGGGAAAAATTGAAGAGAAAAAACAGTATATAAGAAGGCAGATAGACTGGTTACATACTGAGCCGGTGTGGGTTTTTAAAAGTTAACATTGGTAAAAACTTACCTTTCAAAATATTTGGTACTCGTTCTAATGCAATGTCGCAATCACTACGATCTGTAAACTGCAGCCTATGTATCGCAACTGCAGGGGAAAAAATTAAATTTTATTTTAATTTTTTAATAAAAAGCACTCAAATAACTTGACAAAAACGAACAAAGAGAATATCATAAACAAAAACATAGAAAGAAGGAATGAAATAAATACCAATTGTAAAAAAAAAACAACATAAATAAAAAGTCATGCATGTTGATTTTAGACAAATACCCAAAACGAATGCAACCCAAATAGGCAAAAACAAAACAAAACAAAATATGAAACTGAAATTCATGAAAGCAAAGGAACAAAACCCAGAAAACTGAAAATTCCTAGTGACAATTCAGTTAGAATTTGATACAAAACCCAGAAACTAAAGATTCCTAATAACAATTCATTTAGAATTTGATCTTCTAGATTGTTTCCCTGATTTCAAATCCCTAAATTGACAGCAAACCTAAAGAAGACAATAGGGTAAGAGATTAAACCAAATCTAACCCGTCTATCTACATAAATTAAACAAAACTACTCCTAACCGAAAAACCTAAATCATAACCGATCAAACCAAAATGCCCAAATCATAAATAACGCCCAAATGATTCTCCCAAAAAAAACCCCAATTTGTAAAATTAAAAACAGAACTTATGGGCGGAGGTTCTAACGGTGATGACAGAATTGTTTATTCAGACTTACTGTCTCTCTATCGTCCTCTCTCCTTCGGTATCGGCTGATTCCAAACGATTATTAAAAGAATCTTCAAACGATGTAACGATCGTTCTATTGTGACTCTAAACTGACTTGATGGCAGAAATCTAAGTTGGCAAGTTTGCACTCTGTTGCAGAGAGAGGAAACAAAACATGGGGCAAACTGCAAAGCAAATCGGCAAGGAGGGGTTTTTCTTTTGGCCGGCTTGTGTTTAATGAATGGAAACAGCGGATGCTTTTTTTGTCTAACGTTTGGTTTGAGTCATTTATTCTTTTATTTATAGTGAGATGCTTTCAAACGGTGTTGTAGAAGTGAAAGTTAAAATTTTAAGATTATTTAAACGATGCAACGGGCGGCTCTTTTAACTTAAAAGTTATATATCAATAGAGAAATAATAATAAAATTAAATATCAAAAAAGGAAAACAACAAAGGCGATTGTATTCTCCAAGCATTCAGATTTTTATAAAAATACAAACTAAACCAAAATCTGCCAAGCTTAAAATAAATTTAATCAATACTACAATCGAACAAAAAAAGGACTCAAGAAATTGTAAAAATAAATGAGGAATTAGGTTAAAAGATAGGCAAACCTTCTGCTTGAAACACTAATTCAATGGAAAAAAAAATGCCTAGCTTCTACTAAACCCATATATCTTTGAAAACCCTAGAAATAGAAATTGAATAGAAAACCAAAAAAAGGGAGAAACATGCCTACCTTCTGAATTGTCAGTTGTTGAAAAACAGAGACGGGATTGCAGAGCATGAACAGAGGTTTTCAATGTTGCGAGGGTTTTTTTTTTTTCTTTTGTTTGATAGGTTGGAACACGCTAGTCCGATCTGTATATAGGGAGGTGTAGCAAAGAATCGGAAGTTTGAGTGAGTCCGAAACCCATATATCTTTGAAAACCCTAGAAACGGAAATTGAATGGAAAACAGATAAAGGGAGAAAAATGCCTACCTTTTGAATTGTCAATTGTTGAAAAGCAGAGACGGGATTGCAGAGCACGAACACGCTAGTCTGATCTGTGTTTGCTAGTTCGATCTGTGTGTATGTTTTGATAAGTAAAAACGAAATGGTTAAAATTAGGTTCCACCGAATCCGATCTGTGTGTGTATGAAGGAGCAGCGAAGAAACGCAAGTTTGAGTGAGTCCGAATTTTGATCGGGAAATATGATTTGGGTTTTAGGGTTTGCGTTTTGTTTTTGCTTTTTTGTTTCGTGGATAAGCGGCTGTTGTTTTTTATAAAGGTTTACGTTTGTGTCTGAAAGTGAGCCTCTCCAACGCACTGAGCGAAATTTTAAAGAATTAAATCTACACGTGTCAACATTTTAAGGGGGCTTTTTTGGCTTACGTGTTAGCACCTCCTAAAAGCTTCTACTATTTATCCTTCTGCCCCCCTCCCAAACTAATTAGGGAAATTTCTCTCTTTTAAAACTCGATTTGCTCAAAATCGAGTTAGGCCCTATAATGGTGTTTTTAAGGAGCCTATAGTGATATTTTAAGGACCTATAGTGGCATTTTGTAACTCGACCTCCATGAACTCGAGTTATAGGTCAAAAAGTAAAAAAAATTACTTATAACTCGAGTTCATGGAGGTCGAGTTACAAAACACCACTATAAGCTCCTTAAAAACGCCACTATAGGGCTCTAGAAATTTTTTTTTTTTTTTAAACTCGATTTTGAGCAAATTGAATTACAAAAAAGAGGCATTTCCCTAATTAGTTTGGGAAGAGGGGCAAAAGGCTATATAATTTGGGCAAAAAGGTTATATGCCAATTTTGTCATATATATATAATCATAATCTTCATACACTATGACTTAAAAAGATTTAATGAATAGTTCTTCCTCTTATTTAATTTCTGTGTTATGCAAATCATCAACCAATAAATATATGATAATGGTAAAAAATGTTATAGACAAGATTATGAAAAATATGATAAAACTATTTTTTTTTTAATAAACTTTTTATAAAGTCTAGGAACTAAAATAGTATTTTACCTAAAAAATTATCACGCGTAGCGCGCGGGTTTGTGACTAGTATATATAAAAGGTTTAAACAAGCAAATCATGAGTATGCAAATTGAATAAGGAACATGGGGGCTAAATACTAGTGCAAATATTCGATTCCCCTATATAATGTCATTACTTTTCACTTGTAGTTTTTTCCTGCTTATATTTTCCCTTCATTTAAGAATTATAATGTGTCTCTATATTGTCAACTTTCAGGTATCTTGGGCTCTCGCGTGTGATGCCTCTAGAAGTGTCTTTCTTCAAATTGCATCAAGCAGATTCTTGTATATCTCCTTCTTAGCCCTTTGTCCTTTCCCCCTTATTATTGTTTTGGGTAGGCTAACCAATTTAGCTTACTATTCTATAAAATGTTGGTGATACCTCCGATAGTCATCACCTTTACTTGATTAGAAGTGATAACTAACAATGCTAAATATTCTAAATTCTGTGTTAGATAGCTCCATAAGTAGCGCTCTTTTTATACATGTGTGATAATTGAGATTTACTGAACAAAGAGAAAAATGAGAAGGCTGCCTTCACTTCCACTCTCTCCCACCTCTTAATGAAAGATCAATTCTGTAGGCAAGTTTATTTATAATTCAATATATTGATTGCAGGGTTTTGCATCATAAGTTTTCGACAGTTACTCTCCACAAATTTCCAGAGTCAGCAATACCATTTGGTGGTGTGATTCAATGGACCTGAGTCTAGGTTTCCCAAGTATGTTGCTCTCTTTCCATCAAGTGCTGGTGTAGAAAATGTCTGTGCACTTAAAGCATTTTGAATAAGGAGGTCTTGTGCTGAATCTTGCACTCACATAGAGGCTAGAGCAGGTGTTTGCTTCCTGTTTTCTGCAAGTAATGTATATTTTTGAAGGATAAGAATTTTGCAGATAGTAGGTAACTTATCCTCGGTGTATCAGTATGAGAAAGATCTTTTTTTTTAGTTCATATTGATGAGATTGGTGGAAATGATCTAAGGCATCACTGGCAATTAGTACGCTAAATTCTGTACAGCTACAGAAAATTTAAACTTTAGTTCAGCTGTTGTAGAAAAATCTTAAATTTTGTGCTCTTTTGGGTCCCATTAAATTTTGTACAGAGCAAAAAAATTACAATTTTTTTTAGCTTTTATAAATTTGCAGAAAAATCTAAAATCTTTTTGGCCTCTTGCCATGTGTCTAATATCTATACATATCAAGCAATGTTGTATATGGTCTGATATATCTCATCTGGCTTTAATTTCAGGCTGGTGCACTGATGCTTGCTGACAATGGCATATGTTGCATTGATGAATTTGACAAGATGGATATCAGAGATCAGGTAATTATTTTATTGATTTATTTAAAACAAATTGGCATTTTATGCATAGAGCAATTTCAGATGTCTAATATGTAAATGGACTTGAAGGTGGCAATTCATGAAGCCATGGAGCAACAGACAATAAGCATCACAAAAGCAGGTATACAAGCAACACTAAATGCTCGGACATCAATGCTTGCTGCTGCCAACCCCGCCGGGGGGCGATATGACAAGTCTAAACCACTTAAGGTAAGAATATTGTTACAGCTGATAGGGGCACTGTGTAAGTGTTCTCAAAAGTGCATGGGTTTTTGTCCTAGTCTTTCACGCTTTTTTTATTTTCTATTGTTGCATGAGAAACGTGAGTCCAAATCTAGAACCAAATTGGAAAAATTGAATGCATATAACAGATCTAATTTACCTAATGTAAAGTTGTTATTTACAACTATGTTTTTGTTGACTTTTATTCCGTGCCAAATTTGATTGTAATTATTTTCAATCGTTTATACCCTGTATTTATTGTGGGATTTGTTGTAAGGGTTGTGTGATAGAGAGAGTGTGTGAAGACTCAAGCATTTGGAGGCTGAAGGATTCTCGCGGGTATGTCGCGACTTAGCTTCCTGCGAAGTGAAACATGTGCCATGCACATGCTGGAATGCGAAGAGTCAGGCCAGGTGGAGACAGCTGTGTCTCGCGAGTATCTCGCGGGTAAGGCCTTCCTGCGAGACACCCGCGAGACAATCTGTTCTGCCAGCCTGTACTGACTGACTCACACTTTTTGCACCTATCCTATATATACCCTCATTACCCACAAATGTTGAGGAATGCTTCAGAGAGAAAACCCTAGCCAAACACATTGGGAATTAGAGATTGTCATCCCCACCTTTCTCTATACACTTGCTTGTGGTATTTCCTCAACTCTTCAATTTGCATTTCCATACCATTGAGAGGTTGATAGCCCAAACACTTACCTCACCCTTTGGGTGTGTTGAGTGACGTTTTGGTGCTGCTGGGAAGCATTGGAAGAAGCTTGGAATGGCAGATGCAACATGGAGCTTGTTGCGGGATCCGGAGAGCTAGACAAGACACGGTTCCGAGAAGCCTTGTTGGAGTAGGAGCTTGGAGGGCTTAGGTGCATCGGGTAGATTAGGCTTGGAGGGTCTCTTGCTAACCCATGTATCCCAACTGATTGTCTAGTGGATCGATTTCCGCTTGGAGGGCGGCGGAGAGGTTTTTCGCCGAGTTCTTCGGTTTCCTCTTCGAAAACACATCTTGGTGTTTTCTGTGTTTGCATCTCTCTTCCCTACTCTTTTATATTCCATTACTGCTGTGTTGCTTAGTTTATGGATTAGAGTAGCTTATTTGTTCATCCGCTCGCATTTACACTATTCCGCACTTTGTATTAAGTTAGTGTAAAATCTATCGAGCCGTAACTTTAATTGGGGGTCTAAATTGCTCTTGTGTTTTCAACATATTTCCGAGCTTTCACCTAAAAAAGAATAGAACCCATCAGAGGCGTTGTTTGTGGGCAGAGGGGACTTTTTTCGTTCTTGACGCTGAAGTCAGTATCATCTTCCTTCTTCCGCTTCTTTCTCTGATAAAATCAAAATGGTGAATGAACTCTGATCTTAGTGAGAGAAACAGAGAGGCATTCTGTTAGAAACAAAGAGGCGGTCTCTTCTTTCTCCGTGTCCCAGGATCGCCTCTCTCTTTTTCTATTTCTTTCTCCGTGTCTTCATAGCCTCTCTATCTCTGCCTCTCTATTTCTCTGTCTCTCTTTTCTCTCGATCTCTCTCTCGTTTCTCCGTGTAGTAATGTTTTTTTTTTTTTTTTTAAGCGGTTAGTTTCCTTTTATACCAAGAGGCTCTAAACAGTGTTTTAACGTGGTCAACCTTTATAATTTATCGCTTTTAAACGGTGTTATAGCGTTACCAAACAATGTAATGTATCACTTTTTAAAGCGGAACATGCCTAAATTTTGGATAGACACTTTTCTGATTTGTCACCACCTCCTTAATCTCTCGATCCCTCTCTCCTTCTCCGTTCTCTGCCTCTCCATTTCTCTGTCTCTCTTTTCTCTCGGTCTCTCTTTCTCCTTTCTCCGTGTAGCAGTCCTTTTTTTTTTTTTTTGGGTCTTAAGCGGTTGGTTTTCCTTTTTATACCAATAGGGCTCCAAACAGTGTTTAACTTAGTGAAAAATTATAATTTGTCGCTTTTAGACGGTGTTCTAGTGTTACCAAACAATATAAAGTATCGCTTTTTAAAGTTATACGTGTCTGAATTATCCTATTTGTCACAACCTCCTTAATTGTAGGAATCTACTTTCTCTCAGCTTCTGCTATTATATATATAAATATAGATATATAGATACAGTAAAACCGAAGCCTTTGCTGGCACCACAATTTTCCACGTCAGCACAACACAATATTTAAAAATTTTAAAAACACTATTTTTCTCTCCAAAACCCGATACTTATCTTCTTTTTTTCTTTTTCTTTTTTTGGATAAAATCTGATATTTTAAGCTGAATTTAATCTAAAGATGATTATTTAAATAAATAAAAAAATTTCTATAAATGGATAAGTATCGGCTTTATTGCAATTATGCGTTGTAGAATAAGTTTTAAAAACCCTACAACCAAACTTCTTGAACTTCTTGAACTCTATGTTGTAGAATATAAATTTTTTTTTTTCAAAATCTTTTAATTATGCATTAATTTATTTTTTGCTATTATATATTAGATAACAACAAAAAATTAAATATATATCACCATATGCCACACTCACACATACCATTATATCCTTGTGCTATTCAAACTCATAAATTTATTTGGGACTCTAATTCTTTTGTTTAATTTTTTTAAATAATATAATTTTCTATCAGAGATATGTATATATATATATATATATATATATTGTTTCAATAATTTATAGCCTCTGAATAATTTGATTCTTTAATTTTATTTGTTGGCATTTTGAAAGTTTTAATGTCTACATTTTTGTGTTAGTCATTGCAATATCTGAACATGTTTAGTAGATTTCAACGGTTATACCATGAATTATATATTCTTTTGAAGATAATCTATTTTTCTCTTATATTTCTCTATTTTGTAGTCATATATATATATATATTCAAAAATTTCTAGGTAGTGAATCTTCTGATTCTTTAATATTTTTTGGCCTTTCGAAAATTTTAATATCTGAAACCAATTGGTAGATGTTTCGCAAGATATTGCACATTCAAACAATGATTTCTTTATCAAATCGTAACAAAAATTGAAGTGAAACAGGAGAAATTCATAAAATGGTATAGTTTCATAATTAATTTTAAATTTATATAATTATTTTAGTCTACCACACAAACAAGTAGGTTCCTGTGCATAGCACGGGTTTGCGACTAGTATTTATAATATTCAAAACCCTAAAACACGTGCTCCCCAAAAAGGAAAATATAAAATGTCAATTTCTGTTTTTCAATAGTAGGTCAACTTCTAGGTCGGCTTTGGCCTTGAATACATCAGATTATGAAGTTTTGGTCAACTAAAAGTTTTAGATCTTCTATTCCTCTTTCCATGGCCACAAGAATCAAGTCAATCTGACAGCGGAGTAAAAAGATATGGCCAAAATACCAAAACTGGTCAGAATATTTCCATGCTAGGATTTTTTCCATCTTTGGCTAATTGGCTCAAACAAATTTCTCTCTTTCCTTCTATGTTTCCACACATTTTTGACTCACTAACTTCTTCAAAAGCCACTTCTCAATTGATCTTTACCCTTGGATTCTCTTGACTTCATGTCTGCATACTTAACTCATTATTTTAAATCTCCTACAAGAGAAAGATACACGTAATAAGTATATTTTAGAGAAAACGTGCAAACTCTCATATTTACGTGTAAGTGTGGGAGTAAACAAAAAATAGATGTGATAATGCCTACCAAAACTAAGAAAATATTGTGCTTTTAAGCTATTATCAAAGGGCTCGAATTGACATTAATTGGTTTGAATGCTTTACACCCACCATTGATTGTCACATTGTGGCTCTCAATTTCGATGACTCTGGATTAGGCAATTTTGTTAGATTCAAACCTAAGTTTTTTTTGATAATTTGATAGCTAGGAGTGAAGGGATTTAAATCTTGGCTGTCTCTCTTGAAAATATTATGTGATGTTAAGCAATTTAGCTACAAGGTTCTTGGGGAGCCTAAATTTGCATAACCCTACATTACATGATTTTTTTTTTCTTTTTTCAAAAGAAGGTGTTGAGAGCATTTAATGTGCTCAAAGCATCTATAATTTATTTTGGAATTCTATATAAGATTTATTTGGTTTTTGTCCAACTCATTCTAATTGTGTTTTTAAAACTTGTTTGATTTATTTGGTTTTTATTCAACTCATTCTAATTTTGTTTTCAAAACTTGTTTGATTTATTTGGTTTTTATCTAACTCTTTCCAATTGTGTTTTCAATTTTTTTTTTTAATTTTATTTCTAATACATGTAAGTATAAAATGTTTGTATAAAATGTTTTTTCCTTTAATTTAGCTTATTTATTTATGTAAAAATTTTAAATACTAACTCTTTTTAGCTAGGTATAAGTGTACTTTAAAAAAAAAAAACTCAGCTTGTGCTTAGTTTTCCCTACTTTTTTTTTATATATTTAATTTCAAATATTCATTTGATTTTAGTACCTTAAAAAGAAAAAGTAAAGCTAGTCATACCATTAAGTTTTTTATTCCAAATTATTTTTTAAGATAAATGTTAGAAACTGTTAGGAACTATTTAAGTCCTATAGAAAAAAAAATAATTAATTAAGTCTTATATACTTATAGTCCACGTGTGGATTCCAGTTAGCTCAACTAATAAAATTTCTAAAAATTTAATAAGAAATTTGGGGTTTAATCATCGCTTATACCAAAAATCGATTAGTGTATTGGTCTCACGTGAGCAGGGACAGACCTAGGTGGGGGCCTAAGGAGGCCCGGGCTCCCCTAGGTCCAATTTTATTTTTAATTTTTAATTTTTTTTTATAGTTATTATATATTTCATTTTTGTAGTTGAACTCCCTTCCAAAACCTTAGTCCCCCATTCTCCCTAATCAACCTAGCTAGCCTAACCCAAATAGCAATTATCCAACCCAAAACCTTAACAAAAATAATAAAAACATTCACAATGGTGATTGTATTTTAGCAAAAAAAAAAAAAAACTATTTTACTACCAAAGAACCAAAAAATCATGTATTATTGAAGAAGCTAAAGCTAAATTTTTTTCAGCTACAGTAAATTGGTATGACTGTAGCAAGTTGTTAAAAATAAGATATAATGCTTTATTAAGATTATATCTCTTCCTTCAATTAAAAAACTTAAATTCTCTCTCTTTCTTTATTATTTTAATGAGTTGTTTATATTATTTTAAATGAAGTGTAAAAAAAAAATAGAACATTTGATATTGAGTGTATTGTAAAGTGAGGTGGTATAATAGATAAAGTAATTTTTTGAGATGCTAAAAGCTAAAATTATTAGTACCACCACTATGAATGCTTTAACTTCAACAAAAAAAAAAAAAATCCTAGCCAGTCCAGTATTAAAAAAACATTATTTTTTGTTTTTTTGTTTTTGTTTTTTGTTTTTTTTTTTATTTTTGTCTTTGTTGGTAAATGATTACATCTTAATGTATTTAGAAACAACGATTTTGTATATTTATAATTTTTTTAATACTATATGGATGCTTATTTGGAGTTTTTTTTTCTTTCTTTTCTTTATATTCCCACTCCCGCTAACTTAAAATCCTGGGTCTGTGACATGCAAATATTATGATATTTGGCATATATTAATAGAAAAATACAAATCCTTTGTCCAATTTTTCATCATCCACTTTATGCTTTCATTAATCCATATGATATATGGCAACGAATTAAGTTAATTTAACATGTTGAAATCATTAAAAAAAATTCAATGCATTTTCCCTTTTCTATTACATTGCACGTATGACATGTCATGCTGCCTTTAATCGCATAAAAACTTCATTTAAGGGCATATTAGGGGTTGTATTTTTTTTTTTTTTAAGAGAGTTTTAACTTATAGCATCCACTCCTGATGATAGCTTTTTATTATCAGACCATGACACCAATTAGTTTTTGGTGTAAACGGGAATTGAACCTCAAATCTCTTATACAATGATCAGATACTTTACTAGTTGAGCTAATTGGAACCCACTAAGGGTTGTACTTTTAACCCTTAAAAAAGGCTATTTGTTTTCAATAAAAAATAATAATAAAATTATAGAATTTAAATCCCCATAGCTGAGAAATATCTTTTGAAATGATTTTATGTAATGATTCCCTCTTTCATAACCAGAAAAAAAGATGGCCTGACATCATCAATTTCTAGCCGGAGACAAGGATGTTAAATTGGGACGATATGTGAGAATTAAAGTCGAAATTGATGTAAACAAAAATGGACTGAATTTTTGTTTTGTGCACGACTCTTTCCACAATATAATTTATTTGATTATGAGTGGTGGAAAAAAAAGTAGTGAACGTGAAAGTAATAGTTCACCAATCACATGGATACACATATCATCAAATTGTCACAAAAATGGGGGGAAAGTATACTTCTAGAAGAATGAAACAAACCACTAAGAAGTGGCATGTATTTGGATAGGAAACCCCAAGATGATCTTTGGCTAGAATTGAAGTATGAAAGGGTCTCAGATTCTTGTTTCGCTTGTGGCCGCCTGGGCCACACAGAAAAAGAATGCAAGTTTGGTCGAACTTAGATGCAGAGTGAATTGCAAGTTGATGACATGATCATGGATGAAACTACTGACATAGAGCTGCAAAAATTTCTATGTGACAGAGAAAGAGAAGTTAGACAGCGAAGAAATGTTGAATTTTGATTCAAAATGCATGTGATTGAGAGTGAACTCAAGTACTTAACAATGCTAGCGGGACAAACGGAAATGGCTGTCTCCATGTCAAAAAGGATGTGTCTCTAGGAAAAGAAGCAACAATGTCAAAGCCAATGTGTAATGAGATGCAAAAAGTGAGAGAATGCATGTCTCACGTGTGAACTATATGGGATGCAAAAAGAGTTTTCTGCTATCCCAAACAAATCCATAAACTTTTGATATGAACCAATTTTTTTTTTCTCTACTGCTCACAATCAGTCACGTGAAAGAACTATGGCAAAAGTTATAAATTTATTTGTAGTATTGGATTTTTCTATGTAGAAACTAAGAAGTGGTGTGTATTAATGAATGTGGGGCCACGTGTGAAGTCTAATGAGTTTGAATTTTATTAGAGTTGTAAAGAATAAACTTTTGTATAAAATTTTATTTTGAACATAAGTTGAGCTCAAGTTTATTACCAAACGAAATTACATATTCAAACTTTGTTCATTTTTTTGTTGAACAAGTTTGAGCTTGTTTACAACCTACTTAATTAACTTATTCTTTCTATTATGTAGTAAAACCATGACTAAATTTTTTTTTAGCCCTTCACAAATGTGACAAATCTATGAATTTTTACTATAAATGGATTGTTTACATTATGAATATACTACAAATAATGATATGAAATCATATAGACCATATAGGCAGGGGATTAAATCCCAAATCTCTTATACAACCATTAGAGACTTTACCAGTTGAGCTAACTAGAACCCACACAAAATCAAATCTTAAGTCTATATAAGTATATTTTTAGTATATTAATATAACATTAAATATTGTTAAATTGAGTCTTATGTATTGCATCTTTCTCATACATCCAAAAAGGTAAATAAAAGAACAATCAAATATTAACATAAATACAATGGAACAAATAAAATGTTAAATCAATGAATTTGTAGTGAACACCAAACGTAATGTAATTAGTATTTGTTTTAAAGAAGATCAGACATAACTCAGACAGAATTTTTAATCAAAACATGGTTAGTATTGTGTATTGAATTATCTTAACCTAATATCATAATTGATTTCAAGTTTCAACTACTTTTTATGTGTATATTATGAAACAGCCTTATAAGATACATTTTCCTTAATAAGATAGATGTTGATGTGGAAATACTTTTTGTGGCTCTGAATACCAATGGCTCTTAATATTTAGATGATGTTGCTGATATGGAGATTAATAGATGGTGTAGTCTAATGCTTTGTTTTTATTATTATACTCTACTAGATTTGAAGAAAAATTGGACTAAAAGTTGTGCCAATCAACAGAAGAGCATGTCACGACTCGAGCATTCCCCTATAACTTGTAGCTCATGGGCATTCCAATATTCTCTCCCCTAGAGACGTTGGTTCAAATCCTCTTCACTTAATGTCAGCCAAGGCAAAAAAAAAAAAAAACAAAACAAAACAAAACAAACAAACAAAACTGCACTTAAGGGTTTTTAGGCTCAATTATAGATCCAAAATCAAGAACAATGACAAACAACACAATTGGAAGGGTATAAATATTGTTTTACCGATAAGCTTGTAATTGTAGATGTTCAAAATTTTGTCAATAAAGGAAAATATCAACACAATATAAGTTTGATAGTACATTAATGCCACTTGGTGATGATAAAGCACAAATTTAATTAACCCATTGTTAGCTTGATCTCGATCCCTTCATCAATGAGGCCAGACTTCCACCCACCATCTTCTACCTCCATAAGTCTAATCTGCAGTTCATCATCTTGTCCTCCCTCATTGAAAAACTCACCCAACTCAATCTCTAACCACCCATCTTTTCTCCGTTTGGGACATGAAATGTGCGGCTGCTCTGGAAGTAGAATCTGGCCATCCAGGCTTGGCTCCCCCAGGTCCAAACAAACAGATTGTTCATAAACGTCACCTCCTCCAATAGTTCCAACTGAAGCCTTGAAAGGAGGGTCATCAAATCCACAGGCTCTGCTCCTCAACTTAAACACAAGGTAAGCGGCATAGTTTGTTTTCGGAGACAGCATGGAAGTACTCACCTTGCCACAGATTTCAAACCAACAAACATTGAGAAGTTCAGCAACCTCAGGGAACCTGTTTGATTTTTACATGTACATAATTAAGGACTAAATGAAAAGCCTCAAAATTAAAAAAAAAAGGAGTACTAAAAGTGAGGGAGTGAGAGAGGACCACACCTGGATTCGGGTAGAGAAACCCAACTCCAATACTCAGGAGTGCTACCCCATACGATGGAAAGGTCCCTTGCAGCAAGGAGGTAACACTTCTTACCACTCAATTTGTCCAAGAAAAAGCTCTGTAGAAAGACAGAAAGTAGATGAGCACGGATATGGTTCTACTCAGCATGGTGCTGCTTTCACTGGCCACAAGCATACATTTAATGAAAGTTTTCATTTGATCTCAGAGTAGAAGCTCCTTTTTTGTGTATTTTGTTTTTGATTCCGTTCTTCTATTCGCTGTTTGCGCTATACCTCAATTAATGCAGGATCACATAACTAATTCAAATCAAACACAATTTCGAGTCCATGGAGAAACCAACCCACCTAATATTGCAGCTTCCATGTGGATCAGACTTTCCAGGTTAAAAAATTTCGAAGCAGTTAGATTAACTTTTGAGTTTCAAGGAGGCTAGCATAGCATACAATAAGTATGTCTGATATATGTGAACCAGAGCCTCACACAAAATTGGAGAAAGATGCAGAAAGCTCAATAGCTACCTCAGTAACATTAGTTGTAGCACCATGCTGAATAGAACTAATCAGTAACATTAGATCAAGAACTAATCATATCATATGTTCAATATCAGTGAGTGATTGTGCCGGGTGATCACAACCTAATATGTTTCACACTCACATTCGCAAGAACCCCACTTAGTGGATGGTGTTGCTTCACACAGTTAATCTTGGTGTTCATATGTATGTTTATACAGGTTGTATCTATATTCCCAAGAAGTGCAAGCTTGCCCATAAATATCACATAAACATTACTGTGATCACTGCCATCCACAATTAGGACCAACAATCAAGAACTGACCCCTTAATCCTCTCTCTCTCTCTATTCTCCAGGAAAAAAAAAAAATAAAGCTTACTTTGCTTCTTTTCAATCACCGAATTCAGAAACAGAATTAAGTGTACTAGAATTCAACCCCAACAAAAAAAATTAAGAGTTCTAGAAGTTGCAAACAATAAAGCTGTCCTATTTTTTTTTTTTTTTTTAAATTTTATATATTAAAGGTCACTGCTTGAATCTAAAAAATTAAAATGAAGCAACTTTAAAAATTGAATTGACGCATATATAAATTACAGAAGCAAATAAAATAAGAGTAACAAATCAAACAATTAAATAATAAACCAAAAATTTAACATATTAATATTATGGGATTGTTTGGTAAAGGAGTACCTTTTTATTGTCATCGATCAAGATGGGGTTATCGGAGAGACTAAGGTAGATCTGTTTCTTAGAACACAAATTCAAGGAATCCGATGATGATGATGATGATGATCGAGCAATGATGGCTTGATAATCGGACGGCAAGAACCTCTCCCAGACAGCGTTGGACTCTGCAGCCGCACGGAATATATGAGAAACCGCACACACTCTGCAAGCATCCTTAGGACTCGTCAATGATATTATGTTCGCTATGCATCCCTCTGGTAGTGCCGATATCTCTGCACCGCTGGATTGTTCCATTTCCTTCCTTCTCTTTTTCTATCTTCTTCTTTTATCTCTCTCTCTCTCTGTGACATCACAGGTAGGGTCTTCGATGGAAACAGCTTGATATTTACAAACTCGCTTGAAATTATCTTGGTTTTTCTCGTGATACGACTTACGAGTACTGTAATTTTAGTTACATTTTTTTTTTTTTTATTAAAATGCAAAACCCACAAATTAAAAAAAAAAAAAAAAAAATCATTTCAATTCATTAACTTTTCATTCGATCGTTTCAGTTAGTTTATTTAATTAAGCCCTCTCTTTCTGCTGTTGTTCAATGTTGAGAAAACTTACACTTTACTATCTTAAACTATGCACTAAATTACACTTTGTACCATAAACTATTTAAATGTATACTTTACACTCGGAAAAATTACACTCTATCACCTTAAACTATGCACTAAATTACACTTTGTACCATAAACTATCCGAATGTACACTTTATATCCTAAACTATCATATTTATTACACTTTGCATCCCAGACTCCCAGTATTACTTTTACTGTTATGATTGACAGAATCCTTTAGCATGTGACAAATACATGCTTCTTAATTAGATAAAACAAATGTAAAAATCTAAAATACCTTTCTTCAAAATCAATTAAAACAAAAACCATTTTTTTTCCGCTCTCTGATATGCATGCCTCTCCCCAAATTCAGATTCTTCTCAAAACCTCAAGTCCCACCCACCTCACCCATCGTCCAAAGAGAAAGAAAAAACTCAAATTTTCTTCTTTTATCCATGAATGAAAACAAAGATAGAAAATGACCAAAATGAAGCCAAAATTACGAAAAGAGGAACTCTAAACTGACGGTAGGGAAAGTATTGCTAGTGTAGGAAATCAACATGTAAGTTTTGCCCAGCACCATCGCTGATAGTAATGCACTTGATGAACCTGGACACACTCATTTTCCAGCAACGAAGCACTAGATTTCTCCTCCACCCTTAAAAGCTAATTCCAATCCAACAATAATAATAATGCCTTTTTTCACTTCTCCTTAGTCTTATTTTCTTTCTTTCTTCAGAGAAAGATCACCTACTAGACTCCATTTCTTGGGAAGAGCTTCAAGAGAGAGAATATGAATTCTTTAAAGGGAAATGCTAACAAGTACTCTTAGAGCACTGGTTAATAATCCATTTAAAGAAAGTTTTTATAGGAAATGAAAAAAAAGTAATTAATATTTTGACGGCTTTTTTCATTTCTCATAAAAGTGGTATCAAAACTTTCTTAAAATGAATTATTAACTAGTGCCCTAAGGGCACTCGTTAGCATTTCCCTTCTTTAAAAGTAGCTTCAGCTTTTGTTTTTTAACTCTAATTGCTCGGAAAAGGAATTGGAATGGAAACGAGAGAGAGAGAGAGAGAGGGACAGGTCGATGGGTGAGGTGGGTGGGACATAAGTTTTTGAAAAGAAGGGAAATGCTAACGAAAAATTGGCTAAGTTTATTACACCTAAGCAAAAAACATGTGCTTGTGAAAAAAAAAAATTTGTTTTAATTTATTTTGAAGAAGAATGTTTCAGTCTTTTAAGTTTGTTACACCTAAGCAAAAAATATGTGCTTGTCACATCCAGTAGAATTCTGTTAAACATAACAGCAAAAGCAACACCGGGGAGCAAAGTGTGATAAGTGTGATAGTTTAGGGTGTAAAGAATGCATTCGGATAGTTTAAGGTGCAAAGTGTAATCTGGTGTATAGTTTAGGGTAGTAAAATGTAATTTTCCCTGAATGTTGTGATTAATTGTCTAAATTTTTAATACTTTTCTTCAAATTTTTTTAATTAAAAAAATCCCATTAATTAATGATTGAAAAATATTTTCCAAAATTTTTTTATTCAAAACTGAACAGGATTTGCCAAAGAGGCCTTAATTAATTAGACTCTTTTTATGAGTTAATTAAATAGACTTGAAACCTAGAGAACTAAAATGAAAGAAAGCAAAATTAGATGACTAAAACAAATTCTAGTGAAACTTAAAGGGGGAGTTTTACATTTTAGCATCTAAAATGAAAGAAAGCAAAATTAGATGACTAAAACAAATTCTAGTGAAACTTAAAGGGGGAGTTTTACATTTTAGCTTTTTTTTTTTTTTTTTTTTTATTTTTAAAAAGTGAGTTTTAACCTATGGTGTTCACTCCTAATAATAGCTCTTTATCATCAGACCAAGACACCAATCGATTTTTGGTGTAGATAGGGATTGAACCCCAAATTTTTTATTCAACTATCAGAAATTTTATCAATTAAGTTAACTGGAACCCACATTTTTAGCATTTTTTTTTATAATGAATTATATGGTTTATTTAAATAATATACATTGATAATCTTGTAAATCAGCCACATAATCGATTATAAAAGATAGTACCAAACAAGTTTGGAGACAAGCTTTGTTAGCCTTGATCTTGTTAAAGTATGTTCTTAAATTTATTTCAATAGGGGTGTCCACAAGTTCTTAAGTTTTTGAGCTAATTATAACTTACCCACTTATGGTTTGGTTGAAATTTAAGTTACCTATTCGTTGTTTGAAATTTGACACTTTACACACTTGAGGTTAGCTTGGTTAGGGTTTTGGAACCCACTTCTGTTAAAAAATGGGCTAAATATATATTTTTTCTCCCAGTTTATATCTCTCTCCTCCTAAAAAAAAAAACAAAACAAAACAAAAAACAAAAAACAAAAAATGGAAAACAAGATAAAAAAGTGAGAGTTTTGTATAGTACACCAGCCAAGGCATGGGGAATGCTAACATGGTTGGATCCGGACTCTATATATGGAATGGCCGTGAGCAAGAAAAATGAAATTTAGCTAAGAGAAGGGATCTTTGGTTCGTGCTGACGGCGTGACCATCTTGAGGAAGAGTGAGATTTGCACCTGATATGGACATCCAATATTCACAAAAGGGAGATAGTGACTCTCTTTGGTTAGAGGTTATGAAATCCTTCCTTCCCATTGGCTGTGCTTGTGCTGGGCCATTGTTGGGGACGTGTGCATTACTTTCAATGCCCCTAATGTCCCTTTCCTTGTCCAAGGATTGCTCCCCATGTACTGGCAGGGTCACCTTTCACGCTACTATACTGACCTCGGCGTGCTCACTCTCTCTCATCCAACCACTACATAGTACAATAGTTGTATTAGGGTTCAAATGGGGGAATCACAGTGTGACATCTGTCTTGTGTACCTAGCAACATATCTCGAACTATAAGAGGAACATGTTGTTGGACTATTAGGGCAAGAACTAGGATAGAACAATAGAGAAAATGGTAGAAAGTCTGTAAGGAAGTGAGGTAGAGAAAATGCCTCTTCTTTAGTAAGAACACTACTATAGGGCAAGAGACATTCGCCCTTGCTCACCCGTGGTTTTTCATTCATTTCAAAGGGTTTTCCACGTACATCCTATTGTCATCTTTACTTTCCTTGCACTACTTTCTTTTTCTCTCGACGTTATGATATTAAAACTTCCATTTTTATCGTTTTTAAGCTTTTTCATCAAAATGTACTATTAGATATCTCATACACTTTTCATATGAGTTTTACAAATCTAACTTGCACGTACAAGATTTGTAAGAATAAGGAACAAACATTAGCCCCACTTGTATTTTTACAAAACTCTCACATTTTGATCTTGTTTTTCTTGTTCTTTTATGATTTGGGGAGAGAGTGACATAAAAGGGAAGTAAAATTGCATATTTAACCTCATTTTTAATAAAAGTGGGTTACGAAACCCTAATTGAGCTAACTTCAGGTGGATAAAATGCCAAATTTTAAACCATGGGTAAGCAACTTAAATTTCAGCTAAATCACAAGTCAGTAAGTTGCAATTAACTCTAATTTTTATTTTTATTTTTATTATTATTTTTTTTTTTTGAGTTGTCCATTGGTCAAGTTTATTTGAATTGCCCACCAACTCGCCACTATACCCAACTTTATCAAGATTTTAGAAACCCAAACCTACTATAGATCTAGAAGACACGGATTGTCAATTGACAAGCTTACAGATTTTTAGTGGTGATGATGCCGAAAATATCACTAGTGAGTCACACGATGCTTGCACACTCGAAACGACACCTGCACAAAGAAAAGAGAAGACCTAACAGAGAGCACCGGTGTGGCACCGGCCAAATACCCTCCGAAGGTCAAGTTAGAACCTTTTACAACTCTAGAGTGCTAGAGAGAGCGTAATTATGCGTACCTTGATTTGTGAGGGTATTGGGGTTTTTATAGTAGTCGAAGATTAGCCTCCCTTCCTTGAAGCAGAGATCTTTTCCTTATAGGAGTCTCCTTAAACAATCCCCAACGTGGCGAACAAGGCTTTTTCCTTATGGAGAAGATCTGCATATCTTCTAGAATCCTCTTCGCCTTAGAATTCCAACTACACTAGGATTCTGAGATAACCAAGTGTGGGCCGCAAGGATTCCTTTAACTAGGGTTTCTAGAGGGTAATTGACTCAGACCAAGTATGGGTGTCTGACCCGTCGATGTAGGATCCGTCTAGTATAGGTGATTTCAGTAGATCCGTCATATAAGCCGTTCAATGAATAATTTTTCCTCTTCAATTGCCCCTTTCACCCCATGGGTTCGTCATCTCCGAAAATAAGAGCCTATGGGGTGACAGTTCAAGGTTGGGATGACGGGTTCAAACTTTCTGAGTTGTTCTTGGACCTGGACAGGTTGTTAGACATACATTTATTACCCATTGACACGTGTCGTCCTTCTACTTGATTTTGTCGCGGATCGAAACGTCACTTCAGCTTCCGTGCACTCCCTCTTATAAATATCGCCTCCTTCCCCTCTCATTTTTCTACTTACGAAGAAAAACATTATCAGAGCGAGACCATCATATCTGCCAGAAACCAGACCGTTCAGTTACTGCAACCGTTGTACACGCCTTCATCCGTCCACTTTTTAACTTGGTAAGTTACTTCTTTCCATCTGTATTTCATTCCTTGTCACTTTTTATACAACACTAGACCTTTCCTTTCCCCGTCACCTGTTCCAACACCCGTCAGAGTCTTAGGTTTTATCGTTACCTGTAGGCAATGTCTAGTGCGTCGAGTAATCAGTCAGTCGTCTGTGACGGGGCGGACTACGAAGAAGTATATTCGTCAGGTCACAAAGACCAAGACGATCTGAGCGAGGATAGGAGTCCGTTTGCATCTTCCTCATCCTCAACAAATGAGGACACAGAGATTGTAGATCTAGAAGAAGGATCCGTTGAAGAAGACCAAGGAATTAAATCCGTCATGGGTGCTGATGGACTTAGGCAGTTTGTCATGCTACCAGAATGGATAGTGAATGCCTTCACGTCAACCATCAAGGAACCACACTTCAACACCCTTAGGGATCACTACCAAATCCCTGACTATATCCCCATCCGTCTACCCTATAAGTCAGAAAAATGTTACTACAAGTGGGTAGGCGGCGTTGGAGTGTACGAGCAGGTGCTCAAAGCAAGCCTCAGATTCCCTCTGAGCTCTCTGCACCGTGAACTCCTCAAGTATCTGGGATTGTCCATCAGCCAAATATCTCTGAACGCCTGGAGAGTTTTTATTGCAATGGAGGTTCTGTACGGAGCCATGTCGAGTGGTAAACGGAGGCTGACGGTGCGAGAGTTCCTCCATTGTTACCATCCAGACGAGATAGACAAGTCAAGGGGAATGTATAGTTTTGTCCCTAGGAGCCTTGTCCTGAAGGTCATTTATGAAACTCCAGATTCAAACAGGAACTGGAAGAGCTGTTACTTCTTTCTAGAAGAAGACGGTTGGATGTGCCGTCCAGGGGAGACGGATCACATGCCCATCAACATGACTTGGGGTATAATAGACGAGTCTGGTACACCCCGTCACATGCCATATGATGGTCTTAAGTGACTTTTATCTTCATTTTTTTTTTTTTTTAACTTCCTGAGCTTCTGACGTCCGTCTTTTTTCTTTTTTGTTTAGTCCGACGGCGCCCTCAGGTAGAACTTGAAGAATTCAGTTTCTTGGAGAAGATTTTTAAAAAGACCACGTCGGAGGAGAGGACCTGGGTAAAGCTGGTCACACTTGATACCATTCACTGGTATTGTGACGGACCTGAGCCTTCACCTGCAGCTAAGAAGTACGACGCCAGAGTTCGTCAACGTAAGTCCGTCATCTAAATTCCAGTGTTTTCATCCGTCTACCCCTTTTTTTTTTTTTTTTATAATATATTTTATTTCTACATTTAACTCACTCCGTCTACTTTTACAGAGATGGATGACACCAAGAGGAGGGCTTTAATAAGAGCAAATGCTGCCAAGAAAAAGGACTTGTCGAGGCGGACCCCAAGGGAACGGGTTCAAGCCTTCAATTGAAAAGGAAAATGCCATCCAAAGGGGACTGTCCTCAAAAGAAGCCCAAGGTTCCTTTGGAGCCCATCCTAGGACTTATGGATGGGGGTGCCAAAACCGTCACTCCCGTGAAGCATGGGGCCGGGAAAGGCTTCATGAAGGGCCCGTCCACCCAGCAAGAGAAGGCACCCGTCCTTCTTCACAAGGACCCCAAGTTTGCACTGGAGAAGCTGTCATCCGTCATATCCCTTTTTAAAAAGACCACGTCAGAGGAGAGGACTTAGACAAAGCTGGTCACACTTAATACCATTTACTGGTATTGTGACGGACTTGAGCCTTCACCTGTAGCTAAGAAGTACGACGCTAGGGTTCGTCAACGTAAGTCCGTCATCTAAATTCCAGTGTTTTCATCCGTCTACCCCTTTTTTTTTTTTTTTTTTATAATATATTTTATTTCTACATTTAACTCACTCCGTCTACTTTTACAGAGATGGATGACACCAAGAGGAGGGCTTTAATAAGAGCAAATGCTGCCAAGAAAAAGGACTTGTCGAGGCGGACCCCAAGGGAACGGATTCAAGCCTTCTATTAAAAAGGAAAGTGCCGTCCAAAGGGGACCGTCCTCAAAAGAAGCCTAAGGTTCATTTGGAGCCCGTCCTAGGACTTATGGCTGGGGGTGCCAAAACCGTCACTCCCGTGAAGCATGGGGCCGGGAAAGGCTTCATGAAGGGCCCATCCGCCCAGCAAGAGAAGGCGCCTGTCCTGCTTCGCGAGGACCCCAAGTACGCATTGGAGAAGCTATCGTCCGTCATATCCCAAGATGACTATGAAGACTTGGGCAACCACTCTACTGAAGCAATGGGGGAGACGAGCCTGTTCAGTATTGCTCAGGTAATCAATCCGTCCACTATGCTTCTATTTTTTACTTTAGTAGATGGCTAACTTCTTTTCTATTTTCAGGCCATGCTCATGATGAAGGGGCTGATGGGATGGTGCCTGAATCATGAAACAACTTTGGACCGTCTGTGAGAGAAGGCGAAGGTGACGGACGATGAGCTAACACAGCTGAGAGCTTGGAAGGTTATCCAAGAAAAGAAACTGAAAATGGCGGAGGAAGTAAGGGACGAGTACTTCAAGAGGACGGAGGAGATGTCGAAGGTCCTGGAAGATAAAGAGAAGGAGATCCGTCAGGCAAAGGAGGCTGCGGTGCGTGAGTATCGCGACTCCGACGCCCTTTTATCAGAGCTCGGGTCCTCCTACAACGACGGTTTTGATGACGCCCTTCGTCAAGTGAAGGCCTTGTATCCTAATCTTGACGTGTCCTTCGTCAATATTAACGTTCCCGAGCAAACCTCCGTCCAGCCTGCCAGATTTGATGACACCGACGAGCTGTTTGGTGACGAGGTGCCTGTCAACGGGGTCCATACAGATAGGACCGTCGCTGAGAGTGATCCAACAGTTGTGGAGGTTCGTCCTCAGGAGGAGAAAGGAGTCCCAACCGTAGATTAAAATTACTTTGTTACTTGTTGTTTTTCTCTTTATGTAAAGATATCTTGAGAACAATGCCCTGTTATATTAATTTGTTCAACATTTTGTTTATGGGACGTAGTCCGTCCACTTCATTTAAAAACAAATTTGAATCTGTTTGCTATTTATGATTTATGAATGAGACCGTCTACTTTGTTGAACATAAATTTCATTTGTTGATGATTTTAGAATTATTTTACTGAGATTGGCTCGTCCAGTATTTTGGGCGCCATTTATTCCATTCCTCTTTTGGACGGACCCTTTCAATCCGTCGAGAGGATCTTTTTTTTTTTTTTTTTGTATTTAGATTATATCCGTCTTCTATGGCACTTTGAATTTTCATCCTCTTGGGATGGTCCGTCCAACTTGTAGGTTTTATCCGTCCTCCTTGGGACTTTGAATTTTTTATCCTCTTGGGATGATCCGTCTATCTTGTGGGCAGTTTATATCCGTCCATTTTTTGGACTAGAAATTTTCATCCTCATGGGATGATCCGTCCATCTTGTGGACTTATGTTTAATCCGTCCTCCATGGGACTTAGAATTTTCATCCTCTTGGGATGATCCGTCCATCTTGTGGACTTATATTCGTCCATTTTTTGGACTCAGAAATTTTCATCCTCATGGGATGATCCGTCCATCTTGTGGACTTATGTTTTATCCGTCCTTCATCGGACTTAGAATTTTCATCCTCTTGGGATGATCCGTCCATCTTGTGGACTTATATCCGTCCATTTTTTGGACTCAGAAATTTTCATCCTCATGAGATGATCCGTTCATCTTGTGGACTTATGTTTTATCCGTCCTCCATGGGACTTAGAATTTCCATTTTCTTGAGATGATCCGTCCATCTTGTGGACTTATATCCGTCCAATTTTTGGACTCAGAAATTTTCATCCTCATGGGATGATCCGTCCAGCTTTTGGACTTAGTTCATTTAAGTAGAAAAAACATAGTTGTGTCTGAATATTCCTCTTATGAATTAAAAAGAAAACCATTCGTTTAAAAAAGTACCTGCCCCCTTGGGCTTAAAAAGGCACTCGTAGAAAGAATTGTTTGAAGTAAAAAACTAGTAAAAACTAAATAATAAACTGGAAAATTGGGGAATGTTGATGCTTTTCAAATCTTCACTCCGTCTCTACTGGTAGTATTTCCGTAGGTGCTCTGTGTTCCGTGGGTGCTGTAACTTCCGTCCATCCATGGTTTCGAGGTGGTAGGTTCCCTTCTTTTGCCATGATGAGATCCTATAGGACCCTTCCTAGTTGGGGCTGAGTTTTCCTTGCGAAGGATCTCTAGTAGCACCCATCACCTTCCGTAGTACAAGATCTCCAACCTGAAAGTCTTTGTGCCTAACATTGGAGTTGTAGTGTTTTGCCATGAGATTTTGATACCGTGCCAGCCTCTGCTCCGCTGTTGCCCGGACCTCGTCCACCAAGTCTAGCTGAAGCCGCAAGGCCTCTTCGTTCTTATCCTCGTTGTAGTTTTCCACCCGATAGCTCGTAAGCCTTACCTCCGCTGGAATGACAGCCTCACTTCCGTATGCTAGTCTAAACGACGTTTCTCCCGTGGGTGCTCTTGCCGTAGTATGATATGCCCATAAGATGCTTGGTAGTTCGTCAGGCCAAATGCCCTTAGCCCCCTCGAGCCAGGTCTTAATGATCTTGAGCAAGGACCAGTTCATGACTTCGACTTGGCCATTGGCCTGTGGGTGTGCGGGCGACGAGTGGTGATTCCTAATACCCAGCTCCGAACAGAAGTCCCTGAACGCACTGTTGTCGAACTGCTTTCCGTTGTCGAAGACGAGCACTCTGGGTATCCCGTACCTACATATGATATTTCTCCATACAAAACTTCGGATGTTCTTCTCTGTGATAATAGCTAGGGCCTCTGCTTCCACCCACTTAGTAAAGTAGTCGATACCAACTAGCAGAAATTTTAGCTGCCTTGCTGCCGTCGGGAAGGGGCCCATGATCTCTAATCCCCATTGGGCGAATGGCCAAGGGGCAGTCATGGGTGTCAGCTCCTCGGTTGGCTGCCTAATCAGATTACTGAACCTCTGACATTTGTCACAAGTCTTGACGTAAGTTTGTGCGTCCTTTTGCATTGTAGGCCAATAGTACCCTGCTCGGATCAATTTGTGCACTAAGGACCGTGCTCCTGAATGGTTTCCACAGATACCCTCATGAACTTCTCTCATTACATAGTCCGCTTCCTCGTGACCCAAACACCTCAGGTACGGTCATGAGAATCCCCTTTTGTATAAGACATCATTGATCAGCACAAATCGCGAGGCTTGGACTTTCAGTTTCCTGGCTGCGTCTTTTCCGTCTGGTAGTGTGCCTGTCTTCAGGTAGGCTATTAATGGTGTGGTCCTATTGTTCTCAGAATTCACCTCCTGCACTTTTGTTCCATCATCAATAATTGAGGAAATTTGGACAAACGACAATACCTGATCGGGGACTAGCATAAATTCTGCAGAGGCTGCTTTTGCCAGACGGTCGACACATTTGTTCTCCTCCCTTGGGATTTGAACGAATCTGACTTCGAGGCTGCCGATCCGATTCTTGACTTTTTCCAAGTACTTCTTCATCCTTTCATTTTTGCATTCGTAGACGCCATTAATCTGACTTGTTATTACCTGAAAATCGCAATGTATGACCATGTTTTCAGCACCTGCTGCCTTTGCGAGGTCCAATCCTGCCACCAATGCTTCATACTCGGCCTCGTTATTGGTCATTGGGAAGTCCAGTCGAATCATGCATTCGATTTTATCTCCGTCAGGGGTTTGGATCACCACACCAGCACCTCTAGCTTGCCTGTTTGAAGATCCGTTCGTGTATATGCTCCATTGTCTGAGGGCGTCTGCCCCCTTGCCTTTTAATGGAGTATACTTAGTGATGAAGTTTGCCACAGCTTGTCCCTTTATTGCAGTTCGTGGGCGGTACTATATATCAAACTCGCTCAGCTCTATTGCCCACAAAGCCATTCGTCCAACAGCCTTAGGGCTGCTCATGGCTCTCTTTAGAGACTGATTCGTCAAGACTATGATGGCATGGGCTTGGAAGTACGGCTTGAGTTTTCGGGCTGTAGTTACTAGTGTGAAGGCCAACTTCTCCATCTGGGGTACCTCTCTTCTGCCCCTCAGAAACCCCTACTTATGAAATAGACGGGTAGTTGAGATCCTTGCTCTTCTCTTACTAAGGCCGCGTTGACCGCCGCTTGCGAAACCGCTAAGTAGAGGTAGAGTTCTTCCCCTGGTTTGGACGGGCTGAGCAATGGTGGAAAGGCAAGGTATTTCTTTAGGTCCTCAAATGCTTTCTGACATTCGTCCGTCCACTTGAAAGATTTTCTCAAGGTGCGAAAGAATGGTAGACATTTGTCTGTCGCTTTAGAGACGAACCTGTTTAAGGCTGCAATTTTGCCATTCAAGCTTTGCACCTCTTTCACCGTCCTCGGTGGTTTTAACTCCATGATAGCCCATATCTTCTCCGAGTTGACCTCTATACCTCTTTGGGATACCATGAATCCCAGGAATTTTTCCGCCGTTACTCCGAACACATACTTGCTTGGATTCAGCTTCATGTTGTATGACCGAAAGGTGTCGAACATCTCTTGGAGGTCGTCTAGGTGGTCATTTTCACGTAGGCTCTCTACCAACATGTCATCAACGTAGACTTGTATGTTCTTTCCAATCTGGTGCGTGAACATTTTGTTCATTAGTCTCTGGTATGTCGCCCCCGCGTTCTTGAGCCCGAATGCCATCACCTTGTAGCAAAAATGTCCTTGGCTGGTGACAAAGGAAGTTTTCTCTTGATCAGCTTCCTTCATCTTAATTTGATTGTAGCCCAAACAGGCGTCCATGAAGCTTAGGAGCTGGTGTCTGGCCGTTGAGTCTACCAGAGAATCTATTCAAGGGAGGGGGTAGCTGTCCTTCGGGCACGCCCTGTTGAGGTCCGTGAAATCAACGCACATTCGTCACTTCCCGTTAGCCTTCTTGACCATGACTACGTTCGCCAACCAGTCTGGGTAATATACTTCTCGAATGAAATCCGCTTCTAGCAGTTTCTTGACCTCTTCCGTTATCGCTCTGTCTCGTTCACGAGCGAACACTCACTTTTTTTGTCAGACAGGTGAGGATGCGGGATTCACGTTGAGCTCGTGAACCATGACTGATGGATCAATCCCGGGCATGTCCTCGTGGCTCGACGCGAATACGTCTTGGTTTATCTTGAGGAATGCTGCGAGGGCTTGATGTATCGGCTGGCTAGCCAACGTCCCCATCCTAGTCGTCCGTTCAGGCCTTGATTCATCGAATGCTATCTCTTCTAATTCTTCAACCGGCTCCGCTATGGTCCGTTGCTCTTCTATACACATGGTCTGCTGGTGGTCTTCCATTTCTAGCATGGCAATGTAGCATTTACGGGCGGCCACCTGGTCTCCTCGCAACTCCCCAATCCCATAATCTGTAGGGAACTTGATCATTAGGTGGTATGTCGATGTTGCCGCCTTCCATGAGTTGAGTGAGGGTCGTCCGAGGATAGCATTGTAAGCAGATGAACAATCGACCACAAGGAATGTCACTTCCTTTGTGATCTGCTGGGGATGGTCGCCTACTGCTACCGAAAGCGTGACCACGCCCAATGGGAATATTCTTGTTCCCCCAAAGCCTACTAACGGGGAGTTCGTCGGTATCAGTCTTTCTTTGTCTATTCTCATTTGTTGGAAAGCTAGGTAGTACAGAATATCTGCCGAGCTACCATTGTCGACCAACACTCGATGCACGTTGTAGTCTCCTACACGTATGCTGACAACGAGTGCGTCGTCATGAGGATGATGAAGACGCCGCGCATCTTCTTCCGAGAACCCAATGATAGGGCTTTCTCTCCGTGCTATCTTTGATACGGAGCCCGTCAGCTGGACGTTATGGATTGACCTAAGGTAGGTCTTCCTAGCCTTTTTGGACGACCCTGTAGTAGCGATTCCTCCTACAATCATCCTTATGTCTCCAACGGGGGGTCTTTGACACTCGTTATCCCGTCGGGGGGCGTGCTCTTGGGGATTTGGGTCCGTCTTCTCCTTACTGACGAACTTCTGCAACTTTCCTTGTCTGATGAGGGCCTTAATCTATTGTTTTAAGTCGTAGCAATCATACGTGTCATGACCGTGGTCACGGTGGAAACGACAGTACCTGTCTCTAGACCGCTTACTTGGATCACTCTTGAGTTTTCCTGGAAATGTTAGAGCCCCCTCGTCCTTGATCTGCATCAGGACTTGGTCTATTGGGGCATTCAACGGGGTGAAGCTTGTAAACCTTCCTCCTGGGGGCTTAGGGCGCCTTTCGTCCCTTCTGTCTCCTATTCTGGGTCTCTTCCGTTCTTGGTCCTGCCGTGTGTCTTCCTGTCTCTCTCTCTTCCTTGGCTTTTCATCTCGGGCCAGCAGTGCGTCTTCCGCATTCATGTACTTGGTGGCCCTGTAGAGCACTTCCGTCATAGTTTTCGGGTCGTTTTTGTATAGAGAGAACAAAAATTTACCCTTTCGCAACCCATTCGTGAAGGCTGCTACCAATATCTTATCGTCGGCCTCATCGATCGAAAGCGCTTCCTTATTGAAGCGGGTTATGTAGGATCTCAGCGTCTCGTCCTCTCGCTGTCTGATGCTCATCAGGCACGCCGTGGACTTCTTGTACCTATGCCCCCTGATAAAGTGTGAGGTGAACTAGGCGCTTAGCTCCTTGAAAGTGCTAATGGAATTTGGTGTCTGCCAGCTGAACCAGATCCTCGAGGTTCCCTTTAGCGTGGTAGGGAACGCCCTGCACATTATCTCATCCGCGACCCCTTGAAGGTGCCTCAAGGTTTTGAACGTCTCCAGGTGGTCTAGAGGGTCTTTCACTCCGTCATAACTGTCGATCTGTGGCATTCGAAACTTCTGTGGTAAGGGGAAGGAGTTGATGGCCACAGTGAACGGCGAGTCTGTTCGATTTACCAGATCATCAAGGTCGCTGGATACCCGTCCTTTGAGAGCATTCATCATGACCTCCATTTGTTCCTTTATTGCCTATATCTCCGTGGCAATGTGTGGTTGAGTTGCATCCGTGAGGGATGGCATGCTCAAATTTTGACGCTCCGGTCTACTCGGAGCATTACTGCCCTCTTGTCTTTCTCGTTCTCTCTTTGTCCTCTTCTCTATTTAAACCAACACGACCCAAAAAAAAAAAAAAAAGTAGTACCAAAAAAAATAATATATATATATATATATATATTCAGCTGTAATGACTCTCCTATTTTGTACCATTATATCAAAAAAATTCTTTTTTTGAAAAGAACCATTATATCATTGTCTATATATATATAAAAAGCTAATGGTTCTAACTACGGTCATTTTTTGGTTTAGTCAAGTTTTGGAAACTAGCTACTAAAAATGCACCATTTTAACACTTTCTATAGACACTTCAGTTTTGTTAAATGTCAATGCAAAAACGCCCTACTTCAATTTGGTGAGCTGACATATTTCTTTTTATTTTTTTTTATTAGCACACTAGCTTGGTTTAAGCTACATGTTTTTGTTTCTTATATATATTGTAGGGATGAAAAGCTTAGGAATGTATATTGAGCTGTGAGCCCTGTCCAAGGACATTTAGTAGTTCGAGAAAGTAGACGTTGGCGAAAAAGTACAAATCAGTGAGTTATGATAGGATTTTGGTCGTGAGGGTTTGGGAAGGTAGTCTGAGGAGAAATGCCTCCTCGGCTTAACAGAGTAGAGGTCAGAAGTGTTGACCTACCATCAAGAGCAACCCTTAGGGCAATCCTACTGGTAAGGATAAACGTCAAGAGGGAATAGGACAAAGGGAAGCTAAGAAATATCTAAGAGAAAGCTGCTACCACCGCATTAAGTGTTCTGTAGCTAACTTTTTTGCTGCATTAATGTGGAGGTGATACCTGAATAGTGATATTCAGCCTTACAGCTACCTCCAAAGACTTTAAGAAGGTGCTGATGGGATAAGGATCAAGACAGACAACTTGACTTGCACGTGGAGGGTTGAGATTGAAAGCTCGAAAAACGTGTTGAAAAAACACAAGAGCTGTTTAGACCCTCGATTAAAAATTACGGCTTGGTTGATTTTACACTAACTTCATACAAGTGCGGAATAGTGTAAACACAAGTGTAAAAACAAGAAGCTACTCTAATTCATAATTAAAGCAACACAGCAGTAAAAATGAAATTAAACAAGAGTAGGGAAGAAGAATGCAAACACAGAAAATACCGAGACGTGTTCTCGAAGAGGAAACTGAAGAACTCAGCGAAAAACCTCTCCGCCGCCCTCCAAGTGGAAATCGATCCGCTAGACAATCAGTTGGGATACATGAGTAAGCAAAAGACCATCCAAGCCTAATCTACCCGATGCACCTAAGCCCTCTAAGCTCCTACTCCAACAAGGCTTCTCGGAACCGTGTCTTGTCTAGTTCTCCGGATCCCGCAACAAGCTCCATGTTGCATCTGCCATCCTTGGCTTCTTCCAATGCTTCCCAGCAGCACCAAAACGTCACTCAACACTCTCAAAAGGTGTGGTAAGTGTTTGGGCTATCAACCTCTCAATGGTGTGGAAATGGAGAGGGAAGGGTTGAGGAGATACCACAAGCAAGTGTATAGAGAAAGGTGGGGATGACAATCTCTAATTGCAAATGTGTTTGGCTAGGGTTTTCTCTCTGAAGCATTCCTCAACATTTGTGGGTAATGGGGGTTTATATAGGATAGGTGCAGAATGTGTGATTCAGTCAGTACAGGCTGGCAGAACAGCATGTCTCGCGGGTGTCTCGCGGGAAGGCCTTACCCGCGAGATACTCGCGAGAGACAGCTGTCTCCATCTGTCCTGACTCTTCGCATTCCAGCATGTGCAAAGCACATGCTTCACTTCGCGGGAAGCTTAGTCGCGACATACCCGCGAGATTCCATCAGCTTCCAATTTGCTTGAGTCTTCACACACTCTCTATCACATACCCCTTACAACAATTCCCACAACAAATACAGGGTATAAACAATTGATAGTAATTACAATCAAATTTAGCACGGAATAAAAGCCAACAAAACACATAGTTGTAAATCACAACTTTACAATCTCCCCCTTTGGCTATTCCGTGACAAAACCCTAAAACAGACTCTAGACTTAAACGTGAGTTTGGGAACACAGGCAAAACTCACTCACACTTAATTCTAGATTCTGATAAGCTCTTGAAACATATGAACAAGTAACTCCTGAAACACAACAACAAAATATTATCATTGTATGCAGAAAACTTGAAAAACATATGGAGCATTAAAAGCATGATCAAGCAAGATGAAATAGAAAACACTAGATCATGGCAAGATCAAACAAGTAATCACTATACAGAAGTAATTACTATGCTCATTCACACAAGGAATGAACATCCGGATATGCAAGATGATAAGCTCATATGAAGAGTACCATTTGCAAATCCAACACTCAACCAATGCAAAATACTTGAAGTATTTGCATCTAGGAACAATCCTACATGGGCACAAGAGTGTTCATCACTCAACCAATGCATAGAACGTATATGCATCTAGGAACAATCCTACTAGGGCACAAGAGTGATGAAGTGAAGTAAATGTACAACATTAAACTTCAAAAGCACAAGCATAAAGGCTACATAAGCAAAGTATTGCAAATACATGGCACAAACCATAAAAGCCTACAAAACATGCAATGAAACAAAACAACCCTTAAAGCTTACAAAAGCAACATGGGTACATGCAAAGTATGCTACAAAGCATAGAGAATAACACAAAAGAAACATCTGAAATAATACTGAAATAAAGCATAGTATCAAAGCTTTAAACCAAAAGCAGTAAAACAGTTATAAACACTAAAAATACTGAATAAAAAAACCGTCTTTAACACCAATAACCAATGCTACTATGTTTCTACGCTATGCTCCCCCTATCGCTGTGCAAGCTCTTCTCCAGCTCCCCCTCAGAAATTTCTCCCCCTTTTTGACCGGAATGGCCAAAGGACTAGAATGGTACGGACTCCGAATCAGAGCCATGAGTGGAGGACAACTCCTGAACTTGCGATGCTAATGCGGTGATCTGTCCCTGAAGGTATGCGAACTGATCTGCTGTGTGCTGCACATAGGCGTCAAGCACTGTCGACATCTGGTCCATCTTAGCAAGCAACTGATCAAGTTTGCTTAAGCCTGGTGGTGGAGCAGAAGATGATGGCTGTGCAGAGGGCTCTGGAGCCGAGGTGAACCTGTCAATCTCTTCCTTTGTATCTTCAGCTTCCTTCTGCTGAACTTGTCGTGGTGGTGGTATGGTATGCACACCAGTCTTGGAGCCTCTAATGTGTGCAGTGCTCCTAGTCAAAGTATGACCACCAATGGGATAATCCCTCGGAACAGCTGTGAGGCCATTGGGTAGCTTGAGCTTCGTCTTGGCAATCAATCCCATGATCAAAGAGGGGAACGGCATCACAGTCCGTGAATTCTGCTTTGTGATGCTCTTCTTCAAGACATGCATGATGTGGCCACAAATGTCAATCTCCTTATGTGTGAAGAGATCATACAGAAATCTTGTTCTCTGAGCAGATAGAGTGGTGAGATTGGTGACTGGATACAGATTGTGAATCATCACATAGCTTAATGTCCTCATTTCTGGAGAGAACTTGAGAGTGTCCATGGATGATTTCTTTGATACACCACCAAGGACTTTGATCATATCATCAATCTTACCCAATCTGTCCTCATAAGCAATTGTGATTTGCTGAGATGGAGGACGAGTCTCCAAAAAGTCTTGGATGCTCTCTCTAGTAATCTGAAACTCCTTGTGTCTCACCTAGCCCTCAATGCGATCTCCGTTGACAATGGCATTAGAGAAGAACTCTTTGATGATCTCTGAATAGATCACTCCAGTTGGGTTCAGCAGCTTAGTTCAAGTTCTATCTTTGAACACTTCAGGGATGAAAGTGCCCTCAAGAGTCTCTAACTGGACTACCCGTTCCATGATGATCGTCTTGTCCTTGTAGCAGTCATTGTACTTCATATCAGCATCCATAGACCGGAAATGTTCTGAATCAGTTCGGGCTCTCTTTGAAGTAGATTTCTTCTTAGCAGCATGCTTGGTGGGAGACATCTGCACAATTTCAGAAAGCAACGAAGGAAGACAACAATGCACAAACACAAACCAGAAGTCAAACTTCATTAGATTCAAGTTAGTGCTAAATCAGACATAGACTAACTGCAACAAAAACAGAGCATGATAAACACTAAACATCATGCTAAAAGACTCCAACTTATTAGGCATAACTACAATGCAACAAATTAAGAAAGAGTGCAAGAATGTGTGTCTGTGTGCATGTGCTGATGAGTGTGTGCGGCATGAGATGCATGAGGGTGCCTAAGTGTGCTTAGTTGTGTGCCAAAAATGTGCAACATGAACAAAGTGATTGAAACACAAAAACAATGACCAAACCAAGTAAAATAGGGTCAAATAAGTGAGAGTCCATGGATTGAAATCACTTGATTTCAAAATAGCACAAAAATGTCACTCGGACATTTTGACAAACACTTAGTGTGCACAAATGCAAAAAATACATGAATAATGCATGAACATGTGAAAATCTACCCTCAATACAAGATAAAATGCCACAAAGGGCCAACACAAGTGCAGAAACAACTAATGGAACACAGCCCAATCAAAAAAAATGAGAAAACTTCACCCAATTTTGAAAACCAACCCAAAGTTTCGAAAATCCCCAATTATCAAAACCCTAACAAAAATACTGCAAAATCGAAGTAAAACTTGAAAAGAAATGGTTAAGAAACATACCTTGAAGAAGAAAATGCAGAAAAAATGCTTGGATTGAAGGGAAATGAATGGAATAGTGATTTTGGGTTGAAAAGCTTTGAGAGAGGTTGAGCGAGGGAAGTTTGATAGTTTTGAAAAACTGTCACATCAGCTATATAAAAACTGAAAACACGCGTTTTTCGCGGGTTAGAGAGTGGCGACACAGTCGCGAAACAGTCGCGAGAAGGGCCACTGAAGCATAAAATTTTTCGCGAGAAGCATTAGGTCGCGATACAGTCGCGAGACAGTCGCGGTAACTTCTGTCTGAAATTGGAAAAATCCAATTTTAGCCAAACAGTATTTCGCGAGTAGCTTTTGGTCGCGATACAGTCGCGAGACAGTCGCGAAAGCTTCTGTGTGACAAGATAAAATAAAAAATTCCCTCAACTCCTTTTCGCGGGAAGCTCTAAGTCGCGAGATTCTCGCGAAACTACCCCTGAACCAGTTTTGAAAAAACACAAAAACAAGCATTTAAATCAAAAACAAAAGACAAGAAAGTATAAAATCACTTTCAAAAACAAATAAAACACTCAAAAATCTTTTTGGGTTTGAACAACAAAGATTGAGCATGTGAAAACACATTTAATCAAGTACAATCACACAAATGAACAAGGCATTCATTGAACATAGACTTGTGTGTTGTGTGTGGATATCAAAAATGAGATAGTCCTTAGTCCAATGTGAAGCTTCAATGATCAATTCAATCAAGGCATACACAACTAGCACTAGATTATGTGATCTATCTCAATTATAGAAACATGCATATATGACCTCCCACACGTACTTGACAATAATTAATTGAAGCTTTTCATTTGGCTCCATATTTAACATATCATTTGCAACTTTTGAGCAAAGAGAATCTCATTTAGAGAGAGATGCCTGAAATTTTTGATATTTCAATTGATGAGTTAGCCTTTGGCTTGTTGGGCATCATACATTTTATTTTGGTCGCTTTCCCTTTTTCCTAGTCGAATACTAGTTTGTGCGACAGGCTTTTGCAGCTCTATATCTCTTTTCATTTGGAGATTTACAATTAGAGAGCTCTTTTAAGCAAAAAAAATAAAAGTGGGAAGATATATAGGCATGAGTCTATGCATGTCTCAAGATCAACAAAAACATTCACTAATCATTCATGACAAGGTTGAAGATCTATTTACAACAGTCACATAGATTTCAGAATTTCTTCCACAATGATATGAGTGCATGAGAGACAAGCTAAGCTCGTTAAATGCACAAAGCCATAAGTACAAAGGTACAGGGCAAAACATGCTTTGAGACAAAACTCAACAAAGTGATCAAACTTTTTGGATTTTCTATTTTTTTATGTGTTTTTGAATTTTTTAAACACACCCAAAACAGAACAGAAAAAAAATTAGCAAAGACAACCGGTACAAATCAACCGGACAAAATAACAATATTAAAAATAGAGCAATGCATGAAAAAGATGCAACAGCAAATGTCCCTAAACATTGAAAGAATTTATGCGTGGACATGTTATAATGCTTATGCATGAGTACCCCTTTTCACCCACACGTCACGTGCGTTTGGGGTGATATCCTTAACGGATTGGGTACGAGAATTTGGACTATCAAACCTTCTGGTGAAACTCTCCAAGCAGGTGGTGAAGGCACCAATCATTTTCATCACGTCCATCATGCCAGGATCACGATTCTGACTTCTCGGTTGTTCACCACCCCAAGACCTCATGTCATTTCTCCTTCCTCGTGACCGAGGTGCGCTTGAATTGTTGTCTGATCTCAGCTTTTGACAGTTGGGTCTGGTATGTCCTTGCATTCCGCAGTAATGACACACATAGTCCGTTCTAGGACTCCGTTGTGATCTTGGGAGAGATCTTCCTCTGGTTTCATGTCTACCCATGGAGTGATTTCGGGGCTTATTCACCATCCGTTGCTCACTCACATTCTTCTTCTCAGCCTTAACATTCTCAGGGATGGTTTCTTCTACAATAGGCACTGCGGCCTTCACAAACTTCACTTCTTTGGTAGCTTTGGCTGATGAGCTGCTTCCTCCGGTGTATCCCAACCCGGACTTGTCTGAAGAAGGTTTTTGAGATGAGATAACATCATCTAACTTCTGGGAGGAGACTCTCTCTATCTTGGCATGAGCTTGCACTACCTCTTGCTCAAGAAACCTCACCTTCGTATAGGCTTCAGACAACTCGCCATTTAAGGTCTCAATTTCGCACTTAGCCTCTTTATATCTGACCATGAGGCTTCTGTAATCTTCCTCAGCCTTCTTCATTTTCCTCACAGCTGCCTTGGCTATTCTGGTATACTCTCCAAACTTCTCAAGAAGTAAAGAGTAATTTTCTTGAAGATTAACTGTATTCTCTTCTTCTTCTTCAGCATCTGATTCATCCACATTCCCAATAGACTCTGAATCGGAATGCTCACCAAGCTCCTTCACAAGAGCACCCAAGTCATCCGATGACTCCACATGAGCAATGGTCATGAATGCGGAGTAGTTTCCCTCTCCGTCACAGCTCTCTTCCGAGTCAGAATCAGAGGATTCTGAATCACTGAGTGTTGTGGCATAAGCTTTGCCTTTTCCCCTTAGAAAATTTGGACACTCCTTTTTTAGATGTCCATGGCCATTGCACTCATAGCATATAATTTCTGAAGAAGGTTGAAACTCCCTCCCTTCTTTTCTTGGAAACTCTTTCCTATCACCTCTTGAAGATGAAAATTTTCCTTTGTTGAATGGTTTCCCACTGTTCTTCATCTTCAGAAATTTTCGGAAGTTTTTCGCAAGAAATGCTACTTCCTTCTCCACCCCATCTTCTTCGGAGGAATCACCCATCCTTTCGGTGATGGTTTTAAGAGCAAGTGATTTACTCATCTTATGGGAAGGCAGTCCCATCTGATATGTTTGGAGAGACCCAACTAATTCTTGAATTTTAATCTCATCCAAATCCTTGCTTTCCTCTATGGCTGTAACTTTTGCTCTAAAACTTTCAGGCAAGGACCTCAATACTTTTTTCACCACCTTAGCATCTTCAATCTTCTCCCCAAGATTGAGTTTAGCAATTACAATTTCATTGAGCTTCCCATAGAATGAATCAAACGGTTCATCATCACCCATCTTGAGCTCTTCAAATTTGGTGGTAAGCATCTGAAGCTTTGTGTCCTTAACTTTCTTTGTACCCTCATAAGTGGTCTCCAAAATCTCCCAAGCTTCTTTGGGTACTGTCATGTGAGAGATCCTGTGGAATTCATCAGGAAACACAGCACAAAATATAGCATTTAAAGCTTTACTATTAGCATTGGCTGCTGCAAGAGCCGCCTTATCCCAATTAGCCTTAGGAGCTTCCGGCTTAGTCCAGCCGAGCTCTACCGCATCCCAAACGGTATCTTCTATAGAGCATAGAAATGCTCTCATTCTGACTTTCCAGAATGCGTAATTGTTCCCATAAAAAAATGGTGGAACATTGAGCAATTGAGACTGGTCCATCTCAAATAGGGTCAAGGATCACACTAAGGTGTTTAAACCAAGCAAGTGTACCCGCTCTGATACCAATTGAAAGCTCGAAAAACGTGTTGAAAAAACACAAGAGCTATTTAGACCCTCGATTAAAAATTACGGCTTGGTTGATTTTACACTAACTTCATACAAGTGCGGAATAGTGTAAACACAAGCGTAAAAACAAGAAGCTACTCTAATTCATAATTAAAGCAACACAGCAGTAAAAATGAAATTAAACAAGAGTAGGGAAGAAGAATGCAAACACAGAAAACACCGAGACGTGTTCTCGAAGAGAAAACCGAAGAACTCGGCGAAAAACCTCTCCGCTGCCCTCCAAGCGGAAATCGATCCACTAGACAATCAGTTGGGATACATGAGTAAGCAAAAGACCCTCCAAGCCTAATCTACCCGATGCACCTAAGCCCTCCAAGCTCCTACTCTAACAAGGCTTCTCGGAACCGTGTCTTGTCTAGTTCTCCGGATCCCGCAACAAGCTCCATGTTGCATCTGCCGTCCTTGGCTTCTTCCAATGCTTCCCAGCAGCACCAAAATGTCACTCAACACTCTCAAAAGGTGTGGTAAGTGTTTGGGCTATCAACCTCTCAATGGTGTGGAAATGGAGAGGGAAGGGTTGAGGAGATACCACAAGCAAGTGTATAGAGAAAGGTAGGGATGACAATATCTAATTGCAAATGTGTTTGGCTAGGGTTTTCTCTCTGAAGCATTCCTCAACATTTGTGGGTAATGGGGGTTTATATAGGATAGGTGTAGAATGTGTGAGTCAGTCAGTATAGGCTGGCAGAACAGCATGTCTCGCGGGTGTCTCGCGGGAAGGCCTTACCCGCGAGATACTCGCGAGAGACAGTTGTCTCCATCTGTCCTAACTCTTCGCATTCCAGCATGTGCAAAGCACATGCTTCACTTCGCGGGAAGCTTAGTCGCGACATACCCGCGAGATTCCATCAGCTTCCAATTTGCTTGAGTCTTCACACACTCTCTATCACACACCCCTTACAACAATTCCCACAACAAATACAAGGTATAAAAAATTGATAGTAATTACAATCAAATTTGGCACGGAATAAAAGCCAACAAAACACATAGTTGTAAATCACAACTTTACAGAGATGAAGTAAGATAGATTAATATAAAGGAGAAAAACCTCATTACAAGGGATCGGCTAAGAATCTGTAAAAAAAAAAAAACATTGTAGCATTAAGAACTATAATTGTAATCAAGTCTAAGAGAAATATATTCAAGAACTACTCTCCTCGAACTTTGCCGAGAAAGAATTTTTTTGCACAAAACTTGTTTGTCTTTGTTTTCTTATCATCTTTAATCCATTGTGAGTGTTGTCTAATTCATTGAAGCCTAGTTTTCAGCCCACTCTCTACAAATTCATTGTATTGGGCTCTTTGGGCCTTAATCCTTTTACCTTTTGGGCTTAGGATCCAAACCCTGCCCTTACAATTAGTGTCATCTGTGGGAATAACTTGAAATTTAGTGAGATCAAAGTTCAACTATGGTTGGCTCGAGGCTAAACCGAGAAGAGTCAGTTGGTTCCCAACGTCAAGACCAGTTTCTCAATCTTGAATGAAGAAGGGACCGGGAGGTTAGTGTGCATATCACGCATACTAGTAGGAGCAAATCTCGAAGTGGGAGTCACATCTCTTATGAGGAGAATACTTGAAGCATGCAACTGAAGATTGACCGTTTGCGAAGGAGGTTACGCCGTGAGTGACGTAGAGGAACTTCTTCAAGTTCTGACCATTCTTCTTATGATGATAGTGATAATAGCTACTGGCCCAGGCCAAGGACTCCTCCCAGCGAATCTTTTTCATGCGATGTGGATCACCATTATAGGCGAAGAAGCAAGAGTCCGTCTCACAAAGGTCTGGGCAACGATGCTATGAGTAAGGTACTGAACCAGATTTCTAAGTCACCTTTTACACGTAGGATTGAAGGGGGAAAACTTCCTCGGCGGTTTACTTAGCCAACATTCACCATGTATAATGGCAGAACAGACCCTGTGGAGCATGTTAGCCACTTTAACCAGAGAATGACTATTCACTCAAAGAATGAGACTTTGATGTGCAAGATGTTCCCATCTAGTTTGGGGCCCATGGTGATGAAATGGTTCAATGGTCTGAAGGCAAGTTCTATTAGCTCCTTTAAGGAGCTTACTAAAGCGTTTGGGGCTTGTTTTGTTACTTGCAGTATTGTTCCTCGACCTTTAGACTCCCTGTTGTCTATGACTATGCGAGAAGGGGAAACCCTGAAAACGTATTCTGATAGATATTGGGAAATGTTTAATGAGATGGATGGGAACTTTGATAATGTAGCTATAAGGACTTTCAAGGTTGGCCTACCCGCTGAGCATGATTTGAGAAATTTTTTTGACAAGGAAGCCTGTTAGGAGTGTGCGTCAGCTCATTGATCGTATTGACGAGAATAAGCGGGTCAAGGAGGACCAAAAACAAGGGAAAGGGAAAGCTAAGTTGGTCCCTCAGGATAGAAGGGATTTTCGGTCAGATAGATACAACAATAATTGACCTCGAAGAGATTTTGCTGGGTAATCTGGATCTACTGCTACTCAGGTGGTTAGCACTATGTTCTGAGAGCCTGTGCACCAAATCTTGGAAAAAATTAAGAGTGAGTGGTACTTTAAATGGCCAAATAAGATGGGGGAGACCCCACTAAGCACAACCAAAATCTTCATTGCCAATACCGCCCAGAGTAGGGGCATACTACAAAAGATTGCAGGACATTATGAAGTCATTTGAAGCAATTGGTTAAGAATGGGAAGTTAAAGCAATTCCTGTATCAACCTAACAGATAGGGTAGTCAGTCAGGGTCGACAGCTCAGAGAGATGCTTCTACAAGACCACCTTTAGGTACAATTAGTGTCATTCTTGTTGCTCTAGGAAGAACTGGTTCTCAGCCATCCAGGGTGATGTCTATAGCTTAGCCACTTGCAGAAGACTTGTCCTCTGATTTGAAGAGGGGTAGAGTGGAGGTCTGACCAGTGTGAGCTTTTTCAATGAGGATAAAGTTGGAACCTTGCAACCAAATGATGATGTCGTAGTAGTTACTCTCAGGATAGGAGGGTATGATGTGAAGAGGGTGTTGGTAGATTAGGGTAGCGGTGTAAAGATCATGTACCTTGATTTATATAAGGGGTTTAAATTGGGACTTGGGGACCTGACCTGCTATGATTCCTCTTTAGTAGGTTTTGATGGGAAAACTATTATCCCAAAGGGCCAGATTAGATTACCTGTGCAAGCAAGATCAAAAGTGGTAGAAGTTGACTTTATTGTGGTGGATGCCTATTCCCCCTACACTGCCATTATGGCAAGACCCTAGCTTCATGCCATGGGGGTCGTTTCTTCCACCCTACACTTGAAGGTAAAATATCCGTCTGGGGACCAGGTTGAGGAGCTGGTTGGGAGCCAATCTATGGCTAGGCAGTACTTGATGGCTGCAATTAGACATCAGACTAGAGAGTAGTCCTCGACCTCTACCTCTACCAAGCAAGGATCATAGCAATCAATGATGCCAGTTTTGTCCACAGAGGTAGTGGGAGAAGGGGCAAAACGTGAGGAATTAGAAAAAATTGTTATTAATAATGATAAGGAGAAGTTTTTCCAAGTTGGAGTTTAGTTGCCTCCTCAGGAGTAGGAAAAGCTGATAGTATTTCTCAAGAAGAATGTTGATGTGTATGAATGGAGTGCTTACAAAGCTCCAGGAGTAGATCCATATTTTATCTGCCATCATTTAAATGTTAATCCATCTGTCATTCCCAAAAAGCAACCACCTTGGCACTCATTTAAAGAGCATCCTGATGCTGTCAAGGACAAGGTGGTCAAGCTTAAGCGGGGAAAGGTGTTTTACCCAGAGTGGTTGGCCAATACGGTGGTGGTGAAGAGAAAAATGGGAAGTGACGAGAATACATAGACTTCATCGATTTAAATAAAGCTTGCCTAAAGGATCCCTTCCCCATGCTTCGAATAGATCAATTAGTGGATGTAACTGTAGGTCATCCTCGGATGAGATTTCTAGATGCCTTTCAAGGGTACCATCAAATTCCATTAGCTTTGGATGATTAGGAGAAGACAACTTTTGTTACGCCTATTGGAAACTATCACTACAAAGTGATACCCTTTGGGTTGAAAAATGTAGGGTCTACCTATCAGATGATGATGACTAGGATGCTTGAACCTTAATTGGGCAAAAATATTGAGGTCCACGTAGACGATATGGTGGTGAAGAGTAAGGTAGAGTCCGAGCACGCGAATGATCTCGAGAACATTTTTGAAATACTGAGGAAACACAAATTGCGCCTTAATGCTTCTAAGTATTCTTTTGGTGTTAGCTCAGGAAAATTTCTGGGTTATATGGTCACCCATCGTGGAATTGAAGTTGACCCTGATCAGATTAGAGCAATTAACAATTTGCAGCCTCCTCGGAATCCCAAAGAAGTCCAGAGTTGACAGGAATGACTGCTGCTCTGAATCGATTCATCTCTCGGTTCGCAGACCAGTGTTGGCCTTTCTTCCAGTTGTTGCATAAATGGAAGGGATTTGAGTGGACCGAAGAGTGTGCCTTGGCCTTCCAGCAGTTGAAGGAATATCTTTCTCGACCACCCATTATGTCTAAGCCTGAGGAAGAGGAGGTTTTTTTTGCCTACATTGTTATAGCCTCTCATGCTGTAAGCTTAGTACTGATACAAGTTGATAATAGGGTGCAGAAACTAGTTTATTATACGAGCAGGTCGTTGCATGAAGTAGAAATTTGTTATTTACCTTTAGAAAAGCCCATCCTGGCAGTTGTGCATTCTACATGGAAGCTCACTCATTACTTCCAGGCTCACACAGTGGTTTTAACCCAACTTCATTTTCAATCATTATTTCCGAAAGCTTATTACACAAGAAGAGTTGCCAAGTGGAGTACAATCCTAGGGGCTTTTGATAACAAGTATATGTCTCGCACCTCTATTAAGGGCCAAGTCCTTGCAAATTTGATGGCCGAGTTTACTGAGTCTCCATTGGAAGAGGACAGAGAGAAGTAGGACATGGATAGAAAATCAGTTGGAATGATTTCCTCACAAGGACCTCTATCTTGGAAGGTATACGTTGATGGTGCAGCAAATCAAAGAGGATCTGGAGTGGGGCTAGTTGTAATATCTCCTTAAAAGATTATTATTGAGAAGTCCTTAAGGTTGGGCTTTTCGACCATGAATAATGAGGCTGAGTATGAGGCTTTGTTGGTAGGAATGGCTATGGTTCAGAAAATAGAAGGAAAAACAATGGAGGTATTTTCATATTCAAGGTTGGTTGTAGGCCATGTAAATGGAGAATTGGAGGCTAGGGATTTGAGAATGTAAGAGTATTTGAATCAAGTTAGGCATTTGCAATTAGGGTTCGAATCTTTCACCTTACAGCAAATCGATTTATGTAAGCCTACTGGGATGAAGAGGGAGAAGGTCAAGGTTCATCAAATTAGGGTAGGGCTTAGTTGGATGGATCCTATTGTGCTGTTCCTTAAGGATGACATCTTACTTAAGGAGAAGGGGGAGGCTGATAAAGTACGAAGAAAAGCTACTCGTTTTTGGTTGTTCGAAGATCAAAAGTTATACAAGCACTCTTTTTCTGGGCCGTATTTGCTACGCGTCCATCCTGAAGTAGTAGAGCCACTTCTAGAAGAGTTACACAAAGGGATTTGTGTAAGTCATACAAGAGGCAGATCATTGTTTCAAAGGGCCCTCACTCAATGGTATTGGTGGCCAAATATGCAAAAGTTAGCATAAGAATACGTGAAGAAGTGTGACCAATGTTCGAGATTTGCTCTAAACATTCATCAGCCAAGAGGTGTCCTTAATCCTCTGTCTAGTCCCTGGCTTTTTGCTCAATAGGGCTTGGATATTATAGGGCCATTCCCTAAAGCAATAGGAAATAGGAGATGACTTTTGGTTGGCACTGATTACTTCACTAAGTGGGTTGAAACTGAGCCACTGGCAAATATTAGGGATTTGGATGCCAAGAGGTTAGCGTGGAAGAATATTGTCACTCGATTTGGAATTCCTCATACCCTCATCTCAGATAATGGGCTTTAGTTTGATAGCAAAGCTTTTAGGAGGTACTGTTGTGAATTGGGAATCAAAAATAGGTATTTAACTCTGGCTTATTCACAAGGGAATGGACAGGCCAAGACTGTCAATAAGGTCATAGTGAATGGACTCAAAAAGAGGTTGGATGATGCAAAGGGTAAATGGGTGGAAGAGCTACCACATGTTCTCTGGACATATCAAACTACCCATCGTAGGTCAACAGGGGAAACACACTTTTCAATGACTTATGGGGCCGAGGCTGTAATTCCTCTGGAGACTAGAATCCCAACGCTAAGGACAAGCTTGTTCACTCCAAACAGCAATGACAACTTATTAGAGAAGAGCTTGGATTTAATTGAAGAGCGGAGAGAAAATGCCATGGTTCAGCTAGCATATTATCAACAGAAACTCAAATAGGGGTATTACTCAAGTGTGAGGTTAAGACCATTAGTGCCTGGAAACTTAGTATTAAGAAAGGTTGTTGGTACGACAAAAAACCCAGCATGGGAAAAATTGGGGTCTAATTAGGAAGGGCCATACCGTACCACCTCGGTAGCTGGTATACGAGCTTATTTCCTAGAAGATTTAGATGAAAATGTCATACCACATCCTTGGAATGTAAATAACCTGCGAAGGTATTATTATTAAAGAAAGGCGACTCTACCACGTTTTTATTTCTTACATTGTGTGTTGTGTTTATTACTTGTTGAATATTAAACAGAACCTCGGTCATGTTTGGTTCCTCAGACCACATACCTTGGGTAAATTAGTATTCCTGATTATTTATGGAAGAACTAAACAGAACCTTGGTCATGTCTGGTTCCTCGGACCACGTACCTTAGGTAAATTAGTGTTTCTCATTATTGGTCTAGGTATCAAACAGAACCTTGGTCATGCCTGGTTCCTCGGACCGCATACCTTAGGTAAATTGATGTTTCTTATTATTTGTTTAGGTATTAAACAAAATCTTAGTCATGACTGGTTCCTCGGACCACATACCTTGGGTAAATTGATATTTCTTATTATTTGTTTAAGTATTAAACAGAATCATGGTCATGCCTAGTTCCTCGAACCACATACCTTGGGTAAATTAATACTTCCTAAGCAAATATTCAAGTGTTAAACAGAATCTTGGTCATACTGGGCTCCTCGGACCATATACCTTAGGTAAATTAACACTATTTGGTATCTTCCTAGGTGTTAAACAAAACCTTAGTCATGTTTGGTTCTTCGGACCATATGCTATGGGTAAATTAACACCTATCACTGTTTTGATATGCTGTCAAGTGGATGAGCAGGTGAAACTATAAGTAAGTACCTGGTTTACCATTATTTAAGGTTGAAAAGAAAAGCCTAAAACACATATAGTCAAGCGAATTACTTGTTTCAGATGTATAAGGTACGTTTTTGAAGTCAAGAGTACATTCTCTTAAAGGTTGTAGGTCTGAAAGACTTAACTTATTATGTTATTGATTGCATAGACTGTGGTAGTTATATTATTACTTGAGTAAGCAATTGTTAAAGTCCAGAATGAGAGTATATCATGAATTGAAAGGGATTATAGATCATACTTATATTGATTAAGTTTAGAGTAGGACATAAATTAAGTTTGGCATTGCACAATTATAATGAAGCATAAAAGAAAGTTAACACTTATCATTAGATAAAGCCTTGAAAAAGGGAAAAAGAAGTACAACTTTAAAGATATAAATTATAGTTACATGAAAATAAAAATGTCTATAGACTTTAGCCTAAGCCCTATTTGATCTTTAGTGGAGGGTTGACTTTTCCTGTAGCCTTGGTGGACTTAGCAGTTTCAGCAGTTGTGGAGGCTGGACCTTTGCCCTTAGGGTCTTCCTTGGCAGGCATGGAAAGGTAGCTAGGACAATCTCCAGGCTCTTAGATGTTTCCTTACCCTTAGAGGAGTCCTTGGGTGTAGCTAGAGGCTTGGTGGCATCAAGGACCACCCCTTTAGTTGTATCTTTCTCCCTTTCAGCTATCTCAGTCTGTCCTGCCTCTTTTGAAGGACTGTTGGAAGAAGGGAGGGTCTTGGTAGGACTACCCTAGTTAGGATCTGTCTCCTTGGAAGCAACTTCAACTCTAGAGCTTGGAGGGCCTGATGCTCGGATTGCAGGGGGATAGTAGACATTGTCTGCTTTCTTAAGGGTAGAGGACGCCTCAACCCTAGCCTGGTTGAGGGCCCCATTCTACACTTGGAGGTAGTATGTTCTACACACCCCCGAGACTTCAGCCTTGAGTGCCTCATCGGTCTCTGTTACCCCCACTTTGTAGCCATCCTGTTTAGCATTGTCTATGGCCTTCTCAGCCTCTTCTAGCTTTTTCTTTAGGACCCCAATCTACTATTTGGCTACAGTTAGCTGGTCCTCAGTCTGGCGGAGTTGTTTGCATTGACTCTCCGCCTACCTCTCAGCTCCTTGCAGGGCAGCCTCGGCACTTTTCTTATCTCTGTCAGCCTCGGTTAGTTGTTGTTCAGCTCTTGAATCCTCTTCTCAGCTACATTAAAGGCGTCCATAGCTGCAATGCGCCTCCCCTCCTCATCCTTCATCTACCTATGGGAGTTGTTCACCAACTCCTCAGCCCTATATGCATCTTGAACAGCCTTTCAAGGAAAAAACATAATGGTTAGATAAAAGCAATCATAACCTTAAGTAAAAATAAATAAAAAAATCATTTAAAAGGCTTACTAGGGCAAGGTCCCTCTTCAAACTGAGGAACACTTCGTGCCTCTTCATGGACCTGAGATTGACCATGTCCCCGGGCAGCAAAAGGGCCTGCTCTATTGCGTTGGCCACATACTCGGCCTTCCCGTGTTGGAAGTCCCTTATAGAGGCATTAGTTGGAAGAGGAGCTCCGTCTAACACCAAGGCGGGGTTCCAGGCTGGTATCTTAACCTGGCAGCCATTCCCCCTCTCCACCATGGATCCTTTGCTTGAGGACCTTGTGTGAGTGGTCTTGGCTGCTTTGGCTCCCTTTTGGGGCTCACCTTCTTTAGAAGGAAAGCCCTTCCCTTCCTTCACCACCCCTTCCCCTTCTGGTCTCTCTTCCTCTTCTTGTTGGCAAGGTTAGGTTAGGAAGCCTGAGTAGAGGGAGGGGTGAAAGGCTTGGTCTGGATTGCCTTTTCGGGCAAGTTACCTCCAGCGTGAGATTCCAACAGATCCAGGAGACTTGATCTGGTTTTGCGTTGTAGCATTATAGCATTAGGGATAGTGGAAGCTTCTTGGGTATGGCTTACTTGGGCTGGGGGAAGATGGTTGAAGTCACCAGCTGAAACTTCTAGGGATTAGGGCTGGTTGAAGACCTCAAAGTCGTCCTCGGAGTTTGAGACTTCAACCACTTCTTCTTCTTCTTCTTTGATAGCTAGTTGGGAAGGAGTCGCTTCTTCCTCGGCTGTGTATTGGAAGGGTAATTCTATTTGCTGTACGCATTCTAGAGCAGGGCTCGGGTTAAGGAAGCTTGGTACGACGATATTGATTAAGTGAAGGTAGTGGTCTTTCGCTTTGATCACGTACTTGGGCGCTTGAAAGCTGGACGAGATGGGGTTGTAGCCGAGGATGAGGTGGGTTGCTCTAAGTTGGCCATCTTTATAGACAAAGATCTCGGCCTGGAGAATGTTGGTCAGGTCTGGATTGTTGACAAGGCTAAAGTTTGGGATAACATAGTACTTATCTACAGGTTCATCAGAAGCAAAAATGTTGTTATAAAATAGCACATATAAAAGAAAAAGTAAATTACAAGTACAAATAGAAAGATTGAGCAAAGAAAATGTTAGTAAGAAAAAAGGGTATTGTTAGAATCATAAACCTAGACTTAAAGTACCCCACTTGGTGTCCTTTCTCTGGTCAGATAATGAAGCCCATCGTGCCACTCCCCTGAGACGATTAGAAAATCCTTATTCATACCTTTGTTAGACTCAGGGAGACACGATATGAGCCTAACCGCGGGAACTCTAGTTTTTAGGTAATACCCCTGCCCTGTTAGTTTATGACGATTGTAAATCCAATTAACGTCATGATGGGTGAGGTTCACACCCATCTTCTCATTGAGGGTATCTACGCTACCTAGAATCCTAAACATATTGGGGGCGCACTGGGTGGGGGTAAGTCTTTGGCAATCAAGTAATCCCTAGTTACTTTACCTATAGGGATTCTCATCCCATCCTCTATGAAGGCGATCACCGGGATTACCACTTCTCCCTCTTGCCTTTGAGTGTACCAGTCCCCTTGTTTGCAATATCTAATAGAGACTCTTGGTGGGATTCGATATTGAGCTTTGAAGCTCTCTAGACCCTCTGGGGTGTCTGCTAGGTAAGCGAATCTACCCATGTGACAAAAAGGTTGAAGGTGGTAGGGAGGCGAGCTGAAGTTAGGGGGGCCGAGGAAGAAAGGCTCTAAATAAAGAAAAATAGATGAAAAGATGAGAAGGAGAAAGAAATATACTGAAAACAACTTATGGAAGGGAAGAAGGACTCCTCGGACTAGTTCTTGAGATTTGAGAGTGCAAAAAGTGAAGCAAATGAAGTCTTCAGGCAATATATGTATGAGAGGGAAAAGCAAGCAGGAGAATTCCCGCCTAAGTCCCCATAAAATCTCCCACCGTTGGATCTTTATCGTACCGTAGAACGTGGGGAACATGGAGCCGCAAAAATTAAATGCAGATGCGCCCCGGATACCGAAATGTTAGGAGCATGCTTTTGGACAGTTGAAAAGACACCTGTAGAGACAGAGATGACGTGTAAGAACAATAGGGTAATTGTTATAATATCAAAATCCTCATTTTTTTCCCGAGGAGCAAAAAAGGAGAATTTCGAGGGGCTATTGTATGGATGAAAAAGTCCAGGAATGTATATTGGGCCGTGGGCCCTATCCGAGGACATTCAGTAGTCCGAGGATAGGTAGACGCTGGCGAAGAAGTACAAATCAATGAGTTATGATAGGATTCTAGTCGTGAGGGTTTGAGAAGGTAGTCCGAGGAGAAATGCCTCCTCGGCTTAACAAAGTAGAAGTCAGAAAGGTTGACCTGCCATCAAGAGCAACCCTCAAGACAATTCTATTAGTAAGGGTAAACATTAGGAGGGAATAGGATAAAGGGAAGCTAAGAAATATTTAAGGGAAAAGACATTTGCAGAGATAGAGATGTGTGAGAAGAACAGGGTAATTGTTATAATATTGAAATCCTCCTTCTTTTTTTTTTCCCAAGGAGCAAAAAAGGAGAATTTCGAGGGGCTATTGTATGGATGAAAAGCCCAGGAATGTATATTGGGTCGTAGGCTCTGTTCGAGGACATTTAGTAGTCCAAGGACATGTAGACGTTGGTGAAGAAGTAGAAATCAATGAGTTATGATAGGATTCTAGTCATGAGGGTTTGGGAAGGTAGTCAGAGGAGAAATGCCTCCTCGACTTAACAAAGTAGAAGTCAGAAGGGTTGACCTGCCATCAAGAGCAACCCTCAGGACAATTCTACTGGTAAGGGTAAACGTCAGGAGGGAATAGGATAAAGGGAATCTAAGAAATATCTAAGGGAAAGCTGCTACCACTGCATTAAACTTTTTATAGCTAACTCTCTAACCGCATTAATGTGGAGGTGATACCTGAATAGTGATACTCAGTCTTACAGCTACCCCCAACGACTTCAAGAAGGTGCTAATGGGATAAGGATCAAGACATGCAACTTGACCTACACGTGGAGGTTTGAGATGAAGCAAGATAGATTAATATAAAGGAGAAAAACCTCATTACAAGGGATCAGCTGAGAATCTGTATATATATATATATATATATATAATAAATAAATAAATAAATAAATAAACTACTGTAGCATTAAGAACTATAATTGTAATCAAGTCTAAGAGAAATATATTCAAGAACTACTCTCCTCGGACTTTACCGAGGAAGAATTTCTTTGCATAAAACTTATTTCTCTTTGTTTTCTTATCATCTTTAATCCATTGTGAGTGTTGTCCAATTCATTGAAGTCTACCTTTCAGTCCACTCTTTACCAATTCTTTGTATTGGGCTCTTTGAGCCTTAATCCTTTTACCTTTTGGGCTTAGGATCCAAACCTTGCCCTTACATATATATATATATATATATATATATATCAAATCTTGGGTGGTAAATTGTTATTCTAATTTAAACTAACTAATGAAATTACTTTTTTGACCACCAATAACAACGCGTAATAACCTACTACTTAAAATCAAGCAATTTCCCCCTTAATATTTTGGAAAAGAGCAAATATGTCATATTATTATTCTCTCAATGAAACCCTAATGAAAGCTTATGATTCTTAAAATATTCCACTAGTGTGTAATGTCTAAAAAATAATCCCACTAAATTTTAACTTTCTAAAATTTTGCTTCACGTATTTTGAGATTTAGATAGTAGTAATGCTTAATTAGAAAGTTGGGATGGTAATATAAGGTGTTTTATTTGTTACCTAGGGAACATTGATTTTCTATATTTAAATTTTCGAAACTTATAATTTATCTAATGGAAAATTAATTTGACAACACATGCCTTTTGTTATTTTTTTTTTAAAAAATTTCTTGCCTAAAATGGGTGTTCATTAAAAGCTAATTAAGCTAAAAATTGCACCTATACTCATGTAGAATGACAGAGAAGAAAGTATAAATGACAAAATTTTCATTGTGTATGGTTGAAGGTATTTGATGAAGAGTTTCAATTGTAGCATATGACATCATTTATTGCAAAAATTTAAATATTGTGACAAGGTTTTAGCAAAACTTAGTTGCTTATTGTTGGAAAATGATGATATTTATTATCATTTTTAGAAGTTTTCAATGAATGAATATTGCCTTTAACAAATAGGTATCAAAATTCTTATACGAATGAGATTAACTTTGTATGACATACATTTTTTATGTATATAATTTCATACTTCTTCAAATAAAAATTCAAAAAGAAACTCCTTAATTGTTTGGTTTAGTGACCTTCACCATTTAGTATTGTTGTATAATAGTTGCTATTTCATTATTGTCGACAGAGTAGCATAATTATATCATTATGTCTGCTATTTTGTAGCATTATATGATTGTTAAAACCCAAAAAAGCAGAAAACTGGAGAGGGAAAAATTAGTTTCATTAAGAATAGGTACATAACTAATCGTTAACCTTTGGGATACAAAGATATTTAGAATTAAGTTCTAAAATAATATGATTCGAATAGTTGAATCACATAAAATTTGTTTCATTATTACCTACAGAATAGCATGTCATCTTTCTCTTACATCCCAAAAGGTAAACGATGAAAAATCAAATGTTAACATAAATAAAATGGAAAAAAAAATGTTAAGTCAAAGAATTTGTAGAGACAGGGTAACGTTTAGAGAAGATGAAACATAATTCAACTAGCTTTTAATGGGAACATGTATAGTATCAGATTAATTTAACCTAATATTATAATTGATTCAACCATTTTTTGTGGCTCTTAATAATATGAGATGTGGAACTACTTTTTTGGCTCTCAATATTAAGATGCTTATGCTGATGTAGAGGTGAGTTTCATGAGAGTAATGCTACAACAATAATTGAGTTGACAAGTTTGGAGGATAGGTTTTAATTTGGACTATTGACATCACTTGTTCATTTATCATTAACAATTTGTCATCTTGATAGTTGAGAAATATTTTCTAAAATTTTTTGTGGCACTAGAGTCATTGGTTATAGTTTAATGCTTTGTTTTTTTTTCCGTTATACTACTAGATTTGTAGAAATTTTGGACTAATGGTTCTATCAATAAACAAAAGAGAGCATAAATATCTAGTTTACAATGAGACAAACGGTTTTGGGCTCAATGATAGATCGAACAATAACCAAAACTCAAAAGAACAATGACAAAGCAGAGTCGAGGGGTTTAAATAAAAGAGAAGCGTAGGCCAAATTAGGAGAATCATGAGTCTAAATAACACTTAGATGGTTTTTACCAGTAAGCTTGAAGATTTTTAAGTGCAAAATTTTGTCAATAAAGAAAAAAATTAACACAATATAAGTTTGACAGTATTGCAATATCAATGCCACTTTAATGACAAAGAAGACCGGTTTTTATCACCCCTTTGTTGGTCTGATCTCGATCCCTTCAACAATGAGACCAGTCTTTTGGGTACCAGCTTCTACCTCCATAAGTCTAATCTGCAGTTCATCTTCTCCTCCCTCATTGAAAAACTCACCCAATTCAATCTCTAACCACCCATCTTTTCTCAGTTTCGGATGTGAAGTGTGCTGCTGCGGCAGTACAACCTGGTCTTGCTGGCTTGGCTCCACAGCAGGCATGCACAAACAAACAGTTTGTTTATAGTCTTCACCTTCTCCACTTTTTCCAACTGAAGCCTTTGGAGGAGGGTTAGTAAATCCATAGGCTCTTCTCGCCAATTTGTACACAAGGTAAGCGGCGTAGTTTGTATTCGGAGACAGCATGGAAGTATGCATCTTGCCACGGATGTCAAACCACCACTCATCTAAAAGTTTAGCTACCTCTGGGAACCTGTTTGATATTTACATGTACATAATTAAAAACTGTATGAAAAGCAAAAAATTATAAAAAGGAGTACTAAAATAGAGTATGGATAGACCTAGATTCAGGTAGAGAAATCCATCTCCAATACTGAGGAGTGCCACCCCATATAATGCAAAGGTCCCTTGCAGCAAGAAGGTAACATTTCTTACCACTCGATTTGTCCAAGACAAAGCTCTGTAGAAAGAAAGAAGGTCAGCACAGATATGGTTCTATTCAGCATGGTACTGCTTTCACTGGCCACAAGCATACATACAACCAAATCTTTCATAATTTGAACACAGATAGAAGCTCCTTTTGTGTGTGTGTGTGTGTGTGTTTATTCTGTTTTTCTATTCGCATATGGCGCTATAACTAAATTCGTGCATGCTCACATAACTAATTTAAACCAAAAGCAAAATCAAGAGTCCACAGTGAAACCAATCCACCCAATGTTGCTGCTTCCATGTGGATCAGAGTTACCAGGTTATTAATTTTCAAAGCTGTTAGCCATATATATGAAGATTAAAAATGGGACTAGCATAGAGTACAATAAGTATGTAAACCAGAGCCTCACACAAAGTTTGAGAAAGATAGAGACCTCAAAAGCTAACTCAGTAAAATTTTTTTTAGTTTGAGCATTATCCTTTTGATTTGATAAAGAACTAACAAATATCATATGTTCAATGTTAGTGTGTGGTTATGATTGAGGATCACACCATAATATGGGATTGTTTGTTAATAGTACCTTTTTATTGTCGTCGATCAAGATGGGGTTATCGGAGAGACTGAGGTAGAGCTGTTTCTTTGAAGAGAAGTTCAAGGAATCCAATGAAGTTGATGATGATCGAGCAATGATGGCTTGATAATCGGACGGCAAGAACCTCTCCCAGACAGCGTTGGACTCGGCAGCCGCACGGAATATAGGAGAAACCGCACAAGCTGTGCAAGCATCCTTAGGACTCGTCAATGATACTATGTTCGATATGCATCCCTCTGGTAATACTGATATGTCCACACCATTCCTTTCTCCTTCTCTCTCTCTTTCCATTATTTTCTTCTCTCCTATGTTTCTCTCTCTCTCACATACATTCCACTTTCTTTTCGTTGGCTTTAATAATTGCTTATTCCTTAATGCTGAAGAAAAATGGAATATAGAAAGAAAAATGGCTCTTTCACATTTCTGTTTGATTGGAACCTGTTATGAATACAAAATATATACACCCTTATCTTTCATTTAAAAAAAAATACTCCCTTATCTGGTTTGACACTTGTGTTAGGTTGTTAGAGTTTCCAATAGACTCTCAGGTCCGTTTGGTTGGAGGAGTGAAAAAGTGGGAAAATAGAAAATGGTAAGAGGATGAAAAAGTGAGAGGATAGAAAAGATTTAAATTTCCCTCATTTTTGTTTGGTTGGGAGGTTTGTATAAATTTACTCATATACCCTTATTAAAAAATGATGTCCAATTAAAACAAAAAAGTGACAAAAAAAAAAAAAGCAATCACTCAAATTTATTAAAAAATAAAAATCATGTCAAGAAAAAAAATCACGTCTAGTTAAACAAAAAATAATAATAATAATGAAGAAGAAAAACAAAACAAATCCCTATCATGCTTATGCCCAGGAAATCAAAAAAATAAAAAAAAAAGAAGAAGAAAAAAAGCAACGTATCCCCAAAAAGCAAAAGATTAAAAAAAAAAAAAAAAAAGTGGCCAGGAAAGCAAAAACTAAAAAAAAAAAAAAAAAGTAATTGAGAGCATTTTGTCAATCAAGTAAATCACACTCTCCTTCACAGTTTTCTTCCCAAAAAATGTGGTGGGGTCAGGTGTTTGGTTAAGAGAGGGAAAGGAAAAAAATGTGGTGGAGTCAGGTATTTTCTCCCCAAAATAGGAAGAAAACATTTTGGTTAAGATGGGGAAAGGAAAAAAATATGGTGGGGTCAAGTGTCTGCCACATTTTTTTCCTTTCCCCCTCTTAACCAAACACCTTTCAAAAAGTTTTCCCTCTTCTTCTTTTTTTTTTTTTTTTCTTTTTCATCCTTAAAGTCACATTTGGAGAATAAACCCCCCCCCCCCCCCAAAAAAGCTCCAACAGCCTTTCTAAAATGGAAAAAATAGAAAAGATTAACTACAGTAATTTCCACATATGAAAAGTTACTTTTGCTCTTCAAATAAATTTTTATGACTAAAATACTCGGTCTCATCTCTCCGCTAATTAAGTAGCATTGTATCATTGTGAGTTGCGACTCCTATTTTGTACATTATATGACTGTTAATCCAAAATAAGTAGAGGACCAAAAAATAAAACCCCTAAACTTTTTTGGTTTGGTGGCCTTCCACCATTAAGTATAGATACATAACTATGAGCTAACTCTTACTGTACACGAAAGTTTATAATTAGTGTTAGGGTCATATTTTGTGTAATTGGCTAATCTTTTGACAAAATGCACTTTACTTGTGTTTGGATAGATCTAAGATGAGTTTAGTACTTCAAGAAACATGTTGTTCAAGTCAAGTTTTAAAGACATGAAGATTGGTCCAAGAAACAAGTGCAGAAAAACTATTCATTAAGTCTCGACAAAAGCCTGCTATTGAGACTTAATGTGAAGCTCGATAGATAGCTCGACAACAGCTCAATCTATAGAGAATTACAATTTTAGAATTTCCAGATCTAAAATTTGGCCTAGTCTTGCATATTTGTTTGGGGTTTCTTTTCTCACAATCCTAGACATATATAAAGCTTATTTTAAAGGTTGTCATACATGGATACGAAGACCAAGAGACTTATATTCTCTGTGTGAAGCTACTGCGTTTGTACGCAGAGGGTTTTGTAACCGAGTGCTTCCAGATCTTCATTATTGATGAAGTGAAGAACTTTGCAGCCAACAACATCTGTTCAAGTTGCTAGAATTAGTCACGTACTTGGGATCCGTGCAAAGGGTTAGTCACAAATTGGAGGTTTGTACATCAAGGGAAAGAAGGCTACTATAAGATTAAGTCTAGTTGGGTATTGGAACAAAATTTCAACTGTAAGTTGGTATTTCAGGATAGGTCAAGGGTAGTTGGTAAGATTCCTTATGCTTGTAACCGCTTGATTGTTGATGTGGGTGAGTTGGGCCTGGGCAACCATGTCGGCCCACTTGATCAAAACCCAACACAAATTCGGTGTCTAGAACAAGTTCCAAGGGAATCCTCTAAAGTCGTGAGGATCCCTTGGGATTCTTAGGAACATAGGAATATGTATGTGAAGTAGGGAGATAATGATGAAGACCCTACTAATGAAAGGCTATAAGAAGGGGAAGAAGGTGGAGGCTTAAAGGTTGAAAAATCTAGGGAGCGAAAGAGGAAGAGAGAGGAAAAACACAGGGAAACACTAGGAAATATAGAGGAACCAAGGCAAGTTTGAGGCCTTACTCGTAGGATTGAGTATTAACCCATGTATAAATAAATTGTGTCCCAAATACTATTGCTAAAATCGGTATTGGGTGACCACAGTTGATTAGTGGATTCTTAGGAGTGGTGACCTTAAAATCAACTGGTGGGGTTTTTGCCTTGTGATGTTTTCCCCATTTATCAACAAATCACCATGTCAATTTATTTTCCGCTGCATTTAGTTTAATTGGTAATCTGTTGGTGCCTCCACGATTTACATACAATTGAACCTAATTAATCAAATTAGGTAATTGAATTAATTAACCGGGGTCAAGCTATCTTAACCCAACAAGTGGTATTAGAGCGGGCACACTCTGATTATGTTTTAATCTTTGTTGTGTGATCCATTGACCCCTATTATCATGGAATCAAATTGCATGAAAAAATCTTTTTCTTGTAATATCTCTTGTATTTCTAACCTTTACATGCTTAAGTTTCTCAAAAATTACAAGTTTCTCAAAGGTTATTTGAAAGCTCTTTTGATGATTCTTGAAAAAGGCCTCTTTGTGAGTAGAAGAAGACTAAATTGTCTCAAATTGTTTAGCTACAAGGGTATATGCCTTAGAAAGATAAAGGCAAGGGTAAAGTCATGTGGCTATCAAATTAAGGAAAAGACCATCCCTGATGACTTGACAAATAAGCACGAAGTATGCTTCATGATGCACTCAGCCTTCAAAGTCATGAACATCTGTCTATGGTATCTTGATAGTGGTTGCTCAAGACACATAACTGGAGACCGCACTCTATTCAAAGAATTTGAATCCAAGAAAGGTGGAAATGTTACCTTTGGAGATGGAAGCAAATCCTAGATAAAAGGGAAGGGGATCATTGCTTTACTAGGGTTATCGGATATTGCAAATGTGTTGTATGTGGAAAGGCTAAAAGTGAATCTATTAAGCATTAGTCAGATTTGTGATCAAGACTTCATGGTGTTGTTTTCAAAAGGGAAGTGTCTGGTGCTAAATGAGTCAAGCAAGCAACTCATAAGTGGAATTTGCACACTAGACAATTGCTATGGTCTAGTTCTTGATATTGAGATTGTATGTAATAGCATCCGAATGCAAATGAGGACTTATGGCATCAACTGATGGGGCATGCTAGCTATAAGCAATTATCACTTGTGTCCAAAAATGATGTAGTTTTGGGAATGCCTAAACTTAACAAGGTGGAAAATGTTGTATATGGACCATGTCAACTTGGGAAGCAAACAAAAGTTCAACATCATGCCACATTGACCACAGCCACGACTAGACCTCTTGAGCTTCTTCATGTTGATTTGATGGGTCCAACAAGAACATAATCTCTTGGAGGGAAGAAATATATTATGGTAGTAGTCGATGACTTTACCAGATTCACTTGGATCATCTTGCTGCGATCTAAGTCTGAAGCTCCTCATCACATCGAGTCACTATACAAAAGGGTGCAAAATGAGAAAGGATTGAAAGTTGATTGAATTAGAAGTGATCATGACAAAGAATTCGAAAACTCTCAATTAGAGTCCTTCTGCATAAGTGCTGGCATAGCTTAAGAGTTTTCTGCTCCTATCACCCCTCAATAGAATGGTGTTGTAGAAAGAAAGAATAGAGTCATTCAGGAGATAGCTAGAGCTATGTTGCATAACAAGGATGTAGCAAAAGATTTGTGGGGAGAAGCGGTTAACACTATATGTCATATTGTGAATCAAGTGTACTTCAAGCCAAGTACAAAGAAGACACCTTATGAACTATGGAAAGGAAGAAAACCAAATGTGAAATACTTCAGGATATTTGGTAGCACTTGTTTCATTCTAAAGGACAGAGAAAATATGGGAAAGTTTGACACTCGGAGTGATGAAGGAACCTTTCTTAAGTACTCCTTCACAAGCAAAGCCTTTAGGGTGTTGAACAAGAGGAATAAAAAGGTCATGGAAACTGTCAATGTTGTGATTGATGAAGCATCATCTCCAAGGTCCTCAAAAGTTATAGAGCACATTCGTCAAAGTAGGTGATCAAGATCCTTCTCCTCCTGCCTCAACTAGTGCTATACAAGCCCTAGAAGCCTCCTCCACATCTCCTCAACCTAAAGATCAAGTAGAGAAGGAGCCTTCATCTAGAATTAAACTAAATCATCCTTCAGATATGATCGTGGGAAACATGAATAAGCTAACTTTGAGAAAGTGAATAGTTGATAAATATGTGGCTAACTTTATTTCTTATTCATGTTATTTATCTCAGGTAGAACCTGTCAAGGTTGAAGATGCTCTTTAAGATGAATGCTGGGTTGAAGCCATGCATGATGAACTTCATCAATTTCAAAGGAATGATGTCTAGACATTGGTACCTAGGCCAATGGGGGTGAACATCATTGGTACAAAATGGATCTTCCGTAACAAGACTGATGAAGAAGGCAATGTGATTTGCAACAAGGCTAGACTTATGGCCCAAGGGTACACTCAAGTAGAGGGAGTGGACTTTGACGAAACCTTTGCTCCTATTGCTCGCATTGAATCCATAAGAGTTCTACTTGCATTGGCATGCCACTTGAAGTTCAAGTTATATCAAATGGATGTGAAAAGTGCCTTTCTGAATGGTTTTCTCAAAAAGGAGGTTTATGTAGCTCACCCTAAAGGGTTCATTGACCCACACTTTCCAGATCATGTGCTCTATCTTAACAAGTCACTATATGGATTGAAACAAGCACCTAAAGCTTGGTATGATAGTCTCACCGAATATTTAGTGTCAAATGGCTTCACAAGAGGACAAGAAAATCAAACATTGGTCATCAAGAAAGTGGATTAAGAACTAGTTGTAGCTCAAGTTTATGTAGATGACATTATCTTTAGATCTACAAAAGATGAGTTGGCTCATTCATTCTCAGGCATGATGCAGACTGAATTTGAGATGAGCATGATTGGAGAATTGAATTACTTCCTTGGATTGCAAATTCGTCAAAGTGACTCAAGTATTTTCATCTCTCAATCTAAAAATGCTAAAATTGTGAACAAATTTGGTTTAGAGTATGCTAGTTCTATCAGAACACCTATGAGTCCAGATGTTAAACTCACTGTTGACTTGTTAGGAAAGAGTTTTGATCTTTCTTTATATAGAAGTATGATAGGTAGTCTCTTTTACCTTACTGCTAGTAGACCTGACACTAGCTACAGTGTTGGAGTGTGTGCTAGATATCAGGCTAATCCTAAAGAATCACATCTTATTGCAGTAAAACGAATCATTAAATATGTTAAAACCACTAGTAACTTTGGGGTATGGTATGACAAAGATACTAATGATGTTTTAGCTGGATATTTTGTTGCGGATTGGGCTAGGAATGCTAATGACCAGAAAAGTACTCTTGGTGGGTGTTTTTACTTAAGGAATAACATTGTCTCATGGATGAGCAAGAAGCAAAATTCTATCTCTCTCACCACTGCTGAGGTTGAATACATTGCTATTGAAAGCTGTTGCACCCAACTTTTTTGGATGCAAAAACTTCTTCTTGATTATGGTATTTGTCAAAAACATCTTACTATCTATTATGACACCAGCGCCATCAATATCTCTAAAAATCCTATTCAACACTCTCAGACTAAACACATTGAGATCCGACATCACTTCATTCATGAGTTGGTTGAAAATGGTACTCTCACTCTTGAGTTCATTCATACTGACGATCAAAAGGTTGATTTATTCACGAAGCCTGTAGATGGTCGACGGCTTGAATTCTTGAGCCAGAACATTGGTGTTATATCCATGGACTGATCTCTCTCTCCTTTTCTTCATGCATATGCATCTAGTTTTGTTGCTTTGTTTGTTTTTTTGTTTTTTTTTTTGTTTTTTTGTTTTTTTGTTTTTTTTTTCTTTGTTTTAAGTATTTTTAATAAAAAAGAAGAAGGAGAAATCAGAAAAATACAAAAACAGTGTGTTTGTGTATACTATTACTTGTGTACCTTTAATGGCCTTTGAAACAAAGTTTCCCAACTTTATATCACTTGTAGCTTAGATGAGCATCTTCATGCACAACTAAGCAATGTGAGCTTTATGGCTCTTTAATGTGGTTTGTATGATTTAGTTGATCTCTTATCTTTCATATCTTAAATCACTCTTTTTGATGGCAAGGACTAGAAAATGCTAAGAGAAAAATATAAATAACCATCTCACCACTAAAACTCGTCAATCATAAAACATCTGTGTGCAATTCATAAAAGTTGTGCTTGGTAAGGTGTAGCACTTGCATAGCAAAACAAGGATGTTCAAACTTACATAATTGGGTATTTTCTTCTCTCTTTTATATGCCCATGCATGACATGCTTAAAAGAAAAATATGCAAAGAACATGAAAACCTAAAAGAATCAAAAAACTTTTAATATGGTTGCAAGCGTGTTTCTAAGAGATGTGAGAGTTATATGATGTACCTCAAGGGTGATAGTCTCCATCAAACAGTTATGATTGTGTGTGAATGTACTTGATCTTCTTATATCATTACTTTTCACAAAATGATGCACTTGCTCTCTTGCAACAAGTTTTACACACAACACGAATAATCTTTGATACCTTTGATACTTTTGTACAAGTACAAGGTGATTTGGTCATTACAAGGAATACATGTGGTAGTATATGCTCTCTAAACTGTCCAAACTTTTTTTGAAATAAAATTTGGTTAGACATGTTTAATGTGTTTTAATCTAGGAATGCTTTGCATCTAGAATTAAGGATGTGCATCTATGCTTAAACATGCTCTTTGAATGCTTGCTTTGATGGTTATCTTGTTTGCATTCATCTCGTGTTGTTTCTCTTCCTTAAATTCTCTTCTTCTAGGCTCTCAACAGATACTAGATAAAAGTCTCGATACCTACTTGAAACCTCTTCGATACAAGATCTTCTATCAAGATTTCTGGATTTCTGCTCGATACCTCTCGATAGATAGCCCGATCCATCGAGCCAAATTCCTTGGAGTCTCTATATGCTCGATAGCACCTCGATACCTTCCTCGATCTATCGAGACTTTTTTGCCTTCGATACCTCCTCGATACCTCTCTATCTATCGAGCTATTTTCCTCGATAGAAGCTCGACACCTCCTCAATCTATCGAGCTGCGTTTTCTATATATAGTTTGAGGTCCAACCCGGTTTAGTCTTTTCCCAAATATTTCGTTCTCTTTCTCTCTCCTCTCGTGATCTAAACTTCTCTCTCTCTCTCTCTCTCTAAAATACTCCTCCCATCACATTTGCGGCCTAATCCAAGCCTCCCTCACTTGGTAAGTGTTCTCAATCTCTTCTTTTCCACTTTCTTCATGCATTCATGCATTTTTTTTACCTAAGTTTTCAATTTTTTTTGGAAATTTTTTGGCTTTCTGTGATTTTGTCAAAACTTTTGGGTTGGCTTTTGTTGAAATGATATCCTATGTTCATGCATTGCATTCTATGCTCATTTTAACCTTATTTCATGCATTCTAGGATTGTGTGCTTGATTAAACAATGTGAGTGTTGTTAAGTTGGGTTGGGTTTCGATGCTTTTTATTTTTGCACGTCACATGTTCATGCATTTTCATGCATTGTCCGTTCTTGTTCCTTCTTTCCTATACCTAAACGTTTCTGTTGTGTTTCTGTTTTTCTCTCTATCTCTCTCATTTAGTCTCCTCGTCATGGCACCCAAAAAGTCTATCCCTTCTGAAAACTCGGTTCGTCATGGTTCTCATCTTCTTCTTTTCCTCATAATTCTATCCAGTTCCGTGATGAGAAGGCACAAGCTGACTTCTCGGAAAACTTTTCTAATTGGGCGATTCATTTGGAACGCTAGGTTATTCTGTCTGACTTTCTAGACACTCCTCTACCTAGTTCTATTAGCTTTCAGGGATGGGCTTCTCTTTGTGAGAAATCCTCGAGGTGTCCCAACGTGTTCATAAAGGAGTTTTACTCCAATATGCACGCCATCGATTCCTTTGTGCCTTGGTTTACTATAGTATTTTGTGGTACATGTATCGTAGTTACCCCGAACTTTGTTTCTGAGGTACTACAAGTCCCTAGGGTGGATATTCGGCTTACCCTAGTCATCCTCGTCTCACTTCTATCTCTAAAGATGAGTTGGCCTCACTCTTCTATGAGAAGGCCATGTTGTGGGGAGGTACACTTAATTTCTCCACAACTGAGTTCACTAAAGGACCATAGTTCCTTAATATGGTGATGACCTTTGTTCTCACTTCATGGTCACACTATAACACCATCACTGAGCCTCGTGCTCGTTTTCTTCTTTCTCTTTTGGAAGGTCTTTCTATAGACTTTCCTTTACACATGATAAAGTCTATCATCAACTGTTATCATGACACGACTACATATGATAAGTTCATCTTTCTTTCGGCTATCACGCGTATCCTCACCCACATGCACATCACCATCCTTCCCTTTCTTCATTTCTATGTCATGGATGCTATTAGCAAGGAGTCTATTCGACGGAGTGCAGCGCAGTTGCTATAAAGCGACCGTGGGTAGAGCCTTCCGATGTAGCCTCAGCTGATCCTATAGCCCCCTCCTCTCGACCCTCTTGTTCCTCTGCCCCTTCTTCCTCATCTTGGGCCGCTGTCTCCCTTGCTAATATCATGGAGTAGCTTCAGCACGTGCGTGCTGATTTTGGTAGTCGTCTAGACCATCTATCCCATGAGATGTGTTAGATGAACACTAGAATCGGTCGCATTGCTCGCCGCCAGTCTCAGCTTGGTGGCTTTGCGCCCTCACTTTCACCGGAGCATGTTGAGGAGTCCTCTTCTTTGGGTGGTGGAGATGATGATGATGATCTTCTGGCTCAGTGTATGATGATGAGATGACGAACTCTTAGTGATACACCTTTTGTTATTCGTGACAAAAAAGGGGAGTAGTTTTGTAAATGAAAGTAGTATAGGTGCTAGGGGGAGAGCTAGCATAGGACATACTAGATAGGGGGAGAGTAGCTCCGAGTGTTTTTGAGGGATGTAGTGAAGTTTTGATGTATTTCTCATTACATGTACCTTGGTCTCTTGACCACTTTTTACATACATTGTATTCTTTGATATATATATATATATATATATATATATACGAGATGATGTATGTTTTTCTTCACCTTTATTTCACATATGTTGTTTCTTTTCTATCTTTATACACATGTTTCTTCTTGTATACAACTTGTCTATGTTTCACACTTGATGCCTTGATGAATCTTGTTTAAGTGTTTTAGTTAAGATAGGTTGCAAGGCTACCATGCCATGATCTCTCTTCTTGCAAAGTTTTTCAAAAGTTCGTGTTAGGGTTAGACTTATATACTTTTGTATATTACAGGATAGTTGTGTTAGACTTCTCTCATAATTTCTTTTTGTGGTTTTGTCATGGATTGCCAAAGGGGGAGATTGTTAGGGTCATATTTTGTGTAATAGGCTAATCCTTGGACAAAATGTATTTTACTTGTATTTGGGTAAATCTAAAATGGGTTTAGTACTTCAAGAAACATGTTGTTCAAGTCAAGTATTAAAGACATGAAGATTGGTCCAAGAAACAAGTGAAGAAGAGCTGTTCATTAAGTCTTGACAGATAGCTTGACAGAAGTTTACTATCAAGACTTAATGTGAAGCTCGATAGATAGCTCGACAGCAGCTCGATCTATCGAGAATTGCGATTTTAGAATTTCCAGATTTGAATATCGGCCTAGCCTTGCATATTTGTTTGGGGTTTCTTTTCTCACAACCTTAGACATATATAAGACTTATTTTAAAGGCCGTCACACACAGATACAGAGACTAAGAGACTTATATTCTCTGCGTGAAGCTACTGCATTTGTATGCCGGAGGGTTTTGTTACCGTGTGCTTCCAGATCTTCATTGTTGATGAAGTGAAGAACTTTGCAGCCAACAACATCTGTTCAAGTTGCTGGAGTTAGTCACGTACTTGGGATCCGTGCAAAGGGTTAGTCACAAATTGGAGGTTTGTGCATCAAGGGAAAGAATGCTACTACAAGATCAAGTCCAGTTGGGTATTGGAGCAAAAGTTCAACTGTAGGTTGGTATTTCAGGATAGGCCAAGGGTTGTTGGTACCATATTTCTAATAACATTTTTTTTTAAAAATGAAATAACATAATTGTGTGTTTAGTATGTGTAGATATTTTTTAGAAAAAGTGTAATTTTTCTGACATGAACAGTAAAATTTAATTATTTATTTATTCTCCCTCTTCGCCCCATCTCTCTCTTCTGCAAGTCCAAGTTTGAACATTTCACTGAATCAATGCAAACCCAAACCTAACTGAACCAAAGCCAAATTACTCTCTTTTTTTTTCTTTTTCTTTTTTTTTTTTTTTAGTTTAGACAAAAATTGTATTAATGAATCAAAGAATAAAGAAGCAAAAGAAAAGAAAGAAGCAAGCTCATTCTCCAGGCAAGAAAGAAGAAAAAGAAAAAAAAAATTACAAGGAGAAAACTGGTCATCTAAACCTAGAAAAAAAAAAAAAGAGAAGATCGAAAAACAAAAACCCATCAACTAAGGTATTAAAAAAAATAATAATAAAAAAAGAAAGAAAGAAAGAAAGAAAGAAGAAGATCGAAACATAAACCCATCAACTAGGATATTTAAAAAAAAAAAAAAAAAAAAAGAGAGGAGAAGATAGCATACAAGGGAGAAAGAGAAAAAAAAAGTGAAAAAATAAAGAGAACAAGAAGAGAGAGTGGCAGCGTGCAAGAAAAATAAAAAATAAAAAATAAAAAATAAAAAAGAAGAAGAACGAATCTGTGGGTATTGTCCAATCTGAGAAAAAGAAAAAAGAAAAAAGAAAATTTGGAGAGAGAAAGAAAAGTTGGGTATTGTCAAATCCATGGGTCCCACTTTTTAAAGATATTTACGATTGTGCCATTGAGCAACGTTGATATTTGAAAACTGGTATAAGGAGCTTTCTAAATTCAGTGTTTAAACACCCTAAAATGAGCAACATAACTCAAACACTCTTAAAAAAATTACTATTAAGATGGAAAAAGTGCAACAATAGAGGAAAATAAATTATTGGTGTGGGTACTAGGAAAAGATCAGAAAATGACTACTCTAGTCTATACTCAAATGCCTTTTCAGGATCCTCTATCATCAAGAAAACCACAAATTTAACAATTAAATTTTGGATTTTTCATAAAAATTAACAATTGAATTTCCAAATTTCTTGACAATATGAGGTGGAAGATTTAAGATTTATAACTAATTTTATATTTATAAATGATGCGGCGTGGAAGCCACAAAAAGGAAAAAAAAGTCAAACATATCTACTTCAAGAAGATAGTCTCAAATCCATGAGGAGTTCTTTAAATCCACAAGGTGATACATTCTAGAATCCATAAGAAAAGAAAAACAAAACATCTATATTTTTTAAAATGGAATCTAAATTGTCTTGAAATCTACCACGCTTTTAAATAGTAAAAGAAATTCTAAGGCGGCTAGCAAAACGTCCTAAAAATGAGTAAAATTAAGATAATTGCAAAATTAAAACTAATGTCTCTAAGAGACGCCTTAGAATAGACAGGACTGTATTCAAACTTTAAAATTAAAAGTTATAAAGGAAACAAAAATTACTATAATAAAAAATAAAAAGGCAAAAAGGAGAATTTTGGGGCCTAAATGAAGGAATTTGGCCCAAAGGTGGCGTTGGTCATCCCCAGAAGGCATGAGCTGTTCCCAATGACATCATTTCCCTTTTTGTCACCAAATTTCACGCAATTACGTCGTTGTCACTTTGATGATTACTCTTATTTCTCTCACAATTTTTTTTACTTATTCACTTTTTTAATACTTTTTCTTTAGGGTTGGGATTGAATTTTTTTTTTTTTCAATCTCAATCATTGATAGCAATAGAGAATAGGGTATGACGTTTGATCTTAATCCAAAACTAAATTATTGGTGTGTATATATAAGAAAATGACTACTCCATGGTAAAATGATTTTTCAAGAGCCTCTATCATCAAGAAAACTATGAATTTAACAATTAAATTTCTATCTTTTTTGTCAATATGAGGTAGTAGATTTAAGATTCATTGAATTTATCTAATTTTATCCTTTTAATGTTAAAATTAATATTCTACATATTGAAATATTACATGACATGCTTAAATACAATATATATAACTTTCCCTATAGAAAAAACAATATGTATAACTTTTCCATATACGAATCAATTAAATTTTATATATAAAACATAAGGAAATTTTCATGAATATAATCAAAGTTGAATAATAAAGTAATGAATATAAATAAAAGAAAATTACAGTAAGTTATACAATAGAAACTGTGGTCCCCAAACCTACTTAGGTTGTAACACTACATGAAGTGTTTGGGCCCCCATTTATTTATTTGTGGGCTTTCTTGCAATCCTACAAGTAGAGCTCCAAGCTTCACCTAGATAGTCCAAGCTGTATCCTTCTCCCTTCTTCCTCACTTACACTCCCTCTCCCTTTGCCTGTAATTCCCCCTTTCCTGGGATCTACCCCTTTTTCTCGGTGTTTCCCTCTGTTTCCCAGCGTTTTTCTCAATGTTTTTCAACCAGCCTCTCTTGTTTACCTAACTATTCCTTTTATAGTATCCCATTAGTGAAGTACTCATCATTACCATTTCACCACTTCACACACATTTCCACTTTTGCCAGAATCTCAAGAGAATCATCACCCCTTCTGAGAATTCTCTTGGAGCTTGTTCTAAATGCCAAATAGTGTTTGGTAGCGAGTTTCCGCATTGACAGTGTTCGATTGCCAACCTGAATTTGACAATCCCCTCGCTAGCTTCCCTCTAGCTTATTAATTAGTATTGGGCACAACCTAACCCGAACACAATATGGTTCCCCCGAACACTAATCCTTAGACTCCTGCACATTTTTCAGTGGACTAATCCTATCCCCTCAGTGTTGGGACTTGGCCACATGGGCTGTTCTTGGTCACTTGGGCCCAAGCTCCTACAGAAACCGATCGCGTAAAACAATTTTTTATTATTATTTAAAACTAAATATTATGGTAAATATAAATTAAAATAATTTAGAAAAAATAATAACAAATTTTAAAATTATTTCAAGCATTATTAATAGAATTTTAATCAAAATAGTAATTTAAACTTCTTGTAATTTAGTAAGAGAGTTACACCTAGAGTTAAATTAACTTTAAAAAAAAAAAAAAAAAAGTCCATGGTCGTCGGATTATACAGTATATGTTATTGATTATAGATTGATTGATTTGGGCTGAGGCTAATTATATTAGCATGGTCGTCGGATTATATAATTGAACAATCATGGATGCTACACAAAAATGAAAGTGAAAAAAAAAAAATTATGAAAAAATTGCGATCGGTAAAGCCTGAAGTTATCATAATTCATAATTGGTGATAGCAACCTATCACCCTGAAGGACTTATGATCTCTACTATATTCCAAAAATCCAAATAGTAAGATTTACACGAATATTAGGAAATATTAAACAAACTCTGTGCCAAAGTATACACATAACACACAGCTCCACCCCCACTCTGCACCGCCGTAGATCTTGATAGACTTTTTAAATAATTTTACAGTGAAGTCCCACATTGAATAAAGATGAAAAGAATTAGCAGTTTATATAACATAATTGAGCAAATACCCATTGAGTTTAAGCTTTTTGGGTTAAAATGTGCACCCCAAAATGTCTTAAGCCTTTTGGGCTTAGGCATGTTATATTAATTATTCAAAAATCTCCAATGTGTTTATCTCCCCAACATGCTCTACACAACTTAACTTAATTATCTAAAACTTTTTTCTTTTTTCTTTTTTTCCATATATATACATCCTGGTTGGACAATGTATCATAGAGTCAAGATGGATTTAGTGAAATTCAAGCTTTACTAGAGCTGCAAATAAAATAAATCAATGATTGTTATTTCTTCAAGTAATTAACAAAATCATTTTGAAGAAGACAGGTTCCTAAATTCTAGGCTGCTGCTGCCAATTTTTCAACTTCTTTACTTCTTTACTTTTTTTTCCCCAATAAGTGCCTTGAAAACTGTTGTTTAAAATGCAATACCAAATGCAGAGATCTACTAATACTATACTCTAGATGTTCAAAATTTTTGACAATAAAGCATAATACTGATACGATACAAATTTGACAGAACTGAAATTTGGTGTCTCATAATGCCACCCTTCAACAACTAGGCCAGCCTTCCACCTACCTGGTTCTGCCTCCTTAAGACTAATACGCAGTCCATCATCTTCTCTTCCCTCGTTGAAAAATTCACCCAACTCAATCTCCAATCATCCATATCTTTTCTCTGTCTGGAAAGAGGAGTGTGATGCTGCAGCGGTACAATCAAGTCCTGCTGCCTTGACTCCATGGCAGGTCCTGTTTAAGGACAAACTTTAGCTACAAAATTGGTTGTAAGTTAAATGCCTAATACTACAACAACCTTACTCAATATCTTTTTATTAGAGGGAAATTTTAACAAATCCACCATTGAATTACATTTTCTTTTTATATCCTTCATGCTTGCAAAATTTCTAGAAAATTAAAAATTAATAACTATGTTATCAATAAATTGTTTAAATTAGAAGTTTTTGTAGTTTAAAATTATGCATAAAATATAATCTTATAGGTCTTATGGTAAATAATATCCGATTGACACAAAATTTGACATAAGTATTAAGAGCGTAGAGAACATGCAATTCAACGATTAGATTTTCGCAATATATAGTAATGTTAATGATATTGGGTAAAATTGTAACCTTAAATTACAGTCAATTTTGTAAATAAACTTTATCTCATTTTCAAAAAATTACAACTAAACCCAATCCATTCAGGCACATTTAATTACTAGCCAATACGTACCGTTTTAATATCATTGCTGACCTCCAAAACTCACCGTTTTAATATCAGTGATGAAATTTAGAATTTAGACCTCTGGTGATCAAGACAAAGTTGACAACCTTCCAAGGCAGAAGTGTTACTACTGACACACACCACAGTAACTCCAAATGCTCGAACTCTCGAAGCCTATGATTTTTAGATTTTTTTCTTTAAAATTTTTTTTTTTATTATTTAAATTAACTAGTGTGTCTCATTAAAATTAAATTAACGGTTAGGATTAAAACAAAGTGAAATAAACCGTTAAGATGTAAGTGGGTACGATGCCCACTAAAAATATGAAGGTACTGTGGGTGGGAATGACGGGGACTGTCAAACTGGGGGGCCCATAAAACTTCTTTTTCTTTTCACAAACAGAGAGGCCAAGTAAAAAAAAAAAAAAATCAAAAAAGTAAAATTCAAAAGCATTAATCTAAACTGCAGCTTACCAAACTTGCAACCAACTTATGTCAAACTTATAATTTTAGATAGGGAAGCTAAATCTAATTTTCGCATTTCTTTTTTCATTTGTTGTTGATATTCTTTCTTGATTTTGGAACTTTAATGGGTATTAAGCAACTTTATTTTAGATTTTTCCTCATAAATGCATATAGATCCAAGTCTTTGACAGAGTGAGAATAATGGAAGGGAAACAAATTGGAATCATCCACAATTTTCCATGCATGATAAATTATGTGTGAACGGCATGATAACAACAAAAGAAAGTTTAAAAAACTGGCTAGGTCACATGTTATGCAGGTTGACTTGATTTGACAGTCAGGTCATGGGCCAACTAGTTTTTACTCTGAGTCAAAAGCTTGGATTAAAAAAAAGAAAAAGAAAAAGAGCTTGGATTTGGGTGAAGAATTTTCCTTCAGGTTTATGAACTAGTCCAATTTTCACAGGTCTAGAATTATCTGCTGGAATGATTGAATGAAAGGTCACAGATTTTTCGCTTGTGGGCATGTGGCCCAGGGGCCACACCAAAAAGGAATGCAAGTTTGGTCGAACATGCTTTTTTTTTTTTTTTTGAGCAAAAGTTTGGTCGAACATTGAAGCAGTGTGAGTCGCAAGATGACATGATCGTGGATGAAACAACTCCTGACAGAGAGCTTGCTGCAAAAATTTCTATGGGACAGAGGAAAAGATAAGTTTGACAATGAAGACGTGCAACAATGAAACAAATCACTAAGAAGCCAATGTGTAATGACATGCAAAAAGTGAGAGATTGTATGTCTCTCAAGAAGTGCTGTCTAATTAGAAGATTTGAGGAAGTAAATGTGGGTTGGTCACAATCCTTTCCATCAAGCCACTAATAAATTGCAGCTTGTCCTGTTAAGGTAGAGATATAGTTTGAACCCAAGACTTCTTGCTCTATTACAATAATAAATTGTCAGTTGTTCTAAAAACTTATGTTAAGATATGATAAATTTAGCAACCTTTTACCATTGAGTAAAGATACATAACTAGTTGTTAACCTTTGCAATACACAGAAATTTATAATTAAGTTCTAAAATTATATGATTATCAAAAAGTTCTAAAATTATATGGTTTCAAATGTTTAAATCACATAAAATTAGTTTCGTTATTGTCTACAGAGTAGCATGTCATCTTTCCTCTTACATCCCAAAATGTAAACAAATAAAAATCCAATGTTAACACAAATAAAATGTTAAATCAAAGAATTGCAGAGAAAGAGAAATGTTTTCAGAAGAAAAACATAATTCAACTAGCTTTAAATAGGAACATGTTTAGTATCGAATTAATTTAACCTAATATTATAGCTGATTTCAACTATTTTTGTGGCTATTAATATTAAGATGCAGCTGATGTGGAGCCACAATTTCTGGCTCTTTTTTGGTAGATAGTTACTAATTGCTCTTAATATTAATATGCTGATGTGCAATTACTTTTTGTGTCTCTGAATACTTAGATGATTATGTTGATGCTGATGTGGAGATTAGCAGGTGAGGTACAGTGGAGTAATGCTATAATAACAATTTTTCGCTGATAAGTTTTGATCTGGACCCTCTTCTAGCAATGACAATACTTTGTCATCTATCATTATCAACTTGCCACTTCAACTGCTGGGAAATATTTAGTAAAAAAAATTTTGTGGCTTTAGATTCATTGGCTGTAGTCTAATGCTTTGTTTTTACCATTATACTACTAGATTGGTAGAAATTTGGGACTAATGGTTCTACCAATAAACAGAAGAGCATAAATAATTAAATATCTAGTTCACTATGAGGCAAACGGTTTTGAGGCTTAATGATAACTCGAATAGTAACCAAAACTCAAGAACAATGGCTAAGAAGAGTTTGAGGAAATAAAATAGAAAAGTAGTGCAGGCCCGAATTAGGAGAATTATATGGCTACTGGCGTCTATAAAGCACAAAATTAAGACACTAAAATGGTTTTAATAGTAAGGTTGAAGTTTAGCACAAAATTAAGACACAATAAAAGTTAGAAAGTATTGCAATTTAGTGTATCGCTGCCACTAAAAGTGATAAAAAAGAAAAAATTTTATCAACCCTTTGTAGGCCTAATCTCGATCCCTTCAACAATGAGGCCAGACTTAACGGTACCAGCTTCTACCTCCATAAGTCTAATCTGCAGTTCATCATTTTCTCCTCCCTCATTGAAATATTCACCCAACTTACTCTCAAACCATCCATCTTTTCTCCACTTCGGAAGCAGAGGGTGCTGCTTCCTTGGCTCCCTTTTAGGCCTGCTCAAACAAACAGTTTGTTTACAATCTTCAACTCCTCCAGTAGTTCCAACTGAAGCCATTGGAGGAAATCGATGAAACCCATGAGTTTTCCTCCTCAACTTGTACACAAGGTAAGCGACATAGTTTGTTTTTGGAGACAGCATTGAAGTATTCATCTTGCCACAGATATCAAACAACCGCACATGATGAAGTTCAGCTACCTTTCGAAACCTGTTTGATTTTTACATGTACATAATAAGAATTAAATAAAAAGCCTTAAATTAAAAAATTAAAAAAAAAAGTATAACATACATAGGGGACAGGCTTAGGTTTAGGTAGAGACCTGGATTCAGCCAGAGAAAACCATAGCCAATGCATATTATTGTGACCCGATGCAATGGACAGGTCCCTTGCAGAGAGAAGATAACATTTCTTTCCACTCAATTTGTCCAAGAAAAAGCTCTGCTAGAAAGAAAGAAAGAAAGAAGATGAGCACAGAAGGTTGAAATTAATATTAAATTCATCATTTCTTAAGAGTTTAAACTTTTGAAACAAAGAGTAATTTATCAAGCAATTGAATCCTGTCCCCACTCAATCTCCCCTTTAAAATGTTAAAAATCTCACATGTTAAACCCCATTTAATAAGTCAAAGTCTAGGCTCACACGTGAGATAGGTGTTGGAACTACAGCTAAACAATTAAATTTATCATTTATTAATAACTTACACTTTTGGGACAATCGTTAATTTATGAAAAATATATTTGTATCTATTCAACATGGTGTTGCTTTCACTGGCACTAGTATACATTCAATGGAATCTTTCAAAATTTGATCTCAAGAGTTAGCAGCTCCTTTTGTTCTTTGTTTTTGGTTCCTTTCTTATGTTCGCTTATTTAACTAAATTAAAGCTGCTCACGTAACAAATTCAAACCAAACACAATTTTGAGAGTCCATAGTGAAACCAACCTACCCAATCTCATTCCGTCCACTTGGAGCAAGCTTACCTGGTTATTAATCTTCTTTATAGCTATTGAAATGAAGCAACTCCAACATGTTTGAATTTTCTTTTTCTTTTTTATTTTTTATTACTAAAGAGGGTGCTCATTGCTTTTTTGGGGCTAACTATTTCCTAAGTGTGTGCAGGGATAGAGCCAAAGTTCTACGAGGGAGCCAAAATATGAACCAAAAATTCTTAAAAATCCAAACTAACATCCATTTAGAATAACAAATGGTTTGCCATTTTAATTTTATAAAAAATTGTCAACAAATGAAAAGACACAAATAACTATTTTTTGATACACTACGAAACAATCATCTAACAAAAAGGAAGTTAGCATTCTTCTAAATCTTGAAAATCATCATAACTAAAAGCTGCAGCAAATAGACACTTACAAAATAAAAATAGTAAGATCAGGCCACTCAATAAAACAAATAGATAAAAGAATCAAAGCTTTAAGCTATTCACTTAAAGGGTCTCGTTAATGGTGCTTTTAGGACATTTGTTAATAGATCATTTTAGAAAAATTCTGGTATCACTTTATAATAGTTTGGGCAAAGGTTTTGACACCACTTCCTTATAAATAGAAAATCTCACTATGACATTAACCAAATAGTGTCTATGCGTATCATCCATTCAACAATGTGTAGTGTGTCATGACTCCCGTGGGTGTGACATTTTTAATCTTATTATCTTTTTTTTTTTTTTTTTTTTTTAATTATCTACTTGTTAAGCATACCAGTAGCCATTCCGTTAAGTAACTCTGAGGGACCATTTTGTTAGAGAGATGAAAAAATGGGAGGATAGAAAATAAATAATGAAAAAGTGAAGAGATTTTAGTTTCCTATATTTGTGTTCGATTGTGGGTGAAAATGTGAAGGGATGAAAAAAATTTTTGTTTGGTTGAGATTTGAGAAGAAAGGTGAAAGGATGGAAAATATAGTTTGTACAAATTTTTTAAAATTTATCCACCATATCCTTTTTTAAAGTATGAAAAAAAATTTTAAAGTATGAAAAAAAGAGAGTATAATTTTTTAAAATAAATTATACTACCTTCACGCTGGACCATATCATTTATCTACCATCCTACTGTAAGCCTCTTCCATGTTTAAAATTGTTGAGTTAACTTATAATTAAAAAAAAAAAAAAAAAAAATTGTTCAACTAACTCGGCAAATAATGAAGAGCATATAATTTCTCGTTTACGAGGGGAAAAAGCATTGATTCATGGTAAGCTTTTTTTCTTTTTTCTTTTTTCTTTTTTCGAAAAGAAAGGTTCATGGTAAGCTACTAACTAATCTGGTACTCTAGTGTTAAGAAAAAAAAAAAAAAATCATGCGTTGCTTACTGTGAGAGTGAAATTTTGGGAAAAACTGACTTTATAAAGTATGAACAAGAACAAGAAGCATTATGGGTGAACTGTTTTTTGTGGCCCCTGGTGGAAACCCCCTCTATTTCTCTTGTTACCAAACACACCAAATAATGTATTACTTAATAGAGTTTGATATTTTAAACAAAAAGACAAAACATCTCAGCTGGATTAATTGTTCAGTAAGACAGTAATTGAGTAACTCCCAAAAAGACACATTATACACAACTTTACTCATTTGAAAGTCTAATAAAGTATGATAAAAAAAAATAAAAAATAAAGAGTCTAATAAAGTGCGCTATTACCTATCACACAAAATTATTAATATTAATATAATGGGATTGTTCGTCAACAGAGTACCTTTTTATTGTCGTCGATCAAGATGGGGTAATCGGAGAGGCTGAGGTAGAGCTGTTTCTTAGAAGAGAAGTTCAAGGAATCCAATGATGTTGATGATCGAGCAATGATGGCTTGATAATCGGACGGCAAGAACCTATTCCAGACGAAGTTGGACTCCGCAGCCGCACGGAATATAGGAGAAATCGCACAAGCTGTGCAAGCATCCTTAGGACTCGTCAATGATACTATGTTCGATATGCATTCCTCTGGTAATACTGAAATGTCCGCATCGCAGGAGGTAGGACCGTTCCTTTCTCCTTCTTTCTCTTTTTCCATCATCTTCTTTTCTCTCTCTTTCTCTCTCTCTCTCTCTCTCTGTCAGTCTTCTTTTGTTTTTTTCTTTTTCTTTTTGATGGACTCGAACTTAATGGTTAAGTTTTTTTTTTTTTTTAATTGTTCTACACTAGAAACAGGCTATCCGAGTGGGATGGCTTATCTAACTTTTTACTCATTTTATATATATATATATATATATTTTAGTTAAATTCTATCATACAAGGTTTAGGTAAATGCCAATTAGATTTAAAATTTTTCAAAATTAATTAATTTAATTCTTAAAGTCAATTTAATTTTAAAACAGTTGAAAAAAAAAAATTAAAGCCTTGTTTAAATAATAAAAATATTATTATTTGTCGCTCATTGTCCATCACCTAAAAATCCTAACCCCAGGATCTCTGGCACTACAACCCGGTATAGTTTTCATTCTCAAAACTCAAATATTTTATCTTTTCTTGACCAAAAAAAAATATATATATATTTTATCTTTATGTGGGCCCCACGGACTGACTAAGTTCAGTCTTCTTCTCCTTTCACTTCTTTTTCTCTAATCTTCAGACTCTCTCACTTGTTATAGACTAGATCTTCTCATTTCTCTGCTCTTTCTCTAATCTCAGACTCTTTCTCTCTAGCCGGACCCAAATCAAAATTTCATTTTCCACAGCCACACCACAGATCCGAACCTCACCCCCACACCCGCATCTCAAAAATCCAAACCCCACACCCACATCTCAAATTCGAACTCCACACCCACAAGATAGGAGAAAAAAAAAATTTGATCTTTCCGAGGAGATGGAGAGAGAGCTCGGCAGATTCCATCGTCTGTGCCATCGAGATGACGACCCACAACCCGGAATCACGAGACCCACTGCCGAGACGGAGACGGAAACGGAGAAGAAGTAAGACTTGAGCTTTAGCTGGAGATGAGTTCTGTTAATGGTAGATGGGTATGGAGAGAAGAGAGTAGCGTGAGAAGAGAAGAGGAAGCGGAGAGGAAAAAAAAAGAAAAAAAGAAAAGAAAAGAAAAGAAAAGAACTGGTCTGGCAAGGAAAAGACAAGACACAGACATGGACCCCACAATATGAAGATATTTACAAAAATGCTATTATAATTCTATTTCCATAATTCAAAAACACCAAAATTTTGTTTTTATTTTCACTAACTCATAACTCAATTTGGTGAAATATGAGTGATGAAAACAAAAAATAGAAACTCATCCAAACAAGCCATGCATGTGTGGGACCTACAGATTTTGAGTGATGAGTAATTGAAAACACAAAATCCAAAATCTCCTAACTATTTAAGAACTATATTAGTTTTAGGGACCAAATTGACTAGTTTTAAAAAGTCTTGAACCTGGTTTGCATTAAATCAAACATCAGGAGATATTAGTGGAATATACTTTTTTTTTTTTTTTGCTTGAAGTTTATTTATTTTTCTTAAAGTACTGCAACAAAAAAATTAGAATGAGATCCATAATAACAATACAGAAAACTTCATATTTCTGTGCAAAAAAACTCACAAAAGTTAATATTATACTACTCTTTTTTTAGAAATATTACCTCTACAATATTTACACAACGAGTAATGTCACAATTACAAACTATTTTACATAATTTTTACAAAATGTTAATGTGGTCATCCTCTTATTGGTTTTCATCTAGGACAACTATTAATATCACTTTTTCATTTACTAATAATCATTCACCACATTAGCATTTTGTAAAAAAATTTATAAAAAAATTTGTATCCCTAGCATTATTCTTTTACAACAAATAATAAGTAGTAAGTTATTATTAGTTTTAATTTACACATACTGTTGAAAATACTTTTTACTTACAAATGACAATCGATAATAACTTACCACAACTAATTTATTATGAAAGTATTATAAAAATATTCTCGACATAGTATTCCCCTAATTTTGTTTCCTTTTTTTTTAATAAAAAGTTGTAGCGGTACACCCAAAAGTCAAAACTTGTCAAGCAAATTGAGCAATTAAGCTAACTTAAGCCCAAAAAAAGGCTTCTACTTGGTGGACCCACAAACAGTAGCATTAATAATCAATAAGATAGCTTTTAATTTTATTCCAAGCTAGTGTGTTATGGAATTGACAAATATTTATTCCAAAAAAAGTTATAAATAAGGCTATTCAAAAATAAAAGAGATTTGTGGGTTTCAGTTAGCTCAACTGGTAAAGTCTCTAATGGTTGAATAAGAGATCTGGGGTTCAATCCCCGCCTACACCAAAAACTGATTAGTATCTTGGTCTGATGATAAAGAGCCATCATCAAAAACGGACGCCATAAGTTGAAACTCTCTAAAAAAAAATAAAAGAGATTTCTATAATCTTGAAAATCCTTAGATAAATCATATTATATATAAGTTGGGCTTAGATGAAATGTGGCTTTACCAAATTGCACAAATCAAGTAATGAAAAAAAGTAGTATTTGATTTACAACTATAGCAGTTGTGTCTATCTAAAATATTATCAACAAAGTCTAAAATCAATATAATAGAATTACCTAAGGATAGAATTGTCATCTGCAGGTTTTTCTCTAACTTTTTCTAGAATTGCCTCACGTGTCTCCTTTCATGATTAATTCATGATCAAACCGCCTCTCCATGATTAATTCTTCATGAACATCATCTAAGGAATTTGCAATTGTCACGGCTGTTTTAGGCAGATAACAGCAAATATATAATTTCTCCAGAAACTAGAGCACTCCCACAATTGTCACAGCTGTTTTAGGCAGAGAACAACTCCCCTCTCCTAGAGGCAACTCAACTACATTATTTTTGCCTTTGATGCTGGAAACTCTTATGTTTTATTTCTGGGCTTGCTGCTAGAACTTGCATTTTTTTTTCCTACCTTTTCCTTTTCTTTTTTTTTTGGATAAATTTGCATCTTATGTCATCTTTTTCCTAATAATAAAGTAAATAAAATAAAGTATTTGAGTTTCACCTAAACTACTTCTTTTTGTTCATATCATCTTCTTCACAACCTAAAATTCCCACTATATATACTCACAATTTTTTGGTATTTTATTATTTTTACTATGTACTTTAAAATTATTTTCTATATTCTTCCTTTCTCTTCTCTGCCCTACCTACAATCTTACAAGTAATTTTTTTTTTCTTTCATCAAATTGAATAAATTTTGTGTATTTGTTGCCTTTTTATTATATATAATATGATTTTTATGAACAAGTTTTATAGATAGGCTAAAATTCTATGTTTGATCACACCTTTTAGTGTTTTTTTTAGAAGTCAATATAGCAAGCAATATATTTGTATTTTTTAATTTCTTATTACATGATTATTTGTTGTTGACATCAATATTTTATAATGGATTTAATTTATTATGGCTTTTGTTTGGTGTTTTGTTCCATGTAATCTATATTCTTTAATTAAAAGCAAAATTTGTTGTCTATCTTTACTTAACTCCCTTTTTTTTTAATTTTTTTTTTAGTTCAAAATTTTGGATATTTTTTCATTAATGAATTGAGGTTTTGGCTTAATTTTGTTTTCAACCGTTTCAATTATTGAATTCATTATTTTTTCATGTGTAATATTAATATCTGTGTTTTTTTTATGATAAAAAAATAATATATGTGTTCTTAAAGGCTAAAACACAATACAATTACAAACATTACTTTAAGTTGGGGTGTTATATTTATCTATTGGTAAGTTAGAATGTTACATTAAGTTAGAGTATTATATTTTTATTTATTATTAATTTAGAATGTTACATATGGATACATATGCTGGTCTAGGGTTGATATAACTTATAACCATTTGAATGAAAATCAACACTAAAACAAATGATTTAAATATCAAAATAAGAAATAAAAATTTAATTTCTTTTAAGTGTACAAGTACAATTTATTTTTTAATCTTAAATTTTGAAAAAATTCTTTTTTTATTTTATTTGTTATTAAATTTAATTATATTATCAAAATATTTTTTATTAAGCCGTGCATCGCATGAACATAATACTAGTTTATAATAAACTCAATAATGATAGAAAATCTCAAATCTTAAAAAAAAAAAACCAAAAAAATTCAAGTAACATTTATGTTTTTCGACAGACATGATAGCTAAGCAAACGGCTAAACTAAATAAATAAATAAATAAATAAATAAAAAAGCTTATTACGTTGTTATCAATCAAAAAATTTAGAATTATACAAATAAAATTCTCAATATTTTTTTATTAACTAGAAAAATGAATTTTTAAATACAGAGTTTGAAAAAAAAAAGTTGTTTCAATGAGAAAAGCGAAACACCTGCTTCCTCATGATTTGTTTAGAATTAGCCCTTGGCCAGCAAGCAAAGTTCCTTATATTTAAAACCACTTATATACCTTGCAAAACAAATAAAGTGGGCCTTCTTCCTTTTTTTTGGGAATCCAAGTAAACTAGATTGACGACCCAATGAAAATCCGAATTTCATTTCCTTCAATTTAAGATAAGAAAATTTGGGCCAAATTGCAAAGGCAGCCCACCCTATCACCAGTCGATTTGATTTGATTTGATTTTTTTTTTTTTTTTTTTTTTTTTTTTTTTTTTTTGGGGGACAAGAACAGTCGGTTTGATTAAATGTTCTAGGGCCTTCAATCTTGTTGTGGTATGTTTTTAAATTAATTTAAATAAGATAAAAAGGCTTCAAGGAACTGATAAACTTTTCAAAGTAACTCTAGCCTAAGGATTAAGATCGGGTGCAATACTCCTAGTTCAATTACCACCTTACTCACAATTTTATTTTTTTACCACTTTCACTTTTCTTTATTCAATAGTTGAAATTAAATTTTTTTTTTTTTCAATTCTCAATCTTAGCGATTAAGAGCTACTAGTTTGTAACCCATGCATATGCACGGTGATAATGCAAAAAATCACAAAGTTGAGGACATCGTCTCACTGGATAGACAATCCCGCAGTGTGTTGTGTCTATAGTCCAAGCCTGCAATAAAACTTGAGAAAGAAGTGTAATACCTCGGTGTGGTGTTTGCCAAAAACACTCCAATGCTTAAGTCAAAAAGAGAGAAAAATGGTTCAGAGAGAAAAATGACTCAAAGTGGTTTTTGGGTGAGTATTTGTGTGTACCTTTGGATTGTACTGTCCCCTTCTTTTATAATTGTTTTCCCATCTTTATGGATAATGAATTCTAGCATTTATGTGCAACGGCTAGTGTGTAATGAATGGGTGCTCTGAGGTACACAGCTCACTCATTACCGTTGCTCTGTCCATTACTTTTTATCATCAACGTACGCAATAAATGCGGAATACTTGTTTGGATCATCATAGACACGGAATGACGATCCCGTGTTATTTTTGACTCATCAGCTGCCCCCTGTTTGTGTCCTCGTCTTTAGGACGAGATGAGAATATATTCGTCTGTCACTTCATGTTTCGTGTTCGGCGCATTTATTGCGAAATGATGTCTTGTCTACTGTGCGCCACATGTACGGTCAGGATGTCCTCGTCTTGTCAGTTTTCCTTGGTTTTCCCGCGCACGATCCCCACTCATTTCGTGTCTTTTCCCTCCTTTTATTTTCATTTTTGGTTCAATTTTCTTTTCTCTTCTTTGGCACTTCACCTACTTTGGAGCTCTTTTGAATTTTCCTTGTTTCCTCTCCATTTTTCTGGTAAGTTTTTTGTGCTCCTCCCATTGCTTTTGTTCTTTCATGGTAGATTATTCTTCAGTTAGGTTGGATTCCCCTATAGTTTCTTTTTTCTTTGCTCATTTGTGTAGTCTACTTGGGGTTATAGGTAGGAAACGTCCTAGGGTTGGGCTTTTTATAGAAAGAGGTTTTCCTTATAGGTCTATTATGCTTTTCCTATTTCCCTTAGTTTATCGTTCAATAGCTCAATCTTTTACAATGTCAGAGGGAGGTGAGGTTAGGTCTAGCGAGCTCGAGACGGGTTTGTCTTAGTCTGAGGATTGTGGTGTCCTCAAAGTTATTTCTCCTTCTACTCCACATAAGGCTTGGGGTATACGTTGTTCTCTTAAGGAGAAGGACGAGAAGAGGATTAGGGATAGGTTCCAATTCCCTTCCTCTGTAAAAATTAGGATACCAAACAGTGACGATAGGGCCTGTCACTCTTATGCTGACAAAGTGTATTTCTAAGAAGCTGACTTCGTCAGTGGGCTCCGTCTTCCAGTTCATCCATTCATCAAGGAGCTTTTCTTCCTTTTACAACTTGCCATAGCCCAGTTAGTACCAAATTTGTGGAGGATAGTGATATGTTGCATGGTGATATGGATGTCTGCTAATGACGGAGACATCATTAGGATAGACGAGTTTTTACACTTTCATCGTCTTCAAAAATCCAAGGACCTGAGCTATAGGGAGTTTAAGCCATGGGGTAATAGCTCAAGGTTGGTTCTTGACTCCCCCTCTTCTCTTTGAAATTGGAAAACCAATTTCTTCTTCGTCTCTGGTGATGGTTGGGAGTTTATTTCGGGTAAAGGATTAGACGATGCCCCCAAGCTGCTTCATAGTTGGGGAACTCCTGTGTTTGGTGCGTCCTCCAATTTATTTTATTCGTATGCACTTAATTCTCTAGATGTTCGTGATACTGATGTAAATATTTTCATTTTTTGTAGCTTCCACTCGCCCTCATCTAAAAAGGAGGTATCGCGCTCGTGTTGAGAAAGTTAGAGAGTATCTTGAGACGGTCAGGGATTTTGATGAGCTCATTTCTCCTCAGTCTCTTTTTCTGCATTTCCTTGGGCCAAAACCTTCCCAGCATTTGCGAAGGAATGTTGAGATCGTTAAGAAGACTTCACTTACTTGTACTTATTTCTCTTCACCCTTCTCCTTTATATATATATATATATATATATATATAGAGAGAGAGAGAGAGAGAGAGAGAGAGAGAGAGAGAGAGATGACGACTAGATTTAGCAAGGCGAAGTTGACTGAGATTCGATAGAAGAAGGCAAAGGTTGGTTCGACAGGTGGCCTTTTGACGAGGAAATGTCAACGGGACAATGAGCCACCTAAGGATGACCCTATGGTGACTTCGCTTATTGCAAAGGTTGTCCCTTTGCGTCCATCCTCGCCTACTTCCTCTTTGGAGTTGATCACTGACGATGCCCTGAAGCTCAAAGGAAAGGATAATGGTTCTTTTTGGGACGATGCAATGGCTGCAGTGTTAAAAGCCCATGAAGTGATATTAGTTGACGATCTTACACCTCTGGGGGTGAGCCATCGCATGAGTTGATGTCTTCTCATGTGCATAAAGTTATGCAGGTATGAATTGTGAATGGGGCTTTTCTACTTCTTTCAGTGTATTCCCTGTTTTAACATCTTTCTTCGTTCTTTGCAGGTGTTGGGAAAGTCTTTATACATTTTTAGGAAGTACTTAGATTATGAGGAGAAGTATGTGGTGGCGAAGTCCAAGGTGGAGTCCCTTTTTGTGGAGAATGAATTGCTCAAGAGCCAAATTTCTGCCCTTGCTGAGGAGTCTAGGAAGGATGAAAAGCGTTTGAAAACTCTGGAGAAGAACCTTGACACTAAAAAGCCCTTTTCGAGGTTGAAGGACAAGCAGATTGACGAGGCCCTTCTGAAGGTTGAGAAGGCTAGCTCAGAGGCAGTGGAGAAGGTCAAAGCTTCGGACAAGTACTTGGATAAGCTTTACGACTATTATGTAGAAGGCTTCGATCTTTTCCATAAGTACTTGGCAAAACACCATCCAGAGTTGGACTTCTCCAAGCTAGACATGGAAGAGGTGGAAAGGGAGATCTTGGAAGATCATCCTTCTAAAGTTGCAACAAAAATAGCTGACAGCATCCTAACATATTCGTCTCCCTCTAACCTTCCTTGAAAATTCCTTTTTTTTTTTTTTTGTAAGGAAAAAACATTATTACTTTGGGGTTTGCTGTTTTGAGCATATCTATTTTACCTTTCTTCTTCGAAAGATTTTATTTTTTTATTTTTTTTATTTTTTTAATAATCTTTCAAGCTCATCTATTTTAAGCATACTTTATGAATATCTTTATCCTTGAATCCGTTTGGCAACTGTCTTTATGAATGACAGCACGGCTACGTGCTAAATAATTTCCTAACAAAGTTGTATGTATTATTAGGTCATGTGTAAATGATGAACTTGTTTCATATTAACGACTTTATTTTGAATCATGTATGAATGACGAATTTGTTATGTGCTAATAACTTTGTTGGATGACGATGTTGTTATACATAAATAGTTTTATTAAGTCATGTATGAATGACGATCTTATGATGTTTTAATAACATTATTTTAAGTCATGCATGAATGACGATATTGTCATGTATTAATAACTTTATTTTAAGTCATGTATGAATGATTATGTATTAATAACTTTATATTAAGTCATGTATGAATGACGATTTTGTTATGTATTAATAACATTATTTTAAGTCATGTATGAATGATGATCTTGTCATGTATTAATAACTTTATTTTAAGTCATGTATGAATGACGATTTTGTTATGTATTAATAACATTCTTTTAAGTCATGTATGAATGAAGATATTGTTATGTATTAATAACTTTATTTCATGCATGAGTAGTGTTTGTTAATACGTATTAATATTTTCCAATGTCATGTATTAATGACGATTTGGCCAATAGTTCGTGATGGAAGAATCTGCTATGTATAATTCTTGAATAGTACTTTTGCGTATGTTCCATTGATAGAGAGACAAAACATTCCTTCATCTATGTAAAGCAGATAACAACAAAGAGAAGAAAAATAAAAGTAAATACTGTAAACATTTTAGAATACTTGGGGACTGTTCTTATTGATAGTATCTCTTTAAGTGTTCTATGTTCCATGGACGAGGTAGTACTTGACCATCCAGTGTCTTTAAGTAGTATGATCCTTCTCTGGAGTGACGAATGACTAGGTAGAGTCCTTCCCATGCTAGGCCTAGCTTCCTTTAGGTTGAGTCCTTTGTTGCTTACGAGACTTTCCTAAGGACGAGATCGCCTACGTTGAATCTTCTCACCTTCACCTTCTTGTTGTAGTATCTGGCCATTGCTCCCCTGTACTTTTCCATCTGTTTCAAAGCTTCATCTTCCACCTCGTCAATCAAATCCAAATTATTGTTGAGTTCTTGGTGGTTCCTCTACTCTTCATATGCTTTAACCTGGATGTTCGTCAGTCCTATTTCCACTGGTATGTCGGCTTCAGCCCTAAATGTCAGTCTGAATGGTGTTTCTCTTGTTGGCATTCTTGTGGTCGTCCTGTATGCCTATAGAATGTTAGGCTGCTCTTTTGGTCATGCCCCCTTTGCCCTCTTAAGCCGAGTTTTGATAATTTTAAGAAAACTTCTGTTCGTCACTTCTGTCTGGCCGTTAGCTTGAGGGTGTCTTGGAGAAGAGTAGTGGTTTTTTATGCCTAAATCTTGGCAAAATTTTCGAAACTTGGGATTGTCGAATTGCTTCCCATTGTCTGATATGATTACGTTTGGAATGCAGAACCTACAGACTACGTTCTTTCATACAAAGCCGGTAATCTTGGCTTCTGTGATCATCACTGTTGGCTCGACTTTGACCCACTTCATAAAGTAGTTCATTGCAACAATGAGGAACTTGTATTGCTTTCTTCCTATGGGGAGTGATCCCATTATGTCGATCCCCTATTAGGCGAATGGCCATGGAGCGGTTATCGACATCATTGGCTCACTTGGTCTCGTTTGGACGTTCACGAAGTGTTGGCATTGGTCACATGCTTTGACGAGGTCATATGCATCTTTTTGTAGCGTTGGCCAGTAATATCTTGCTCTAAGTGCTTTTCCCACTAAAGATCTTGCTCCTGCGTGGTTACCACAGACCCCTTCGTGTATCTCTCCAAGTACATAGTTGGCTTCTTCCTTGTTGACACAACGGAGATAGGGGAGAGAGTATCCTTGTTTATAGAGGGCGTCGTCAATAAGGACGAAACGAGTAGCTCTGATCTGTACCTTTCGTGTTTCTTTCCTATCTTCTGGGAGTTGGCCTTCTTTCGAGTAATGAATAATGAGAGTCATCCATTCGTCCTGTTCTTGTATCTTCATCATCTACTCTCCCTCTGTGTTGGGCTGCCCCCTTGTTTCCATGCACAACTCTGGAGATATGCCATGTTCGTCTGACGAGGCTAGACATGCTAAGAAATTAGCTTTAGTATTATTTGCACGAGGGATTTGCTGAAACTCGACATTATCGAAGTGTTGTAGGAGTTCTTTGGCTTCGAGGACTCTTGCAAGACTCAATCCTGTTAAAAGTGCTTCATACTCGGCTTCATTGTTAGTTTCTAGGAATTGCAATTTGACTGCGTACTTCTGAATTTCTCCTTTAGGTGTTATGAGGACCACACCTGCTCCTCTGGCCTTTTTGGTGGCGGACCCATCTGTCTAGACTGTCCATGTCTTCTTTTAAGGCTATTCTTCTTCTTGAGGATAAGTGAATTCTGCAATAAAATCAGCAAGGACCTAGGCTTTGATTGCTACCTAAGGTCAATATTCTATGTCAAATTGGCCAAGCTCTATAGCCCATTGGACGAGGTGCCCTACTGCATCTATCTTGTTCATCGTCTTCCTTATTGGTTGGTCTGTCATGACGACGATAGGATGTGCCTGAAAGTAGTGGCGCAATTTTCCGGAAGTGACTATTAAGGCGAAAGCAATTTTTTCTAACCTTGGGTAATTTGCTTCAGCTCCCTGAAATGCTTGGCTGGTGTTGTATACCGGCCTCTGTATGTTTTCCTCTTCTCTGATCAATGCCAAGCTTACTGTTGTGTTGGATACTGCTAAATAGAGTTGCAGCTTTTCTCCTGTTACTGAAGGGCTTAACAATGGCGGCTGCATTAGGTACTCTTTTAGCTTTATCAAGACTTCCTCACATTTTTCTGTCCACTAAAAGGCCTTTTTGAAGACCTTGAAGAAGGGTAGGCACTTGTCTGTCGCTTGAAAGATGAATCTATTTAACGCCACAACTTTTCCTATTAAGTTATGTACTTCCTTTACTGTTTTAGGGAACTTTACCTCCATTATTGCCTTTATCTTGTCTGGATTAGCCTCTATGCCCCGTTGAGATATCATGAATCCCAAGAATTTCCCTAATGAGACAACAAAGACACAAATTGAAGGGTTTAGTTTTATCTTGTACTTACGTAGTGTGTCGAAGGTTTCATTTAGGTTATCCAAGTGGTCCGCTTCGTCATTACTTTTCACCAACATATCATCTACGTACACTTCCATAGTTCTTCCTATCTAATGAAAGAACATGCGATTCACCAACCTCTAGTATGTGGCCCCCACGTTCTTCAGTTTGAAAGGCATCACCTTGTAGTAGTATAACCCTTGGCTAGTGATGAATGAGGTCTTTTCTTGATCTTCCTCATCCATCATGATTTGATTATAGCTGGAGAAGGCGTCCAGTAGTTGAATCCACTAGTTAATCGATCCTGGGTAAGGGGAAGCTATCCTTCAGGCATGCCTTGTTGAGATCTGTGAAGTCGACACATTCTCCACTTGCCGTTGTTCTTCTTTACCATCACTACGTTGGCTAGCCACTTAGGGTATAACACTTCCCTTATGAAGTCTGCCTCTAAAAGTTTCTCAACCTCCTCTGCTACTGCCTTATTGCGTTCAGGTGCAAATATTCTTCGTCTCTGCTGCATTAGTCTGCACTTCGGATTAACATTGAGACGATGCTGGATGACTCCTCTATTGATTCCTAGCATATCCTCGTGCTTCAAAGCGAAAACATCCTGGTTCTCTCTCAGGAAGTTTGTTATCTTCATCTTTTCTGAGGCTGAAAGTGCTGATCCTATCTTTAAGACTTTGGACGGATCTCCAAGGACAACTTCAACCTCTTATGGCACTTCTGTTGGCTTAAGGAGTGGTTCAGACTCGTCTATCATTCAAGTGTGGTTTTCCCCTGATGCTAGGGTGGCTTGATAGCACTCTTTTACAAGGACTTGGTCTCCCTTGATTTCCCCTATGCCGTGATCTGTAGGGAATTTAACCTTTAGATAATAGGTCGACATTGTCGCTTTCAACTTGTTGAGCGTTGGTCGTCCATGGATGACGTTGTAGGTTAATGAGCAATCTACCACAAGGAAATCAATCTCCTTGGAGACTTGTGCTGGATAAGTGCCTGCAATTATGGTTTGCTTAACAATGCCTTTGGGAATAACCCTGACCCCGATGAAACTTACCAACAGGGAAGTGAATGGTTGTAACCTTTCCTTGTTTAACTTCATTTGTTGGAAAGCTAGCAGATAGATGATGTCTACTGAGCTTCCATTATCTATCAGTACCCAATGCATGTTAAACTTTTCCATCCTGAGCATTATAACTAATGGATCGTCATGGGGCTGTCTAACGCCATGAGCATCCTTCTTAGAAAAGACGACGTCTGGTTTGCTGTATCTAAGCATTTTTTAAGGTGGGAACCGTGAGTGTATGTTGTTTACCTCTCTGGCATTTGCCTTCATCAGTGATTTGAAGGATCCTCCTACTACCAATCCTCTTGAGATCATCCTTATTTCTCCTATGGGGGCTTTATTGCCCCCCCCCCCCCCCCCCTGTCTCTAGCTCATTTTCCTTCTCGTCCCTCTATGGTCTTCTATATGGCTCCATTCTTTTTACAAACTTCTGCAACTTTTCCTGATTGATTAATGTTTCTACTTGGTCTTTTAGATGTCTAAATTCGTCAGTGCGATGCCCGTGGTCTTGGTGGAATCTGCAATACTTGCTTTTGTCTCTTACTTCTGCTGGAGTGTGAATGGTTTTGGGCCATTGTAGAGAGGGTTTGTCCTTTATTTGCATCAGTACTTGCTCGATAGGCATCACTAGAGGAGTGAAACTGGAAAACTTAGGTCTTCGATCCAGAAGGTTCTTCCTTTTATCCAATGCATGCCCAACACCCCGTGTTTCCCTCTTCCTAGTTCCTTCATCTCTTTTCCTTTTAGTCGTCACTCCTTTAGCTATTACTGCATCCTCTGCATTCATATACTTTTGGGCCTTGTGAAGTAATTCTACTATTGTTTTCAGCAGACTCTTGGTGATTAAGAAGAAGAGATCTCCTAGTAGTAGTCCTACTTGGAAGGTCGTCAGGATCACTTGGTCTTCCGCTTCGTCCACCTGCAGCAACTCTTTATTGAAGCATGTCACATATTGTCTCAATGATTCTCCCTCTGCCTGGTGTATGTTGAGAAGATGTGCAGTTGGCTTTTTGTGTCATTGTCCACCAACGAAGTGACGAAAAAAAACCTTGCTAAGCGGATTGAAGTTCACAATGGTGCCTAAAGGCAGTTTTCCAAACCACACCCTGGCTACACCCTTCAGCGTTGTTGGGAAGGCCCTATACATCACTTCGTCTAGGGTCATCTATAAGAGCATCAAAGTCTTGAATGACTCAATGTGATCCAAGGGATCTCTTGAGCTGTCAAAGGACTCCAATTGGGGAAGATGAAACTTTGGTAGGAATGGACAATTCAACACCTCCGTGGTGAATGGTGAGTCCCTCCTTCGGATCATTCTGTCCAAGTTCTCCACGGCTCTATCTTTTACTGCATTCCTGAGTTCGTCCATCTCCCTCCTTATGTTGTGAAGCTCGCTCTCCATCCTGGATAAGTTTTCTTCTAGCGTTCTTGTCCTTCTGTTCGCCTCTATCCAATCCTTCCTCATTGTGGTTTCCTTCAATCCTCTGACACTTTTCTTCATTCTAGTTCTCCAGGATCCACTATCGTTCCTCATTCTAGGATTCAATGGCTCTCCTCAGTTCTTCATTCTGGCTAGAAATTTCTTCCAAGGTGGCTGTCAGGGCTTGGATTTGTTGTGCAGCTTGTTCAGCATCCATCTCGTGCTAGGAGGTTCTCTTTTGTCACTTAGGGGAGACGGCTTTGAATGATCAGCGTTTCTCACAGACAGCGCCAAACTGATGATGCAAAAAACCACCAAGTTGAGGACCTCGTCTCACCGGATGGACGATCCTGCGGTGTGTTGTGTCTATGGTCCAAGCCTGAAAGAAAACTTGAGAAAGAAGTGTAATACACCGGTGTGGTATTTTCCAAAAACACTCTAATGCTTAAGTCAGAAAGGGAGAAAATGGTTCAAAGAGAAAAATGACTCTGAGTGGTTTTGGGTGAGTATTTGTGTGTACCTTTGGATTGTGTTGTCTCCTTCTTTTATAGTTGTTTTCCCGTCTTTATGGATAATGAATTTTGGCATTTATGGGCAACGACTAATGTGTAATGAATGGGAGCTCTGAGATACATAGCTCACTTGTTACTGTTATTCCGTCCATTACTTTTTATCATCAACGCATGCAATAAATGCGTAATGCTTGTTTGGATCGTTATAGATATGGAATGACGATCCCGTGTTATTTTCGACTCATCACATGGATATACTTAAAAGATATACATTAAGATGCATAGTATAATTATTACATATTTAATTTAAATATTATTGATAGTCATTTTTATATTTTATTTTAACTCTTTAAAAAGTCTTGTAAGAATATTATTAGGTAGAAAATGTAAATTGTTCATTTTTAATTTAATTTTTTTTTATGTTCATTAATTCTAGACTCTTTGGTTTTTGTATGCAATAACTCATTTGGATGGATATTTATGATTTGGTCTCACATTTGACTCCAAAATTAAGAAATAAAATTCTTTCTAAAAATAAATAATTTAGGACACGTGACACAAAATTGGACTTCAATTGTAGAATCTAATTGAATTTTCTCTAAACTTTACCTCTCTCTCTCTCTCTCTCTCTCTCTCTCTCTCTCTCTCTCTCTATATATATATATATATATATATATTACATCAGTTGCAATATCCTATAGTAGATATAAATTATTTGGGTTTTATCTAACTTGTTCCAATTGTGTTTAAAAATTACTATATATATATATATATATTTATATTACATCAGTTGCAATATCCTAATATAAATTATTTGGTTTTTATCTAACTTGTTCTAATTGTGTTTAAAAATTACGGAGCCTTATGATCCACGTGTAATAGAACGATATTTGGCAATTGGCACGTACTTTTTTATTTTTTATTTTTATATGAACTGCAGTTTTTTTTTTTTTTTTGGATGTGTGTGTGCTGAATTGAACCGCAGTTGGTACATACTAATGGAATGTTTTACTTGTCATTCGACCCACGAAAAAAAAAAAAAAAGGAATGTTTTACTTGACAAATTATGAGTAGAATCCGAATGATATGTACGTAAAGCAATTAAGTTAGTTTGACGTGTTGAAATCATCGAAGAGAATTCGGTGTATATTTTTATATTGCATAGCACGTATAATGCGAATCTTGCCACCGGAGTTGCACAAAAACATCAATTAAACATCTTTCATTAAAAAAAAATTTAAAAAAAAAAATAAATCAAGCGGGTTTGGAGTGAGCAGTCCATGAGGCCCAATAAAGATGTGTCTTGATCTCCGTCTCCATCCAGTTGGATTAAGCTAAACATTGATGAAGCAATAAGGGAGGAAAAAACCATAGTAGCAGTTGTAAGTAGAGATTCAATGAGCAATACCTTGCAAGCATGGTCTGACCAGTTTCTTCCCAGCAATCCTTTGGTGGGGGAAGCTAGAGCAAAATGGAGTGCCATTTAACTTTTGACTAGTAAAGGCTATGAGAATATTATACTAAAGGGAGATGCTTGGAATGTTATTGAGCCATTTCGTAATGTTGATCTCCATTGGAGTATTAAAGCTTTATGTGATGACATTTTGTATTTTGTAAAGTTTTTTACCAATGTAAAATTTTCTTTTGTTTGTAAGAAGGGTAATGTCTCTGCCTATCTTTTGGCCTAATGGGCAGCTCTTGTAAGCTGGACTAGACCAATTCACATCTCAAATTTTCCTTCTTCTACTTGCAGGCTTTGGATAGAGATGAAATTTGGCCCAGTTGTGTTGTATCTCTCCTATTTTGGGTTGAGTAATAACATATTTATTCAACCAAAAGAAAAAAGAAAAAAAATCAATTAAGGGCATATTAGGGGTTATATTTTAAAAATAAACTTATACTATTTAAATCCATTAGGTCTCCATGGTTATTTTTTAGACTAAATTGTAATCTACACCCTTAAAGTTTGGTGTAAATTTGATTGTGCCCCAAAAAGTTTAAATTTTTTATTCATACCTCTAATCTTATTTATTGTTTGAATTTGTCATTTTGTCAATGTTTCATGATGAAGTGTTTGTCAAATGTCAAATAAGCTTAAAACAACATTGTTTTTCATTCAAAACTATGTTGTTTTGAATCCTGTTGAAGTTTTGTCATATATTATTTAGTCTATATTGTGATTTACACCCTTAAAGTTTATGGTAATTTTAATTTTATTCCCTAAAGTTTTAAAATTTGGATCCATAAACCTAGGTTGTTTTGAGTTGAGATGGTACTTAAGGAATACCTCATTATGACACATGGACAGAAGAGCTTTAATTTAAATGATATATAACTCTAAAAGACTTAAGGTAAGGATCCAAAATTTGAAACTTTGAAAGATGGGTGTAATTTGCAATTTTTTTATTTTATTTTATTTTATATGACCATAGGACCCAATCACGTGTGAGATAAAAATCATATATCAGGTTACATCAAATACACTTCCTCTATAACAAAGAATCATCTTCTTCTTATCAGAAAAAAAAAAAAAAGAAAAAGAAAAAAAAAGAATCATCTTCTCAAATAATTGTATGCAATCACCACCTCTTCCATAACAATTAAGGTATCTTATCAAAAAATAATAAAAAATAAAACAATTAAGGTAGATGGACCGTCATCAAAATCTATTTAAGAAGTTGGTTTTTTTTTTTAATGGCCTTAGCACGCATAGGGGTCACTCTTCCTATCAAAAAAAAAAAAATGATTTCAACTATATCTATGGCTCTTAATATTAAGATGCATGTGGAGCCACAATTTATGGCTATTTTTTTTTTGGTAGATAGTTTACTAATGGCTCTTAATATTAAGATGATCTGAATGTTAAGATGCTCATGCTCGCGTTGATGTGGAGATTAGATTGATGAGTAGGTGAGTTACAGTTGAGTAATGCTACAATAATAATTTTCACAACAATTGAGTTGGCAAGTATTAATAAGTTTCATTTTGATTTTTTTGAAATTTTTTTTTATTAATATCATTTTGATTAATTATTAATATCATTATATTATTTACCATTAATAATATTGTCATCTTGACAGCTAAGAAATATTTCCTAAAAATTTTTGTGCCTTTAGAGTCATTGGTTATAGTCTAATGCTTTTGTTTTTACCATTATTGATTATACCCGTAGATTTGTTGAAATTTGTGACTAATGGGTCTATCAATAAACAGAGAGCATAAATATCTAGTTTATAGGGATAGTGAGGCAAACAGTTTTGAGAGATAATGATAGCTCAAACAGTAACCAAAAGTCAAGAACAATGACTAAGAAATGTTGGAGGGGTTAATATAGAAAAATAGGGCAGCCAGACTTAGGAGAACCATATGACTACTTGTTTGAAGTAAGCTTGACGTTTTTTATGTTCAAAATTATGTCAATAAAGCAAAAAATTGAGACAATATAAGTTTGACAGTATTGCAATTTAGAGTCTGTTTTCATACTGCTTATTGCTGAAAACTGAAAGCTGAAAACTTATTGCTTAAAACACTGTAGCAAAATAATTTTTAAATTATGAATAGCGCTCGTGGGACCCAGTTTTAAAGTTATTGTTGTAGGTGTGCGTGTTTTGCGTTTTTTTTTTTTGGGTCCCACGCACTGTTCACGGACTAGCAAATTCAGAAAAATGCAGATTGAAAGGGGATGTAAGAAGATTATGGGAGTTGGTTGAGAATGTAAGCAGTTAACAATATGTAGAATATTACTGGAAGATGTGGAATAGAACAGGAAACTATATATAACAAACTTACTGATATTATTAGATTTAAAAGGGTTGTTACATCTAGGAATTTTACATAAGGAGGAAAGGAGGAGTTCAGAAACTCTAAGGCTCTATATCCTCCCTACATACACTGATCTTCTATTTATAGAACCCGGAACTCAAACTAAAACTCAACATATTTTACAAACAGTTCTTTTGTCGGCAATACAGTAGAATGCATGGGCTTGTAATGGACAAATCTCCATCAGAGTACCATAATGTCATCTGGTAGGATTTGTTGGTAATGATAAAAGCTTCTATTATCAGTGGAAATGATAAAAGCTACTGCCATATGTAGGAATAAATGCTGCCGATAGATAAGGATGAAATCTTTTTTTTTTTTTTTTTTTTGTTGAACACTATTAGTCCCATCCATCTCTTCCTTGGAACCAATCATCATCAATATCCAGATCTGGGTCATGATTGTCATAATAAGGGTCATTGTTTATAAAATGGTGACCAGCTAGAAAGGGATTGGGTAGCTCCCAAGCATCAACATGTGGCAATTGCTGGTGATAGACTTCTAGAGTACTTGGGCCTGATTCATTCGGATTTTCAATTCCTATGTTGAGAGTTTCTGTCCACCTGAGTGCTTTCTGGCAACATGACCAAGAGAGGTCCACATGCACAGGGAGAGAATTATTTGGATTGGTGAGCCAATGGACTTCTGGTGGGTGGAAAATTCCTTCTGCTTGAACATCATTTTTTGAATTAAACTTGACAATCATGGATCCTGCAATAATTCTGTGTCCAAATCTTGGATGAATTGCAGTGGTATATTGTTTCCAATCTCCATTATGAGCATAATTTTTTAGGATTTCAAACCAGAATTTTTCAAAATATCTATTATTGATGAGCTTGTAAAATCCTGGTTCAAAATGAATGCACAAATAATACTCATTGAGCAGATATCACATGTAAAGATAATGGAAACAGTCCAATTAGATATCCAAAAGGCAAAAGGTGTTTTCCATGGCTGGTCAGGGTCAAGATAGACGGCAAGAAAATGGTTGTAATGTTGTTTAAGGTAATCATGGAGAATTCTGATGATTCTTTTGGATCTGGCTTCAAGGGTCAGGTTTTTTATGTGGTCTTTTATATCTGAGGGAAGGTTTTCTATCATATTAGTTATGGAATATGAATGTGAGGATGACGATGGGTCTGTGATAGGGTATACACACAAAGGTGAAAAAATGACTGTGGTATTAATAGTTGGGGATTTTCTAGAAAGATAGTCAGTGATCAGATTATTTTTTCCTTTGATATGCCTAACTTAGAAAGACCATTGTGAAAACCAATTTGACCATCTGAGTAGTTGGGGATGAGGGAGCATCTTTCTTTTGAACTGAAGCATTTTTGGAAAAGAAGACATGTCCATTTCGACTAGAAAAATTATGCCCAAGGAGATGAAATTGGAACTTTTCAATTCCATTCTTTACTGCAAGTATTTCCTTAAACGTGGAATGGTAATGGAGTTCTGAAGTCTTGAATGCACCACTAGTATATCCACAAATATTCCTCTTTCCATTAGTTTCTTCAAAAAGAACTGCTGCCCAGTATTCATCACTAGCTTCTTCTGTAGTACTCGCTTGCTTGGTCCTAGAATTTGCAACGAAGGAAGCCTTTCGGCCAATTTCTTCAATTGCTGGACTGCTTCTGTGTGATGTGAATCCCATTTTAGGGGGTTCTTCTTCAAGAGTTGAGTTAGACAGTTTCTGTACTTGGAAATCTTTGGTATAGAATTTGACATATAATTAACAATTCCAAGAAACTGTTGTATCTATTTGGCAATAGAAAGCTTGTCTGGAAACTCTTTGAGAGATGTAGTAAGATGTGGCAGTAGAGTATACTCTCCATCTAAGATAGTCATTCCCAAAAACTCTATTGATGTTTGCCCAATGACCATTTTTTCCTCTAAGAGCGTAGTCCCTTGAGATTTCACTAAATTATAAAATTCAGTGAGCAATTTTTCATGGGAATCTACATCTTTTGAGAAGAGGAGAATATCATCTACATAGATTAAAGCATTTTCCAAGAGAAGTTGAAACAAGGTCACCATTGCCTTTTGGAACTGAGATTGAGCATCTTTTTAGTCCAAAGGGCATAACCGTCCACTGGTAATGATGATCTGGGATACAAAATGTTGTTTTGTATCTGTCTTCTGGATGAATTCCTAGCTGCCAAAACCCAGCTTTAAGATCAAATTTTGAGAACACTTTTGCATTTGAAAGATGCTAAAAGAGAGCACTTTTGTTTGGCAAAGGAAACTTATCATCTGCTAAAAAATGATTGAGATCTTGGTAGTTGATTACCAATCTGAGTTTTCCTTGGATTTGCTCAACATGCTTGTTAACATAAAAGGCTTCACAAGCCCACGGGGTAGAAGTGGGTTCAATGAGTCCTTCAGTGAGGAGTGTGGAAATCTCTTGTTTGGCTAGAGCTAAATGTTATGGATTCATTCCTCTGTGGCTAGCTTTTGTAGGATTGACATCTGCATTCTTTTTAAAAGGAAGGTGTATGAAAAAATCTGGGTTCATCCACAAAGGATTTGGATTTTTCCGTAAGAACTCAAAATGACTATTTGCACAACAATCATTAATGATCTGGAATCTTAGGGAGTCATAAGGATCAACAACAAACAAGTGAGGGACTTGGGTCCAAGTAAGGCGGTGTTGTTTATGTGAAAGTCCTTTTGATGCCATCTAAGGTTAGATATCTGGTGAAGGATATCAAAGCCTATGAGAAGGTCTCTACTAATGAAAGGAGATCCAAGGACTTGATGTTTTATGGTGAGGGTTGGTAAAATTTTGATGAGCATGGATTTGCTTCTTTTTTTTTTTTTTTTTTTTTTTTTTTTTTTTTTTTTTGTGATTAGGAATGTTTCTCCATTTGCTGCATGGAACATCTGGTAATGAGGTAACCAGAATTCCTCAGGTATTATTTTGGGATGAATGATTGTTGCTGTTGCTCCAGTATCAAAAAGGGTAATGACAGGGGTAGGTCTGGAATATGAGTCAAGGATAATGTGAACTTGGGCAATAGGAATGGGGCTGCCAAAGAGACCAAAGTAGGCTGGGAAGTATAAAAGGCTTGAATTTCTGGGTCTGAGGCCACTGATTCAGAATCTGAGTCTTCTTTTGTTGTAGAGTATCCCATGACTACTAGTGCTTGAGGAGAATATTCGTCATCTAACGAATAGAGTGATTCTACATCAGAAAAGGAGCGTCTTCTGCATGAATCTGGGCTTACTCAAGGAGCTTTGTTGCCTTTTCTCTCTTCAGACAATTTTTTGCAAAATTTCCTGGTATTTTGCATACAAAGCAGACTTTGGAGGTATTTCCTCTAAATTGATTCTTCTTGAGGAATCTCCATTCCTTTCTCTTGAAAAACTTTTTCTTTGGTTATGCATGGTATCTCTTTTTTAAAGAATACTTCCTGAATTGGCTTTTCTTTTTTATCAAACAATCACAACTTTTTTCATGGCATTTTATCTGCAAATCTTTCCTCTTGCAGCTGTCCTTGAGTTTATTGTGAATCTTCTCCATTTCTTAAAGGAATTTCCTTTGGTTGCAGAGTTTTTCAAGGGCAATAAGCATATGTTGATAAATTTCTCCCAATAAGGCTTGGTTCAAAGTTATTCTTTGGATATTCATCATTCAAAAGGCCTCGTCTCCTAATGGTTCTGGAAGAGAATTGAGGAAAGTCCGCTTGATATTCACATCATCCATGCCATTGATAGTATAAAATTGCCTTGACATCCTATCAAAGTGTCTTTCTAAATCTTTCCTTTCAAATGAACAACATTTCATGGCAAGAAATTCTTCTCGCGCAACTTCTGTATAGTGTGTTGGTGCCCCAAGGAATTCATTATGAATAATTGTAAAGAAATCTTCCAATGTTTGAGATTGGGCTGCATGCCTTTGCCGAAATTCTCCTAAGGAAATCCACCATTCTCTTATTCTTCCTGTAAGCCTTGTAATGAATTTAGCAATTACTTGGGCAACTGTAGAGTTCGAAACATGGAGTTTAGCAGTACACCATGAGTGCATGTCAAAAAAATTTTCATGCCACTTGGAAGGAAGAGCATCATCAATGGTGAATAAATGCTTCAAATCTATCATTGATGAATAGGTGAGACGAGTCTGGTTGTCAAGGACAAAAGGAGGAGGTGGAAAAATGGGTGGTGGAGGTGGAGGATGAAGAACATCATCTTCTTCTACTGTTGGTTGGTCATCATGTTGATACATAAATATATCTTCAAGACCTAGATCAGAAAGATCCAAATTAGTATCAGCAATGATTGGGAGCACAAGTGGGTTATTTGAATCTTCTAAAGTGATGGCTTTTAGGAAAGATGAAATTGGGTTTGGAGGATCAGGATTTATGGTTAACATGTTCATATCGTGAGGTTTTGAGGATGCACCAACAATTGGATCTAAGGGTTGGGATAATGGGTATTTATCTGGGGAGGATTTATTTTGTGATTGGCTTTAAGACTTTGTTTTGGATTTTAGTGGATACGTTATGGCTGGAAGGATTTCACTGCTCTTGAGAGGATTATGATCAGGGTGTATTGTGGTTAAGGGTATAGACAGATCTTTGTACAATGATTGTCTGGATTGGTGAGGGGTATAGACAAACATTGGACAATCCTGTGTTTCTATCTTTTGGGATTTCTCTATAAACTGGAGTTGTGTCAACATATGTTTTCTTTCTTTTTCTTTCTGTCCCAAAAGGGGGAAGGAAACTAACATATCCTTGACTGTGGATGCAATTGTTGCAAGCTCTTGTCTACTTTCTTGATTTTCCTCTTCAAATCATTGGTAAGAGATTCAGATGATGAAAATGTCTGTGTGATTGCTTTTGCCAATTTTTGCTAGTTGTCAAGAATCTTTAAAAGAGCTTGGTTTTGGGCCACATCATTTTTTGCTTGCCAATTTAAAGCTGCCTTTGCTAACGAAACTTGTTTTCAAGTTCCATTTGAATAATTCCAACAGGAGTTTTGATTTTCCAAAGATGCCTTGTGTTGGCCTGAGGGTGGTAAAAATTTTCTAGTGGAGGAAAATCTTGATCATAAGAAGATGAGGGTCTGTCAAACGTGTAACAAGGTAAAAGTTTTTGTGCTTAGGTTTGTGTGAAAGGAGTAGGATGATATCTACGTACTTGGGGAAGGATATTCTAGTAGTATGGAATCAATGGAAGTTTAGGATCATGGTTAGTATCTTGTTTAGGCTTGGGTTCTTTGCATGGAGGTGGAGAAGACTAAGGTTTCTGTTTTCAAGTTCTGGGATAAAAGACATAATAGTCAAATTTTCGAGAAGGTTCTCCCAAGAGATCTACTTCAGGATCACCAGCTTCATACCTTTCTTTCAAGTTTTGTTGGAGCAATTTTTTCTTTCTTCTTCTTGGTTGATCATCATCATTAAATAATTCTTTTTTGCATTCATCGCAATCACAAATATCCCACCATATAAGGCCAAAGGATGATTTTCCTTCATAACAAGGTTTTCCATCTTCACAAATTGCTTTAATTACAAGACCTTTTTTTAGCAACGTATGGTACGGGCTGCAACATTGCCATCTAGGTTGGAAAGACCATTGCATCCTTCTTTTCTGGTGGAGCCTTCAGAAATCTTGTCTCTATTTCTCCATTTTCTTTCCTAATAAAGAAAGGATTTTTGGACTGGAATGGCTGGACTGCTTGGTGAAGTGACTCGTACTTCGTGATCCATGATTTTGGGAAAAGGGAAATCATCTAGTCCCTTGTAAGCTGTCTAGGGACAAATGTACACATCGGAGTTAATCCTGGGTCAACTTGAATAAGCAATGCATCATTTTGAGCCATTTTTGGAACCACCACATCAAAGGTGTTAGGACATATGTGGATATTGTTAGAGACATACGATATGTAAATTGGCTAATCCTTTGACAAAATGCACTTTACTTGTAATTGGGTAGATCTAGGATGGGTTTATTACTTCAAGGAACAAGAGTTCAAGTTTAGTATTAAAGCCATGCAAATCTGTTCAAGAAATAAGTGAAGAAGTACTATTCATTAAAGCTCAACAGATATCTTAACAGATCCATATCCATCGAGGTTTAATGCTGATGCTCGACAGCAGCTCGATAGAAGCTGTATCTGTCGAGAATTACGAAATTCATATTTCCATATCTGATTTCACGCATATCCATGTGTATGTGTGTAGGGTTTCTTTTCACGCAACACTAGACATATATAAGGATTATTTTAAGAGCCGTCAAAGGAGATGCAAAGTGATGCAACTCAATGCAAATTGATTGTGCATGCAAATTGTGACTGGAGACAGAATTTGCCTTAGTTCATCATATTCCTTGTAGAAGCTGCTGCATCTTTGCGCTAAGGGTTTTATAACCAAGGAGCTTCTTGATCTTCATTATTGGATGAACTGAAGAACTTTGTAGCCAACATCTTCCTCAAGTTAGTGTGTTAGTCACGTACTTGGATCCGTGCATTGAAAGGAGAGATTGCTGCTACATTACAAGTTCAATTGGGTATTGGAGTAAGGGTTCAACTGTAGGTTGGTATTAGGTACTGGGATTCCTTTTACTTGTAACCGCTTGTTTTGAAAATAGTGGATTATCAGGGAGTGGTGACCTTAATTCACCCGGTGGGGTTTTTCCTCAATGGTTTTCCCCATTCGTAAACAAATCACCTGTGTCAAATTTATTTTCCGCTGCATTTAACTTAGTTGGTGATTTATTTGTGCTACCACGCTTATTGCATATAATTGAATCTAATTAATTTCACTTGGCTAAATAAATTGATTAAGTTACCAAAGAGGTCAATACATTCTTGTCCTATTAAGTGGTATCAGAGCAGGCACACTCTGATTAGGGTTAATCTTTGCTATGTGATTCATTGACCCTTGTTTGTCATGGATAAAGGATAGTCTCTAATTATACCTCATTTATTTGATGGCACTAACTATGCATATTGGAAAGTATGCATAAGAGCTTTCTTGTAATTTTTAGATGAGAAAGTGTGGCAAGTTGTAGAGATTGGCTGGATTAAGCCAAAGGAAGCACCGACTGATTGGGATGATGCCAAGATCAAAGTAGCAAACTTCAACAGCAGAGCATTGAATGCTTTATTCAGTGCGGTCACAAATGAGGAGTTCAAGAAGATATCATCCACCGAAACTGCTAAGGAAGGATGAACTATCCTCCAGACAACCTATGAAGGGACTAAGGCTGTTAAGGATTCAAAGTTTTAAAGGCTTACTACGAGCTTTGAAGAGATTAAGATGGAGGAGGATGAGTCGTTTGATGAGTTCTATGCCAAGCTAAAGGACATAGTTAACTCTGCCTTTAATCTTGGAGAAACTATTCCCGAACCCAAGGTTATAAGAAAGGTACTCAGATCTTTACCTGAGAGATTCCATGCCAAGATTATTGTTGTTGAAAAATCAAAAGATATTGACAAAATTCCTTTGACAAAGCTGGTTGGCAACTTGCAAACCTATGAATTGGGTTTGACTAGGATCCGGAAATCGAGCAAGAGTAAGAGCGTGGCACTGAAGGCCAAAAGCATGATATCGATGAGTTTTCTGATAATGAAGATTCCAAGATGAAATCCTACATCACTAGGCAGTTCAAGAAGTTCATGAAGAATGCCAATGTGAAAGGATTTTGATAAGGATCGTAAGCAATCCAGTTTGTCTCAGTTCAAGAGCCAAGACAGAGGAAAGAAGGATGCTAATGATGGCGGTCAGTACACTGTTCCTTTTGGACCAAAGTGTTTCGGATGTCAAGGTTTTGGACATATGAAAGAAGAATGTCCAACATATCTTAAGATAATTGGAAAAAGCAAGACCCTTGCTGCTATCTTGAGTGACACCAAGCCTGAGGATGATTTAGATGACAATGATGACGAGGGAATCATGAATGCTTTCGCTGCCACAGAGAATCTGACTAAGGAGAATGTTGAAGAGGTAGATGAAGAAGAGCACTTGGTGGAGTCTAAGTTTGAGAAAATGGATGAAGAAGATGACATCCATATAGCCTATGCTAAGTTGTACAAGGTTTCCGAGAAGCATGAGAAACTTTACAGGCTGGTCACTAAGAAGCTGAGTGATGTAGAGCTAGAAAGAGACTATTTTAGGTGCACCCCCTAAGCTTGAAAAGCAAGAGACTAGAAACTCTAGGACTAAGAAGGTTAATAACAAACAGTCTCAACCGAAGAAGTCGCATTTCTGTCATCATTGTGGAGCTTCAGGGCATACTTGTCCAAATTGCTACAAGCGGTTAACCACTCAACAAAGCAATGGTATGATCTCGTCTGGAAACCAGAATCATTTTCCATCCTCTTTGGCTCCTCTTGGAGATCTTCTTAAGGCCTTCATGTTCCTTTCAAACTTGAACGGTTTCAACTCTTCTCCCTCACCACCGGATCAAAGGTTCGCTCAAAGGAAAGGTTCTTCCAAGGTGTGGAAGGAAAAAGGTTCAAAGTGATTTAGTCACTTTTTCTCCCCCCCCCCCCCCCCCCTCTTTTGGTTTATGCATTACTTGTGTGTTTTGCTTTCTTATTTTTTGAGTCAGTCTAGTTTTATGCTATGCTTTGTTTAACATGTTTTTTTTACTTGTTTTCAGTTTTGCTTTATTTTATTTTTTCATAAATTTTTTTTGAAAAAATAATAAAAATACAAAAACAGTGTGTGTTATGTGTGCTTTGGTACTTGTGTACCTTGGATGGCTATTGAAACAAAGTTTTCTAAACTTTGTATCTTTTGTAGCTTAGATGAGCATCTCAATGCACAACTAAGCAAGTGAGCTTTGTGGCTCGTGTTTGTGATGAGTACGATTAAGTAATCTCTTGTACTTAACACTCATATCACTCTTTTTGACGAGAATAACTAAAAATTCCTAAGAGAAAGGCATAAATAACCATCTCACCACTAAAGCCCGCTAATCATGTATAACATTAGTGTGCTTTGGCATAGCAAAATTGTGATGTTTGTGGCTTAACATAATTGGGTATTTCTTTTCTCTCTCGTATATGCCCATGCATGATATGCTTAAAAAGAAAAAATATGCCAAGAAAAATGAAAAGCAAAAAGAATCAAAATGCTTTTAAATATGGTTGCAAGCGTGTTTTTAGGAGATGTGGGAGTTATAGGATGTACCTCGAAGGTGATAGTCCCCATCAAGCTGGTATGATTGTGTGTGAGTTAATTTGATTTTCTCATATCTCAAATCGTCATGACATGAGACACTTATGTACTCTTGTTATGTTTCTCACACAACACGCAAAATTCTTTGCTACTTTTGATACATGTGCAGGTACAATATGATTTGGTCATCACAAGGAATACATGTGTTAATATATGCTCACTAAACTGTCTTAACTTGTTTTTGAAATATAAAATTGGTTAGACTTGCTTAGTGTATGTGTGTGTGTTTTGGATCTTGAATGCTTTGCATTGTTTTTGTTGAGAGACGTTTTTGAGAGCTTAACATGCTGATTGGATCTATGTTTGAGTAGCTTGCTTGTTTGCATTCATCTCTTTATGTTTTTCCCCTCTTTTTAAAAAACTCTTTTTTATCAAGTCAACAGCTTCTCGACAGATTCTCGATAGATTCCTATCAATCGAGCCTCTTGGACTTCTCCTCTAGACAAATCTTATCGCATATTCGATCCATCGAGCTTTCTAGACTTTGTCTCGATAGCTTCTTGATCCATCAAGAAACTTTCTGTCTGGCCAATAGATTCTTGACAGAATCTTGATCCATCAAGGAACTTTTGCCGTCGATAGATTCTCGACAAATTCATATCTATCAAGATTTAGTGCTTGACAGATCTCGACAGATCCTCGATCCATCGAGCTAGGAATTTCTTTAAATACCTTCAGTGCGAAATTAGATTTTACTTTTTCACTTCTCTCTTGACAAAAAAGACTATCTCTCTCCCTCCAAACACTCTTCTCTCTCTAAAATCTCCATTCCCTTCAAGATTTTGGCCTAATCAAGCTTCAATCTTAAGGTATGGACTTGTAAACCCTCTTTTCTCATGCATTTCACACATTAGATCTAGGTTTTTGGCTTTTCTTTGAAATTTTTTTGGGTTTTTGAAAATTTTGAGATTTTTGTGAAAGTTTTGGGTTGGGTGTTGTTTATTTGATGCTATATGATCATGCATTGCATTCCATTAGCATTTTCACAATGTTTCATGCATTTAGATGTGTGTTTGTTTGTTGAAATTTGTGTGCTGCTAGGTTTGGATTGGGTTGAACCCATGATGCAATTTCTTTTAGCATGCCACATGTTCATGCATACACTCAAGGATGAGAATCTCTTTGTGATACCCTTGAGGTGTCCCATCATGTTCATACATGAGTTTTACTCCAACATGCACGGTATCAATACCTTTGTGCCTCAGTTTGTCACAACATTCAGAGGTACACGAATCATAGTCACTTCGGATCTTATATTTGAGATACTACACGTCCCGAGGGTATCGCATTCTGATTACCTCGGCTGTCAGCTTCTGAAGACTGTGTCCAAAGATGAGCTTTTGTTTCACTTTTGTGAGACACCCTCCATATGGGGTAAGCGTCAAAACACCCTATGCTCGGGCTTTGCAAAAAATCCGAGATTCCTTAATATGATGATGATATTTGTTATTACTTCACTACCTCACTATAACTCCATCACTGAGCCTCATGCTCGATTTTTGTTATCCTTCTTAGAGGACCTCTTTATTGATCTCCCCACTCATTCATTTCATTATCTCTATCATCGATGTCTATGAGGATACGATGACTTATGATAAGCTCATTTTTCCTTCGGCTATCACGCGGATCCTTCGCAATTTTTCTATCCCTATTCCTGATTCTCCTCTCTACACTATTATGGGTGCCATCAGCATAGCTTCTGTTCTGCAGAGTGAGGCCTAGCTTCTACTGAAGCGGTCATGGACCGAGACAACGGATCCTCCAACCCCTACCATTCCTTCCACCTCCGCTTATTTTTCTTCAGCAGGTGGTGTGACTCTGAAGGCCATTATGGCATAGTTTCAGCATGGATGCTCGCCTTGACACTCTCAATTAGGGTTGTCCAAAACCACCCGGAGAACTCAACCGTAACCAATCCAACACCGGCTGACCCGACCACTCTGGTGCTTGACGGCTAATCTTCTCCCCTAGAAACTGACTCTGGCAGGTCGGTTTCAGTTTCTCTCCCCCCAAAACCCAAAAAACCTGAACCGGTCGACGAAAACACATAATGCGGCGAGAAACCCAAATTCCAGCGGAAAAATTCTAGATTCTGGCAAAAAAAAACCCAGATTCCGACGATAAATTTCTAGATCTCGACAAAAAAACCCAGATTCAAGCAATATTTCAAGTAGATCTGACGAGATTTTGACCGGATCTAGTGAAATCTCATCGAATCTAGTGAGATTACCATCGGATCTGGCGAAATCTCATAGATTCTGATGAGATTTTTGCTAGATCTAGGTTTTTCTCACTTTTTCTCGCAGTTTTCTTGTCGTTTTCTCAAATCTATGACGCTGACCGATCTATCCGCCACCCGTTGAAGTCTAACCTGGACCAATTGGTTTACTCAGTCGGTCGGTGGTTGGTAAGTTTTTCCAAAACCCAATTCCGTTAGATCGATTCCGAGTTAGGCACAAACCCAACCCGAACTAACTCGTGGACAGCCTTACTCTCAGTGATGAGTTGTGTCAGGTGAACACCTGAGTCAATCGTATTGCACGACTACAGGCTTGCCTAGGTGGTTTCGCAGCTTCTCCATCTTCTAGTGATGAGGAGATGACGACCTCTCACTGACTTACCCTTTGTCATTCGTGACAAAAAGGGGGACTAGTTTTGGGAGTTTTGGGATGATGAAAGTACTCATGTATTTAGGAGGAGAGTTAGCCATAGGAAATTTTTATTAGGGGGAGTGTCTACATTTTTTTTAGGGATGTAGTGAGGATTATTTGTACTTTTCTTTTCTTTTCTCTTTAGTTACTTTATCCTCTTATACACCGGTCTTGTGACCATTTATATTATGACATACATTGTATTTATTTCTTATTTATATATATATATATATATATATATATGATGATGTATGTTGTTTCTCACCTATCTCTCCATGTGTTGTTTCTTTTCTCTTTTTATACACATGTTTCTTTATGTATACAATCCTTTATTTCTATTTCACACTAAGATACCTTGATGAGTTTTGTTTAAAGTGTTTCAGAAAGACAGATTGTCAAAATCTATCATGCCACGAACTCTCTTCTTGCAAAGTTTTTCAAGAGTTTGTGTTAGGATTAGATTTTATTATAGTTAACAAGTGATTATGAGTTTAGTGATTTAAGACTTCTATCATACTTTATTTGTTTATTGTGGTTTTGTCACGGATTGCCAAAGAGGGAGATTGTTAGGACATATGTGGATATTTTTAGAGACATATGTTATGTAAATTGTCTAATCCTTTGACAAAATGCATTTTACTTGTAATTGGGTAGATCTAGAATGGGTTTATTACTTCAAGGAACAAGAGTTCAAGTTTAGTATTAAAAATTCATGCAAATCTATTCAAGAAACAAGTGAAAAAGTGTTGTTCAATAAAACTCGATAGATCCATATCCATCGAGGTTTAATGCTGATGCTCGACAGCAGCTCGATAGAAGCTGTATTTGTCGAGAATTATGAAATTCAGATTTTCAGATCTGATTTCACGCATATCCATGTGTATGTGTATAGGGTTTCTTTTCTCACAACCCTAGACAAATATAAGGATTATTTTAAGGGTCGTCAAAGGTGATGTAAAGTGATGCAACTCAATGCAAATTGATTGTGCATGCAAATTGCAACCGGAGACAGAATTTTTCCTAGTTCATTATATTCCTTGTAGAAGCTACTGCATCTTTGGGCCAAGGGTTTTGTAACCAAGGAGCTTCTTGATCTTCATTGTTGGATGAACTGAAGAACTTTGCAGCCAACATCTTCCTTAAGTTGGTGTGTTAGTCACATACTTGGATCCACGCATCAATTGATTAGTCACGTACTGGGAGCGGTGCATTGATAGGAAAGATTGTCGCTACATTACAAAGTCCAATTAGGTATTGGGGTAAGGGTTCAACTTTAGGTTGGTATTAGGTACTGGGATTCCTTTTACTTGTAACCGCTTATTTTGAAAATAGTGGATTCTCGGGAGTGGTGACCTTAAATTCACCCGGTGGGGTTTTGCCTCGGTGATTTTCCCTATTCGTAAACAAATCATCTGTGTTAAATTTATTTTTCGCTACATTTATCTTAGTTGGTGATTTGTTTGTGCTACCACGCTTATTGCATGTAATTGAATCTAATTAATTTTACTTGACTAAATTAATTGATTAAGTTATCAAATGGGTCAATACATTCTTGGCTTATCAAAAGGCATGATTTTGGAGCCTATAAGCAAGTTGGTAATGGAGTGTGGTTGCATAAGTATCTTGTACTTGAGAAGCCCCAGTAATCTGGACTTGAACTTTGAGAGCATCACAAAGATAGGGATCTTTTAAAGGCATATTGAATTTGGGAAGAGTGACAAAAACAGTTCCAGCATTCAGAGTTGTCTGGATAGTTCCTATGACTGCATGTTGGTACTCCAAAAATCTAGAGTCAAGGAGTGCCATTCTGGAGGCTGCAAGGAGTCCCTTTCTTCCGTGGAAGGTTAATGCCAACCTTACATCACTAAAGTGGAGATGAGTGTACCCTTGCCTTTGCCATGGGTTGACAAATTCCCTAGGAAGGGAAAGAGTAATGAAGTTTTCACCATCATTTGCTGGAATATTGAACTGTTCAAACTTAGAGGCTTGAACATATTCTTTTATAGTAGAAGGATGAGAAGGGCCTATATATTGTTTTATTGTTTTTTGAGAGAAGGTTGGGGTTTATTAAATATAGTGTAGGGATTTACAATAGGGAAATTAGTAATAAGGATTTTATTGTCTTTTGGTACATGGGAGATTTCATATAAATAGTCTAGTCTATTTGCTGTGGATCTACAAAGGGAAGGATCAAAAGGGAATTTGGAGGTATCAATCTCTACAGAAGATGCGTTAGCCATAATGGTTTTCGATAGAAAGAGTTGTTTTCCACAAACCTAACAGGACAATACTACCAACTTTGGTTAAAGGGTCCACAAGGTGACTATGGAAAGCTAGCTTCTTTGGTTCACTAGAAACAGATTTCTTAGTGTTCTACTTGATTATATAGTCTAGTGTTCTGATGTGATTAGTACCGAGGAACCACGTATTGTGGCAACTGTAAATCACAAAGCATACTAATCAAGACAATAATCTAAGTGTACTAATCAAATGAGATGAAAACGTTATATGGCTCTGATACCAAATATAGAGGACATACGGGAACATACGAGAAGACACACATATTGAAAGGGGGTGTAAGAAGATTATGGGAGTTGATTGAGAATGTAAGCAGCTAACAATACATAGAATATTACTGGAAGATGTGAAATAGAACAAGAAACTATATACAACAAACTTACTGATATTATTAGATTGAAAAGGGTTGTTACATATGACATAGGAATTTTACATAAGGAGGAAGGGAGGAGTTCAAAAACTCTAAGTGTGCATTTGTGTAGCGGTAGGCGTACGCATTTTGTGTTTTTTCATGGGTCTCACGCACTGTTCACGAACCAACAAGTACAGAAAAAAGCAACAATAACTTTAAAACTAGGTCCCACAGGCACTATTCATAGTTTAAAAATTATTTTGTTACAGTGTTTTCAACAATAAGTTTTCAATTTTCAGCAATAAGTGATATCCAAATAGACCCTTAGTGTATTAATTCCACTTTTTTTTTTTTTTTTTTTTTTTAAGAAAACTATTTTCATCAACCCTTTGTTGGCCAAATGGCGGACCTAACCACTCCGACGGTCGGTGGTGGATCTTCTCCCCCAGAAACTGACTTCGGCGGGTTGGTTTCAGTTTCTCTCCCCCCAAAACCCGAAAAACCTAAACCGACCGGTGAAAACCCATAATCTGGTGGAAAACCCAGATTTTAGTGAGAAACCCAGATTCTAGCGAAAAAATTCCAGATTCTAGCCAAAAAAAAAAAAACCCCCCAAATTCTTTCGATAAATTTCCAGATCTCGGCGAAAAAACCCAGATTCAGGCGATATTTCAAGTAGATCTAACAAGATTTTGATTGGATCTAGTGAAATCTCATTGAATCTAGTGAGATTACCACCGGATTTGGCAAAATCTCATAGAAGATTTTCACAGGATCTGGGTTTTTCTCAAAGTTTTCTCGTCATTTTCTTAGATCTATGATGCCAACCGATCCGCCCACCACCCGTTGAAGTCTGACCCTGATCGACCGGTTTACTTCGGTGGTTGGCAGCGGGTGAGTTTTTCCAAAACCCAATTCCATCAAATCGGTTCCGGGTTGGGTACAAACCCGACCTAGACCAACCCATGGACAACCCTACTCTCAATGATGAGTTGTGTCAGGTGAACACATGTGTTGGTCATATTGCACGATGGCAAGCTTAACTAGGTGGTTTCGCTGCTTCTCCATCTCCTTCTCTAGAGGCTTCTGTGGATGAGGATGCTACTAATGATGATGAGGATGAGGAGATGACGACCTCTCAGTGACTTACCCTTTGTCATTCTTGACAAAAAGGGGGACTAGTTTTGGGAGTTTTGGGATGATGAGAGTACTCATGTATTTAGGAGGAGAGTTAGCATAGGACATTTTTGTTAGGGGGAGTGTCTACATTTTTTTAAGGGATGTAGTGAGGATTATTTGTACTTTTCTTTTCTTTTCTCTTTAGTTACTTTATCCTCTTATACACCGGTCTTGTATTTATTTCTTATTTATATATATGATGATGTATGTTGTTTCTCACCTATCTCTCTATGTGTTGTTTCCTTTCTCTCCTTATACACATGTTTCTTTATATATGCAATCCTTTATTTTTGTTTCACACTAAGATACCTTGATGAGTTTTGTTTAAAGTGTTTCAGAAAGATAGGTTATCAAAATCTATCATGCCATGAACTCTCTTCTTGCAAAGTTTTTCAGGAGTTTGTGTTAGGATTAGATTTTATTGTATTTAAGAAGTGATTATGAGTTTAATGATTTAAGACTTTTCTCATACTTCATTTGTTAGGACATATGTGGATATTGTTAGAGACATATGTTATGTAAATTGGCTAATCCTTTGACAAAACACACTTTACTTGTAATTGGGTAGATCTAGGATGAGTTTATTACTTCAAGGAACAAGAATTCAAGTTTAGTATCAAAAAGGCATTCAAATATGTTCAAGAAATAAGTGAAAAAGTGTTGTTCATTAAAACTCGACAAATCCATATCCATTGAGGTTTAATGATGATGCTTGACAACAGCTCGACAGAAGCTGTATCTGTCGAGAATTATGAAATTCAAATTTTCAGATCTGATTTCATGCATATCCATGTGTATGTGTGTAGGGTTTCTTTTCTCACAACCCTAGACATATATAAGGATTATTTTATGGGCCGTCAAAGGTGATGCAAAGTGATACAACTCAATGCAAATTGATTGTGCATGCAAATTGTGACTGGCGACAGAATTTTCCCTAGTTCATCATATTCCTCGTAGAAGCTGCTGCGTCTTTGTGCCAAGGGTTTTGTAACCAAGGAGCTTCTTGATCTTCATTGTTAGATGAACTGAAGAACTTTGCAACCAACATCTTTCTCAAGTTGGTGTGTTAGTCACATACTTGGATCCGTGCATCAATTGGTTAGTCACGTACTAGAAGCCGTGCATTGAAAGGAGAGATTTCCACTACATTACAAGTCCAATTGGGTATTGGGGTAAAGGTTCAACTGTAGGTTAGTATTAGGTATTGAGATTTCTTCTACTTGTAACCGCTTGTTTTGAAAATAGTGGATTCTCGGGAGTGGTGACCTTAAATTCACCCGGTGGGGTTTTGTCTCAGTGGGTTTCCCCATTCGTAAACAAATCACCTGTGTCAAATTTATTTTCCACTTCATTTAACTTAGTTGGTGATTTGTTTGTGCTACCACGCTTATTGCATGTAGTTGAATCTAATTAATTTCACTTGACTAAATTAATTGATTAAGTTACCAAAGGGGTCAATACATTCTCGGCCTATCAAAAGGCATAATTTTTGAGCCTATAGGTGATCTGGTAATGGAATGTGGCTACATAAGTATCTTGTACTTAGAAGCTCCAGTAATTTGGACTTGAACTTTGAGAGCATCACAAAGATGGGGATCATTTAAAGGCATATTGAAATTTAGGAAGGGTGTGACAAAAACAGTTCTAGCATTCAAAATTGTTTGGATAGTTCCTATGACTGTATGTTGGTACTCCAAAAATCTGGAGTCAAGGAGTGTCATTTTGGAGACTGCAAGGAATCCTTTTCTTCCATGGAAGGTTAATGCCAACCTTATAGCACCAAAGTGGAGATGAGTGTACCCTTGCCTTTGCCATGGGTTGACAAATTCCCTAGGAAGGGAAAGAGTACTGAAGTTTTCACCATCATTTGCTGGAATATTGAACTGTTCAAACTTAGAGTCTTGAACATATTCTTTTACAATAGAAGGATGAGAAGGGCCAATATATTTTTTTATTGTTTTTTTTAGAGAAGATTGGGGTTTATTAAATATAGTGTGGGGATTTACAATAGGGAAATCAGTAATAGGGATTTTACTGTCTTCTAGTACATGGTAGATTTCATATAAATAGTCTAGTCTATTTGCTATGGATCTACGAAGGGAAGGATCAAAAGGGAATTTGGAGGTATCAATCTCTGCAGAAGATGCGTTAGCCATAATGGTTTTCGATAGAAAGAGTTGTTTTCCACAAACCTAACAGGATAACACTACCAACTTTGGCTAAAGGGTCCACAAGGTGACTATGGAAAACTAGCTTCTTTGGTTCACTAGAAAGAGACTCCTTAGTGTTCTACTTGATTATATAGTCTAGCGTTCTGATGTGATTAGTATAGAGGGTCCACGTATTGTGGCAACTGTAAATCACAGAGCATACTAATCAAGACAATAATATAAGTATACTAATCAAATGAGATGAAAACGTTATATGGCTCTAATACCAAATATAGAGGACATACGGGGACATACAGGAAGACACACAGATTGAAAGAGGGTGTAAGAAGATTATGGGAGTTGGTTGAGAATGTAAGCAGCTAACAATACATAGAATATTACTGGAAGATGTGGAATAGAACAGGAAACTATATACAACAAACTTACTGATATTATTAGATTGAAAATGATTATTACATATGACAGGAATTTTACATAAGGAGGAAGGGAGGAGTTCAGAAACTCTAAGTGTGCGTTTGGATAGTGACAGGCATGCGCGTTTGCTTTTTTTTTGGGTCCCGCACACTGTTCATGGACCAACTACGGAAAAAAGCAGCAATAACTTTAAAACTGGATCCCATGGGTACTATTCATAGTTTAAAAATTATTTTGCTACAGTGTTTTCAGCAATAAGTGATATCTAAACAGACCCTTAGTATATCAATGCCACTTTTTTTTAAAAGAAAACTATTTTGATCATCCCTTTGTTGGCCTGATCTCGATCCCTTCAACAATAAGGCCAGACTTCACGCTACCAGCTTCTACCTCCATAAGTCTAATCTTCAGTTGATCATCTTCTCCTCCCTCATTGAAAAACTCACCCAACTTAATTTCTAACCATCCATCTTTTCTTTGCTTTGGATGCGGATTGTGCTGCTGTGGCGGCGACGATACAATCTGGTGTTGCTGCCTTGGCTCCCTGGCAGGCAGGCCCAAACAAACAGTTTGTTTGTAATCTTCAACTCCTCCAGTAGTACCAACTGAAGCCTTTGGAGGAGGGTTGAATCCAGAGGCTCTCCTCCTCAACTTGAACACAAGGTAAGCAGCATAGTTTGTTTTTGGAGACAGCATGGAAGTACTCATTTTGCCACGGATGTCAAACCACCACACATAATTAAGTTCAGCTGCCTCCGGGAACCTGATTGGTTTTAACATGTACATAATTAAGAATTAAATAAAAAAAACCCATTTTTTTTCTTAAAAGAAAAAGAAGTATAAAGTAGAATAGGTAGAGACCTGGATTCAGATTGAGAAACCCATCTCCAATACTGAGGAGTGTCACCCCATATAATGCACAAGTCCCTTGCTGAAAGAAGGTAACATTTCTTACCACTCAATTTGTCCAAGAAAAAGCACTGCTAGAAAAAAAAAAATAAAAAAATAAAGATGAGCACAAAAGGTTGGAATTATGGTGGTTGAACGATGAAATTTATCATTTCTTAATCGTTCAAACTTTTTAGACAATGAGTAATTTATCAAACATGTATCCACTCTATTTCCCTTTTAAAATATTAAAAAGTTCACTAAGTGGGAGTTAATTTATCAAAAATATGGTTTTAGTTATTGAGGATATATTGTGCATCTTTCACTGGCCACAAGCACACATTAAACGACCTTGGAATTGGATATCTCATGGTTAGCAGCTCCTTTTGTTCTTTGTTTTTATTTATTCCTTTCTTCTCTTCCCGTATTTGACTAAATTCAAGGATGCTCATATAACTAATTCAGACCAATTTAACCAAAAACACAATTTTGTGAGCCCATAGTGAAACCAACCCACGTACCCAATCTTGTACATGTTTAAATTATTTTTATTTTTATTTTTTCTAAAAAATGTGTTGAGAGCTTTTCTAGAACCCAACTATTCTGAGTGCGTGTGATCTCCATATCAGGTACTTATAAAGAGTCATTGGTCCACATATTGATTAGAGATTTCAAACACAGAACCTCATAAATCTCACGAACTTAAAATTGGAAACCACCAGCCCCAAGTGCCCAACCCCCAAGGTTATAAACATGTATGAATTTGAAACGACCCATATTACTTATTAATATTGTGGGAATCGTTTGTTAAAACATAGTACCTTTTTATTGTCATCGATTAAGATGGGGTTATCGGAGAGACTGAGGTAGAGATGTTTTTTTGAAGAGAAGTTCAAGGAATCCAATGACGATGATGATCGAGCAATGATGGCTTGATAATCGGACGGCAAGAACCTCTCCCAGACAGCGTTGGACTCGGCAGCCGCACCGAATATAGGAGAAACCGCACATGCTGTGCACGCATCCTTAGGAGTTGTCAGTGAAACTATGTCCGATATGCATCCCTCTGGTAATACTGATATGTCTGCAACGCAGGGTAGACCATTTCTTTCATTTTCTTTTTCCATCATCTTCTATTCTCTCGGTTTATCTTACGGTATCTCTCTCGTACATTACATTTATATACTCCTATTAAGGAACGTTTCTTTAACAATACACTCCTATAAAGGAACGTTTCTTTAATTGCTTAATGGTTAAGCATGCTCCATATATATACTCCTATTAAGGAACGTTTCTTTGACAATACACTCCTATAAAAGAACGTTTCTTTAATTTCTTAATGGTTAAGTATGGGTTTTTTTTTTTTAGAAAAGGTCGGTTTGATTTTTCCTAGGCCCATTAAATTTTTTATGGTATGTTTTTAAATTCACTTAAATAATTAGAAGGTGTCACGGAACTCTTATTCTCAAATCTGTGTTTACCACAACAAAAAGAAAGTTCTCAAACCTATCATTTTCTTTGGTAATTTTAGATAAGATTTTTTTGGTTTTTTATCCAACTAATTCCAATTGTGTTTTAAATTTTTTTTTTTTGTTGATTTATTTCTAATACATTGAATGCATAATATGTTTGGATTGACTTTTTCCCTAAATTTTGGTATAAATTTGATTTTGCCCCCTAAAGTTTCAAAATTTTGATTTATACCCCTAATGTTACATGTTTTTCATATTTAAGTCAGTCTATCAATCCGTTGTGATGAAGTGTTCGTCAAGTGCCAACTAAGCTTGAAACGACATCGTTTTTTTATTCAAAATTATGTCATTTTGAATCTTATTAAAGCCATGTCATATATTACTTGGAATTTATTGTGATTTAAACCCTTAAAGTATAGGGTAATTTTGATTCTATCCCCTAAATTTTCAAATTTTGGATTCATAAAACTATATTGTTTTGAGTTGAGATGGCATTTAACGAACACCTTATTATAGCACGTGGTCAGAAGGGCTTAAATTCAAACAATATGTAACATTAAAGGTATATTTCCAAAATTTGAAACTTTGAGGGGTAAAATTAAAACTACCCCACACTTTATGTTTGTAAATTGCAACTTGATTGAGATTTTATTTTAAATAACGGTTATATACAACATCTCTCTCACATGGGAGATAGACCCCACAAGTATGAAATTCAACCCCATGTAAGGTAGATGTTATATATTCTTGTGACACCAAATGACAACTCCTTTTTAGTAGGGAATATTCTTCTAAAATGATTGTACGAGATTACCACCACTTCCATAATAATTATTGAAGATCGACCATTATCAATATTTATTAAAAAGTTGGTATAGAGAAAAAATAGTCATAGTACTTTTTTTTAAATGAGTAAATAAAAATAAAAATGAATTTTAGACGGTTAAGAGTTTTTATTTTATTTTATTGTTTCAGATAGGATAATATTTCAACTTATGGGGTCTACTCATATGATTCCTATCATCAAGTCAAAACACCAATTAGTTTTTGGTGTAAGCAGAATGATTTGCAATAACACTCAAATGGTTAAAAGAGAAAATAAGATTAGGCTGAATTAGGAGAATCATGACAACTTGAGTCTAAATAATCCTCAAATTGTTTTACCGTAGTAAGCTTGAAGTTATTTATGTTCAAAATTTTGTTAATAAAGCGAAAAATTGAGACAATATAAGTTGGACAGTATTGCAATTTAGTGTATCAATGCCACTTAGTGATAACAAAGAATGATTTTTATCAACCCTTTGGCCTGATCTGGATCCCTTCAACAATAAGGCCAAACTTCTTGGTACCAGCTTCTACCTCCATAAGTCTAACCATCCATCGTTTCTGCACTTTGGACACAAAACACGCTGCGGTGGTGGCCAAATTAAAACAAATATTTTATATACTCATTGAAATTTAAAAAATGATAAATTCTCCTAAAAAAATTATCTCTTGAATATACATGTCAAAGTTGATATTTTTGTATATAATATATTTATAAATTATGACCTACTGCCATATTAAAATATTAATGTTTATATATGTGTGTTTATGCATGTATGTGATTGTCTCTCTTGACTATTGTCTAATATTTGGGTACCACAATTTGGCCCCCCAAAACAAAAAATCCTGGCTCTACCATGCACTAATTGAATGTTTTACGTGTCAAGTCAAATTCATAAATAGTATCCCAATGGTATGTATGATACGAAGATAGTGAAGATAGTTTTTCGCGTTTTCGAGAATAAAAAAATTAGTCAATGGAAAACTCAATATATATTTTTAAAGGTTGTTTTAGTCTAAATTTGTTTAAAAAAAAAAAAAAAAAAAACTTTATCTCATACATCTTGAATCAAAGGAGTAAAGATTCAACATTTTTAAACTCATTTTCAAGGTCGCTACCAAACACACAAAAAATCAGATAATTTTTTAGAAAATACCTTTTAAAAAATAACTCATTTTAAAATTAAAAAAATAATATAAAAAAAAAACTGAGAATAGAAAATAATTTTAAACAATATAAACAATTTCACTATAACTATAAATAAGTCATTAAAATTATAGTGAAAACAAATGGGAATAAACTCATCTAAGTGAGTTTTAGTTAGTTTAATTGATAAAATTTCTTGTAAAAACAATCATCATACACAAATACCATAGATTAAAACTCTCTGGAAAAAAATCGATATTGTCAAAAGACATCATAGGACGGGACAAGTCCAAAGAATGGAAGGGCTAGTCGGTTAAAAAATGTGTAATTCTAAAATCCACCAAACCTGATGGATGTGTGATGTGTCCCACGACCACAATTGTGGGACTACAGTGGGAGTGGCTGGAAGGCCTCTGTCTCTAGCTTCCTTTCAAATTTCAATGGACCGGCCAATTCCCCTTCATGTCAATTTGTATTTGATGGTTGAAAATGTAAAATTGAACCGCAATTATTGCACTTCAAAATCAAAATCAAAATCCTTTGGGCCTCATTGAAATCCATAGCACTTGTAGGCTTGTTGTTTGTGAGAAGAAAACAAAGTGTTAAGACATGTCCGTGATCTTGGTGGTACTACTTCAAAGCTCTTGGAATATTTTTATAAAATGCAATTTTTTTTAGGGTAAACTATATATTTAGTCTGTAACATTTATACCAAATTTCAATTTGATCTCTAACCATTTATATGTGTCAATTTGGTCATTAACCTTTTGATTTTGTGTTAAAATGGTCTCTGCTGTAAAGTGATAGATGGAAAATACTGACGTGACTAACAGACAAAATAAAATATAAATTTATTGCCACTTGGACTACCACGTGTCCTAAACTAAATAATGCTAATAAATAAATATATAAAACTTTAATCTCATTAATTTTTTCCATTTTGCACTTTCTCATCTTCTCGGTTAACTTTTCTTGGAAACAAACATATAAATTTTTTTTTTCAAAACTCAAACCTAAACCCAAACCTAGACTCTCAAGCCTTTGCACCCTAAAATCCCAAACCCATACTCCCTACTCCCCATAATTGCACCCATAGACCCACACTCCTTCGCAAACTCAACCCAACCCACCCACATCTCCCTCTCTCTCTACTTGGAATTCCCATCCTCCAACATCTACCATCCACATTGGCCCCCTTTCTCACCATCCACAACCATCAATCCCGTACACCCATCCCCTTCGCTCTCTCCCCCAAAAAAGGCACAATCAAAGGCCACCACATCACCCTCTCTCTCCAACCACTCCTTCCCCATCACCTATTGAAAAGAGATTTTATTGAGACTAAAATCAAGGAAGAAACATTTTTTTACCAACACCGAGGTAAAATGAATGGATTTTGAAAGATTTATAGCTTGCCCCAACCAATTGGTATACTTTTCAAGGCTAGTAATGATGGATTCAACATTTATTTAGTGGTTTTACAGAAGATGAAAGATCAACTTGCATGTGAGAGTGAGACACAATTGGGATTAGGACCTCCTCCGCCTACTTGATACTTTAAGGTTGCATCTATGACTATTATTATGAGAGTTTTTTGTTTGGATGCCAATAAAATGAGATTTTCTCTTAGTGGTTGGGGTTTAATCTTTGGTTCTAAGTTTTTATAGTATGTGTTTGTTTCCAAGGAAAGTTCACAAAAAAAAAAAAAAAAATTGATATTTAAGATGTGTTTACACATGCACTTGCTCTCTTTCTTCTTCTTCTTCTTCTTTTTTTAGATCACATGTCAATCCAAGTGGCAATTTATGTGTTAATAAATTTATATTTTATTTTAGTCATTAGTCATGTCAGCTCTTTTCATCCATCACTTAACGACAGGGACCATTATAAATTTATAACACAAGACTAAAATGTTAGGGACTAAATTGACACATTTAAAATGTTAGAGACCAAATTGACATTCAGCGTAAAGGTTGTTTTTAACCTTTTAATAGACCAAATAGACCAAATTGACTAAATTGACACATTTCAATCTTGTATAAATTAAAAAAAAAAAAAAAAAAAAAAAAAAAAAAATTAACCTTTTATGCTAATAGTTAATTTTCATCAAAATAATTTAAAGGTTGTTTTTACCATAAGTGCTATAGATACAGACCACCATTTATCTATAATCTAATCTAATACAATATATAAAAGTAGGTGTCTTTCCCTGCAATTAAGGAGGTCCTGCCACGTTAGGAATAAAGACCACTTTAAAAACAACCTCGTATAGAGTTTAAAAAAACCGTACGGTGCACTATTTGGAAAGTCTTATTTTCATCAAATGTATTTATAAAAACACAAACCCACTTAAAAAAAAAAAAAAAAAAAAGCGCCATATTACCAATCAAAAGTTCAAACTCACTCTAACTACTGTTTCTTCTCTGCAACTCCATATTCACGCAGGTCAGAATAGCGTGTTCCAAACCAACAAAAAAAACGACAAAAGAAAATCCAAAAGGAAGCAGAGAAAAAAAAAACCGCGAAAACTGAAAAACTTTGTTCGTTTTCTGCAACAATAGACGATTCAGAAGGTAGGCATGGGTTTTTTTTTCCCCTTTTTTTTCCTATTCAATTACCGTTTCAAACTATATATAATTATTCATAGATCCTTTTCCCTTTGCTGAATGTAATTTTCTAGGGTTCTTCTTTTATGCCTATTGAAAAATATATGGGTTTAGTAGTTTATACAGCCATATTCCATCTTCTCAACTAGTTCCCTATTTCTCTTCCACCTTTTTCTCTAATTGTATATTACTGATTCCCTACCCATTGGGTCTTCCACAAAAAGAATCGCTCAATCAAGGTTTAAGGTTTGGCTACCTGTTATCCTAATTTCCCATTTATTTTGCTCAGTTTATTAAGTCCTGCTTTCTTCGATTGTTGTATTGGTTAGATTTTAGTTTTGTTTGGCAGATTTTTGTTAGGTTTGCATTTTTTTTTTCGTTTGCCTTCATGTTTTGTCAATTACTGTAGAGTGTAGATTTATTGATGATTTCTCTCAAAGTGAAATTATGGTTTTCCTGAAATTATTTATTGCATTTTTTTTTCATAGAAACAAACAGATAGATAACAAAGATTTTGTTAAATATTGTTTTGCCGCATTACTCAATCAAGGTTTAAGGTTTGGCTACCTTTTTCCCTAATCTCCCATTTATTTTTACAATTTCTTGAATTCTGTTTTGTTCAATTGTTGTATTGATTAAATTTTGTTTTTGTTTGGCAGATTTTTGTTAGGTTCATGCTTTTTTTGGTTTTCCCCTAAAATTTGAATTGATTTATGCTTTGTGCATGTCTATGTTTTGTTGAATTGTTCTCAAAAGAAAAAAAAAAAATTTGAACTATTAATTACCTTTCAAATGGAAACAACCCTTGATTTTAATATTCATATTTGTAAAATGGATGGTTTAAAATCTGAATGTTCAGAGAGTACAATCGTCTTTGTTGTTTTTCTTCTTGATATTTAATTTTATTATTATTTCTCTATTGATATATGTCTCTATTGATATATATTTTCATCGTTTTGCACCTTCTAGCTTAATTTATGTTGTATCATTTTACACACACACACAAATACACACACAACATTTTCTGTTTTTAAAAAAAATATTTTGTCGAAGGCGCTCATCATTTGTGTTATTTTGCATATAAACAGTTTGTGTAAATATCACATACAAAATGATTTCAAAAGAAAATGATAAAAACTTTAAAGATTTTATGGTTTTTGGTTTTTATTTAGAGAATCAATTAGGGGTTAATTATTGAATCATTCTTGTTTGTTCGTTTAGATCCCTTAAACTAGATTGTTTAACCTAATATATTAACCAAGTGATTACTTAGATTAATTATTCAGATCTAATTTAAATACAAATAAAGCATATCATGCAAAGATGCGGAAAAGTAAATAACACACGATATGATGACCCAAGAAAACCAATGAAACGAACCGTTTCAAGGTAAAAACCTAGCGAGGATTTAACGTAGCTATCCTTAAGGTAAACCAAATCCACTAAAAGAGAATTGAATTTTTTACAATCAGATTTAACCCTAAATCTATTGCTACCTCTAGTAGTAACTTACTAACATGCCCACGTGCAAGCTCCGAATCCACGAGCTCCTTCTCTTCTATGATTCACAGCAACACAAGACGCCTTGCTTGTGACTTTGAGATCCCACTCAAACTTTTCAGATCATTAGTAGATGTTGATCTTGTATGTAGCAACTTCTACAACACCAGATCATTTGAGATTCTTTAAGGAATATTACTGGTAGAAGACTTTAAAGAATTTTGGGTACAAAAACCCTAGATCTACAATTGGAAGCACAAGATGCACTCCTTTCTCTCTCTCAAAGCTCTAAAAATGTAGTTAGGGTTTTCCTTTATATACTAGAATTGTTTCACTTGAAACCTAAAACGTTTAAGCAGAGTTTGGGCTGAAATAGAATTCTGCAGAAATTTCGTGTCTGCGATTTTCGATCAGTCAAATCTAATTTTCAATCGGTTGGATTTCACTGAATTTGAATTCTTTAAATTTCGATCGGTCAGATCTAATTTTCTATCGATCGGATTTCACTGAATTTGAACTCTTCTTTATGCAGCTTGTATTTTCCTTGTGTTCTAACTTGTAACACCTTGAGCATTATCTAATCAAACCTTTAGATCTAGGAATCTATATCTAGACAAGTTTGTGCTCACGGTTTGCCAATTGTTCTAAACTTTAGAACCTAACAGTTGATGGAAAAACACATGGAAAATACAGTTTTGTATCTCATACAAAAACACGCAACAGAATACGAATGGGTCTACTTCATTCATGTGAGATAGCGTGTAACATTTGAGTTTTGTATACAAAGAATGAGAGAGCGTACCTTGATGCAATAAAATTCAAAACAAATGAAGATTGATCTTGAGATGCCTTTCAATCTTCACTCTAATTCCACAGTGTGCTCAAGATGTGTGGTCTCTCAATCAGTTCTATATGTGATCTTTCAAGAGAATAATCAAGTGTCTCCTTTGAGAAGAACTCTTATTCTTTCTTCTTTTTAATCACACATATTTCTGCACTTAGGCTATTACATTTATTTAATAACTCTTATTTAATAAATAATTGATTATCTAATTGGGTTAGCCTTTTGGGCCAGCCCAATTGGGCTTTAGTGTGTGGCTTGGAGTGGGACCAAAGGGGACAAATAAAGCTCTAGCTCCAATAGGTTTTGGACTTATCTGTCAACTCTTAACAAGCCCAAAGTTACCATTAATTATATTTAATACCACTATATAAATATAATTGCACTCTAGGCCTTATTAATAAATTATATCTCAAGACTTTATTAAACATTTAACCCCTTCATGAAAATATTTGTAGTAATACAAAGTCATAATGTTTAACTGTCACTTTGTAAATTACTACCTCTTGATCCATGAGTACCAGGTTTAATCTTTTAAGTTATTCATGTATATTTTATGAAATCTAATTTCATAAAATATAAACTTTAGTAACTCTTTACTAAAGTGGTTAGGCCTAACACTCTAAATAATCAATCTTATTAAACTTATCTCAAAGGAATATTTATATCTCTATAAAGAGACTATGAATTTCATCTTAAGAATATGTGTTCCTTCAACATTACGTGTGGTTGCGCAACATATTAAGGTTTTGACTGTTTGTCTAGATCTCACTCCTAATATATTAAAGTAACCTACATTTCATGATCGGGTTCACTATTCCCTCAGGATTGAGAGTTTATGTAAATGAAAAGTCGTGAGATTTATTATTCGTTTGATAGTTGTTGATAGAATAATAAATCTCACAGCGGTCTAGTTCAATATATTTTGTACACTTAAAACATATTTACATATCAACTAGAAGTCTCCACTTCCATGATCAAGACAAATCATCTTAATTGATATGTTATAGTCTTCGCAAATGAAATGCCCAATTTCATCACCGACTACAAACTAAGATTTTGAGTTTACAAAGAACTTGTGATTTATATCTTCTATGACTAAATCACATACTATGCATCTCAAGGACTATATGATAATGTCCAAACATTCATGCTACCATTATTTTAGATAATAATAAAACAAGTTTATTACTTAGAACATAATGTCATACATGATCTCATACATGGCATACAGTAGGATTTTAGGGCACTGATCCTTACAATCTCCCACTTGCCCTTAAAGACTATTGCACACTAATCTAACTCCTATTCCCTCCAAGTGTGACTCAAAAGTCTTCTGGGGCAAAGGTTTGGTAAAGGGATCTACCAGATTATTTTCACTATCAATCTTTGCTACTATCACATCTCCTCAAGCCACAATGTCTCGAATGATATGATACTGTCTTTCTATGTGCTTTCCTTTCATGTGATTCCTTGGATCTTTGGATTGTGCAACTGCTCCACTATTGTCACAAAACAAAGTGATTGGAACTTGCTCCATTCTCATGACACCAAGATCGAAAAGGAATTTCTTGAGTCAAACAGCTTATTTTGTTGCTTCACAAGCATCAGCATATTTAGCTTCCATGGTAGAGTCGGCAATACAAGATTTCTTAACACTCCTCCAACTTATGGCTCCACCTCCCAAGGTGAACACACAAACTGAAGTGGACTTTCTGAAATCACAATCTAACTGAAAATCAAAATCTGTGTAACCAATAAGTATCAAATCCTCACATCGATAAACTAGAATATAGTCCCTCGTTCTCCTTAGATACTTGAGAATATGCTTTACAGCCTCCCAATGTTTTGGTCTTGGATTTGATTGATATCGGATGACTATGCCAACTGAATAACAAATATCTGGCCTAGTACATAGCATGGTATACATGAGACTTCCCACTGCTGAAGCATAAGGAACTTGTCTCGTTGTCTTTTCCTCTTCAAAAGTCTTAGGCCTTTGGTCATCAGACAGAGGAAATCCATGTCTAAAGGAAGCAATCCTTTCTTGGAGTTTTGCATGCTAAACCTTGCTAGAATCTTATCTATATATCCAACTTGTGACAAGCCTAACATTCTATTCTTTCGATCTAGCCAAAGCTTGATCCTTAGAATATAGTTAGCTTCTCCTAAGTCCTTCATATCAAATTGGCTTGACAACCAAGTCTTTACTGATGACATTACCCCTACATCATTTCCAATGAGTAGAATATCATCAACATAAAGTACTAGGAACATTACTACTTTATCTTGATGTCTTTTGTACACACATGGTTCATCTAGATTTTGTTCAAAACCGAATGACTTGATTGCTTGATTAATTCTAATGTTCCATGATCTAGATGCTAGCTTAAGTCCATAAATGGACCTTTTCAACTTGCATACCATATGCTCTTGGTTCTTTGCTATGAAACCTTCTGGCTGCATCATATAGATTTCTTCATCAAGATTGCCATTTAGAAATGCAGTCTTGACATCCTTTTGCCAAATCTCATAATCATAATGAGCAGCAATGGATAAAAGAATTCTGATAGATTTAAGCATGGCTACTGGCAAAAACATTTCCTCATAGTCAACACCTTCTTTTTGTGTAAACCCTTTCACCACTAGTCTTGCCTTAAAGGTTTCAACCTTTCCATCTATCCCTCTATTCCTCTTGTAAACCCATTTGCAACCAATAGATTTAATGCCATTAGGCACCTTTACAAGATCCCAAACTTGATTGGAATACATAGAATTCAATTCGGATTTCATAGCTTTGACCCAATGATGTGCATCTATATCTTTCATTGCCTCTTCATAAGTGTAAGGATCAGATTCAATCTCTTCTAAGATAGCTTCATAAGTTTCTCCCAGACCTATAAATCTTACAGGTGGCCTTATAATCCTCCCACTATGACGAGGCTCTTGTGTACTAGTCATCTTGTGAGTAATATGTTGTGGTGTATCCAATACAACCACATCATTCCTAGTTTCATCCATTGATTGTTCAATTATAGGTTCATTCATTTTAGCTAGGACAACTCTACTCTTAGGAGTATAATTATTCATATAGTCATTTTCCAAAAATTTGGCATTTGTACTAACATACACGTTGTTATCATTATGACTATAAAATAAATGACCCTTAGTTTCTTTTGGATAACCCACAAGCAAACATACTTCTGACTTCGGTTCCAATTTATCAAACTTCCCTTTTAGCACATGTGCTAGACAACCCCAAATGTGGAGGTATCTCATACTTGCGCCCATTCCACAATTCCATGAGTGTTTTAGGAACAGATTTTAATGGAACTAGATTCAAAAGATGCATTGTTGTACCTAAGGCATACCCCCAAAAATAAATTGGTAGAGTTGAATAACTCAACATGGATCTAACCATATCTAAAAGAGTCCTATTCCTTCTTTCTGCTACACCATTTTGTTGTGGTGTTCCAAGTGCAGTCAACTGGGATATAATCCCATTTTCAGTTAAGTAATCCTTGAAATCCCCAAGAAGGTATTCACCACCACAATTAGATCGAATGGCCTTTATGCTTTTACCTAATTGATTCTCAACTTCAGCCCTAAACTCTTTGAACTTTTCAAAAGCTTCAAACTTCCGTTTCATTAGGTACACATAACCAAATATAGAGTAATCATCAATGAAAGTAATGAAATACTCATAGCCTCCTCTTGCTTGGATAGACATAGGACCACATACATCTGAATGTACTAGTTCTAGCAAGTCTTTGGCTCTATATCCTTTTGCATTAAAAGGTCTTTTCATCATTTTACCTTCCAAGTAGGATTCGCAGATTGGGAATTCATTAAAATCTAATGGTTCTAAAAGCCCATCTTTCACCAGTCTTTGGATCCTATTTGAATTAATATGACCTAAACGTAAATGCCAAAGATGTGTATCACTAGCAGAAGGAAACTTTCTCTTTAATGATCTTACATGTGAATTATTATCTAATTCAGAATTGTATAATTCATGCTTATCAGGATTTATAATATAAAGTCCATCAATAATATTGCCAGAACAGATAAATATTTTATCCTTCTTTATTACAACATTGTCTTTCAAGATAACACAATATCCATGTTTACCTAAATAAGATGCAGAAATTAAAATCCTACAAAGATTAGGTACATATAAATAGTCTTCCAATATTAAAATCCTAGAATCAAAGCATAAATTAAACACTCCAACAATTACAACTAGAATTTTGCTCCCATTAGCCAAAGTAAGAAATAGTTCCCCTTCATTCATTAATTCAGACAAGGTATAAATCTTTTTGTTCATATTATAATTAAGTCTAAATTCTTTGAATGATTCTAGAAAGGATTGGAGTATCATATCCGCTTGGGATTCTCCATCAATGTCGGCACCTAAAACCTCCAGTGTATTCAGATAAGAGATCATTTTAAGACAATGCTCTCTTACTAAAGTTCCTTGAGCCATTTTGGTATTCAGGATAAGCCTCATGGTATCTTGGCTAGCTGAACAGCCTTGCTCACCAAACATCTCCTTCAAACTTAACATAATGTCTGAAGCTAGTTCCACATTCTGCATTTGATGTTGTAGAACATTTGAAATAGATGCTAGGATATAGCACTTAGCCATCTCATTAGATTTCTGCCAACGATCATATCGCTGTTTTTCCTCGGAAGGAGCATCTAATGAAGGAAAATTTGGACATGGTTGACTAAGCACAAATTTGTGCTCTTCAGCAGTAAGAACAATGTCTAAGTTTCTTTTCCAATCAACATAGTTGGATCCAGTCAGTTTGTTTTGATTAAGAATAGTAACAAGTGGGCTAAAAGATGCCATAATTAAATCTGAAAACAATAAACATGAATATAATAAGTAAACTAGACATTAACAATTTAGCATATAAACATAGAGTATGGAACCTTAATAAAACCATAATATAAAATATGCAATGACAACCAAATCCCATGTTTAAAATTCCTTGGCAGCAAGTAAATTATCAACACTAGGATTGATTGAGAACTATTCTCATTATTAGTACTGTCATGATAACTCTTATCAAACACTAATAATATGTCGTTTTCCCTTTAGCCTTTAAGTATTATTGACATAGCTCCGTAGGGAGGTTAGCATTAAACTCAATTTAGTGTACACCATTGCCTGAAATCTATGTGAGTCATCAAGTAACTCCAAGGTAGCATGGTGGTTCTTAATGTAAAAACACATATCATCCATCATTAAGAGGTTTACTTGTAGTACCATGAATTAAACACCCTCTGTTGATGAGAGCATGGCATATACGCCAAGGTGAGGTGCTTAATCACACTACTATAAATCGGCAATGGAGGCTGTGAGATTCAACTTTTGAATCTCTCTCCCAATAGAAATTTTAAAAGAAATGTTTTTATTTGGAAAACATGTGTAATCTCATCACACACAGCTTTGCACTTTATCTATGTTTCAACACTTAGTGAAATTTCAAAAAACAATTCATAGTGAAATTTCAAAAAACAATTCACTCGATCAGTCAAAGGTAGTTCTCGATCGATCGAAATATTCAATAAATCCATTTCGAAGTTTCTGGATGACTGGATCGACTCTCGATTCCTGTTCAATTGATCAAAAGGCAAATCCGATCAGTCGAAAGGAATTCTCGATCGATCAAAAAACTGAAGAAATTCATCATAAAGTTTCTGGATGACTCAATCGATTCTCGATTCCTGTTCGATCGGTCGAAAAGCAAATTTGATCGGTCGAAAGGAATTCTCGATCGGTCAAAAATCGTGAAACTAAATTTCTTTCAACTTTTTTGGTAACTTTTTATTTTATTTATTTATTTATTTTTTTTTTACGTTTCACTTGAACAAAACATAGTTTCTTGATCATATCAGAATGAGATTGAGATTAAAATTGAATTTCATTGATGCTATAGTCTTAAAGTTCAATATGGCATGGTTAAAATCAAACTTAAACAACATCATAACATCAATATCAGTTTTATCAAACCATAGTTATAAAACTAGAATGCAAAAAAAAATCTACTACAGAGTTTTCAAAATCATGAAACCAATTTTCTTTTATTCTAAAACTCACTCAACATGTTATGCAAACATGAGACCACACTGAACCCATTTGATGGAAAAACACATGGAAAATACAATTTTGTATCTCATACAAAAACACGCAGCAGAATATGAACAGATCTACTTCATTCAAGTGAGATAGCATGTAACATCTAAGTTTTGGATACAAAGAATGAGAGAGCGTACCTTGATGCAGTGAAATCCAAAACAAATGAAGATTAATCTTGAGATGTCTTTCAATCTTTACTCCAATTCCATAGTGTGTCCAAGATGTGTGATCTCTCAATCAGTTTTATGTGTGATCTTTCAAGAGAATAATCAAGTGTCTCCTTTGGGAAGAACTCTTATTCTTTCTTCTTTTTAATCACACATATATTTATGCACTTAGACTGTTACATTTATTTAATAACTCTTATTAAATAAATAACTAATTATCTAATTGGATTAGCCTTTTGGGCTAGCCCAATTGGGCTTTAGTGTGTGGCTTGGAGTGGGACCAAAAGAGATAAATAATGCTCTAGGTCCAATGGGCTTTGGACTTATCTGTCAACTCTTAACAAGCCCAAAGTTACCATTAATTATATTTAATACCACTATATAAATATAATTGCATTCTAGGCCTTATTAATAAATTATATCCCAAGACTTTATTAAACATTTAACCCCTTCATGAAAATATTCGTAGTAATACAAAGTCATAATGTTTAACTATCACTTTGTAAATTACTACCTCTTGATTTTTGAGTACTCAGTTTAATCCTTTAAGTTATTCATGTATATTTTATGAAATCTAATTTCATAAAATATAAACTTTAGTAACTCTTTACTAAAGTGGTTAAGCCTAACACTCTGAATAACCAATCTCATTAAACTTATCTCAAGGGAATATTTTATATCTCTATAAAAAGACTATGAATTCTATCTTGAGAATATGTGCTCCTTCAACATTATGTGTGGTTGCGCAACATACTGAGGTTTTGACTGTTTGTTAGATCTCACTCCTGATATATTAAAGCAACCTACATTTCATGATCGGGTTCACTATTCCCTTAGAATTGGGAGTTTATGTAAATGAAAAGTCGTGAGATTTATTATTCGTTTGACTATTGTTGATAGAATAATAAATCTCACAGTGGTCTAGTTCAATATGTTTTCTACACTTAAAACATATTAACATATCAACTAGAAGTCTCCACTTCCATGATCAAGACAAATCATGTTAATTGATATGTTATAGTCTTCACAAATGAAATGCTCAATTTCATCACCGACTACAAACTAAGATTTTGAGTTTACAAAGAACTTGTGATTTATATCTTTTATGACTAAATCACATACTATGCATCTCAAGGACTATATGATAATGTCCAAACATTCATGCTACCATTATTTTAGATAATAATAAAACAAGTTTATTACTTAGAACATGATGTCGTACATAATGTCATACATGGCATACAATAGGATTTTAGGGCACTAATCCTAACAACAGTTCTCAAAAAAAAAAAAAAAAAAACACATTGAATTGTTGAATTACCTTTCAAATGGAAACAACCCTTGATTTTAATAGTCATATTTGTAACATAGATTTATGTTGTATCATTTTATTTTTATAGATTAATCAGTAAAATTGTTGGAAATTTGGAATTGCTTTAATTTTTTTCTACCCTATTTCCAGCAGCCTTATGGATGGTTGGTATTCTCCTTAAATTTTTGTTCACTATGCTTCGTAATCAATTTGACTTATTTGTGTTTGTGAGGTTTTACTATTCATACTATCTCAATAAGAACATTTTGTTGGTTTTTGAGATGAGTAATGGAATTCTTAGGGATGTGCTTTACCAATACAACATTTTGAATCAAAAGGAGGGGTCATATAGCCTTGGCTGCTGCATGCCTTGGCCTTGGAAGCATGCCCATGAGGGGCTGCCTCGGCCTTGGCTACTGCATGCTTTGGCCTTGGCAGCATGCTCATGGGGGGCTTGCTTTGTTAAGTCTGGCTAATTAATTCTTGCAATATTTAGAATACCTTGAACTGCTCAAAGGTATTTTTTGATTGAGATCCATGGAGGAGTGTACCAATTATAGGTTTTACAATATTAATATCAATAGTACAACAACTCAAATAACATTACTACGCATTATAAAGAGGAATTTCAATTTTGAGTTAAAAATAAAAATAAAAATAATTGCACAGGACATGATGCATGCATGTATATATATTTTTGTATGACTCTTTGTTTATACAGAATTTGAAATTGGATGACAATGTCCTACCAAGGCAGATTTAGAGGATAATTGGCAATGAATATTTCTTCCAACTGCATCTTGATGAATATAATTTGAAATATGGAAGAGAAAATTACACCGTTTCAAAGATTTTAGAAACAGAAATCTCACATAAAGTTGAAAGACATCAGGTAATAATAAAGTTGAAATCTGTTTCCAGTATATTTATCACACAAAAGTACCATAGGATTCATAACTACTCTTTACATGGTATTTCCAATAAGCTTTATATATTGCTCATTGAAATTGAAGCATACACAATCCACCTTGCTTATTATATGATTTTATATTTTGTATGACACCATCAAAGTCAGTATAATACAATGAAGGCACTTTAAATTTTAAGCAACATGCATATATTTTTTCATTATTTCAAATAGTATTTAATAAAAGTGCAAATTATTGAAGGGCACAATAGAGGAAATTGTAAGGAAATCAAGGAAGGGCAAGTCCATCACCAGTAAAAAAATAGAAATAGGACAAACATCTGTTGAAAGACTTCAGTTAATTGCTGCTTTAACTACAGAAGTTGAAGAAACTGATGATAAAAGTATGCCGCTCCAAATGCTTCAAAAATGTCAAAAGGGCACTAAGCAGATTGCATCAAAGAAGAAAAAAATTTGAAGTCTAATGCATCTCAATGTATTTTATAAATAACATACTCTTACAAGCAAGATAAACAAATGGACGTACTAGATTACCCTATGAATTTTAATGTATTTCATTGTATTGTTATTTTTTTTTTTTTTCGAAGAGTAAACTAAATATATTGTTAAGTTATTGTATGTCATTTTCTTTGTACATATTGCCATGAATTTTAGTGAAGGGTTATGAATTGGTTTAGTTGTAGAATTTGAGCTTCCCATCTACTATTGATAATGCATTTTATATGTGACAGGTGGAATTCTGTATTGATTATATATTGTGGGTTAAGGGTTGTTGTTTTGTTTTTAGATTTATGTGTATCATTGCAGCTTTTTTAGAATTGTGGATTCGGGATGCATTACAGCTTTTTCATTTTTCTTTTACGATTAAAAAGCTGGATTCAATGTCCCTTTTAAGGGTTATGTATTGTTTGGCTTAAGAATTTGAAATTTCCGAGTACTATTAATTATGCATAATTATTTGACTAATATTTTTCTGAGTTGCTATTTGAAATTGTCATGTAAGTTTTAGTTGGTTAAAGTCAGATTCTTTTTTTTAGTCTCCCATAGCAAGGTAGTACACACAAGAAGTGATTTGACTTCAATAAATTTGTCAATGGTTTCATGTCTCGCTGCAATTGGCATAGCGCTAAGTTACACACCTTTATTCTCCATTGGTGTTTCGAACTACTCCTTGCAGACAAGGCAAACAGAGTCGACACATGGTTGTCCCATACAGTAAATTCAGGCATACAAAGAATTCAACCTGAACTCTCTGGAACTAAACACTTTGCCTTGCCACAATTTATTCTTAGTTGAAAATCTATGAGTTTTCTCTCAGTCAAGACCAACAACAGCATTCTCCCTCTACGTCATTAGCTGGCTGTGACATCAATACTACTCTACACAATTGAATGTTACAAGAATAAGCAAAATAAAGAGAATATCATTAGTTGGTTATGATATTGAAACTTCACTCCAAACATTAGTTTTGGAGAATGACTTTCATAAACTTGTAGACATTACTTTCTTTTAAATATTTTGGTTGTAAAATTGAAATTGTCTGGCAAGTTTTAGTTTGGTGTGATTCATTGTGGTTCCTAGGAATAACAGATTTGCTATTTGAAATTGTCATGTAAGTTTTAATTGCTTAAAGTCAGTTTTTTTTTTTTTTTTTTTAGTCTCTCATAGCAAGAAAGTACACACAATAAGTGATTTGAAGAAACTAATTTTTAAAATTTTAGGGGATATTGGACACTATATGCTTAAATATACTACGTTATTAAATTTTGAATATATGTAGTAGAAGTATGATAACTAAATTAATATTAGGTGCAAAGTTCATTAATATGTAAAACGACCTCGCGCATTGCGCGGGTTAAACACTAGAATATTATAAAAGTTAGATCTCACAATTGGTGGATACACACAATTATGACAAGTGCCACAATATTCTATATATTTAGAGTGATAATGACAAATAGTGTCACATGACAAATAACAATTTGTTCATAACTTACACATTCGACATTTGTCAATACATATGGCAATGACATGGCTAAAGAAATTACAACATAAAGAAATAAATGCATTGATTTAAATTATTATTTGTGAGCATTAATGCATTATTAATATGATACAAAATTTAATGGCATATGAAATTTCCTAACTTTTAACTTTTGAGCTTCTGCACCCCATGGCTTTACCTCTCAAAAAAGAATTACAATTTTTAAAAAAAAATGGTGATCATCCCCCTTTTTTTAATATAAAAAATAATTAAAATAATAATAACCTTAGCATTTGGTATTAACATTAGCATATTCTTTTTTAAAAAATTAAATAATAAGCAGTTAGCATAATTAATGGAGCTTTTATGATATATATTCGAATCCATCTGGGAACAACTTATTTAACTGAAATTGAAATTTTTTTGTTGAAATTGTAGAAAAAAAGTTAAAAGCTAACTGAATAGTTCAATGGGACCCATGAATAGTAACAAAAAGTGCAATGAGACCTATGAATAGTACTAAAAAGAAATTAACAACTCAAATAAGCTAAAGCTTGCATCACATCCCAAATGGGCTCGAAAGGTCAATGAAATAGGAATGAAACTTTTCAGCTTTTACATATAAATTAAAGGAAAATTAGTGGCATTATAATACATTAGAATTAATTTCCTACAATAATACCATTCAGTTACTAACATTAAATGCATAATAACTAAGAATTACAAACAAAAAAATAAATACTAAAATGTTCCTTTGACAATGGCCTACCCAATAATTACCAAAAAAAAACAAAAAACAAAAACGAAAACAAAAACTTCAAGAAAAAAAAAGATGGCAAATTAAACCAATAATTAAAAAAAAAAAACTATAAAAACTATTTAGTGGCATCACAACACTTTTGCATTACTTTCTTTAAATAATCCAACACTATAATTATTATTAAATTCAAAATGGCTAATAATGGACACAACGGAGGAGTCGCCACCTAGTTTTTGCAATGGTCTAAGAACCATATATATAGCGTCCTTTCAAAGAATGACTTTTTGATCTTACTACTAGAGATATGGATTCAGAGTTTAGGTACGTTCTTGGGAAGATGTTAGGCACCCAAGATCGCCCAACCCTAAGGTTGGCCTCCCATCATTGTATCTTACGTCTTAACCTCATTAAAAACATGTTCAACACTTGTATCTATACTCACACACACACACACTAGCATACATCTAAACATACAATCATGGCATCATTCATCCCAAAACACATACATATCTACCCTTAGACAAAAGAGAGCCAAGCCCATATGCACATAAGAACCCTAGCATGTGAAACCCTATCATACCATTCATCTCAAACAAGGCAACAACAAATCATAGCAACAAAACATAAGCATCAACATGGCAACAAACAAATCATAACATGGATAAAAAACATGGCATCAACTTTATGCACGTATATCCAGGAAGGGTTAACAAACAACATGCATGTTCATGTGAATGCATGACTTACCTTACTCACCTTGTAGTGTCTCAACACCTATGACATCAATGCATGGACATGTGAATGAATGGCATGACATTAAAACTAAGAAACAAAAAAGATAAACCCTAATCTAAACATGTTTAGGACGAACAAGCATGTGAACAAAACAAATAGAAACTTATAAAGTACAAAACATGTGAAAAGAAATCCAAAACAGAAACATGTTATATGAAGCAAAGAATGAAACAGAAAAATTAGGGTTTCCGGGGCAACGGCCTACGTACGTAGACAAAGGCCTACTTACGTAGGCCAAATCCCATGTACGCAGGATTTGATTTGCGCACACATGCTCATGGCACACGCACGTAAGGTCGTTCAAAACCCTAACCTAGAAACAAACTAAGCAAAAAACAGAGCATGAACTAAAACCCTAATTCTAACAACCAAACATGTTTACAAACATAAAGAGAGCATAAAACTAAACTACACAAACATATATAAGCACAAACAAAGTAAGGAAACAAGATTAAAACAGTAAAATAAAGGTTAAAGCTTGATACCTCAAAAAGGAGTTCCCAATCTTTGACTTTGACCGTTCCCCTCAATCAAATTTATCACAAGTCAATAAAAATGTGATTAACAACTTTAAACTAAAAGAATTGGGGCCAGAAAAGGTCCCAATTAGATAAAAAATGACTTGAGGGTGTTTTGTGAAAAAACTCCCTTTTGATTCACTATTTTCTAGCGAATCTTAGGTTTTCCCTTAGGATTTTCTATATCTTTTGAAAATGTACCATGTAAGGCTTTATACAGTGGAAAAAATGGAGTTTGGAACGGCTCCTAGACGGTGTGGGATTCATTCCAAACCCTAGTCATTATTGCATAAAACTTGCCTTAATTATGTTTCTGAAACCCTAGTTGCGTACACAGGAGTGTGCTTACGTACGCATGCTTCGGCCTGCGTAAGCAGGCTGCTGCCCACGTATGTGGGCCGAGGGCCACTTTGGTCATTTTATTTCAAAAAATAAATTTTTGATCAGTTAAAAAGTTATATTTTCCATTTTAACACTCCTCAAGTTAGATTGATATTTAATTGGGCTCTAAACTGGCCTTGGGACTTAGAGTTCGGGCATCATTGGGGAATGGGGGCCCGAGTCGTAAAGGGTACAAAATGTGGTGTCTACAACAGACACTTGATATGCTCGAACATATTTCTTGATGTATTAAACACATCTTAGATCTACCCAATTACAAGTAAAATGCATTTTATCAAAGGATTAGCTAATTACATAAAATATGACCCTAATTTTCTCCCCCTTTGTCAATCCGTGATAAAACCACAAGTATAATTATGAGAGAAGTATAAAGCAACAACTCCATAATTATTATAAAAAAAACAAAAACAAAAAACAAAAAACAAAAAACAAAAAAATAAAAGTACGCAAGCCTAACAACTACGATGAGCTCTTGAAAAACTTTGCAAGAAAAAAGATCATAGCATGATAGACTTGCAACCTACCTTATCTAAACAGATTAAACATAGACAAGTTGTATAACAAAAGAAACATGTGTATAAAGAGAGAAAAGAACCAACACATGTAAGATAAAAGTGAAGAAACATTCATCATCATATATATATCAAAAGAATACAATGTATGTAAAAAAGGTCACAAGACCATGGTACATGTAATGAGAAAGATACATCAAAACCTCACTACATCTCTTAAAACACTCTCCCCCTAACTAGTCTATCCCTATGCTAGCTCTCCCCCTAACAACAAGATTACTCTCATATACAAAACTACTCTCCCTTTTTGTCACGAGTGACAAAGGGTGAATCAATGAGAGGAAGCCTTCTCATCATCAGTTTCAGAGCAAGAAGCGTCATCATCATCACCATCTCCACCATCCAAAGAAGACTCCTCAGCAGGCTCGGGTGTGGGAGAAGGAGAAAAACCACCAAGGCGAGACTGCCAACGAGCAATGCGACCAATCTTGGTGTTCATCTAACACATCTCATCAGAAAGATGGTCAAGACAACTACCAAAATTAGCACTCATAAGCTGAAGTTGATCCATGATGGCGGCAAGAAAGACCTCGACTCCAGAAAAAGAAGAGGGAAGGGCAAATGAGGAAGAGGGTGTAGAGGCAAGAGTAGCATTCATTGAAATAGACTCCACACGAGGCCGCTTTGCAACCAGTTGTGTGTCATTCCTCCAAATAGATTCCTTGCTAATGGCACCCATGGCATAGAAAGGAGAAGAGAGACGAATGGTGATGTGCACGTGTGATAGGATGTGTGTGATAGCCTAAGGAAAGACGAGCTTATCACGTGTAGCAGCGTCTCGTTAAATATCTATCATAGATTCTATCATGTGTGAAGGAAAATCTATAAAAAGATCTTCCAAAAGAGAAAGAAGGAAATGAGCATGAGGCTCAGTGATAGTGTTATAGTGAGACCGTGGTGTGAGAAAAAATGTTATCACCATATTAAGGATCCTTGGACCTTTAGCAAACTCAGTGGTGGAGAAATTTAGAGTTTCTTCCCACACCATGGCCTTCTCACAGAAAAGTGAGGTCATCTTGTCTCAAGAGACAAAACTGAGACAAGTATGACTAGGGTAATCATGACGATCAACCCCAGGAACATGTAGTACCTCACAAATGAACTTCGGGGTGACTACGATACGTGTTCTTTAGAATACCATAGTAAACCTAGGTACAGAGGTATCGATGGCATGCATGTTGAAGCAGAACTCCTGAATGAACACACCAAGACACCTCTTGGGTATCTCACATAGAAAAGCCCAACTCCGAGAGCTAAACGCACTGGGTAGAGGAGTGTTTGGGAAATCAGATAGAATGACTTGGCATTCCAAATGAATCGCCTGGTCAGAGAAGTTCTCATAGAAGTCATCTCTGGCCTTCTCATCACGGAACCTCACAAAATCAGGAATAGAAAAAAAAGAAGAATCACGACGTCTGATCGAGTTCTTGGAAGGAACAAACTTTTTAGATGCCATAAGAAGGAAACTAAATTGAGAGAGAAGACAAGAAACAAAGAAACACAGCAAAAGATAAGGCACAGGAAAGAAGAAAAGAAAGAAGTGCAATGCATGAGCATGTTACGTGCAAAAGAAATTTGCATCATGGGCAAAAACCCAATCCAAAATACAGCATTCACATTAGTTAATCAAGCACACAACCTAGAATGCATGAAAACATTATTATAATGCTAGAGAATGCAATGCATGAGCATGTGAGAACATTTCAACAATACCCAACCCAAAAATTTTACAAATAACTCAAAAACCTAAAACTTTCCCAAAAACTTGAAAACCTAGGTCTTAATGCATGAAATGCATGAAGAAGGAGAGAGGAAAGATATTTAAAACACTTACCATGGGATTGAGGCTTGGATTAGGCCGAAATCTTGAGTGGGAGAAGGTTTTTGGTGAAAAGAAATGGTTTGGATTGAGAAAGAAGAGAGAGAGATTGAGATATTTGAGTTTGAGCAAAACCGGGTTGGACCTCAGACATATACATATATATATATATATATATATATATATATATAGAAAAACATATCTTGATAGATCAAAAAGCTATCGAGAACAAACTCTCGATAGATCGAGAGGTATCATGGAGGTATCGACGGCAAAAAGATCTCAATAGATCGAGGAGGTATCGAGCATCTATCAAGCAGACAGAGACTCCAAAGAATTGGCTCGATGGATCAAGCTATCTATCAAGAGGTATCAAGAACAGGCCCAGGAATCTTGATAGAAGTGGCATGTGTTGAGGAGGTATTGAGCATCTATCGAGAAGCCTAAAACAAGGTTTTTCGAGGAGGAGAAACAACACGTGATGAATGCAATCAAGATAGACACCAAAATAAGCAACCAAGAAGCATGTTAAGCACTCAAACACATCATCAACTCTAGATGCAAAGCATTCCTAGATAAAAAACACACTAAACAAGTCTAACTAATTTTATTTAAAAAACAAGTTTAGATAGTTTAGAGAACATATACTACCACATGTATTCCTTGTAATGGCCAAAACACATCGTACCTGTACAATAGTATCAAGAGTAGCAAAAAGTATGCGTGTTGTATGTGAAACTTTTGCAAGAGAGCATAAGTAAATCATTATATGAAAAGTAAAAATATAGGAAGATCAAATACATCCACACACAATCATAACTGTTTGATGGGGACCATCACCTTCGAGGTACATCATATAATTCCCACATCTCCTAAAAACACGCTTGCAACCATATTTGAAAGCATTTTGATTCTTTATGCTTTACATAATCTTTGCATATTTTTCTTTTTAAACATAAAATGACATAACATGCATGGGTAAATTAGAGAGAAAAGAATTACCTAATTATGAAAGCCAAACATCTTGTTTTTGTTGTGCAAGTGCTACACCTTACCGAGCACGGCTTTTATAAATTGCACACAGATGTTGTGTGATTGACGAGTTTTAGTGATGAGATGGTTATTTATGCCTTTCTCTTAGAATTTTTTTAGTCCTTCCCGTCAAAAAGAGTGATTAAGATATGAATGATAAAAGATCAACCAAATCACATAAAAGAGCCACAAAGCTCACATTGTTTAGTTGTGCATGAAGATGCTCATCTAAGCTACAAGAGATACAAAGTTGAGAAATTTTGTTTCAAAGGCCACCCAAAGTACACAAGTACCAGTATACACAAACACGCACTGTTTTTATATTTTTCAATTTTTTCGCTTTTTTTTAATTAAAAACATAAAAACAAAGCAAACAAACAAACAAACAAAGCAGCAAAAACTAGATTGACTCAAACCACAACACCAACCATGCATGAGATTAAAAAGGTGAAGGAATCACTTGGAATCTTTTTCCTTCCAGATGGGAGACCTGGATGGAGAGTATTTCTTTTGCATGAACCTTTGTTTAGATGGATAAGGAGGAGAGTTGAATCCATTTAAATTAGAGAGTAACATGACAGCCTTAAGAAGTTATCCAAGAGGGGCTAAAGAGAGTTGGAGTTGATTTTGGCTCCCAAAAGATGACAGACTATTGCTTTGTTGAGTGGCTAGCCACTTATAGCAATTTGGACGAGTGTGCCCAGATGCTCCACAGTAATGGCAGAAGTGAGGCTTCTTTGGTTGAGACTTCTTGTTGATGGAGCAATGATTATTCTACTTAGTCTCTTTCTTACCAACCTTAGGGGATGCTCCTAGAATGGATTTTCCCTTATCATTTTTATCCTCACTCACATTTTTAGTCTTTGGTTTGATTAGCCTCATCAACCTTGGTGGAGAGTTCCTCTCATTCCAACTCCACTTCACTAAGCTTTCTCGTAGCTAACCATGCTTCTTGAAGACCTTGTACAACATAGAGTAGGCAGTATGGATGTCATCTTGTTCATCCATCTTCTCAAACTTTGATTCCATCAACTCTTCTTCCTCATCAATCAGTTCTACTACTTCTTCAGGGGATTCAACAGTAGCTGTGAAAGCACCCGCATTCCCTTCTTGATCACTATCATCAGAATATGCTTCTGGTTCTGTATCACTCAATATGGCAACTAAGGCTTTGCTTTTGCCAATGGATTTGAGATATGTGGGACATTCTTGACATCCATAGCACTTTGGCCCAGCAAGAACATTGTTGCTTTGACTAGCATCCTTGATATCTCTCTTGCCTTTGTCTTGGGACTTGAACTGAGAGAATCCAAATTGTTTGCAATCCTTGTCACTTGCCTTAACATTCGCATTCTTGATGAACTTCTTGAATTGTCTGGTGATATATGATTTGAACTTGGTGTCCTCATCTTTAGAAGACTCATCGTTATCATCATTCTTAACCTTCAAAGCCATTTTCTTGATTTTGCTACCCTTGCCAACCTTTACTAAAACCAGTTCATAGGTTTGCAAATTCCCAATCAGTTCTGTCAAAGGAATAGAGTCAAGATCCTTTGATTCTTCTATAGTAGTGATCTTGGCATGGAATCTTTCTAGAAGAGATCTAAGAATCTTTCTGACAATCTTGGGCTCTAGAATCTGTTCTCCAAGATTGAAGGCTAAATTCACTGTGTTCTGAAGCTTGGCATAAAATTCATTGGATGACTCATCCTCATCCATCCTTATTTCCTCAAAGCTAGTAGTGATCCTTTAGAGTTTTTAATAGCTTTTGTGCCCTCGTAGGTATTCTAAAGAATAGTCCATGCTTCCTTTGCATTGTCAATGGAAGAGAACTTCTTGAGTTCCTCATTGGTCACAGCGCTAAACAGGGCATTTAGTGCTCTACTGTTAAATTTGCAGCTTTGATCTTAGTATCATCCCATGATGTTGGTGGCTCCTCAGGTTTCTTTTAACCTACTTCAACTGCAAGCCATACTTTCTCATCTAAAGACTACAAAAAGGCTCTCATGCGTACTTTCCAATATGCATAGTTAGTACCATCAAATAAAGGAGGAATAATCAGGGATTGCCCACGATCCATAACAATAGGGGTCAATGGATCACACAGCAACAATTAAAACCTAATTAGAGTGTGCCTCCTCTGATACCACTTGTTGGGTTAAGATAGCTTGACCCCGGTTAATTAATTTAATTACTCAAGTTGATTAATTAGGTTCAATTGCATGCAAATCGTGAAGGCACCAAACCAAATAAACTAAATGCAGTAGAAATTAAATTGACACGATGATTTGTTAACAAATGGGGAAAACCTCTCGCAAGGTAAAAACCCAACTGGATGATTTTAAGATTACCACTTCCAAGAATCCACTAATCAACAACCAAGCAGTTATAAGTATAAGGAATCTTACCACTACCTTTGTAAGGTTGAAAATTTATCAACCATCTTGTTGGCTTTATTCCGTGCCAATTTGTTTGTAATTTAAGCACTTAATAATCCTGTATTTAGGTGGGATTATTGTAAGGGTAGTGTGTGAGAAGATGTGAAGAAAAGCTCAAGAATGTGCAAAGAAGCAGAGCTTCGCGGCTAGGACTTGCGGGTGGCTCGCGGCTGCAAGTCGCCAACTTCAAGCACGTGAGAAGCACGCAGGGAAGCTGAAGGGTCGTGCCAGCTGTCGCACTACAGGACAAAAGTCTCAGGCTGGCCAGGCCGTTACGTCGCGACTTGATTTCGTGACTTGGACAAGCCGCGAGACCAAGTCACCAATTTACCCTGTTTGGCAAAAAACTGTCTCTTCGTATTCTCATCTCACCTCACTATATATAGACCCTTATACCCACTAAATTGAGAGAGCTTCCAGAGAGAATTTTTGTGAGAGAAACCCTAGAGAAAAACAAGATTCCCTCATCCCCAATCTTTACCTTAGAGTCTCTACAAATTCCTCTACTCTCTTCCTCTCCATTGTCATACCCTTGAGAGGTCATCTACCAAATCCTTATCTCACCACACCCACGTCTGTGAGAAGGTTCATTTGGTGCTAAGGGAAGCAGTTTGGGAAGAAACCAATGGTGATTGGTTGATGCTATGGGCTATAGCGGAATCCAGTAAGCTAGAAAAGAAAAAGGTTCGGCGCAACCTCGTTGGAGCAGGAAGCTTGGAGGGCTTAGGTACCTGGGTAGATTAGGCTTGAAGGGTCTATTGCTGTTCATGTATCCCAACTACATTTTCTAGTGGATTATTGACCGCTTGGAGGGCGGCAGAGAGGTTTTACGCCGAGGACTTCGGTTTCCTCTTCGATAACACATCGAGTGTTGTCCTTGTGTTTGCATCTCTCTTCCCTTTATCTTTACCATTTAATTACTGCTGTGTGTGTGATTATTTATGGTTTAGATTGTTTATCAATTCTGGTATAAGCTCATTATCATTTTCCGCACATATGTTGTTTGATATATAGCTTGAATTGGTAATTTTGTAATTGGGGGTCTAAACGTTCAAGGGTGTTTCTTACCCATATTGAACTTTCAACCTTGGCCTATCCCAAAATGCCAATCTACAGTTGAACCTTTGCTTTAATACCCAATTGAACTTGATCTTGTAGTAGCCTTCTTTCCTTTGATGCACAAATTTCCAATCTGTGATTAACCTTTTGCACGGATCCCAGTACGTGACTAACTCCAGCAACTTTGAATGATGTTGTTGGCTGCAAAGTTCTTCACTTCATCAACAATGAAGATTAGGAAGCACTTGGTTACAAAACCTTATGGCGTACAAACGCCATAGCTTCTCACAAAGAAAATAAATCTCTTGGTCTCTGTATCTGTGTGTGACGGTTCTTAAAATAAGCCTTATATATGTCTAGGGTTGTGAGAAAAGAAACCCTAAACAAATACATAAGCCTGGATCGAATTTTAGATCAGGAAAAATGAAAATCGTAATTCTCAATAGATCAAGCTACTGTCGAGCCATCTATCGAGCTTCACATTAAGTCTCGATAGCAGGCATCTGTCGAGACTTAATTAACAACTTTTCTTCACTTGTTTCTTGGACCAATCTTCGTGTCTTTTACTACGAACACTTGATATGCTTGAACAACATATTTCTTGATGTATTAAACCCATCTTAGATCTACCCAATTACAAGTAAAGTACATTTTGTCATAGAATTAGCCAATTACATAAAATATGACCCTAACGAGTACATCTCATGAGGGAAAAAAAACTTTGATAGCTTTGGAACATTGCTTCAAAACTACCTAAGAATTGCTCTCTCATGATATCACTCTCACACAACATATGAGACCACACCCCAGTTGATTAAGGTCAAATATGGTAATAATGGGATTTGCCAAATTTATTATATCGACTTGATTTCTGCTAATACTTCTTTGTGTGAAGTTACTTTCATCACCCTATTTTATTTAATGTAGATTTCTAAAGCTTTTATTTATTTATTTTATGTGTAACTGTATTTTACACAGTAAATAAAACAAATTGATAAAAATAAGCAATCGAAATAGAAACTTAATGACTTAACCTTTGATCTTGTGCTGTTTTTTTCTTTTGTAAAGACGCTTGAATCTTATTTCCACGAAAGTTTAAATTACAAATTCTAGAGCAAACTTGGGTCTAATGTCCATTAACATTGGATTTGTCACGATTGTGACACATCTCAATTTTTTCTCATGTCATCATCCCAACGAGTTCAATATTAAGGATGCACTAGACCCAAACCAAGTCTCAAATCCTTATACTTGCAAAGAAATAAATCCCATATCACCCTATTGAAAAACAAGGAAAAGTAACATGACTTGACTACGGGAATATTTGGTGTATGATTTCATCTGAATGCCTAACCCTCAATCTAACTTGCTTTTAATGAACCGGCCAATTGCTCTTCGTGTCAATTTATAAGGACCATTTGATGGTTGAAAATTAGAAATGGAACCACAATAATTGCCCTTCTAAAAAAAATCCTTTGGGCTTCATTGACAGCCATAGCCCTTGTAGGCTTGTTGTTTAATGTAAAAAGAAAACAAGTATTAACACAAGTCCGTGATCTTGGTGGACCTACGTCAAAGCAAATTCCAAAACTCAAGAAACCACAGATTTTAACCATAAATTAATAGTGACAATATAACAGCAAGAGACAAACTTATTTTGTAGTTACTCTAGCGTCTAGCCAGTTTATAGTACCCACTTTTTGTAATAGTCACACTCAAGCCAAATACTACTTAAATACACACTCTCTCACTTGTAATATTACACATCTAATAGGAACATTACCACTATAAGTTCTATTAGTACTTGTCTCACATAACACATCACACTGCATTAATAGCAACCTTCATCCCGGACGCACAGTGCCCAGAAAAGTTGCAGATGAAGTAGTTCTGTCCCTTCGCCAGCTTTATTTGGTCATTCCCAGATTTGTACACTTTCGCACCCGCCGGAGATGTGCAACTACTGTAACCGGCCCGGTCCACAGCTACAACATTGTGAGTTGTTGAATCATAATTGAATACTGCAACATACATGTACAAATTATTAATTATGTAGGATTGTTTTACCAAAAACAAAACAAAACAAAACAACGTGATAGCCATGGCTTTGTCTTAAAATTTTAGAATTGGTTATAGATAATCGATAGAGTAGTCACGGTTTGCCATATGTGTATTTTTTTTTTTTTTCTCCCCCATAATTCTGTAGTAAGAATACATTAACAAAAAAAAGGTTTTGGCTGTATATTCTTTAGAATGAGTTGTGTTTTCCTTGCATTTATAAAAATTGTAAGCGCATATGCTAAGAATTGCATTTGCATATATGTGGATTCCTCAATATTTGTTATTTTAGTTAATGTTCTATATTTACACAGACAGGTCGGGCCTAGTCCAATAACAAATGCCTTCCACAAAAGATGACAGGTAGCAAATTTGAGTTCGAGAATCAACTACTTCAAACAAAAATGAGAGTAAGATTGCATACTATGACATTTCCTAGACCCCGGAGAAAGTGTAAACTTTATGCATTGTATGACATTGGTTTTAGAGTTTCTTCATTCTGACATAAATGTTGTAGACAAACTAGATTTGAAAGTAGGGACAAAGCTAGTGACAAACTTACCGAGCACATCACCAGCTCTAAAACGCTTTCCCTTGGGCCAACTATCAGTGTTAAAGGTCCAACCACCAGAGTCTCCAACTGTGTAAGTTGCTGCATGAACGTGTTCAAAGTGAACAAGTAGGCACAAAAGCACAACCACCATAACCATGGCTTGACTTGCACTGCCTCTTCCCAGAGACATCTCGAAGCAGAGTTGTATAGTACTTTACTGGGGAAGGCTGAAGTTTAAAGTGTGAGAAAGCTACTTGAGAGTGAGAGTGAGAGTGCCTAGAACTGAGGCTCTGATAACCCTTTTTATTGTGTCAAGGAAACTATCAAAAAAAAGAAAAAAAAGTAAGATGTGGGTCCAATTAGTTTGGAAAAAATGGAACAAAGCTAAAGACAAATTGGTGAACCTTTATTGATTAAAAAATTTGTCCCAACAACCCCACCATAACCACCAGGTTGAAAATTCTACTGTTAATTACATTATCACGGGACAAAAAGAAAGGAAATTTAGGAAAAGGATGAGATTGTTTAGTGGCTTTCAAAGGAATAGTATTTTTTTTTTTTTTTTTTTTTTGGGGGTAAACACTTTCAAAGGAATAGTTTTTTATGAAACTTTCAAAGGAATAGTTATTAGTTATTTAAGTGGGTAGCTATATAATTTATGCGGAGATTTTGGGGCAAAATATGGTAGTGCTATAAAAAAGAGAATTGATTGCACTACCACAAATATATTTTTGACTGCATCTTCACGCGTAGTTTATATAGCCGACCCGTGAACTCTTACTGGACCACAGGCCCTGCTTTTTCATTATGTCATTTTAATTTATGTGTACACAGTCACAGAAATGCCAAAGATGGGAGGCTAATATAGAAAAAGTTTCTAAACTTTTGAAATTAGAGGGGCTATAGGTCACATAGCATCATCGTTACGTTGCACTTCGGCATGGATGATGAACTCTAGAACATGGGTTCAACTTTTCATATTTTTATTTCTTTTTTTTTTAGTTAATTGGAGTTTGAGTTGTGTATGTGTCTAGTTGGACACATTTTGAGATACATACATACATACATATATATATTTATTTATTTACATGACTAATAGTGTGGCACTGTAGGTTAAGTTGGGTTACTTGAGTTGAAAATTTTGCTTACTCAAATCTAACTTGGCTCAATCAACCAAAAAGAAATGCTAAAATGTAAAAACACGTTTGGAACTTTGGGTCAAAATCAAACTAACCCTCTTGATTTTCTAATTTGAAATTTGAAACTCCTAAACTTTGAGAAATACATATATCGATCATTGTGTCTAAATTTCCATTTCAATCCATTAACAGAAACATTAGGGAAAAAAAACCTTAAATTAAATTTTAATTTAAACATCTTTTTTATTAAAATATACTCTAAAATGATTTTTAATAAAAATGAAATTTTGGGAGGTGCAAATTTTGACAAAAGGATCAATTTGGGTATTCTCAAAGTGAAAGGTTTCGATTTTCAAATTAGAAGATCAGGGGTCAATTTAATTTTGACCCAAAGTTCAATGGGTGTTTTTGTATTATACCAAAAAAAAAAAAAAAAAAAAAACCGCAACTAATAAAACATCTAGCAAAAGAAAAACTAAAAATAAAGAAAAAAAAGTTATTGGCTGATATGAAGGAACAAAAATAAAAGAAGAGATAGGTTCAAATTACACCTGGTGTAACTCTTGTAAAGTTACACATTTTTTACACCATAAATTTCTAAGAGATCTAACAGTTGAAAAGAACATCATTAAATGTTATTACTTTTTACCTTATTAATAGTATTACCTAATTAATACTAACATTCTCTCTCTCTCTTCTTATTTATTATTGCTTTCAAAATATCAATTTAATTTAGAATAATACATTAATACTACATTGAAAATCATTGCATATTTTAATTTAAGAGACCAAATAAGCTAAAAAAATACACAAAGGACAAGATAAGCCCACGTTCAGATTCCTTAGCCGACAAATTTTTTTTCATATAAATTAGAATAATACTTTTTTTTTTTTTTTTTTGCTCAATAATATAAAACTACTCTTAATTAATTAATTAATTAACCCTGTTAGGTGGCACTTTCGTCACCATTACCATAACAATTTACTTTATATGGAGGAACAAAGCATGAGCAGCGATAATAATTCATTCCCTTGTCCACACTTCGTGATTTCTGTGATATTTTTTTATTTTTTATTTTTTTGATGGGATGATTTCTGTGACATTGCATTTTCAAATCCAATTATTCAATTTATTGTTTAGTTTAAACCTTACTAATACAAGAAGAGAGAGTTCAAAGGAGTTGCGATTTATATGATTTCATAATTTACTTTCAGCTTCAACACATAATTTTGAAAAATTATTTTCTCTGCTCATGCTTTGTTCCTCCATATAAAGTAAATTGTTATGGTAATGGTGATGAAAGTGCCACCTAACAGGGTTATTTAATTAATCAATTAACAGCAGTTTTATTTTATTGACCAAAAGAAAAGTATTATTCTAATTTATATGAAAAAAATTTGTTGGCTAAGGGATCTGAACGTGGGCCTATCTTGTCCTTTGTGTATTTTTTTAGCTTACTGGGTCTCTTAAATTAAAGTATGCAATGATTTGCAAGGGATGTATAGTATTATTCTAAATTAAATTGATATTTTGAAAGCAATAATAAATAAGGAGAGAGAGAGAATGTTAGTATTAATTAGATAAACTATTAATAAGGTAAAAAGAAATAAAATTTAATGATGTTCTTTTCAACGGTTAGATCTCTTAGAAATCTATGGTATAAAAAAGGTGTAACTTTACAAGAGTTACACCAGGTGAAACTTGAACCTATTTCATAAAAGAAAGAGAAAGCAAAATAACGTCACAAACTCACAGGATAGTAGGATGTAAACAAACAAAGACTAATAAAACAAAAAAAAAACAAAAACAAAATAAAAAGAAAAAAAAAAAACAAAGCCTGGCAGTTTGATTTAAAAAAAAAAAAAATCTAACCATTGGCACAGTAAGGGGTAGATGAGTCATTTTCCCTTTCCTCCTTCCCATTCTAATTTTCTCTCCATAAATCTCTCCAAATTTGGGAGATTGATTTTTGGTGGGCTCACGGAGAAAATTTCTAGGGCCCGCTAATTTTCCTTTTTCTCATCTCTCCAACCAAACATTCATAAAAACCATTTTCACTCCCCTTTTCTTTCTTTTCTTTTTCTTCCCCCTAAAATTCTTCCACCCAAACGGACCCTTAGTCATGACGAAGAAGTACTAGAGAAAATAATATTATAATACTTCAGAAGCCCTTATATTATATCTAGATGCACCTCATATCAATGGGGACAGATTAAGGGCATTGCTCAAATGTACATATTCTTTTAATATTCTCATTTAAATATTCTTTTAATCTTTGATTAGGGTGTGTTGAGTTTTATGCAATGGTTTCTAGGGTGAGTTTATCTAAAATTTGGATAAAAGGGATATAGATAGAGAACCTACCGTGAATGCTGTAATACTAATGCTGTTACAGAGAAAAGTCAACAGTAATGGCAAGTTTGCTTAAAATTAAATAAAAGGTAATAAAAATTTAATCCATGTAAGATCATCTAGAGATTAAGAAACTAATAATTCTATTCTAATTGCCTCCAGTACTATAATCCAACTAAACTAGGAAACCATGGTTAATTGTCTCCCGTTTAATGTACAAAATAAAAATACTCTGAAAAATACACGTTTTCTGTAATTAGACGTATTCTAAAAAAATAAAAACATATAATCACCCATGATGTGTACTAAAAAGAGTAGGAGACAATCAAAGCCTTATTGCAGGGTTTCGACCCAAATTGCCAAGAGCTACGGTAATTGGATCCGTGACAATGGTCATTGACCGCATGTTTAGTTTCAATTCAATAGGTTGGAGAGAGAGAGAGAGACAGACAGACAGAGAATTATTATTATTTTTTTTTTTTTAAGAAAGAAAATTGTAAGGTTGAATTTAATCAACCATTCTGTTGGTTTTATTCCGTGCTAAATTTGCTTGTATTTTAGCATTTAGTAACCATGTATTTAAGTGAGATTCATGTAAGTGTAGTGTGTGAGAGAGTGTGAAGAATTGCTCAAGAGTGTGCAGTAAAGCAAGAACTCGCAACTGGATCTCGCGGGTAGCTCGCAGCTTGCAAGCCGCCAGAAGATGCTCACGCGCCAAACATGCGGAGAAGCTGAAGCGTCATGCCAGCTGGAGCACTACAGGACAAAAAATCGAGACTGGTCATTCAGTTATCTCGCAGCTTGAACTCGCGGCTCAGTCAAGTCGCGAGGCCAAGCCGCCAGCCAGCTCTGTTTTGGAAAAATGACTCTTCGCATTCTAAACACCCACCACTATATATAGACCTTTATACCCACAAAATGTAGAGAGCTTCCAAAGAGAATTTTGAGAAAAAAAAACCTTAGAAAAAAACAAGATTGATTTATCCACAATCTTTACATAGAGACTCTTCAAATTTCTCTACTCTCACCCTCTCCATTGTTACATCCTTGAGAGGTTCTTACCCAAATCTTTTTTCTCACCATACCCACATATGTGAGAAGGCTATTTGGTGCTTGGGAAGCAATTAGGAAAGGACCAATGGTTATTGGTTGATGCTATGGGCTATAGCGGAATCCGGTAAGCTAAAGAAGACAAAGGTTTGGCGCAACCTCGTTGGAGCAAGAAACTTGGAGGGCTTAGGTACACTAGGTAGATTAGGCTTGGAGGGTTTTCTGCTGTTCATGTATCTCAACTTCATTCTTTAGTGGATTATTGACCACTTGGAGGACGAGGGAGAGGTTTTACGCCAAGGGCTTTGGTTTCCTCTTCGATAACACATCGTTGTGTTGTTCTTGTGTTTGCATCTATCTTCCCTTAATCTTTGCCATTTAATTTCTGCTGTGGATGTGATTTTATTTGGTTTAGATTGTTTATCAATTCTGTTATAAGCTTATGATCATTTTCCGCACATACATTGTTTGATATTTAGCTTGAATTGGTAATTTGTAATTTAGGGGTCTAAACGTTCATAGTGTTTTTCATACTATTTGAACATTCAAAAACGAAATAATTTGACCCACAAAGGATACATGCTTTCCATTTATATTATTATTATTATTATTATTATTATTGTTATTTTTTTTCCTTTAAAAAGTTAGAAACTGTCGGTTGTGGAAAATGGAAAACCTTACCTAAACATTAGCATATAATAATACATAGAAAAAATGCCTAAGTAGACTAGACAAGATAGAGATCACATAAATAAAATTCACTTGTTCTACTTTGAATATTTCACCTTATAATCTATTAAGTGTGTTCTTTGTGTTAGAACCTCATTTCCTCTCCTCTGTGTGTATGTCTCAAAAAAAAATTTGTATCCTAACAATCATAACTTACGGCACATCTTACTACATGCTAGGTTCAATTATGTTTAGTGTTGTCAAATCCACTCATATTCAAATCCATTTTTCAATGTAATTGAGTTGTAATAGTTTAGTGGTTAAAGTTCTACATTGAAGACAAGAAGAAACAGCTCAAAAAATTGCTCAGAATTGACAATTATTGCAACCTTGATTGCATCTCAACTGCAACCTTAACTTCGGTCAACCTATCAAGCTTTGGGATTTCTATTTTCTAGGGTTGCGGTCTATGATGACCAAGTGACCTAAGAATTTGTGCACTAGGGTTCTTAGACATACAAAAAGCTTCTTTAAGTTATCATAAAATAAGAAAGAACACTGTGGAAGTTGAAGAAGTTGTTGCAATGATTATGCGTCAAGGGTTTTGAACCAAGCTGCATCTCTAGAGTTCATTGAAATCCAGAGTGTTCATGTGGAGATGATTGCACTAAGACTACATGAAAGAGATGCCGTGGTGAGTTAAACACGAATTAGATATCCATGCATTGAAAAGATTCATTGTAGAAGAGTCCAACCACGTTAGAGTTGTGTGTGATCACATGAGTAAGTTACTACTGTAGGTAGCAATGCTAAAATTTGGAATATTTTGTACTGTAAATTTCCATTCTACGTAGTGAATTATTCAAGTTGCTAATAAGCTTCAAACCACTTGTTGGGTGGGTTTCCCATTGTGACCATATTGTCTGTGTGCAATTTTTTTTTCTACAGCATTTAGTTTTAGTTTTGGTAATATGGACGTGCCCATTGTAAACTGGATTGGACCATTTCATATATAATTTAACTAATTAACTAACTTGGGTAATTGATTAATTTAATTATTAAGTGAGAATGAAGTTAGTTAATTATTATTGCATGTGGTAAAATTATCACGATTGGGTAATTGGTTAATTTAATTAGGGTCATTTTTGTCCAAAAAGATGGTGAATTCTAATTTGAGTGTGTATGCGTGCACACACAATAAAAAATAAAAATAAAATAAAAAAAGACTTTAACAAGTTGTATATAAACAATGAGTAATGCTACAAGCACAAACTATTTTACAACATTTTTACAAACTATTGATGTGGCAAATTCTTACTAGTTCTAATCTGGGTCATTATTAATATCACATTTTTATTTACCAATAATTATTTAGTAAATGCTAAGCCACATCAGTAGTTTGTAAAAATATTGTAAAATAGTTTGTGTCTGTAACATTACTCATAAACAATTAAGAAAAAAAAACTTTCAAAAAAAAAAAATCTAAGCCAAGCAAATAGATATTTCATTTGAAATTTTTTTAATCCCAAAATTTAATCTCAATTACCAAATCAGTCAGAATTCAGAATATCAGTAAAGAGATCAAGCAAATAACACAACAATTTGGAAACCAAGTGGAATACCAATGAAGAGCTTCTTAACGAAAAATCCATACAGAGTAATGTACCAACAAGACAATTCACTATAACGGGAGTTTACAAACTACTCAAAACCTTTGTGATTAGACCCCACTAACCCAACAGACAATTCCTTGATATCATCACAGCAACTTCAAGAAAGAAGCGCCTGCTTCACTATGAAACTCTAGGATCACATCGCATGCCCTTATGCAAGGTTGAGATTTCTGTGGTTTCAACAGTACATTTTTCAATATTCTTGATCAAGGATATGTCATAAAGGTGTAAAGTCAAGAACTAGAAAGAATGGGATTTATAGATTTGAAACAAAGAAAAGGTTCTCATGATATTCAGTGATCGATATGGCTGCTTCTCTCTTAACTTAAAACTCGTTAACTTATATATATATATATATATATATATAGAGAGAGAGAGAGAGAGAGAGAGAGAGGGCTAATAAATAGATGTATAAACTGTTTCAAATCAAATTCGAGAAACAAGAATTTCAACTCTCGTTGGAGCAAAGCCTGGGATATACAAGTTCATTGATTGGATTAATGTATCACTCTAGTGACAAGGAGATTCGCTTGAGTGAGCTTGGTGTTTCACTCAAGTGAGAATAAGTTAGCTCGAGCAAGCACTCACAAATTTGCATTCCTTTTAGCAGTTTCCAATTTGAATTGGTCTTCAACACATGACAAACACTTAATTTACAACCCTTTCTTTTCCATATTACATTGTCAATTTAATTCCTAACACTATTAATGACCACTCATTATATATCACTATTCAATTACATATTTACATGAATATTATCAATTTTTCTCTTCATAACTTTCAAAAATATATGTTAAGGTCAAAACCATCATTGTAAAGATGGGTGATGATTAATTTGAAGCCTAAATAATGTGTATTATGTGGTCATACGCACTCTTAGGGCATGATGCCTCCCATCAAAATTTGAAAAAAAAAAAAAAAAGACCAACTGTACGTACATACTCTTAAAATTTAGGGACGTGTTCTTTTAATTGAAATTACGTAAAGATGATTGACATATAATGAGCAAATCAAGTCATGTATAAACTTTAACCCTTGCATGGATATATTTCTTCTGCACATGACATAGAAGGTACAAAATTAAATGTGATTCAGGGTTATGCCAAAGTTGAAAGTTGAAAGTTGAAAATTGCCCCCCTTTTTTACAATTCATGGATCAAAACAAGTTATTTTTTCTTTAAACATCGATGACAATGAAAACGTTTTCATTTTTTTTGGTTACATAGATAAACTGTAAGTAAATGCTAAATAAATGCTAAAGATATATTAGCTCAATAGTATAAGCTCAAGCCTAATTTTATTTTATGTGCAAACTTAGTCTCTTACTTGTACTAGAAGTCTATTAATCATAGTTAGTATATGATTTTTTTTATTTTTTTATTATTTTTTTTCGAGAAACAAACACACACAAACACAAGAGAGAGGTAAATGGGTTCTAACACAAAAGCACATCACAACTCCACTCAAAAGTCATTGTAACTTTTAAGGGATGGTGGAACAAGTTATACTACACACAATACACTCTCTTAAGCAATGTGGGACAATTACCCTTTTTTTTTTCTTTTTTTTTGAGAAACAAACACACACACACACAAGAGAGAGGTAAAGGAGTTCTAACACAAGGCATACCACAACTCCACTCAAAAGTCATGGTAACTTTTAAGGGAGGGTGGAGCAAGTTATACTACACACAACACACACTCTTAAGCAATGTGAGACAATTACCCATTCTTTTTTTTTCTTTTCTTTTTTTGAGAAACAAACACACACACACACAAGGGATGGAGAAAGGGGTTCTAACACAAAAACATACCACGGCTCCACTCAAAAACCATGATAACTTTTAAGGCAGGGTGGGTAGTTAGTGTATAATTATTCTAGGATTTAGTCTCCTATATATAACCATGTAGTACAAATATTGTATTACAATGATAGTATAATACAAGTATTGTGTTATATGAAAATATTGTATATCCTACATTATTAATTTATAATAAACCTAACATGAATATATATAGAAGGCTAAACCCTAAAGTAATAATACACTAATTATGGTCAATAGACCTCTAGTACAAGTATGAAACTTGGCTTACACACAAATTAGGATTGGACTTGAATCTAAACTATTGAGCTAATATATCTTTTAACTGTAAAAAAATTTCAACAGGTTGGGTCTTTTCTTAGTGGCTTAGAGCTTAAGATTCTTCATTATTTCAACTAAAAAATTCCAAGGGAAACAAACTGTAAGTTACACAAGTTAATCAACTGTCTCTACAAACGTTTGCTCTAGTTCTCTTTCTTGTGAATTCAAATATAGCGGCCATGCGTGTGATACAATGAATATGGCATTAACAGAAAGCCGCGAACATGAATATGCAAAAGCTCAATATTGCTTGTGTAAGTGTCCCTTTCTTTAATTTCTTCAAGTAATGCAATCCATGACGAAAGCCATTAAAGTAGGAAAAAAAAAACTTATAAAAACAAAGAAAACAACTTGAACGATTGAACGCAATTCTAAACTAAGAAAAAAATACAGCAGCCATAGAATAGGTTTGCAGACTTCATATTTTGAATAGTCGCGCCATATTGTTTGCTTGATATTACCTATATCTTCTGAGTACATTAAAAGGGATTGTTTGAAACTTTATCTGGAAGTGGTAGTTTAACTATTATATTGGTTTATCATACTGTGATTTTGTGCAAATGTTGCAGTGTCGATTTCAGAAAGTTTGACGCCACACGTCAAAGCAATATAGTTTTTTTTTTTTTCCATATCCGCATTAACCACTTAGAGTTGCTTTCTTGGTATAATTCTTATGGCATGCATGCATTGAAAGTTGAAACTTATAAAACACATGAGACAATAAAATACCCTTACAGTTATAATGTCAATGTTTGCTACCTTGATTGTAATTGACCATTTTAATTTCTTTCTTCATTGGAATTCTTACAAATAAAAAAATAGGAGTAGTTGCAACTCTAGAATAACATGTCACCCATCTAATAATACTTTGGTAGAATACAAATGTTAAGCTTACGAAGAGAAATTTCTTGTAATAGTTAGTTTGCCCAATTGACTGGACAGCTTAAACTGATCATTCCAGTATTCCACAACATATACTCAAACAGATAGTAACATATATAATTTGCTTTCCTATGGAAAACTTGTGAGGGAGGACAAATTAATCCTAGAAAAAATGAAACATATACAAATGAAAATTCCATGCAAAAGTATATGGAAAAATAGGTGGAAAGTGAAAAAAAAAATTGATTGGTTTATTTGGGGGAAAAAAAAAAAAAAACTATTTATTATTGTTCCACATCCAACAGTGTCCACGCACTTTTACATTATATTCACATTTTTCATATTATGTGCAAAATGGGGATATTTTGCAATGAAAGTGTAGATATTATGTGAAACATTGTACAATTGAAATTGTGAAAAAAACTAATTACACTTTTTTAAATCTACTTTTTATCACACCTTCAAGCAAATAAGCTTAACCGAACACATAGTAATCAGGCGAACGCTTAAGGGTGCAGATAAAAGAAACTTAAAAAAAAAATTAAAAAAAAGAGTAAGTAATGGCTATTAACCTGACCTTAAATGGAATTATGCATAGATAAAAGAAGCTTCAAACAAAAGATGATATCTCTCAGCCAGACTTTGAAATGGACTTATGCATCAATTTCTCTCATGTAATTTTCTAGAAAATATTTATATATATATATGGAAATTTAGAGAGAAAAAACATACCTGCCTATTGCACATCAAGTTGAAGAATTAAGTGAAAAGCTACTAATTAATTTTCATCAGCTTTCTATATTTCCTTCAAAACTTTCTGAATTAGACCACAAGTATCATAATTCATGTGTTAGCTTACTTGCACCAAGTTACTAAAATTGTATACTTATTTCTCCCACACTTTGATGCATTGATTAGAGTAGGAAAACAAAATGAAACCTAGAACTTCTGCGATGCCAAACCTCATGCATAATTAGAATAAGGAACCTGGTACCTAAATGAAACATATGAAATTGCCAAACCTCATGATGCCATCAATAATTAGTCCGGTAATTAAGATGAAGAAGTGAAACTAGAACTATAATTAATATATTAAGAAAAAGTTAAATAAAAAAGAAAAAAATAGATGTACTTTTGTGATCAAGAAGAGATTCCCACACCAAGGAAATCAATGAAGGGAATATCCTTGTGTTCAATGGATTCATCTCCTTGCTCATGCTCTGCGGTTGCCCTCAACTTCGTTAATGTGGGTGAGTTATTGCAAAAACTCACTAACTCTCTCCTATTCCTTCCGTTTGTTTCATAATCACTGCCAAGGTTGAAGCAGCCAAAGGGACTAGGAACAACCTTGGTGTAGTTTGGAACTAGTCCATATGTTGTGGAACCCTGATAGCTGCCATGATGGACTGAAGAATTTGGATGATATCTATGAAGATATTGATCAGACCGTTTCGAGCACTCCGAGTTAATGAAATTATTAGAACTAGAATTGAAGCAGGCTCTTCCTTGTCTTCTCATGAATAATTCCAACGAAGATGAGTTGCTTGATACTGTTGGCAACGAAGCAAAGTTCCAAGAAAGCGAAGAACTAGAGGGTGAATCTGCAAATATCCTTTCTTTGGTGGGGTTTCGGAACTCAAAGATTCTGCTGGTACTCTCGGACCCAGCTCTTGATGATGAGCTTAAATGATCACCTTGAGATATAGGTTTCCTTCCAAGAAAATTAGTACTAGAGGTTTTGGAGTAATTGTAATTAACTTCTTGATAAGTTCTCTTTCCACATAGCTTGGATTGTTCTCTTTGCTTCCTTGCCATAATAACATGCCAATGATTCTTCACAGCGTTATCAGTTCGACCGGGGAATAGCCTTGCTATGAGAGCCCACTTGTTCCCATGAATGCGATGAGCTGCAAGCAGTCTATCTTCTTCTTCCTCCGAAAATGGCCGCCTGTTGATTCTAGGGTCTAGTTGATTAAACCACCTCAATCTGCAACTCTTTCCTACACATTCATAATTTTTTTTAATTAAAAAAATTGTAAAAAACCCCATTTGTTAGATTCTCTTAGATTTTGTTTAATAATTTTCTTCTGTGTCATGATGTAACAAATATCAAGTCCTAAAACATTTTGATCAGATTAGTAGGTCAGAAAGATGGTCAAGCTAGTCCAAGTGAATATTCAATTTCAAGCTAAATACTCTAATCTATAGTAAGATCCAAGATTCCCACACAGAGAGAGAGAGGGGGTTAATTAATATTATTGATATAAATGATGATAAATATCTATACCTGATCTTCCTTGAAGCTTCTCAGCAATTGAGTTCCAATTTTGAGCACCATATTGTTCCACAAGTTGTCTGAGTTTTTCATCCTCAGCTGGCCTCCAGTGTCCACGGGGACAACTAGTACTCTTAGCATCATCACTAGACCCAGCAGCTCCAGCAGAATCTTCCATGGCAGGCCGAGCTATAGAATTGTTGGACATCAAATACACCAAAGAGAAGTCCACAAGAAGATATATAATAGAAGTAGAAGGAAATGACCACCAACAGAGAATAAGAAAAGTGGGGGAGGGTTGGTTTAGGGCTGTGGATGAGAAGTCACTTTTGTTGGTTTTACACGACACATTAAGCCCGCCTTGCCTATGTAATATATCTGTATTATGTATATATATGTGTCTTATGCGTACACCTATTCTCATTGGACCACGACCTTCTCTCTCTTATTTTCCCAACTGTTTTCGTTTCTTCTCTCTCTATCTTAAGCCATGGTACCACGTTAAATCAAACCTTGCCAATTAGGCACCTTATAATTTTTGTTAAAGGGACATTTCTCCTATAGTGCAAAATTAAATGGGTTTCCTAATTTCTTTCATTTAAAAGATGTGAATCTTATTTATCAAACAATGTGGCTTAATTAAGACTTAATCATTATGGGCTCTTAATCAAATTGATTAGTTTCTATGAAATAGCAAAAATGATGAGGAGGAGGCCATGCATACCTCGAAGAGATCCTTGGTTGCTATGTGTGCCCCACTCGAAACATTGGCTCAGTGGTTGCACACTCCATGTATGTTAGTAAATAGAGAAATGAGATGAACTCACCTTAGTATACCACATAAAAGTTGGGGTATATTTAGTCAATGCTGAGTATTAATTTTTTTTGGGTATAAATAGAGGTATTTATCAGAACAAGTTAATCCATTAATTATACTTTGCTCTATTTAGTTCATCAAGTTCTCAGTGGAAGCAGTTTAATTATCTGCAGCTGGACCAAACAATCCTGCATCAATTAGATTAGAAGAACTTTGGTAATCTTAAAGGTTGTCTTACCTCAAGTTGTCAAGAACATATTGCTATAATTGCAAGTTATTGATATATTCACAAGTGCCATGAAGTCAAGCTAAAAAAAAAAGGTAGTGCTTAAATAAAGGAATTTGTTTCAAGATAATCAATTTGATTCCAAGAAGGATCGGACTTTTTTTCCTCTTTTTTGGCCACAAAAGGTAAGAATAACATGGTAAATGCACAATTTTGTTTTAGGTAATAGTAAATGAGTAAGGAACTAACTTTTGAAACCCACAACCCTAAATTCATAGGTTTGTGCTAAGTAGCAATTTTCTTCTATTAAAACAAAATAGCTTTTGTGTGTGTGTGTGTGTGTGTGAGGTAGGGTTCGAATTAAAGACATGAATTATCATAAAAGATGTTATTACTACTAAGTTATCACTTGAATATCTTAGTAGCCATTTTCATTAAGTTATAAAAGTATCCATCTCATGAATTTGTGCTTAAATCAAATAATAAATTGGGTAACTTGGCCAATGACCTTTAGATCAAGTGATATTTTTTTGGTGTTTCTAGCATGATAGAGACGTCTATGGTTTGAATCTCTCTACTTAAAAATGAATTTAAAAACTTTAAAAATAAATATATAAAAACCTTATGTATCCTAATTGTCTCCTAATTAAAAATTGTGTGATGTTTTGAGGGAAATCCAAAATTACATAAAATTAACTTGATAATAACAACAAATTAACATTGCACAAATCCAATTAGATCTCTTGTCCATCACCAATTACCTTCATTTCTTGAAGTTAAGAGGAGAAAGTATTCCATGCATCGATTGTACTTATAGATTTTCCATTTAACCGCGTAAAAGTCCAACAGAGTTATGAGATTCATACCCTATAAGAGAAATGATGTATATATTTGATATATGAGATGGTTGTTATTGTAAAAGCGACACAATCACAATGCAATAGAACCCAAAAAACAGAAAAATCCTTAATCTAAAAAACACTATAAAAGAAAAGAAATGCACAAATTAAAGGGCGAAAATTCAAAAGGTCAATAAATGCATGTTAGTTAATTTACAGTACATATTTGCTGGATTTCTCCATGGCTTGAAGGAAAATCTGTCAGGTTCGGGCCTCAGGTTTTAACCAAATGCCGTGCAATTACAGCATCAAGAAAAGTATGGGTAGACCGTCTGCCATTTTCCATACTTCCATGCAGATGGCAAGTCAAAAAAATTTGGAAAAACATTTATGTATATTAGTATTATATATATATATATATATATATATAGATATATATGTGTTTTTTTTTTTTAATAGTGTTTCTTAACTGATTGAGATTTGATACCCCACGAAATCAAAGACCTTTCTTCCCATCTACATATGCTTAAAATAGCTTATCTATTAACATCACCATGAACCAGTTTAACTATACATCACTGGCCTAGTTGGTATAAAATCAGTATCTAATTGTAACCGGTGGATGTGCCAATCCAACGGGTCCTTCCTATATCAAACGGAATTTTCTTTTTTTTCCCTTTGTTTAATTCTTTCAGGAATTTGTAGTTGGGTCTTGGGTGACACAATATAAGGTTGATCTGCACCTTGATTTGTCCGTCTAGATCATTTGATTTTGGATCACTACTGGCTCTTGATATTTTAGGTTTGATTTTTTGCGATCTTCTTTGACCCGCATTATTAACTAGTTGGTTTTGGGTTAGCCGCCTCCATCAGTCATGAGTTTTTTTTTTTTTTTTTTTTTTTTGAGAATCTCCATATATCAGCCATGAGTTTAGGGCACTATGTATATTATTTGAAATATTTTTAAACTAATTAGGATTGATTTCACATAATATATACTTTTTCTTTTTCTTTTTTTTTCTGTTGGGGGCTGTTGAAGTTTTATATATTAAGAAAGTAGCAATATTTTGGTGGGAAGCCACATTAGGAGAAGGTATAATGTAAATTTTTTTTTTTTAATAGAAACAGTGGAATTTGAACTTATTATGACTGTTTTATAATAATTACTTTTTATCAACATATTAAGATATACATACTATTTGATACACTTAATGCGGACCTTGACAGACTTGCACAACACACACACATATAATTTAATCACAAACAAACTATTACAGGGTATCACCATAGTTGTCAAAACGTGAATCGTATCGTGAATCGATTTTTAATTTTTCCGTATCATGTATCATAAGATACACAAACACTAAATAAAATTTATAAAAAAATTATAAATATACATATATAAAGGGTATATTCATTATAAATTTTGAATATATTCAACTAATGACTAATTTATTCATCACTTATGTAATAATATTTAACAAGCTAAATAAATAAATCAAACTAGCATGTGTATATAACATACACATTCAAATTACTTAAATTTGAAACTGATAATATATTACAAATGACCTATAAATAATAATTTATTTTCATCAAATTGCCTAATCAACCCCATCTAAGTCAATGTTATTATCATATTTATGATTTTGCAAATTTATATCTTCATTAAAAAAAAAAATTCATCGTCATTTGTCATTAACATTTACTATCTCTTCTTGTTCTTTTTATTTTAATAATTTTTTTATAATTTATTTTTTGGAATTCTAGTTTGTTGGAATTATAACAATAGTGATAAAAATAAAAAATTTATAATTATGTTTATAATTTTGCAAACTTGTTCTTCAATCAAATTTTCTTCATCATCATTCATCATTAACATTTATTATCTCTTCTTATTCTTTTTATTTTATAAATTTTTTTTTGGCATTCTAGTTTGTTGGACTTATAACAATAATGATAAAAATAAAAAATTTATATTGTCAATTAATATTTTATTCATAGTGTATAAAATAAATTTGTAAATATTAAAGTGAAGGGTAAGTGTGTACCGTGTAGTCCAATTGTAAGAGAGAAAAAAAAAAAACTTATGAATATGTTATTTTAGTAGGGTAAACTTAGTAAACTAATAATTTTATTTTAAAAACAAGTCTAAAAACTTGTTAGATTTAAATAAAAGTACAAATTTTAATAAAAAAAATCTCATTTTAAAGCATTTGTCCATGTATCGTACAATACATACGATTTTACGATACGATACGATTCATACGATATGCATACTGTATCGTACAATTCATGAGCACTTACGATACGCCGATACGATATAGAACTTTTTACACACGATACGATACTGACAACTATGGGTATCACATCAAAAAGCAAAACCATAACATTTGATGTTTAGTTAATCTCATAATATTGTGTCACATAAGCTTTTGAGATTTCACAATTTTAAAACATCATTATTCAAATTTTTTTTTAATTGATTTTAAACTCTATTATATATTTAAACATTCCATTATATTCTTGCCTCATCATGATTTATTTAAATGGTAGAATAAATAGTTCCATTCAATATACAAATATAGTTAAAATATATACCTATTAATAATTATCATAATTATCAAATTTTATATTTAGACAAAAATAAATTATTTTTAAAAAAAAAAAAAAAAAACATAGTATTAAACTTTGTCGTGAAATACACGAGCTACTCTATAATCTATATCTATAATATATATATATATATATATATATAATCGAAATATTTGACTTTTGGTTAATCTCATAATCTCATAAGATTTTAGCATGTAAACTTTTGAGACTTAACAATTTTCATGTCATTATCTTAGTGTATATAATATATATTAATTGATTTTAATTTTTTTTTCTATAATTGAACACTCCATTAGAATATTGCCACACTATATTTTCTTTAAATGGTATAATATAATAGATATGTATATATGCAAATAAAATCGTAATAAATGGCTATTAATAATTATCATAATCATATTTTCTTTAAATAGTATATAGATACTTTCATATACAAATATAATTATAATAAATTTGTTTCAATAAAATACTATAATTATCAATTTCATATTTAGATAATAAAAAATAAAGGAGAGAAAAAAATAAATTTTTTTTTTTTAACTTTGCATAGTGTATTGACTAGTTTATAATATATATATATATATATATATATATATATATATGAAGATGTTTGACTTTTAGTTAATCTCATAATATTTTGTCATGTAAGTTTCTAAAGCCTCTTAATTTTATATATCATTATTCTATTTTATAATTTTTAATTTTTTTTAATTTTATTCTATATTTAAAATTTCATTAGAATTTTTCTACAATTAAAATAAAATACAATTAATAACTATCATAAGCATCAAATTTCATGTTTAGATTAAAAAAAAATAGCAAGAAGAAAAAAAAAAACCATATTTTGTTAAACTTTCACTTGCATACATCGCTCAATTTAACGACTAGTATATATATAAAATTGAAGATGTATGACTTTTGCTTCACCTCCTAAAATTTTGCATCTTAAGCTTTTGCAGCCTTACACTTCTACATGTCATTATTATTATTATTTTATTATTTGATTTTAACTTTTATTCTATATTTATACCATCCATTAGAATCTTGTCATATCGGTTGCAAAAATAAATAATAAAATAAGAACCTTTTCATATCATATTTATTTTAAGAGGTACAATTAATAGATAGTTTCATATACAAATACAATTATAATAAATTCCTATTAATAATTCCTATAATGATCAAATTTCATCTTTTGAGAGAGAGAGAGAGAGAGAGAGAGAGAGAGTTTATATTTTGTTAAATTTTTCTGTTCATTACATAAGCTACTAGCTTCTTTTTCACTTTTTCTTTTTTAAAGAGACATAAGTTACTAACTACTACTAGTAGTAGTAGTTGTGTGTGTGTGTCTATAATATATATAAATTTATATATATATATATATATAGACACACACACAAATGCAATTATAATAAATTCTTATTAATAGTTACTATAATTATCAAATTTCATCTTTTGAGAGAGAGAGAGAATTTATATTTGTTAAATTTTCTTGTTCATTACATAATCTACTAGCTTCTTTTTTCATTTCTTTTTTCTTTTTTAAAGAGACATAAGTTACTAACTACAAGTACTTGTAGTAGTTGTTGTGTGTGTGTGTGTCTATATATATATATATATATATAGGTGTAACTCTTGTAAAGTTACACATTTTTCACACCATAAATTCATAAGAAATCTAACAACTAAAAAAATATCATTAAATGCTATTGGTTTTCACTTCATTCGTAATTAATAGCATTTTCTTTCTACTTATTTATTTTTTTCACTTGATTAAAGGGTACACTGCCATTTTTAACTACTTGCATTTCTATACTTGGGGAAAAAAAAAATTTATATATATATATATATATACACGAGACAAATATCTTGAGGCTCCTTTTCACATAATTAGGTCAGTGCCTCTATCTCTATTGTTGTGTTTTTGCCTTCATATTTTGGTGTGGAAGTTTTGTTAACCAAACAATTAAGTACTAATAATAGATGTCCATAGGGAAAAAAATAATATATTGTGTCAAAGCACAGCCTCACAAGTCTTATATGGATCTACATAAGGAAGCAATTATAATGGAGAATAAGCTCATACTTCTTACAAAGTTGCAACTGATTCGGATCATAACAGTATTAATTGAAAATGAACTTGTTTTTCTCCATCAAATAAAAATGAACATGAACTACTATTTCTAAGCACTTAGCTGAAGCTACTTGACCATTCTATTTTTCACTAATTATCTATCTCAGATATTTTTCTTACAGTTTTTTTTTTTTTTTTTTAAAGTATAGAAATGAAAGTTGTTAAAAATGGCAGTATGCCCTTTAATCAAGTGAAAAACAATAAATGGAGAGAGAGAGAGAGAGAGAGAGAGAGAGAGAGAGAGAGAGAGAGAGAATGCTAGTATTAATTATGAATAAGATAGAAAGTAATAGCATTTAATGATTTTTTTAAGCTATTTGATCACTTATAAATCTACGGTGTAAAAAATATGTAACTTTACTATAGTTACACCAGGTGTAACTTGAATTCATCTCATGATTCTCATATATATAAATGGGTTCAAGTTACACTAAGTGTAATTTTGAGAAATTTATTAGATACTCCATAAGTATATTCTCGAAGTACCCAATAATCACCCATAACTTTGCAAGAGTTACACCATTTTTAAATCATTGATTCTTATTAAATCTAATGGTAGATAAAAAGTAGTGGCCATGTCATTAACTCCCTCTAATCAATTTATTAAATGTTTCATCCCCTTATAGAAAATTCATAACCTTTCCTTTCTTTACTATAATTATCTCACCACATTTTCGTATAATTGATTTTCTCTCTTTTTGCCAACATAAACATATATCTCCCCATTGTAAAATCCCGCCACTGAGTTTAACCAAAAAATATATATACAAATACAAATACAAATACAAACACAGGAGAGAGCTTAGGATAGATTTGGGATTCACCAAACAACTTAATTGTTAAAAAAATAAAAATAAAAAATAAAAATCCCACTACTGTCCTTAATTTTTTAAGAATTTAGATTTTACATGGGACCTCACCAAGCAATTCAAAGATACAAACGCTGGAGAGCTTAGGATTTGGAAAAGTGCTATACCAGGATATATATTTTAGACTAATTTTTGGTGTTTGCTATTTGCTATGGAGATCAGGTGAGATGGGTGATATACGATTCTTTTGTGCAGAATGAATTATAGGAAAATGAGGATATTGTGGTGTGAAAAATTAGACTAAAGATAATAAACTTCAACGTTCAACAGTAATAAGTTTTCTATAAGAGTACAAAACATTTATTGACATAGTTGGAGATAATTAATGCTATTAGATCACTTATTTGTAGAAGGTTGATGACATGGTTATTAGAGTATTTCTACCATTAGATTTATTATAAATCAATAGCTTATAAAAGTTGTAACTCTTTCAAAGTTACACCAGGTGTAACTTGAACCCATTTCATATATATATATATATATATATATATTTTTTTTGAGGAATATATATATATATATATATATATAAGTTAATTAAAAAAAAGTTAATTAAAAATAAAATAAGATTAATATGTCTATTAAGTCAATTATGCATTAAAATGACATGACCTTCCCAAATCAAACAAAGTCCATTGATGAATAGTATCTCAATAAGTGTATTGAGGTATTATTCATAAATTATTTTGGTCCATAGTTTGTTGAGTATGATGTAGGAGTACTTTTGCCTTTAGGTAAGTTTAGCTATATTTAGTAAAAGTGGGGTTTATTGAGCCTAATGGGAATGTTCTTATGCCAAAAGAACTTATATAGAAATATGTAAAATATGTTTTCCCTTAGATATATTATTGCTGTACGTTTTTAGACCCCTTAAAACACAACCAGATTAACCTAGTTAATTAGCCAAGTGATTACTTAGTCAAATTATCATATCTAGATTAATACAAATATATTATATCATTACAAAGTGCGGAAAATAAATAACACAACGATATGATAACCCAGGAAAACTAAATCGGTAAAAAACCTGAAAATGATTTAACCTAACTATTCTCAAGGTAAAACAAATCCACTATGAAAGAATTGAAGTTTACACAATAGTGACTTAGACCACTAACATCTTATTGCTACTTCGAGTAAGAAACTTACTACCACGACCACGTGACAGTTCCGAGTCCACAGACTACTTCTTTCTTGGATTTACAGCAAGTACAAGCACTCCCGCTTGTATATCTTTAATCTCTTTATGCAACAACTGAATCGATCATCAAGCTCTTGACATAATCTTGATTCTTGATAACCCTAAGCATATAACCCTAAGCATATATGAAGGCAAACACTTCTAGATCTCACAAGAGATTCACATACACAGCATAAACAACAACTGCAACAACCTCTTAAAACGTGGCTATGGTTTTCCCTTTTATACTTAAGGCAAAACATAAAACCCTACATGTCAAACGGGCTTGAGCTGAGTTGGAAAATTCTGCAGAAAAAAAATCTACACGAACTTCGATCAATCGAGTCTAATTTTCGATTGATCGAGCTAGGCAGAATTACACAGTAAATCTTGCAGTACACTTAATTCCAACTTTACACATAAATATACTTTGAGCAAGTCTAAAACAAGACTTAAACGTTTTGATCATAGTTTGCCAACATTACAAAATGAAGTTCTAATATATTTAAACCTAAAGTCTTAGAACCCAAAAATCACAATCTATTTCAAGACTCTTTTTTTCTTTTTCTTTTTTCTTTTTTTTTTTTTTTTTTTTTTTTTTTTTTGCAATTTCAGATTGGTAAGAAAAAGAAAAATGAAATATAAGAAATACAACAAATTTAGCTAGCTACGAAGGTTAGCAAATTGACTAATATCCCACTTCAATCAAATTAAGATCACCTATCTAAACTAATATATGTAAGGAGAGGATTACTTGTTAAAGTAAACTATTTGATCGAAGTGGCCAAGATGAGATGATGATATCTCTAACATGAAAATGACGGCAACAGAAATGAAATGAAGATATGTTATATGGAATTTACACTTTATTCTTTTGGCAAAACCAAACTGCACAATGAGAAAGACATATGGGACTTTTCAAACCCATAATATCGTATATGGAAGCAACATGCTTTTATTGACTTGTACATATACATGAATAATTCACATGCATATCGTATTTGAAACAACATAATAATTTCTTACTACTGTGAGTATAAACTTTAAACCACCAATTATTTCCTTTCTCACACTTGAGAATTTAGGGGTATGATATCAACTTATCACTGAACCAATGAGCCTTAGGCAGAGTAAAAATTAACTTGATTACGTAATTAAAACTGTGTATTCTAAAGCAACTTCAAGAAGTAATGACTAATGACAGCTATAATGACCCCTAAACCACAATATTGTCCTCTTGATTTTAATATTAAAGCCGTAAAGTAACGTTTAGACTTAGAAGGATTGCTAGGAAACTTGCATAAGTTACAATGTTGAATTAATTCTTTAAACAAAAAAACTTTGGAAAAAAATACCAATAGAGTTATAGAAATTATTAATGTGACATTAGAAGTTCTTTGTTGGAATTGTTACATCGGTCAAGAAAAGTCATTTATGATGACATGCCTCGCTATTTTGAGCTGCATATATACCAATTTTTCTCTATCTCCCATTTGTCTCCAACACAGAAATGGAAGCCTTCTCTCTCCATGTATATATGTTAATGTGGGTGTGTGTGAAACAAGCTGCAGAAATAGTAGGGTTTGAAATAGCTTTCAAACAGTAATTGCAAAGCATTTCAGTTACTTGCAGAGCCAAACATCCATAATTCCTTTGAGATGTCCTTATATGAAAACCATAATATACCTTTTTCTCTCACCTTCCCAATAAGAAACACATACAAGTAACCATCTCTTCTCTTCTCTTCATAAGTCATAACCTCACCTTTTACATCAACAGGCACTGAAAATATGCAACAAACTACTTTGACTCTTCACGTCCCACCTTTCTCATACACGACTACACGAACGCACCCACTCAAAACAATACCTATTTCTGTACTCTATCTTTAATTTGCAAAACTTTTTCATTTTTGTTATTCTCTCAATAAATGAGTTTTGTTGCATGGTAGTTGGTAACGATGCTGGCTTCATAAATATCCACACAAAAATGCTCTCACAAACTCTAGCTGTAACCTGTTTGTCCGTACTTACCCACAAAAAAAGAAGGGAAAATTTTGAGTATTGAAATGACTTGGCAAATTTCATGTGAGAGATAACATGAAATCTTTTTTTTTTTTTTTTTTTTGGAACCAAGATAACTGAAATCTAAGGCGTATTTGATTTTCCTATTGAAAGACAAGTTAGATTGCATTTTCTTTATGTTATGTTTTCTTTATAACTCCAAGTTTTATCTTTTGTTTTCATGAAAATGTCTCATCATCATTTTTAATTTGTTGTCCTTTTACTGTCTTGCAATAATAAAAACAATTTTTATCTTCTTTTTTTTCCTGGTAATAATACGTAAAATAAAGAAATTAAGTAATAATTATAGACCAGTTAACAAAGATAACATAAACATGAAAGTCCAACAACTCTTACCAATAAGCTTACAATCCGGTGACACCCTAGCCTTCTCCCTGCCCTTCAAATTAGCAAAACAAAAACAATTCAAAAAACTACTAACAAGTCTTTGAGGGTCTCAAGTATCATAGATGCTTACGGAAGAATATTTCTTTGGCTTTATCTTTTCCATGTCTAAAAGCATAATAATAATCTTATGTGTCAGATATATGTACTTGTTCACAGAATGTGTGGAACTCATATATTTGAGAGATGGAGGATGCATGTATATATTTATCTGATACATAAAATATCTTCTCTTAAAGTGGATTACACAATTTTTTGTTCATTCGTTTTAATTTGTTTTCTCTACAGTAAAGATTAAGGGAACTTCAACCCAACCGATACTACTTTCCCGTTGGGAAGTGTCATCACGAGCAACTTACAAATAGCAATCATTGATGCAAAAAAAATTGTGAGAACCAGTGGTGTTAATTAGCATCTGAATGAAGTCCTTGAGAAACTAAAACACTTCACATTTATCCTCCCTCTAAACCAAGTAAAGTATCTGATAACACAACTTTTTACACAACATTCTTCCAAACGAATAGTTTTCATTCAAGGACCAAAGCATATTTGATAGACTCACACACAATATATATAACTAAATATAAAAAATCATAAAATTTAACTACCTCAATTTTAACTGGGATTTATCTTCTCCCGCAATCAAGTTCTCAAAAAATCATTCATATTTACCCAAAAAGACAAATATAGACAAGGGTTTGGCCATCATATAAATCTCACACACACAAACAAAAACCAAAAAAAAAAAACTCATATGATTTGCGGGGAGAACCTCACTAGAATAAATGCGGGTTAATATTTAGGAATCAAATCCCAACAATCTTGAAAAGAATGAAGCAGAGGAAAAGGAAATCAATTAAGAAAACGAAGTTCATTGACCCGTTATTCCTTTTCTTTATTGTTGTTGACGGTAGTGGTGATGATGGTAGTCTTCCTATCCTCGAGTTTGTTCACGGGTTGCAGTTTTGCCACTACGGATGTTAATGCTATTGCAAACTAGGTCAAGGATATGAAGTTTGTACTTTGTCGGTAAAAAATATTTTGCATATCTAGCCCCCTTTTCAATTACATGTAATATTTTTACACTTAAATAGATTTTTCTTGTTATTTTCACTTTCTTTGAGAGGGATATGAGTTTTGTAGTTAAAACTTAAAAGATATTTTGCATATCAACTATATGGTGACGGAAGAGATTATTTATGCGTAATTTTAGTCAAGTGAATTTTCCAATGATTCATGTGACTTGTTTAAATTATATATATGGAAAGTCATTGGTTTGGAATTAAACTTTATCCTTTCAATTATAAGTAATATTGCTGCACTTAAATAGTTTTTACTTTCTTTCTTTTTCTTTTTTTTTTTTTTCTTTTTTTTTTTTTCTTTTTTTGAGAAGAAAAGTGTGAATTTTATTATAACAAATCATCCCAATTTGCTAAAATTACAGCATTGAGGTGTGGTGGAATATTGGTTAAATAGTTCTTACTTTGTTATTCACTTTCTTTTGAAGAAAAACCAACACAACTAAAAGATAGGGTTATTTAAGACCGTCTTCTAAGTAGACACCAAACCTCAGAATATGAATAATATTATAAATATGATTGGATTATCTTTATGTAATTGGTGATACATCAATTTGAAAGAATTGTGTAATAAAAATTTGTAAAATTTCTAGCATCACTCAAAATCTTCAAAATTATTTTTCACAACTGCTAAAATGGTAAGTTATTATTAGAGCCACATTACTACCACATACACCCATCATTAATATCATTTTTATTAACACCAATCACAATATGTCATCTCAACTATTTATAACAAATATACTAATAGGGTGAACAAATTTGAGTCCTTAAATTTTTTTTTTTTTTTTTAACAAACAAATGTATCTAAACCTCTTCGAGTATCAGACTATTCTCTTGAGCATGTGTAGTCATAGCATCCCACACACACCTGGTTATTACAGGGAAGAATCCCTTAGAGTGGTCCCAAGATACTGGCAAGAAGTTTCAAACTTAAGATTTCATAAATATCATGAGACCTTAAGAATCATTAAGTCAATCTCTTAAGGTTAGTCCTTAGAGTTACTGCATGGAACAATAGATGACACAAAACTTATAAAACGTCATGAACTCAACGCAAATTATTATAAAATAAATCTAGCGATACAAAATTTTTCATAATTATTAACGTGATTTGTTAGGATTAGTACAAAATAAATATAAAAATAATAATAATTAATCTATATAAAAGAAATGTTTCAATCAAAACTCGTCCTTTGTTTATGAAAGAGACTGAAAATTTATATGTACCCTACATTGATTATTGTTATACAGTATCAACTATTTTTTTTTTTTTTTTTTGAGAAACCAGTATCAACTAGTTTAGATGGAAAAGAATATATATTCTCAATTTCTTATACAAGCACTATGAAGGTTCTATAAATACTGTGACGTGTTATCCAACACAACGGTGAAGTAACCCATAAGGCTTTGTTTGTTGGACTTTTCTCGTTTATACATGTTTACAGAAACTAGCTCAAATTAAACATGACTAAAATATTGTCTTTATAGTCGGATCAAGTACAGTTAGTTGTCTTTTCTTTGCTTGTCTAATCTCTCATTTCAGAAAACAAAGTCCCCATTCTCCATCGAGAGGTGTCTCTAACTATTGTTAGTGCTTTAAGATAATGACAGTTTAGCTACCTTGAAGGTACCTCATAAAACATTCCCTAAGCTTTATCTAATTTGTTTAATACCAACTACTCTTAATAACAAAGTCCTAAACAAGCTTAAAGGTGCCCAAGCTTTTTGAGATGGGTTCTAGTTGTAATTAAATTAGGTGCTAATTAATACAAATAAGAAATCCAAAAACCAATCTGAATCTACAAAACCTTGACATCAATTACATTCCATCCATGCTTGGACAAGCCAAAACACCAAGTTATTATCACTTTTATCATGCTTAAAGTGGCTTTATATATTCTGGGCTCACTTCGGATGCTCTATCAATTAAATAGTAAATCCTAATTCCTATCCCAAACCCAACTATGCATTTAATCCATTTCCATTAGCCATCTGTGCACTGTGATAGGATGTCAACATTAACATTTCAAATCAAAAGTAGGTAATATTGTTCAATTACATCACAGTGGAGCAATGGAAGACGTCTCTCAACTCTCACATATAGTTTCATTAATTTCTCACTATTTTTTACAAATGGTAAATTTTATTATTATTTGTCACGGTTGCTTGCTCCAATCTATATATATGTCACGTTTATTGGCAATATTATTTTGGTCATAATAATACAAAGGGAAGTCGGGACAGTTATCATTCGAGTGACATCCTACCTACCAGTTCCAGGAGCCAATTAACAATGCAATTATCGCATATTTGGACCCAAAATATCAATATAAACCATAACTTTGGACTTTCCTAATCATATTTAAAATAATAGCTAAGAATATTTCATAATGATCTTTACTTTTTCCTCCACCCCGCTGCCTCTGTGGAGCCCACCCTCACTCTCTCTCTCTCTCTCATATATGTGCGTCGGTCATAGATATACACTTTTTCTTTTGTTTTTTTTCTTCTTTTTTGGCACTATATAATAAGGGTCAAATGATTTATTGAGACTTTCCCCATTAATCTTATAGATTTGTTAAAAATTGCATTGACTAATATTTGAGGCTAGAAGATGAATAAGATACATAATGTATCAATATTGTCAAAACCAGTATTGTTGTTAAAACTGAAATAGATGATCCAAAATAAAACTTTCAACAGCTTAAAGGAAGGAACTAATGCAGATGTATAGTTGGACTATTATCTTTTGGGTACATGATGCTCTGGATATCCTGCAAATTAATTATTATCATTTTCTTTATAATTTTTTTCACTTAAATTTTTGTTTGGTTCACATTCAAAATACAAGAAAATGAACGAATAAAAAAATATTATATTGTTAGGGTTAATAAGTGAATTGGCAAATTCTAGTGTCAAAACATACCAAATTTGGATTGTATCAATTAAATTGTGTTAGGTTTGAGTCTATGTCAAAAGATCCTTAAAGATGATGAATTTATGAGCTACTCAAGGTGAGAGAGAGACCGCACTTCTTGAGAGGGTGTTCTCAAAAAAGAGATTTTGGTGCTTTTAAGGGCACCTCTTTTTTTGGGTAAGTGATGTGGAGTCGCCACTTTTTTTTTTTAATGCAAAAAAAATAAGGAAAAACTAAATACAAAATACATATTCAGAAATGCTTTGATTGTTATTGATTGAATAAAGAATAGTACAACTTTGGTAAATTAAACCTTACAACGCTTTAGGTCCTAGATACAATCTATGTAAAAGAATACAAAACTTTTGGTCCTAGTTACAATCTACCAAAATTAAAGAAAGACAAAACACTAATCTTCCTATCCAAAAACCCTAAGCTCAGGGGTTAAGTTAAGGACTGGGAAGGTGTTAGGCACCCATTTCGCCCAGACAGAGTTTGGTCTTCTAGACTCTAATGACCAATAGACCATTTTTTGCATGATGTGAATGATATGTTGAACATACATGACAGACACTTGACTAAAATTAATTCAAATAAATTTACCTTATGGATGTGTCCTCTATTTTTAGAAAATTCAGATCTGTTTTGTGTATAAAAGAAAATTTGATTTGTAAAAAAAGATCAAATTTGTTTTTATGTAAAAGAAAGAATGAGATTTTTGTTAAAAAATATCAGATCTGTTTTTGTGTAAAATTAAACAAGTGTGATTTTATCAAGAAAAATCAGATCTTTTTTTATGAATAAAAGGAATAAGATTTTGTAAAAAAGTGTCAAATCTGTTTCTCGGTAAAAGTAAAAAACAAGTGATTTTATCAAGAAAAATTAGATATGTTTTTTATGAATAAAAAAGCTTTTTGAAAGAGGATCCACATTTATACAATGAATTTATTACACATGCATCACATTCATAAAAAAGCTACCACCTAACTTTCAGTCCTTTCATTGAATTTCAAAATCTGCAATTTTGTAACAAAGAAAACTTTTTCTAAAAAAATCAAATCTATATTTAATGAAAATACATATCAATTTTGAATTTAGAAAAAAAATCAAATCAGTATTTACTGAAAATACAAATCAGTTTTTGGTTTTAAAAAAAAAAATTAGATCTAAAAGATCAAATCAGTTTTTACTTTAGAAAGAAAATCAGATTTGAAAGATCAAATCTGTTTTTGATTTAGAAAAAAAAAAATCAAATCTGAAAGATCATATCAGTTTTTGATTTAGAAAAAAAATCAGATCTAAAAGATCAAATCAGTTTTTGGTTTAGAAAAAAATCAAATCTGAAAGATCAGATCAATTTTTTTTAGTTTTTAAAGAAATCTTTGATATACATTAGCAGACTTTGAAATTTAAGAAAGAAAACCACAATAAACAATCATCTAAGATCATGTTAAAGAAAAATTCAAGTAGAACATGATAATTATACATTAAGAGCAAGAAATAATAAAACATGTTAAACATATTCATGCATCATCAACAAAACTAATGGAGAAGAAAAGAAAAGAAAACCTCTTGCATGAGCGTGCTCTTCTAGTTGAAAGAATATTTTAGGATTCAAAGAAATTTATTCAACTCTTTGAAGCCTAAAATACTTTACTTACAAAAAAGAAATTCCTAAGGCCAGAGCCTCCAAAATGTCTTTAACGTAAGTGGATTTGAAAAATCAGAAGAGAAGAGCCAGAAAGAGGGGGGGTCAGAAAGTGTAAAAAAGTGTGCTAAATTTTGAGAGGCACCCTCTATTTATAGAGGTTGGAATGCTTCGAAAAATTAGCCGAATGACCAGATACCAATCGGAACGTGTCCTCATCTCTAAAAAATCGAAAGGGGTAGGGCTTATCTCAATCCAGGAGTCCTCGGGTCGAGCCTCAAGTTTGTGCCTATTGGCACTTAAGAAGTGCCGAATGGCCCTCTTGGGTGCCAAACCCACGTTTGAATTTTGGTCCAATTTGGACTCCTTTTTTTGGGTTTTTGAGTCGGGTTTTTGAGGGTCTTTTAAAGTGATAATTATCTTGTAGATAAACACTCCAAAAAAAAAAGTCTTGATTATCCACAATTTCTTTGTTATCAAATTATCCACTTTATTCCCATGTAAGCAATTCTATTTTTAACACCAACTAACAACCAATCACAAAATTATTTAATTAATTTTAATTGTCCAACCAATCAGAATTAATTTAAATTAATCATGTGTGGTTGGTTCCACCCAAACAAAATGCATGCAGACCGTGCAAACTTAATCATGCGATATCTTTCAATCCGGCTATCCGATTTGGAAATCGGACATACTGTCATAACATTAGTACCTCAAGATCATTTTTATGATATGACTTGAATGAATTAATGCATGTAATGCAAATCTAAATTTTGGGTATATGAATGGTCACTCTAGTCATCTTCCTATACTAAATTATGGGTGCAAAATTGAGTGTCTACAGAATGTCCCTCATTGACAGAGCTTGCAAAGCGAATGTCAATGTAAAACAAAGGATTTTAGCAACCATGATTTAATTGAGGTTGACTTTTCAAAGATTGCCTAGCTCTCGAACCTAAAACCTTGGAACATAGAACTAGTGTTTTGCTATTTTGACAAAATGAAAATTGGGAATACTTGACCTACTTGATAACTGATAAAAATGATGTGAATCTTGAAGTTTGGGGGTGACTAAGAGGCTTCTCTATCTCAGCTTGAATGAGGGGACAATCAAGGGGCTTCTCTACCTCGGAACCTGGGACAATTGAGAGGCTTCTCTATCTCAACCTTGAATTGTGACAACCAAGGGGCTTCTCTACCTCGATCTGAATGAAAGTTGTCCAAGGGGCTTCTCTACCTCGAAACCTAGGGCGATTGAGAGGCTTCTAAACCTCAATCTTGAATTGTGACGATCAAGGGGCTTCTCTACCTCGATCTTGATGGAAGGTGTCCAAGGGGCTTCTCTACCTCGGAACCTTGGGATCTTGCCTGCAAAAGATTAAAATTTGGAATTAGACTTTAAATGATGAGTTCTTTGTTGTTCCATTGTTTTTTTGAGATGTGAGATTTTCCTCTCTCTCTCTCTCTCTTTATTTGAATTTCTCCTTTTAGAAAGAAAACCTTGACTGATTTTTATGAAGTCCTTTGAAAATTTTCATCATTTATTTTATTTTTTATTTTTTATTAAATTTGTTCATGGAGATTAGTCCTTTGAAGATTTATTCCGGGGATTTATCCCTTGAATGGAGATTTGTCCATTGAAGATTTATTCAGGGGATTTATCCCTTGAATATTTGTTCATGGAGATTTGTCCATTGAAGATTTGTTCAAGAGATTTATCCCTTTGAAGTCACAATTTTTTTTTTTTTTTTTTTTTTGAAATTAATGTCACCTGCCTTTGAAAATTTAAAATAGTTTTTTTTTTGGAGAGTTGACTAAATCAACTTAGTCAAACCTAAGTTGACTCGGCAACTCAAGTGGTAAAAAGGGGTGTGGGGGAGCGAATTTTTTGGCCCCCATCTCTTTTGTTTCTTTTTTCCTTTTTTGCTCTTCCCTCTTCTTTCTTCTTTCTTCCTTCATTGTTACTATTCACACACTTCACCAACTTGCACTTTCTCCCTCATTACACAATTTCTTCTCTAAAAAATCACTTTCCTAAGCTTCTCAACTTTCTTTCATTCATCTCCCTCAATATCTTTTCAGATCTTTGTGTTCTTGACCATTTTTGCCACAAACCCATTTTTGAAACCCATCTCCAAACCTCCATTTTTCTTTGCATTGACAATGGCATCTTCCAATGGGCCTTCCTTTCTCATTTTTAATGAGAAAAAATATCACCCATCTCTTGAATGGATCTTCCAATGGACCTTCCTTTCTCATTTTTAATGAGAAAAAATATCACCCATCTCTTGAATGGAATGATGAAGAAGGTCTCCTTCAAGACCCCAAGACCCATGCACCACATTCCAAAATGGACTTCAAGGTAAGTTTTTATTTTTCTTGATTTCTTTGTTGGGAAATTTGTTGATTTCATATTTTATTGAAAGCTTGGCGTTGAGACATTGTCATTTGGTAGTTATTTGCTCTTGTTGAAATTTTGCATTGTATGGTTGATCATGTTGTAATCTTGGCCTTGGGGCATTTTTGAATTGTTGAGCTATTTGGCATGGTGTAACTTGGACAATATTGATGACTCATGAAATTTGGCAATGTATGAATTTTGTGGTATTGTTGAATGTGTTTTGGCTTGAATTTTGTGGGCATTGAAGTCATGAAAATTTAATGTGTAAGCTTGGTTGAACAAATTCATTTTTGATGAATGCGGAAATTGTGTTGGAATGTGTAAGTCTTATTTCATGAGTATGGACATTTTTATGGACATGGGTATGAGGGAAAAAAAAATTATGGTGGTGTGGATTTTTTGAGTCGGACATGGACAAATTTTGGTTGGTCATTGGAAAAAAAAAATTTGACATGGAATTTTTTATTAGTCATGAGATTTCAGTCGGAACAAAATTTTGGGACATGGTAAAATTTTTTGTTAGGCATGGGATTTTTTTTTTGAAGTGAGTATTTTGGAATGAGTATTTTGTGAGCATCTTGATGATTGGCCAACTTCGTTTTGCAGAACCTCAAGAGTCGAGGTAGCCTCCAAATGTTGAAAGGCATATGGGAGATATTGTCTCCAGATATTAAGAACATCATTGATGAAGCAGGCTTCCAAACCTTTTTTCAAGCTTTATTGAATCAGGACACTCATGAGTACAAAGATCTCTAGTTACTCCTTGCTTTGTCAGAGCAGTTTTGGGACACTACGTGCACTTTCCATTTTCCAGGCATTGGTGAAGTGATGTTTACACCTTATGACTTCTCAGTCAATACTGGCTTAAGACTAATGACTTACTCACTTCAAAAGAGATTAAAAATCTTTTGGGTGTGATGCCTTCAAAAATGAAGAGCAAAAATGTCTCCTTGATGTGGCTGTGTGAGAATATCAAGAACTGTAAGACTATAGCAACCGGCACATGCATATTTATACTTGTCTTCATTGGAACTTTCTTATGTCCAGACTTGGGTAGTACTGTGAGCTTGCGCTATTTGTGGAGCCTGAGGGATATTGGCCAAATCAAAAATTATGATTGGGGTGGCATGGCTTACGCAACCCTTTTGCATTTCGTGACTCAACTTTCTAAGCATAGTCTCTCAAGCTTAGGAGGTGCACCATTTCTTTGGCAGGTGAGGTTTGGAAGTTTTGGCTATGTATGGGTTTTGGAAAGTCATTTTGGCTATGTCATAATGATGTATGTCCGTTTTTTTTTTTTTTTTTTTAGGTCTGGATGTATGAATATTTTGGTGTTGGTCCTCAAGTTCGGGAAGATGTTGATGGCATGTATCCAAGGTTTCTCTGTTGGTTGCCCAAATAACGTTTGTCAATGCCTTCCAAGCGTTCTTTGGAAGTTTGGCATATGGTGATTGACAACTTAATTGCTGCTGATGTGAGTTTTTTTTTTTTTTTTTTGTGGAATTTTGTGTTTAGTTAAGGGTTTTTGCACTTGATTGTGGTTTGGTCTTCTTTTCATTCTGGGTTCTTCATGATTTTCAGATGTCTTTGGATCCTTGGCTTGGGTGTGAGAAGTATGCTGAGTGTGAATGGGCTCAAGAGCTGAATGGCCATTAGGTATTGTTTGAGTGTGGCCATGGGAGGTACTAGTATCTTGGTGACCAAGTGTTGCCTCAGGTTCAGCATGTGTACCCTCTTGTGACAATTCTGGTTCCTCCTTATCCCTCCTTCCGACTAGCTAACCTTCTAGCTAATGAAGAAATTGCTCGTGCTCGAGTCGGCCATGTTGTTTCAAGGACACCAGGGGATTATTTTGAATTTGTTCAAACTCAATTACAGGGTTGCCTAGCTGGCATTCCCATAACCTCAATATCTCTCTTTCCTCTTGAAGTCAAGTTGCATTTCATCTTGTATGCTCATTTCCCATATTTCAGCTTTGTGACAATATCTATATGTTGCACTTTCAGGCTTCATCTTCTGAAGAAGAGGAAGAGGAAGAAGAGAATCCCCTTCCTCACCATGCTAGCGGCTCTTCTAGCTCTTTCATGGAGACCTGCCCTCATTTTCCCACATAGCAGTATGAAGTGATGAATCCGGATGGGTCATACAACTCCATGACTTTAGATAGGCCAGAGCATACCCCAGATATTCCTTGGAGTGACCCAGTGTGTTCCTAAATCCTTTAGTTTCTTATCCTATTTTTTTTTTTTTTTTTTGGCTCATTGAACTGTTCATGAACTGGTGCATTTTTGTTTCAGGTCGGAACTGATCTTGTGGAGGAAAGCATGCGGATGTTGGAGGTTTGCAACTAGTAATATGTGACCAATAAAGTGAACTGGGTATAAGATGATTTTTTTTTTCTTTTTTTGTGCTTAAGCTTGCATGATAATTGATTTAACAATGGTCTTTGTTGATTTTTCAGAATACCCAGATGGCATTGGCCGATGCGAACACAAGATCTTTGGAGGAAAGGATCATAAATCTTGAACTTCAAAACCGGCAGCAAGAATCCCGGTTTTATGCAAGTCAAGAAGGAGACACTGAGGGTGGCTCCTCTAGAGGTGGCTCAAGGAGATCTTCCCGCAGGCAAACTAGGAGTCTGAATGATGGTTGACTTGTATTTCGATTTTCCTGCAAAAACAAGAAAGTACTCCTCAGACAATTTGTATTAATTTTAGCTTTTAGCTCTTCACCTTTAGACTGCTTTTGATCTTGCTGAAACTCAGATGAGACAAGTTTAGAATTTACCTATCAAACTCTTATAATGAACAATTTGAATTTATCTAACCATTTGCACTTACTTGAATGAGGCACGGTCGAATGCCCCTAGTTTGGAAACTTTTATGCTTGATAACCCTTCATTTTTTTTAAAAGAATTTTTTCTCTCTTTCTTTTTTTGAAAAGGAATGAGTGATTATTTTTTAGAAAGAGGGGATAAGGCATAGCCGAATGCCCCTAGTTTAAGAGAAGAATGCGTGATTTTTTTTTAAAAAATTTCAATTTGATCAAATTTTTGAAAGCAAAGGAAAGTGACCCCCTTTTTTAAAAAACAAATGGATAAGGCATTCTAGAATGCCCCAGTTTGACACTTCAATCAAATTTTTGAAAACTTTTATTGCACAATCAATTTTTCTAAGTGAAAAATGGAGTCATAATAAACTCAAGAAGCGTCCAAAAACACTAAACAGAAATGATTGGGGGGTTAAACTGGGTACCAATTGGCACTTGGAAAGTGCCGTTTGGCACTTAGGGAGTGCCAACTGGTACTTTAAGGTGCCAACAGGCACAACCAATTTTGGGCTGACTCCTTGCGCTTTTCCAACACATTTCCTATGTTTTTGGGTTTTTTGAAAAATATTTTATCCGTTTGTGACCATAAAACACTTTCATAGTCAACTACAAACTCTTGAAACTTATTTAAACCTGATTAAGGACTGAGGTAGCTTATTTTAGCATCTTTCCTGCAAACAAATCTCTGCATCAAGGTTATCAAAACACAATAATCACAAGCAAGAGTTATCCATGGCTAACAAACAAAATTTTTCTCATTCAAACATTCGTGATATCAACAGATGGGTTCGTAGCTTTGATTTTAGTACCAAGACCAATTTTACAGCCTACAAACTAGAGGGAATCAATGCCTTGAGGAATGTCAAGATTAAGTGGGATTTCCTCCGTGCTACTGTGAAGTTCTGGGATCCTGAAGATCACGTATTCCAGTTTAAAACTGCTGAACTTTACCCCACAATTGAAGAATTTTTAGCTATTCTGGGTTATGATCGTAACAAAAAATTTGTAGCAGTTTCTTGTGATAATAGACACAGGGATATTTTGGCTGATGCTCTAGGTCTTCCTACTTCAATTACCGGTCACATGATTAAAGGACACATGGTGAATTTCCGTGCAGTTCTTTCAAGGCTGATTAACAAACGCACTTATGGAGTGACTGACAACATGCAGAAAAATTTTAGCTTGGCTCTCTACTTCATAGGGAAACTTTTTCTTTGCTCTAGAAGACCCAATTTTGCAAATGCTTGAGCCATAAGCGTTGTGAGTCAAATTAAGGGTGGCGATAATCCTGTTTCTCTAATCTTGGCAGAAACTCTTTTAGGATCAGACTCTGTATTTCATGGTGGAGAGTCACAAAACTTTCTTAGGAGTCCCTTGACTTTTCAGATATGGTTGATGGAAAGACTAGACATGATTGCCAGGCCTACTTTTGCTAATTATGGTCCTAGCAGTTTCCTTAGTAGGACTATCTTCAAAACTGATTGTCAAACTGAAAGCAACTGGGTGAAATTTCTAAACAAGAAATCCAGTGCCCCAATTCGATGGAATTGTTATTGGTGGAAGTGTCCACCCCCTCTGTTGCGATCTCCAGGATCAAATCACATCTTCATAGTTGGATTAAGGAGAACAACTTTCTATAAGGCAGATAGACTCTTAAGGCAATTCCAATATGAGCAAGGAATGCTCGGTGGGAGAGGGAGAAAACCTTTCACTCCTATGGACACAAATCCTACTTCTATAAAGAACATGTTATTGGGCTTGGAGATGGCTAACCAAGTGGATCAATCTTTTGTGAAGGTTCACTTCCATAGAATGACCACAGAATATTCTAACTGGTTGGTGCACAAACTTGCAGACGAGGAGGCTAACATGGTAGCTATGAGAAAACAATTTCTTAGAGACAACTGAGAAAGACATGAGGTTGACAACTATGAGTTTAAAAGGAGGGACAAAGAGGACAAAGTACCTAGCACAGATGGAATCAACAAACAACCACAGGAGAAAAGACTGAGGATAAAATGATCTTCTTATTTTTGGCTTTGAACATATTTATTTTAAAAGTTGATTTGAAACTCTTAAGCTTAGGAATTATTTAGGACTTTTAGGTTAAGGGTTCTATTTACTGTTTAGGTCTTTAGGGTTTGGTTTTTTTTTTTTTTTTTTTTTTTTTTTTTTTTTTTTTTTTTTTTTTGGCTCAATGGGTAAATGGTGGGTTTGGGGAAGTTTTGACTAGACCAATATATGGTTGCCTACATACCTCCTTGACAGAAGGATCGGGTCATCACGTAGTTCATTTTTATTTGCCTTAATTTTTGCCTAGGCTACCCTTTCAGGTTTTCAACCTAGCAGGCTTTCTCACTCTCTCTCTTTTTTTTTTCTTTTTTTTTTTACTCTCCTTTTGCATAGATTTCCCTTTCAGGTTTTCAACCTACCTTCTTTTTTTTTCTTTTTTTCTTTTTTTTTTGACAAACCTAAGAAGGGAAATAACAAAATTTACAACCACTTGCAGACGTGGTGTTTTCAGACTACCACCTCAGACATGGTATTTCTTCAATTGATCCATGCTGGTTGGCTCAATGAAAGGGCTTGCATCTAAGTCCATCAACCTTACTACTCCCCCAGAGTATATCTGTTTAATAATATATGGACCTGCCCAATTTTGCTTGAACTTCCCATTTGTATCTTGAACCGAGGCTCGGATCTCTTTTAGCACTAAATCTCCCAACTTCAAATCTCTAGCTCTTACTTTCATGTCAAAAGCTGTCCTAAGCCTCCTTTGATAACCTTGAATGTGATACATGGTCTTGAGTCTTTTCTCATCCATCATGCATAATTGAAGGACTGCTTCCATCCCATACACCAATGGATAAGGAGTGGGTCCTATAGAAGTTCGAATCAATGTCCTATACCCCCAAAGTGCATAGGGTAATTGTAGGTGCCAATCCTTGTAGTTATTCATACTCTTCTTCAAGATTTGTCCTATGTTCTTGTTAGCAGCCTCAACTGCCCCATTAGTTTGAGGATGGTAGGGTGAGGATTTGTGGTGTTGAATATTGTACTATCAGAGTAGCTTCTCTGTTTCTCCCTTGAAATGCAGCCCATTGTCTGAAATGCAACCAATCTACTTCAAGGATTTTACTCTCCAGTACTGTTCTCAATGATCGAACACCCATTTCAATGGGAAGGACTGCTTCCATCCCATACACCAATGGATAAGGAGTGGGTCCTGTAGAAGTTCAAATCAATGTCCTATACCCCCAAAGTGCATAGGGTAATTGTAGGTGCCAATCCTTGTAGTTATTCATACTCTTCTTCAAGATTCGTCCTATGTTCTTGTTAGCAGCCTCAACTGCCCCATTAGTCTGAGGACGGTAGGGTGAGGATTTGTGGTGCTGAATATTGTACTATCGGAGTAGCTTCTCTGTTTCTCCCTTGAAATGCAGCCCATTGTCTGAAATAATTTTGTGTGGTATTCCATATTTGCAAATAATATTGGTTTGAATAAACTGAGCAACTTTCTTCGAGTTCAGAACCTTGTATAAGGTAGCCTCTATCCATTTAGTGGAATAATCAATAGCAACAAGTATGAATTCATGGCCATTAGATGTTGTTGGGTGAATCTTCCCAATAATATCTATTCCCCATGTAGAGAATGGCCAAGGTGAAGTCATGGTATGTAATGGCATAGGTGGCATGTGCTTTAGATCTCCATGTACTTGGCATTGATGGCACTTGCAAACATGAGCTACATAGTCTGCTTCCATAGTAGTCCAGTAATATCCTTGCCTCATTATCTTTTGTGATAGAATATGTGCATTCATGTGTGGCCCATAACTTGACTCATGAACCTCTTCAATTATTTGATGTTCTTCCTTGGCAATCACACAAAGAAGATGAATTCCGTCATTTAATCTTTTGTAAAACCTCTCTCCACAAATAATATAATTAGTGGACAACCTTCTGACGGTCAATTGGTCATTCTTATCTGTAGACTTTGGGTATGTCCCATCCTTGAGGTACTATAGGATGTCTGAATACCATTCACCTTCCTCGTTCTCTCTCATCTTCTTCTATAGACATGCAATAGGCTGGCTCTTCTTTTTGTTCCAATACTATTGGTCTAGCTTCATCTTCCTTAGGTCCATCCATCATGGAGGCCATTGTTGCTAAAGCATCTGCAATTTGATTATGCATTCTTGGCACATATTGGTACTGGATCCTACTGAATTTTAAGGCCCACTTCTAGAGACATTCGTGATAAGGTATTAACTTTTCTTCTTTGATCTTCCATCTACTCTGAATCTGAGAAATTATCAAGGCTGAATCACCATATACTTCCAACTCTTTTACTCCAAGACCTAGGGCTACTCGCAACCCCATAATGCAAGCTTCATATTCAGTGGCATTATTAGTAGCAGGGAAGTTGAACCTACCAAAAAATGGGATGTGTGTCCCTTTTGGAGAAATTAAGAGAACTCCAATGTCACTTCCATTTTGATTAGTTGCTCCATCAAAATACATCTTCCATGATTCTACTTCGATCCCCATGATATCCTCATCTGGAAAGTCCCCTTGGATTTTTTCAGTTTCCTCTAAAGAACAATGGGCTAAGTGATCAGCAATTGCCCTCCCCTTCACAGACTTCTGAGTCACATATTTAATATCAAATTCTTATAGAAGCAGAACTCATTTAGCTGTCTTCCCATCTTGCAGAGACTTTTCCATTAGATATTTCAAATGGTTCATTCTTGTAATCAACAATACTTTGAAAGCAAGCATATAATGTCTGAGTTTATGTGTTGCCCATACAAGTGCTACACGTGTCTTCTCAAGTGGTGAATACTTTTCTTCATAAGCCAACGTCTTCTTGCTAATGTAGTAGATCGCATTCTCTTTCCTAAACTCCTCTAGCTATTGAGCAAGTAAAGCCCCCATTACTGTATCCATAATCGTGAGATACAACAATAATGGCTTTTCAGGTACCGATGGAACCAGTATTGGTGGCTTCAGTGGATAATTCTTAATCTTCTCAAAAGCTTCTTGGCACTGTTCATTCCATACTATGGGAACTTCCTTCTTGAGCAGTCGAAAAAGTGGCTCACATGTCATGGTGAGCTGGGCTATGAATCTACTGATGTACTGTATCCTTCCTAGAAACCCTCGGATATCCTTCTCAATCCTAGGTGGCTTCATCTCTATAATGGCCTTGATTTTGTCTAGATCAACTTCAATTCCCCTCTAGCTTACCATAAATCTTAATAGCTTTCCAGATGTTACGCCGAAAGTGCACTTCTTGGGATTCAATCGCAGCTTATAGAATTGGATTCTTTCAAAGAATTTTCGTAAGGCTGGTATGTGCCCCTCACGGTCTTTGGACTTCACTATCATGTCATCAACATAAACTTCTACTTCTTTATGGATTAAATCATGCAACAGAGTAGTGGCTGCATGTTGGTAGGTAGCACCAGCATTTTTAAGGCCAAATGGCATGACCTTGTAGCACTAAGTTCCCTATAGAGAAATGAATGAGGTTTTCTCCATATCTTCTAGAGCCATCTTTATCTGATTATATCCTGAAAAACCATCCATAAATGATAGCAAGGCATGTCCTGCTATGTTATCAACCAAAATGTCAATGTGAGGTAAGGGAAAATCATCTTTTGGGCTAGCCTTGTTTAGATCTCGGAAATCTACACACATTCTCACTTTCCCATCCTTCTTTGGTACAGGAACCACATTAGCTAACCATTCTGGGTAGTTGAACACCCTTAGAAATCCTACATTGTATTGTTTCTCAACCTCTTCCTTAATCTTGTGAGTCCATTCTGGCTTCATTCTTCGCAACTTCTGCTTGATCGGCTTCATGATTGGATCTATTGGAATGTGATGCTATACTATATCTGTATAAATCCCAGGCATGTCTTCGTATGACCATCCAAATACCTCTTTCATTTCTGTCAGTAGTGCCACTAATGCATCTTTCTCAGAGGTGGTTAAGGTATTGCTCACTTGTATCATTTTAGGTTCATCATCAGTTCTCAGGTTAATAGGTTGGGTTTCTTCTTTTATAGGTTCTACATGCCCTTGTTTTAATTCCTTATTATTAAGAGTTTCTTTACCAATTTTAGAAATAAAAACATTCAAAGCCAGCAAATAAGCAAATTCAGAAATCATATTATAAGGAAAAAAGTTCTCAACAGACTCAGCAGACTTAACAAAAACAGACTCTATAGCACTACTATCACGAACAGACTCAACAAGAACAATAATACTAGTAGAAACAGACTCAATAGGAATAGAAACAATGTTTTTGGCAAGAGTGACTAGCTCGATGGTCTTGATCTTCTTGACAGGAGTGATTGGCTCGACGGTCTTGATCTTCATGGTAGAGTATTCCATAGGGTGGGCATCTCTCTCCCATGCCCAATTCTTCAGCTCTATTATGGCTTTGACAATGACGGGCGACTCCCAACGAGTTCCTTCTTCCCTCAGTATCAGTACCAAGGGGTCTTCATCCATATAATTTGTGCCTCCACCATCAATCTCCATATTTGTGGGTTTTTTATTCACATAAGCATCCAGACGCTCTATACTATCCATCCATTCACCAAATAGATCTTACTTTCCTTTTCTACTCGGGTGGATGTATTGGGGGAGATATTTTGACTCATTCCCTTCCATCTTCTCATCTTCACCTTCAAGACTCTCCAGTGTTAAGTTTCTGAAACTGTGGATCATCAACATTCTGTCTAGGGTGGCCAATCTAGCATCTATGTCATCTTCTTCTTCAGTGTATGGGGTCAGTGAGCCAAGTTCTAAATTGTGGAATGATCCTAACTCAGGAATTTCTCTGCCATGCTTGTCATATCGAGGGCTTGACTTTGAACTAGCATCAGTAATGCAGCTTCAATCTGAGGGACGCCTATTGGGGTAATCATCATAGCCTATATTATTGGCTTCTTCAACCTCCTCTCATGCAACTTCCAGCACGTTTTCTAGCCCATATTCTTCACACTCAGGTCCACTCTCTATGTCTATAGGTTCAACTTCAGCATCATCCTCTATATCTCCATCATAGTAGTCTACAGCATCATCAAAGTGGTCATCATAAAAAGGCCCTTCATCTTCATCTTCTCTATCACTAGGGGTTGCACCCCAATCATCACCACTATATTGGCTATCATAGTCTTCACTATTGTTGCTTTCACTATCATTGTTACTATCATCCTTGCTATCTCCACTGTCACTGCTACTGCTATCACTACTACTATCACTCTTGCTGTTGCTACCTTCATCATCATCACTAAGGGCTTCTCCCCCTTCTTCATCCTCATCACTTGTTCTTGCTTCATACGGGCTCTTCAATGCATGTTGGCAAGCTTCCCAGTACTCTTCTTCTTCTATATTGCAAATGGAATCACCTAGAAGTGTAGTCATTGCATCAAGGTCCATGTAATCAACCCAATCAATAGGGGCCCAATTTGTGTCTTCCTTCTTCAGCTCTAGAAGCTCGTTGTTGCGATCAAATAATAGCTCAAATCCCGGCACCATTGTTCTTGTCTCAAGGTCAAATCTTAGTTCAAGGAATCCCCAATAGCATTGACTATCCCCAACTTTGACAAACTTTCCGTTCAATGTGGGAGTATAGGGCTTTAGGGGTTCTTGGGGACAAGAGAGTCCATTTGCTTTGGCCTTGACTCAGGCCATTCTTCTCACCTCCATCTCTAACAATTCATCATCAGTGGGCTTATAGCCTAACCCAAAAGGTGGTGTGGCAGTAGGAATTATTGGGTCTTGAGTAGTTGGCTTCTTCATAGTCTTCCCCAAGTTCATTCCTAAAAGGTAATTAATTCTCCTCATCATTGCCACTACGTTGTTGCTGTAGGGAGCAAAGTCCATAGGGATCTTCTCCCTTCCTTCTTCTCTTCTTTCAAAACCAGGCTTCTTAATCTCAAAGCCATCCAAGGTCAATGGCTTCTTCTCAGAATCAATTCCAAAAATGGGCTTTGGCACGGTCAAAATATCGCCATATATTGTAACTATGGCTCCTTCATATGGAAACCGGACCTTTTGGTATAGGGATAAAGGTACGGCCTCCGTGTCATGGATCCATGGTCACCCAAGGAACATATTGAATTATGATGCTATGTTAAGGACTTGAAACTCCACCTTCTTGATCATTGGCCCTATAGTGAGCTCTAGTGTCATGGTTCCTAAGACCTCCCTTCTATTATTGTCATTTGCCCTCACATGCTAATCAGCTAGTACAAAATCTTCAATACTTAAGCCCAAGCAACTTGCAGTCTTTAAAGGACACACATTTAAGGCACTTCCATCATCAATTAGAACCATTGGAATCCTCTTGCCTTTAGCATCTATAGTAATGTGCAATGGGTAATTGTGGTGCTTCCCCTCTTTCGTCAAATCTTTGTCAAAGTAGGAAATAGTGAGTTCCCTACTTATGGACCCAATTATAGCATTCAGATCTTGAGAAGTAGTGGTTATAGGAACTTGGATTTGATTGAGAAGTTCTACCTGATTCTGACAGTGCTTGTATGAGGCCATAAGTAAACCCCATAAAGATATATTGGCTTGAGTCTTCTGTAGTTGCTTAAAGACCTCATCCTCTTCAGTAGGTGTTTGTTGGGTGGCTTTGTTCAAGGCTTCTATTGGGTTGTCTGTCTCCAAATGTAGGGGTTTGAAGTGTCTCCCCCCATGTGTAGATGTTAGCCATTTGATTGGGGTTCGAAGTGTCTCTCCCCTTTTGTAGGTATTGGGTTGTTTGATCGGCGTTCGAAGTGTCTCCCCACATATGTTGGTGCTTGGTAATTTTATGGGGGTTTGAAGTGCGATTTGTGGATGTTGGGTAATTTGTTTGGGGTTTGAAGTATCTCCCCCCATTTGTGGATGTCAAGTAATTTGTGGTTTCAATTACATCTTCACTCCATATCTTATACCCTGCAGTGGATGTCATACCCATCAATTCTTCCCATGTCATCATAAAGCACTTAGGTAGGTCATAAATCAATTCAAACAGGTCCTCTTCACCTTCCTCTTCAGTCATCAAGCAATTAATATTGGTCCTCTCCTAAAATTGTGGTTGGGCAATGGATTATTAGTGATGCTAGGCCTTGTAGGCGGTGCAATCACCTTATTGTCTATTAGGTCTTAAATTGCATAACGAAGGCCAAAACACTTGTCAATATCATGGCCAGGGCTTTGGTGGTAAGCACATCTCTTAGTCATATCAAATCTTGTGGGCAATGGGTTTGGGATTGGTCTTGGATCTAAGGGCTTTAGTAACCCCTTTGCTTTTAGTTTTTCAAACACTTGACTCATAGGCATATATAACTCATGAAATTCCTTCCTAGGCCTTGGAGGCAGCCCTTGTGATATTGGCATGGAGGCAATGGGAGCAATAAGTTGATAAGGATCATTTTTGTATATATTAGAAACTTCTGCAGTTTTAGAACTAGATCCTAAATTCTTTTTAAACCTTGGTGGGTCCTCATTCTTTATAGTGCCATTATTTATTGCATCCTCAATTTGGGTTCCAACAGCAATCAAAGCTTTAAAATTAGGAAAATACTGGGCAAACAAATATTTTATGGTATACAGGCAATAAGTTTTTTACAACCACGGTCAATTGCTCTTCTTCACTTGGCCTATTCATCATTTGTGCTACCTTGGACCTCCATTTGGTGATGAAGGTAGAGAAAGATTCTTTCGGCTCTTGCTTCGTGGTCTCCAAATCTCTCCTTGTTACATCCACTTCTATGTTGTATTTGTATTGATTGTGAAACTCGCGGCAGATGTCCTCCCAACTCCTTGCTCTAGCATCATCTAGGTTAAGGAACCACCTAAAAGCGGCTCTAGTCAGGGTGTTTTGGAACATTTGAGCAAGTAGTTCTTTAGTTGCTCCTAGGGGCTGCATGGCCCTCTTATACATCTTCAAATGGGACTTTGGGTAGCCAGTCCCGTCGAACTTGTCTAAATTTGGCATCTTGAACTTGGGAGGCAATCTTACATTGGGGAAAAGTGAGAGTGATTGGTATTCCATGAGGTCCTCCATCTTGCGAGCTCTTGATGACTTGAATAATTCAGTATAATTTATCACTTCTCAACTTTAAACTTTAGTCTAATTTTATTTTATTTTTTTTATTTTAGATTTCATTATTGTTATTTAAATTTTATTGCAGATTTGAAGGAAATGAAGATTTAACCAAATAAAAGAGACGTGAAGCAGCTAGAGAGAATATTGGGCTGAAAAGAGCAAGGTTTTTGGGCTGAATAGAGAGCAAGGTTTTGGGCTGAAGAGAGGAATGTGTTGGGCTGAAAAAGGGCAACACATTTGGAGAAAAGGAGAGGCGCTAAAAATAGAAAAAGAAAAAAGGGGTGCTGAAACAAAAAGAAAAGAAGCTGCAGAGGCTGAACTGAAGGAGAAGACGTTGAAACAAGAGAAAAACGCTGAAACAGAGGGCTGACGCTGAAAGAGAGGCTGAAGCAAAAAAGGAGAGGCTAAAGCAGAATGAAAGGAGAAGAAGCTGCGGAGGCTGAAGGAGATTTTTTGCATTCATTTTTTCCTTCAAAACTTCTCATAAACATTATGGTGAATTCGTTTCTGTTGAGTTTAATTTTCAGCATGAACTAAATTTTCTTTATTCTAGGAAAATGATGTAATCTAATTTCGAACTATGCTTGCTTTTCCATGTTAATTTGAATTAATTCTCTTCATGTTTGTCTGATTTATTCTGAGCCTATTGCTTCTAATTAACCGGCCATTAATTAGATGATTTTGATCTTGTGATTTGCTGTCGAAAGAGGGAATTATAGGATAGATCTTGAATATTTCGGCATAGGTAAATATAGAGATCGAAGGACTTGTATGAACCTGTGTAGTATTAAAATCATTGGTCTTAATGCTTTCTTGATTTATTAAATTGCATACTCTTGTGTAAATTGATGAACAAGAATGTTTCCAATTGATTGTCGAAAGAGGCTTTTGGATGTTTTTTGGAGATTGCTAACAAACAAAGAGAATTAAATTCAATTAGCTAGATGAGTAAAGCATAGTGAGGGATTAGGTGAAATCGATTTCCTAGAAGTCTTCTTCCCATTAATTTGATTTTCGAGCATTATCATTCTTTTCCTCTGCGTATTTTCTTTAATTTGATTTTATTTTAAATTCCAATTACAACAACCTTAGTGACTTCTCTAGATAAAATCGAGATTAGCATAATTTTGGTATTTGTCAAAAGTAAGTTACCAATCCCTGAGGACGATACTCTTCTCATCACTTTACTATAAAACTACGATACTGTGCACTTGCAGTTTTGCACTAATCAGCTCTCTTGATCATCTCTTCCATCTTGTTTATCCTCTTATTGATCTTTTTCTCACTCTCCATTTTTTGAAGGATTATGGTCAACCTTGTTCTCCTCTTGGTTACTCTTCAGGTTCTGAAACTATTGCACCATGAGATTCATGTCCTCCCTCAACTGGATTTGACTAGCTACCATGGTGTTGAGTAGCTCTTGAGTGTTCATGGGTTCTTCAGTGTTCAGATTTTCTCCCTCTTCTGCCATAGTGTTTGTATCTTCATACTTCTTGTGGGTTGAACTGTCTTGCAAGTCGAATATGGGATTGTGATGTTGCAGCAGTGGAGTGTCTTCTATGCTCATGGGCTTCAGTACCATGATGGAAGTGATGGGTTTGGAACTGGAACTGCTAGCTTGAGTGTTGGTCTTGGGTTCTCTTTGGAGTCTTCCCTCTGATCTTGACCAAATTCTTCCCTAAGAACAGGCTTGGTCAGGTTAATCAAAGCTAGGTCCCTATCTACATCAATTAACCAACCAAACAAACACACGCAATATGCAATGCAATTTTAACATGGACCGGCCTAAGGGTAGGTTCTAAGTCATTACATTGTAGGGTGGGGTTGTTGTTTTATTGTTTCTCATAGCTAGGATGTTACTCCTCCCAACTTGTAATGTAATGAACATTGTGTTGGTCTGAACGGCATGGTCTATCCTTTATAGTCAACAAGAAGTGATCCAGTGACTTTGGGCTATAAGTTGGTGAGTTCACCACTGGGTACCCGAATCTGATGAAGACCAGTGATCCATGGTTACTACCACCATATTGTTGAGATGGGTGCATAAATATTTGTTGTTTTGATGGCATACACTATGACAATTAGGGAAAACTTTCAACAATCAACATGGCAACACAAACAAAAATATCATACAAAAATCTCAAGACATAAATTAACAAACAAACAACAATATCATGCAAAAGACAAGGGTATATAATTGGTCACTCAAGTCTAACAGGAAACTTAGCCCTCGACATCCCCAATGGAGTCGCCACTGTGAGAGACCGCACTTCTTGAGAGGGTGCTCTCAAAAAAGAGATTTGGGTGCTTTTAAGGGCACCTCTCTTTTTGAGTAAATGGTGTTGAGTCGCCACTTTTTTTTTTTAATGCAAAAAAAAATAGTACAACTTTGGTAAATTAAACCTTACAACGCTTTGGGTCTTAGTTACAATCTTTGTAAAAGAATACAAAGCTTTCGGTCCTAGTTACAATCTACCAAAATTAAAGAAAGACAAAACACTAATCTACCTATCCAAAAACCCTAAGCTCAAGGGCTAGGTTACGGAATGGAAAGGTGTTAGGCACCCATTCCGCCTAGACAGAGTCTGGTCTTCTAGAAGCTAATGACCAATATACCATTTTTTGCATGATGTGAATGATATGTTGAACATACATGACAGACACTTGACTAAAATTAATTCAAATAAATTTACCTTATGAACGTGTCCTCTTTTTTAGAAAATTCATATCTGTTTTGTGTATAAAAGAAAATTTGATTTGCAAAGAAAGATCAAATCTGTTTTTATGTAAAAAAAAAAAAAAAAAAAATGAGATTTTTGTTAAAAAATATCAAATCTGTTTTTGTGTAAAATTAAACAAGGGTGAAATAAGATTATGTAAAAAATTATCAGATATGTTTTTGTGTCAAAGTAAAAAAAAAAAAGTGATTTTATCAAGAAAAATCAAATCTGTTTTTTATGAATAAAAAATAATAAAAAAGCTTTTTGAAAGAGGATCCACATTCATACGATGAATTTATTACACATGCATCACATTCATAAAAAAAAAGCTACAACCTAGCTTTCAGTCCTTTCATTGAATTTCAAAATCTGCAATTTTGTAACAAAGAAAAAATTTTATAAAAAAAATCAGTTCTGTATTTAATGAAAATACAGATCAGTTTTGAATTTAGAAAAAATCAGATCTGTATTTACTGAAAATACAGATTAGTTTTTGGTTTAGAAAAAAAAAAATCAAATCTGAAAGATCAGATCAGTTTTTGGTTTTAAAAAATCAGATCTGAAAGATCTTATCAATTTTTTGGTTTAGAAAAAAATCAGATCTGAAAGATCAGATCAGTTTTTTGGTTTAAAAAAATCAGATCTGAAAGATCAGATCAGTTTTTGGTTTAGAAAAAAAAAATCATATCTGAAAGATCAAGTCAGTTTTTTGGTTTTAAAAATCAAATCTGAAAAATCAGATCAGATTTTGGTTTTAAAAAAAAAAATCAGATCTGAAAGATCAGATCAGTTTTTTGATTTAGAAAAAAATCAAATCTAAAAGATCAGATCAATTTTTTGATTTAGAAAAAAAATCAGATCTAAAAGATCAGATCAAATTTTGGTTTAAAAAAAATTAGATCTGAAAGATCATATCAGTTTTTGGTTTAGAAAAAAAATTCAGATCTGAAAGATCAGATCAGTTTTTGGTTTAGAAAAAAATCAAATCTGAAATATCAGATTAGTTTTTTTTAGTTTTTAAAGAAATCTTTGATAGACATTAGCAGACTTTGAAATTTAAGAAAGAAAACCACAATAAACAATCATCTAAGAACATGTTAAAGAAAAATTCAAGCAGAACATGGTAATTATACATTAAGAGCAAGAAATAATAAAACATGTTAAACATATTCATGCATCATCAACAAAACTAATGGAGAAGAGAAGAAAAGAATACCTCTTGCATAAGCGTGCTCTTCTAGTTGAAAGAATATTTTAGGATTCAAAGAAATTTATTCAACTCTTTGAAGCCTAAAATATTTTACTTACAAAAAAGAAATTCCTAAGGCTAGAGCCTCCAGAATGTCTTTAACGTAAGGGGATTTGAAAAATCAAAAGAGAAGAGCCAGAAAGAGGGGGGGTCAGAAAGTGTAAAAAAGTGTGCTGAATTTTGAGAGGCACCCTCTATTTATAGAGGTTGGAATGCTTCAAAAAATTAGCTGAATGATCAGATACGAATTGGGACGCATCCTTATCTCTAAAAAATTGAAAAGGGTAGGGCTTATCTCAATCCAAGAGTCCTTGAGTCGAGCCTCGAGTTTGTGCCAATCGGCACTTGAGAAGTGTCGATCAGCACTTGGGAAATGCCGATAGGCACTTTTCTTGTGCCAATCAGCACTCCAAGAGTGCCGAATGGTCCTCTTGGCTGCCGGACCCGCGTTTGAATTTTGATCCAATTTGGACTCCTTTTTTTAGGGTTTTTGAGCTAGGATATGCACTTAGACGCATTTTTAATCCTTATTCTAAAAATTAATCCCCTTTTCTGGATATTCAAGTCTTTAAAGTGATAATTATCTTGTAGATAAACACTCCAAAAAAAGTCTTGATTATCCACTTTATTCCCATGCAAACAAGTCTATTTTTAACACTAACTAACAACCAAACACAAAATTATTTAATTAATTTTAATTGTCCAACCAATTAGGATTAATTTAAATTAATCATGCGTGGTTGGTTCCACCTAAACAAAATGCATGCAGACCGTGCAAACTTGATCATGCGATATCTTCCAATCCGACGGTCCGATTTGGAAATCAGACATACCGTCATGACCGTTAGAACCTCAAGATCATTTTTATGATATGACTTGAATGAATTAATGCATGTAATACAACTCTAAATTTTGGGTATATGAATGGTCACTCTAGTCATCTTCCTAGATTAAATTATGGTTGCAAAATCAAGTGTCTACACAAGGATAATGAATTGATGATCTTTTCTTATATTTTTTACACCATAATGAATTATTTAGTGAAAATTTTGTTCATTAGAAACTAGACATTTAGGGATTCAAAACAAATATAAATTTCACCTAATTTGGATTTGAAATGAATGAGATATGTCCATTTGAAGTTCACACAACTGTGTTGTTACTACAAAATATTGGTTCTATAGCAGGGTTTTTTTCCCGGCGGTTTTGAAAACCCCCAATATAGGAAACCTACAACAGCGTTTTTAGAAACTGCCATAATAAATTGACCTATTACGGCAGTTTAAAGCCAGCACTTTTTAAACCACTGCTATAGATACCCTACATGTTATCGAGAGTTCTCTCAAGTCTCAACCCTTAGTCCCTTACTACATTCCCACTCAACCGAAACTACATCAAATAGCAAATCGACTTTGAAGGTTTTCTAAATTAACCTGATGAACCAACCCTCTTGTTGCACGCGTTTAGAGGAGAGGGGTTGTCATATTACTATCCTTTTGAGAGCAAACCTTCTTAAGCCAAAATAGTCATAATTAACAAATTTTTTATATTAAAAAAAATCCTAAGTATTTTCCTTGTGAGTTCCTTCCAAAGTTTCTTTTAGTGGATTTCTCATTCAAACCACATAAGTTTTTAACCCTTACCAATGAATTCACTAGTGTGTCCTCCCAAATGTTTCTTTAGAGTATCAGACTTCTATTGGTTGTGGATGAGTGCGATTGTGGAGGAGAGTTTTGAAGAAGAATTTTAGAGTTCTGGGGCCACTGAAATGAGGGGTGAATGAGTTATTTGTTAAGGTTAAAAATTGTCTAAGACTATAAAGATTTTGTGAGTATAGACTAATTTTAATTTTTAATAAAATTTAAAAAAAAAATCGTTTTAAAATTTATTAAAACTATTTTAAAATAAACTTTAATTAAAATATCTTTTTTAAATTTAAATTTGGTAGGGGAAAAAACACTAACTCTAACTAATAAAATTGGTTAATAAAACAACTTTTCTTTAAAAATGGCGGTTTGGTTGAAGGCAATGAGGTTTTTTGTCTGTGTATGATTGAGGAAGGTAGTGGCTATAAAGTGGTGTTGATGGTGGTTCAAAGTTGTTGCGATGTTTCTATTAGAATTATGGTTAAGTGATTAAATTTATCATTTCCTAATAGCTTAAACTTTTAGAACAATCGGTAATTTAACATAGTATCGAGCAAGAGGTCCTGAGTTCGATCATTGTCTCCTCCACTCTACCTCCCATTTAAATTCTCACGTGTTGGGTCTTACCTATTAAAATGTAGTTTCAAGCCACATGTGAGGGGGAGTGTTAGAATTGTGTAGTTAAATGATTAAATTTATCATATCTCAATAACTTAAACTTTTGGAACAATCAGTAATTTAACATGGTATCAAAGTAGAAGATCATAAGTTCAATCCTTGTCTTCACTTTGCCTTCCATTTAAAATGTTAAATTCTCACTTGTTGGGCCCCCACTTATTAAGGGGAAGTTTAGGCCCACAAGTGAGGGAGGGGTGTTAGAATTATGTTTAAGTGATTAAATTCATCATCTCTTAATAGTTTAAAGTTTTGGAAAAATCGGCAATTTAATAGTTTCTTGTGTTGAGAGAGAGGTTGTGTGGTAGGTTTATAGTGGTTTTTGGTTGCTAAAAAAATGAAGAAATAATAAACCAACAAATTTTTTTTTTTAAATCAATCTAGTTGGAGCACCTTTTTAGTTGCCTATTTAATAATAACTCTTAAAAAAAATAAAAACTAAAAACTAATCAAAAACCATACAGAGGAACACATTACCACATAGAAAATATAGGTGGATTCTCGAGGTGCTGAAAGTTTCTCTGCGGTGGCGAGGCCTAGTGCTCTAGCTCTACCTTCTCTCCCACTGTAGAATAGATTGTCCCTTCTTTTTTGAAGGTGTCCATAGTATCCTTGGGATAACACTATTATTCGTCGGCTTGTTGGGTTTTTTTTTTTTTCGAGGGTATAAGGAAACAGGTACCAGCTTTATCAGTCCAATTTCTGTCAATCCCATGGACGATCTAACGCAATCATGGAACCGTTTTCCTCTTTTAGAGAGAGAGGGTCCGGGTTGCTGCCTTACCAATGAGGATAGTACCACAGAATTCTCTATTGCAGCAAAACTCCTAACTAAAAGAGCTCTTAGTGTCGAAGTTCTTGCTCAAACTTTTAATCCACTATGGAGAGCTCAAAATGGCTTCAAGATTCAGAATATCGGTTACCATAGAATACTTTTCACTTTCGATAATAAGGATGATGTAGACAGAATCCTATCAAGTGAACCACTGAGCTTCGACAAACATTTGGTGGTTATGCAACGATACGATAGCGATATGTCCATCCAAGATCTCAAGTTTGAAAAGATAACTTTTTGGGTTCAAATTCATGGCATTCCATTTGTGACGTTGTGGTAGATGTACTTCAGCCAGTGGTACCCAATGTTTTCGATGGTGGTAATTTTCTGCGAGTCCAAGTCTCAGTGGACATACCATTGCCCCTATGCCATGGTCGCCTTATCTCCCTAAACAAACAAGAAACAGGTTTGGGTTTCTTTTAAATATGAAAGGTTACCGAATGTGTTACTGGTGTGGTCGGCTTACCCATGACGATAGAGATTGTGAGCTCTGGATTGATAGTGAATGGACATTATGCACTGATCAAAAGGAGTTTAGACCGGATGTTTGAGCACCTCCATTCATTCTCTCAAAGAAACATGTGCTGACTATTCTAGGATTTTATGCTGTCAAGAACATCAATTGCAGGGACGGTTAACAACAAGGAGGAGAGGCTTTAACCCAGTCTCAGCCTGCTGGCAGTACCACTGTGCCAGAGCATTCAAAAAGTCCAATTGGGAGTCACACAACTCCTAACAGTCCCATATCGGTACGTTACGCTAGAGGAGTTAGCTTTCAAGCCGAGATAATGGATTTCACGCTGTTAGTGAATCACGCGATTGGTAACGCTAGCAATGAAAATATTCAAACAAAGGTAACGAGTGCAACACAATCAGTAACTCCCGTGATTATGGGAGAATTAAATGCTGCTAATTCAATATTAATGGTGGAATAACATCTCAAGCAGCATTTGAAACTCAACTGAAGGAAATTGATGAGGAGTCGATGAGGTTTAATGATTCGGGCCTGAATCAGTTAAAATTCTTTGGTCCACAGCATCGTGCTAAAGTAAGTGAGTCAATTAACCTGGCTGCTAAACCACTTAGTGAGCCGCGTGACCAAAAAATTCCCACCAGGGTTTCCAAACATCCAACCCAGCTGCGAGTTCTCCCTACCTAGACACACAGACACAAGGAACCTGATGAAACGTAAATTCGTCAGTCAAAATGTGAAGACAAGAATGGACTCCGGTCTGCAAAGTAGTGTGTTCTCGAGGATGGTCACCAGTGTGGTGCCTGCCACAAAGCCTCCGATGCCAAAGTCAGTATCAATTGCTATTTAGCGAGTGAGCAATGTAAAGATAATAGAAAGAATAGTCTCTTAGTGTGTGTATATGAAATGTACCTCTTCCTTGGCGGTGTGGGGGCTATATATATATGTTGGTTCAGCTTCTAGCCGTTTGAGGCAGTTATGGTGGCTTCAATGGTCTCATAATGTGGCTTTAACTTCCTCCAACGGTCTGTATAGCTGGCTCTTGTAACCGTCCGAGGAGCTTACTGGCAGCATTTAATGAGATGTTTATCCTCGTCAGTAAAGTAAATACTCGTCAGTACGATGGATACTCGTCATCAAGGGATGATCTCGTCATCACACTTTGTCTCGTCTATGCTTGATTTCGTCAGTCCCATCAGAACCTAAGAAATCTAAGAAAGGCACAAGCAACTAAACCATTTAGGTGACCAACCAGAACAACTCAAACAAGAAACTAAACCTAGTTGCAATTGTTGAACAATCGGACCCACCTTTAAAACGTCATCATGTTCTTTAGACCGATGAGGGTGCATCTTCTATATTGGTGGAGGCTGATCATCAACCCCGCCAACAACAATGAGTTACATAGCATGGAACTGTCGTGGACTTGGGAACCTACGTACAGGAAGGGAGCTTGTAGAGATCATACAGGCAAAAGATCCCTCTATCATGTTCTTGGCCGAGACACTAGTAGATGATGCTAGGCTGGAGATTGTACAAACTAATATTGGTTTTGATAATCACTGGGTGGTTCCAAGAGAAGGCAGAGGTGGTGGATTGGTTCTTTTTTGGAAGTCAACGATTAATCCGACCATCAAAGACTCCAACAAGACTTAAATTGATGCTTTCATTGACAAGAGTTCAAAGAACGAATGGAAATTAATGGGTTTCTATGGGGAACCCAAGACAGCGAGGAGATTTGAAGCATGGAATAAACTCAAGAATCTTAACACACGTCTTGAAACGCCATGGTTATGCATGGGTGATTTCAATGAGATTATCAGACTTAATGAGAAAGTTGGGGATGCAGTTAGACCCCACAATCAAATACAGCTATTTCGAGATGTAATCGATGAATGCAAGTTCATGGATTTGGGCTTTGTGGGACCGAAATTTACTTGGAGTAGGCACTTTGAAAATGGCAACTCAATTTGGGAAAGACTGGATAGAGGCTTGGCTATGAACAATTGGTTTCTGAAATTTCCTGGATCAAGGGTCCAACATATATGTTGCGACTCATCTAATCACTGCCCCCTCTATGTTACTCTTTTAGATTTAGTACCGCCAACTCATAAGAGATTGTTCCGTTTTGAGGAGATGTGGCTATTATATATTGGCTGTGAGGAGATTGTTTATTCGGCTTGGAATAGTATGAGTTGTTTAGAGGGGAATCCAAACATTCTAGCTAAGGTGGATAAGTGTGGAAATGATTTGGTTTGGTGGAACAAAAATGTTTTTGGTAATTTGAGGAAAGAGTTAGATCGATTGAGGAAATTGTTAGGTAAGGCTGAGGAGGCAATTTGTAGTGAAATAATAATTGGGTTAGGCAGTTGAAAAGTGAAATTAACGTGCTTTTAGATAGGGAATCAACGATGTGGTCCCAACATTCTCGTTTGTTGTGGGCAAGGGAGGGTGACAAAAATACTAAATAATTCCATAGTAGAGCAATTAAAAGATACCAGAGAAATCTAATTGAGGGCATTAGAGATGATCAGGGTAGGTGGCATGCTCATCCAGAAGATATATCCTCAATCCTGGTTAAGTATTAGGACCTTTTCTCTTCTTCTAGGCAGCAAGTTTCAAACAATGTGTTGGAGTGTGTTCCACATATTATTACCGAGAAGATGAATTCCTCCCTTTGTGCCGAATTCTTGGAGATTGAAGTTGGGGCTGCCTTACAACAAATGGCTCCTCTCAAAGCACTCAACCCGGATGGTATGCCTCCGCTTTACTACCAACACTTTTGGGGTACAATCAACAACAATGTTACATCCTCCATTATGTCTTAGTTGAATTCAGGTACTTTACTATCACCTCCAAATCATACCTTTATTACTCTTATTCCCAAGACGAATTCCCCTAAGAATGTTCACCAATTTCGACCCATCTGTCTTTGTAATGTGCTGTATAAAATTTTCTTCAAAGTCCTTGCCAACCGTTTGAAAAACATCCTTCCTAAAACTATTACCGAGCATCAATCGGCCTTCCCCAAGGATAGATTGATCTTCGATAATATTTTGGTGGCTTTTGAGACCCTACATTGCTTACAAAAATATAATTCCAGAACCCATGGTTTTATGGCATTGAAATTAGACATAAGTAAGGCTTATACCGAGTTGAATGGACTTTTCTTGAAGAGATAATATGAAAGATGGGTTTTAATGATAGATGGATCAACTTAATTATGGTTTGTGTCAAGTCAGTGACTTACTTTATTTTGTTGAATGGTGAACTGTGTGGCTTGATCCAACCTACCAGAGAGATTAGGTAGGGAGACCCCCTTTCTCCCTTCCTTTTCTTGCTCTGTACTAAATGGTTGAATGGATTGATAAAAAAAGGCTGATATGGAAGGTGATATTCATGGCTTTTCCTTGTGTAACCCATTTGCTCTTTGCAGATGATAGCTTACTTTTTTGCAGGGCAACTGTTAAGGTGTGTGAGTAAGTTACTAAGTGGCTGAGGTGTGTGGTAATGATTAGCTGTGTTTGTGCTGCTGCATGAGGGTGCGTGTGATGCTGCATGTGGGGTGCTGGTGAGGTGCGTGTACAAGTTGCTGATGAAGAGTGTGTTAGTTACTAATGAGGCGTGCAGGAGTAGTTGATGAGGTGGGCATCCATTAGTGCTGCCAAACTGTAATTAGATATTGAACTAAGAATAATAAGTGTAATTGCTTAGTTGGCACTATATGCGTAGTTGGCATTATATACTGTATTCACACTAGTGATGTACAAAATAAGAGTTAGTTAATACGGTTAATTAGTTAGAATATTGACAACTCGCTTGGGCGGTTAGGCAGTTAGAGAGTGAGGCATTGAGAGAGTATTAGAGTACTGAGAAGAGATGAGCATGTATCAGAAAACCATTCTTAATTCCAATTCTCTCAATTCTATTTCCAATTTCTCTCTCTAATTCTCTATTCATGTCTCTTCTATGTTCTTGGAGGCTTAGTTGACCTCGAATTCAACTATTCAATACCTCTGTTCCTAACATTAACCATGGAGGAATATAGTAATGTTTTGGAGATCCTGAATATGTATGAAGGGTTCTCGGGGGAAAAAGTGAATAGGAGCAAAACAGTCCTTTTCTTCAGCAAATTCACATCAAATGAAATGAGATCCACTATTAAAGGAGCATTGGGTGTGCACGAGATAATGCAATATGAAAAATATCTAGGTCTTCCATCTCTAATTGGGAAAGGAAAAAAGGCAAGCTTCAGCTACATAAAAGAAAGGGTGTGGAGAAAATTGCAAGGTTGGGAAGGAAAGTTACTCTCTCAAGCCAATAGAGAAGTTTTGATAAAATCTGTTATTCAAGCTATTCCTACATACACTATGGGGTATTTCAAAGTTTCAAAATTCTCTTGGGACTATACCATGAAATTGAGGCATTGATTAAAAAATTTTGGTAGGGACAAAGGGATGACCGTAGAAAGGTTCATTGGCTAAAGTGGGAAGAGATGACTAAATCGAAGGCGGTTGGAGGAATGGGCTTTAGAGATCTTGCTCTATTTAATGATGCTCTCTTAGCAAAGCAAGCATGGCAACTATTGCACAATAAAACATCCCATTTCTACAACGTGTTCAAAGCTCGTTTTTTCCCAAACACTACTATTATAGAGGTAGCTGAATCAAGATTGGGGTCATATGCATGGAGAAGCATCCTAAAAGGTAGAGACATTCTACAAAGAGGAGCAAGATGGCGGGTGGGAAACAATGAGAAAATAAGGATTTGGTAGCATCATTGGCTGCCAAGGAAACACCCTCCACAAGTAATCTCTACTCCCATTGAATCTTTTGCGAACTCAACTGTTGACACCCCATTTTGCAACTCGCATTTAACCTCACATGGAATGTAAAAGGGTAATTTCACCTTAGAAATATGCATCTTGATTCTGGTTACTAGATCCTTAATCTCATTTCACCAAAATGATCTTGATGTTGTAACGATTAAATCGACTAGTCATAAGCCCTAATCAAACCATCAGAATGTAAGCTATCATCAAATCAAGTTTTAATGGCTGAGATGCACTATCACAAATTGAGTCCGACTATATGTGATTATGAACAATTGATTCCAATTGATTATAATTATTATCAATTTAAGACTAATGACGTGTCATAATTTGATTGGTTAGTACTACATTTTATGGTAAGGTTGCACACACCTAATTAATTAGATAGTTAAATATTAATTATTCAATGAGTAATTTGTGCAATTATCTCTTAATTAGGGTAAATTTGGAACTAATTAAGTCTGAAATGGAAGTGATTGGAGTCATTTAATGTTAATTGGGAGCTAATTTGGGATCTATTAATGTTAATTGTGCTGAAATCATTTTCTAACAAATGACCTCTGCTCACCATTTCGTTGATATCTCTCCGAATATTTTGAATATATGAATGAGATTAATTTTCCCAGAAACTAGACATCTAGGGGTTCAATTTGAGCACAAAAACGAGACAATTCCAATCAGAATTGAGTAAGATATGATTTTTTGAATTTTGCTTTATAGACTGTTACAATAGCTACGAGAAAACCGAATTTTGCTTGCTCCTCACTCCCACCAATCTCTACATTTAATGCACCAAATTTTCCCAAAAGCTAAAATGAGGTCTAAATTCATGATTCTTTGTCAACCCTCATTAAATGGTCTTCCATTCTTATTTCCTCAACCACTACTATATAAAACCCCCATCCCCCATTCCAAAACACACAAAACCCCTCTCTCTTCCCCTCTCTTGAGTTCTAGTAAAGTTGAGTAGTCTTGTCATATCTTGATCTTCCTGAGACTCAAGGTATTGAGTGAGACTCACTCTTCCTCTCCTAACTCTTCTTTTCCTCCACCCTTAAGAGCTCTACCAAGAGTCTCCTCCTCCACCATATGGATCTTGCATGAAAGTATAATCATTTTTCCTAACTTATTTTTTGTGTTGCCATGATGAGAATTTAGGATTAAAGTATGATAATAACTATTTAAATTCTCTTGAACATGTTTAAATGTTCTTAAATGTTCTTATGTGTTCTTCATATGTTCTTGGTTGCTCATCACATGTTCATGCATAACACTAGTTTCGATCTTAAATCCACATCAAAAACATGAAAAAGATGTTTGTTTAATAATTCTTTTAAATTCTTGAATTTAGGATATCACCATCCACACACATTCACTAGAATTTATTTTTCAATCCAAATGAAATGCTTAATAAATTGAATTAGGGTTTATCACATGCACACACTTTAAATTCAACATGCAAACTGGTTGATAACATATTGGATGATGTGATATGAATGTTGGCCACCATAGTCTAAAAGACCGGTTTCACCGAGCAGGGTGGGTGTCTAACACCTTCCCACCTTGTAACATATCCTCCAAACTTAGATCAAAGGTTGATAGACTAATGTTTATCCTTGTAATTTTCAATTTCTAGATTGTAACTAAGAAACAAAGTTATGTACTTTATCTTAGATTGTATCTAGGACCAAAGCCATGTAATTTTCCTATGATCAATGTAAATTCAATTGAAAATTAATAAAATGAGGAATTTTTCAATTTTGGTTTTCTTATTTATCCCAATAATTAAATAAGTGGCGACTCCATTGTAAAACCCTTAATTTAAAGGGAAAAATATAACTAGTCAAACCTCCATTTTGAGAGGCAATAACACAACTTCACCCATTCACGTGGGTTTGGCCCAACATCATAAAAACGGGCCGGGGGAGCTATCTCTCACATCAACCATGGATTTATTAATAGATCCAAACTCAAGGCAATAGATCACGGAGGTGGTGGATGGATTATTTGCACCGGAAGAGGCAAAGATAATCAAGAATATGCCGCTCGCACATAGGGCCTCTAAAGATGTCCTATTTTGGCCTTATTCGGGCGATGGTAATTACAATTGCAAGTCTAGTTATAGATTCCTTAAGGAGAAACCAGACCTGGTGGTTTCGCAGGAATTTTCAAGCCAAGAAAAGCATTTTTGGAAAGCTCTGTAGGCACTGAATCCGCCACCAAAGTTAAAGAATTTGCTATGGTGAGCTCGTCATAAGGCCATGCCAACGAAAGAAAGTCTTATTCGACGGACCATCATCAATGACCCACTGTGTGACCGCTGTCACCAAGCTTCAGAAACTCCATAACATGCATTATGGATATGTTCAGAGCTTGATATGGTTTGGGCAAATACGATTCTTTGGGGTTTTCGTAGGTCTACAACATTCCAGGATTTTAGAAAGCTACTGTCTTGGATGATAACACATGGCAGAAAGGTCAACCTCTTCGCTTATATTGTTTGGGCGGTCTAGACTCAACAGAACCAGGTCTGACTCCATAAACTGGCCCAAGCTCTTCATCAGTTGCCTCAACTATCCAAGGAACAGCTGTCAGTGTTTTTATACTGCCAAATATCCTCACATGCTCAACCACACCTTGCAACTCAATTCAGGTGCCGCTGGAAACTGCCATCTTCACCAAAATTTGTGAAAATTAACTTCGGCTAGGTGGTTTTTTCCGAATAGAAATCACTCTGGCATTGGGGTAGTCATTAGGGATACACGTGGGCTTGTAATTGCATCTTACTTGAGAAAATTACTTTATGCCTATAGTGGTGTTGAAGTTGAATCCTTGGTAGTGACAATGGCACTCTCATTTGCTTCAGATATTGGTATTTCAAGAGCTGTTCTTAAGGGTGATTCACGGGAAGTTTTCAAAGTTTTGACAGATGATGAACCTGCTCTAACTCCATATGGCTTGCTGGTTAACAATGCTAAGGTGCTCTCTAGAAGTTTTGATCAATTACTTTACTCTCATACAATGAGAGAATGTAATTCTGTTGCTCATAATCTGACTAGATATGCTATAAACATACCAGATTACTTAGTGTAGATGGAGAATGTTTCACCACAATTTTTTTTCTATTTTTCAAGCTTATTTAGATGGCTTAAGTTAATAAAAATTCCTAATTTTCCTTCTAAAAAAAAAAGGAACACGTTACCACAAAAACAAGTTTATCATTACACAAGAATCAATTAGACTTTGCATCTTACATGCCATTCTCTTTTGTTTTTTTTTTTTTTAAGTTGAGATTAGGATTACCCTAGATCTATTTACATATGAGAAATATAGCAAATAATTTTCACTTAGTAATTCTTTTTTGTTGCCATCATTAAAAAAAAATTCGCATTTGAATTGGCGCCAATAAAATTCCTGACTTGCAGCCAATAGAATCTATATTTTAGAAGTATTAGGTGTTTAAGATTTGATTAAAAAGATAAACTATAATTTGTATTTGAGGTAATCCAAAATGCTTGGAGCCAATAGTTTTTGTATTGTGGTAGTTGTAATATTTTCAAATTTGATTAAGAAGATAAGTTACAATTTGTACATGTAATTTAAAAAAAGCTAACACTGGTAAGGAGCAAATTTTGTGCGTGTAATTTCAAATTTAATATTCCAATTTTTTGATAAATTTATTTAAGGATAATTTTGGAAATTTATACATTTTTATAAGGCAAACAAAATAATAAATGGTGTTCCCATAAAAAGTTGGGTATTAGAAATAGGACAAACAAATTAGAACGAAACGAATACTTTTTTTCAATTATTTAATTCAACTTTAAGAAAATATTTTATTTTCAAATAATCGTATGAAAAATTATAATGATTTTTTATTGAATTTTATTTAAAATTTATTTTTTATAATAAAATGATTATGTGGAAACGTTGAATCTCTCTCTCTCTCTCTCTCTCTCTCTCTCTCTCTCTCTCTCTCTCTCTCTCTCTCTCTCTCTCTCTCTCTCTCTCTCTCTCTCTCTCTCTCTCTCTCGGGGTTCAAGTAGAACTGAAAATGGTTTGAAAGCAAAATAGAAGTGTAATCTATTTTACACTTCAGGCCTTGATCTTTTACAATCAACGAAAATGATTTTTCATTTGACCGAGTTTTCCAGCATACCCAAACACTCCTCATGATGTAAAATATTTTCCATATTCATTTTACACCCGAAACAAACACAGCCTTAATCATTGCTAGAGAAATTTTCCTTTAAGTTTGGAGGTAAATATTTCAAACATTAAATGGCATTGTTAGGAAAAAGTGATTTTTTTTATTTTTATTTTTTTTTCACTGGCCTTTTGTTTTGAAATTGTTTTTTCTTTGAAACATCCGGGTTTAATCAATATAGTAGTGCGCAGTGTTAAACAATTAGCCCAATTTGTCTTTCGAACTCTTTCTATTAAGCCCATGATTTTTTTAATGGGTCGCGGACCCGTCTGTTGCCTCTACACTTGTCCAACATCAGTTTGATGAGCCCATTAATCTATAATATGCACCGGGGAGTACGGAAACCTTAGCTGGGGTCTGGACTAGAATTGTTTGGAGCCTTTGGCAAGCTCAAAACAAGGATTAACAAATTTGAGTACACACACAAAACAACTCTATGAATTGTTGATCCAATACCAGATACACTCGAACACCCAAACATTGAAAGTTTCCATTTCTTTATTTCACTAGGCATTTGGAAGGGTTACATTTAGAGAGAAAACACAATTTTTTTTAGATTCAATTAACGGATATTCTTAGAGCATTTGTTAATGGATTATTTTACTAAAGTTTTATTATAAAAAGTTGTCAAAAAATCTTTTTTTTTTCTTTTCTCATATAAAGTTACTAAAAATGTACATCATAAATCAATTCCCTTAGAACATTTGTTAATTTTTCCCTTTTTTGTTAAGATACAAGAATTTTCATTTGTACTCATTTGGTACTTCTTATTTTTCGCCTTTTTAAAAATAAATTATTTGAAAAGCTATACCTTAAAAATGAGATTTAAAGTTTTTATTTTATAAAGGTATGGTTTTAGATACTTTTTTCCAATGGTTTTAAAAATGAGATTTAGGGACTGTGTGCTTAGGGTTCAATTTGGATTTGATTCAAGGAAAGAGAGATTTGGGTTTGATTTGGGGAAAGAGAAACCAATTGAAACAGGTTTGAATTGGCAGGTTAAAAAATTGGGTTGCTCCAGATTTGTATGGGGCTGATGTGTAATTTTTTTAATATTAAAAGAGTTGCCATGTCACTTTAAAAAATGACACATCATTGCTTCATCAAACACATAGGTAAGGAAAATAACAAAAGTTGATAGAGAGACCAATAGTGCTCACTTAAAATTTCTGAAACCAAACATGCTCGGTTGGTAAATTTCATAGATCAATAATGTATTTTAGCCTTCTATTTTTCTCTACCCCTCCTCTTGCTTTTTTAAAAACATACATTATTTTATAGGAAGTTAAGGGCATTTTTTTATTTTTAAAAGAAAGTTGAGGAAATGATCATATAGACAATAAATGAAAATTTTAAGACTGAAACAAACAAAACTAAAAAGTTTTAAAGATAAAAATGAAAATTGATACATGGTATTATATATATATATATATATAATTTAATATTTATAACAATCGAAAAGAGGATTTGAACCCTACATATTTCCGTTTGAAATATTATTTTTTTTAGTAAAAAAAATATTAGTAAGTATTAATTAAGTTACAAGACTTTTAACACCAATAGTATAAATTGAATATTAATAAGTAATGATTGCAGAAGGGATTCCACTAGGCACACGTAAACAACATTACCCAAGAGATTCCACCCAAAAGAGAAACATTATCAAAGTGATGCTGCAATCTCCAAGCTATGGTTGGAAAAAGAAGCAGTATGCCTACGAATGCCATTTAGATTTGTTGGATTAGAATTAGGTGTTGAGATTTGTGGGTCCTAGTTGTGTTTGATTCGGTTGATGACCCGACTTGACCCGAAATAATGTTGCGTGGTTTTTAATCGAAGATTTTTTGAGGCTTAGTCCATGGAGCAGAGCGCTCATGGACAAGCCTCCTGGGGGCCCGGGGGCAACGTAGTTTCGGGCCCATTTTGTAGTCCATTGTGTATCCTGTGCGCAGAATGTAGAAAATGCAGTTTTGGTAATTAGGGTTTTTGTTGTTGTTGTTGTTCTTGAGAGACTAAAACACTGTAACTGCACTTTGTATTTTTTCTTGATAATAGTGAAATCCCTGCAACTCCGTGGACATAGGCAAATTGCCAAATCACGTAAATATTGTCTTGTGCATGTCATTGTTTTCTTTGGCATGTGTTTTCTCTATTTTTTTTGTTTCTCACAGGTTGGGAATTTCGGGTTGAATTCCTTTCATTAGGTAGTGAAGAGGATAATTTTGGGTTCAGAGTGGGCTTGACGGGTGTGATCCGCGGTCCGATAAAGGACGGGCCCATAGTTTGCCACCCTTACGGTACTAAGCCCAATATGAAGTGTCGGTAGATCTGAGGCCCATAAGGAAAGGCAGGGAGGCCCTTTATATGAAATACTTGCGACACACTCCATAGAGTCCTATAAGGAAAGGATTTCTATAAGGAAAGGACTTCTACTCCAAGAAAGAGAAGTCCACTCTCTACTACTATAAAAGCCCCAATACCCTCGAGAATCAAGGTACGCATAATTTTACCCTCTCTAGCACTCTAGAGTTGCGAGCATATTTTCTGACTTAACCTTCGGAGGGTATTCGGCCGGCACCACACCGGTGCTTTCTGCAAGGTTTCCCCTTCTTTGTGTTGTGCAGGTTGACGTTCAAGCGCATAGGTATCGTGTGGCTCATTGGTGAAATTCTTGACTTCATCAGTTGGCGCCGTCTGTGGGAACTTTACGTTAGTAGATTTTCCAGACTTAAGGGTTGCATGGTACTCACTCGCTCGATGGCAACCACCAACGATGTTCAAGGGGACGAACAACCCACTACTGCCCTTGAAAGACAAGTTCGAACTCTCGCTGCCGCGGTGGAACGTCTCACCAAACAAAATAATGATTTAGAAGAACAGCTGCGTCAGAAGAATGCAGAGCAAAACGACCAGCAAGAAGAGGAAGAAGGGACCAGCGCTGCAAAGAGAAACCAGGAGAAACCTGAAGGCAGCCATGCCCCAAGCAGGCCGGAGAGGCAGAACATGAGTATGCCATCCCTCACGAACGCGACACCACCACAGATTGCCGCTGAGATGCAGGCGATAAGGGAGCAGATGGAGGTGATGATGAACGCACTAAAGGGCCGAGTCTCCAGTGATCTGGACGACTTAGTCAACCGAACGGACTCGCCCTTCACGGTCGCCGTGAACGCCTTCCCCCTACCCCATAAATTCCGTATGCCACATATCGAAAGCTATGACAGAATGAAGGATCCCCTGGACCACCTGGAAACCTTCAAGACACTGATGCACCTTCAGGGGATTGCTGACGAGATCATGTGTAGGGCCTTCCCCACGACGCTAAAAGGCCCCGCCAGGATATGGTTCAGCCGGCTGACTCCGAACTCCATCAGCACCTTCAAAGAGCTGAGTACCCAGTTTACAACGCACTTCATCGGAGGGCACAGATACAAGAAGTCCACAGCTTGCCTGATGAGCATTAAGCAGCGGGAGGATGAGACGCTTAGAGCTTACATCACGCGCTTCAACAAGGAAGCACTGTCAATAGACGAAGCCGATGACAAAATACTGGTAGCAGCCTTCACAAATGGGCTGCGGGAGGGTAAATTTTTGTTCTCTATATACAAAAACGACCCAAAAACCATGACGGAGGTACTTTACAGGGCAACAAAGTACATGAATGCGGAAGACGCATTGCTGGCAAGGGGAGATAAGCCGAGGAAGAGAGAACGACAGGAAGACACCCGGCAGGACCGGGAAGGGAAAAGATTCAAAACAGGGGACCGAAGGGACGACCGACGATCAAGGCCACAAGGAAGAAAATTTACAAGCTTCACCCCGTTGAATACCCCAGTAGACCAAGTCCTGATGCAAATTAAAGACGAAGAGGCTCTGACCTTCCCAGGAAAGCTCAAGAGCGACCCCAGCAAGAGGTCCAAAGACAGGTACTGCCGTTTTCACCGGGACCACGGTCACGATACATCCGACTGCTACGACTTGAAACAGCAGATCGAAGCCCTTATCAGACAAGGGAAATTGCAGAAATATGTTAGGAAAGAAAGGACGGATCTTCCACCTCAAGAAAGGCAGCCCCGGAGGGAGAATGAGCGCCCCAAGCCCCCAATCGGAGACATAAGGATGATTGTTGGGGGGACCGCGACAGCAGGCTCGTCCAAAAAGGCCCGGAAGACATACATCCGAATGGTTCAAAACGTCTAGCTGACGGGCTCGGTACCAAAGATTGCGCGGAGAGATAGCCCGATTGTCGGATTCTCAGAAGAAGACGCACGACGGCTGCACCATCCGCATGACGACGCATTGGTTGTCACCTTACGAGTAGGAGAATATAACTTGCACCGAGTTCTGGTCGACAATGGCAGCTCGGCGGACATCCTATATTACCCTGCATTCCAGCAGATGATGATCGATAGGGAACGGCTGATACCAACCAATGCCCCGCTGGTGGGGTTTGGAGGAACAAGAGTATTCCCATTGGGCGCGGTCACACTTTCAGTAACAGTGGGCGACTATCCTCAGCAGATCACTCGGGATGTGACGTTCCTCGTAGTCGACTGCTCATCAGCATACAACGCTATCCTTGGACGACCAACTCTCAATGCCTGGAGGGCACCTACCTCGACATACCACCTGATGATTAAATTCCCCACGGAATATGGGGTCGGTGAGTTGCGAGGGAATCAGGTGGCCGCCCGTGAATGCTACATTGCCACGCTAGAAATGGATGACCACCAGCACACAATGTGCATAGAAGAAAAGCGGGTGGCAGCAGAACCAGTAGAAGAGCTAGAGGAAGTAGCTCTAGACGAGTCGAGACCCGAACGGACAACTAGAATGGGGACGTTGGCCAGTCAACCCACATGGCAGGCCCTAACAACGTTCCTAAGGGATAATCAGGATGTTTTCGCTTGGAGCCACGAAGGCATGCCGGGTATTGATCGCTCAGTCATAGTTCACAGGCTGAATGTGAACCCCACGTTTTCACCCGTGAGACAGAAGAAGCGAGTATTCGCTGAAGAGCGAGACAAAGCAATAGCCGAGGAGGTTAGGAAGCTTCTTGATGCATATTTCATTCGGGAGGTATATTACCCCGACTGGCTAGCAAACGTGGTGATGGTCAAAAAGGCTACAGGGAAGTGGCGGATGTGTGTCGATTTCACGGACCTCAACAAGGCTTGCCCAAAGGACAGCTTCCCGTTGCCTCGTATCGATACGCTGGTAGACTCAACGGCAAGGCACCAACTCTTGAGCTTCATGGATGCTTTCTCCGGCTACAATCAAATCAAGATGGACGAGGCTGATCAGGAGAAAACCTCATTCGTCACAAGTCAGGGACTATTTTGCTACAAGGTGATGCCGTTTGGGCTAAAGAATGCAGGAGCAACCTACCAGAGGCTAATGAACAAGATGTTCACGCACCAGATTGGGAGGAATGTGCAAGTGTATGTTGACGACATGCTGGTGAAAAGTGTTCTGGAGCATGACCACCTGAAAGACCTACAGGAGACTTTCAACACTCTCAGATCGTATAATATGAAGTTAAATCCGAGTAAGTGCGCATTCGGAGTGACGGCAGGAAAGTTCCTGGGGTTCATGGTTTCCCATCGAGGTATAGAGGTTAACCCAGAGAAGATTCGGGCCATCATGGAGTTAGAACCGCCGAAGACAATCAAGGACGTACAGAGGTTGAACGGCAAAATTGCAGCTCTGAACAGGTTCGTCTCAAAGGCGACGGATAAGTGTCTCCCATTCTTCCGTACGTTAAGAAAATCGTTCGAGTGGACGGACGAATGCCAGAAAGCATTTGAGGATTTGAAAAAGTACCTGTCGTCCCCACCGCTACTCAGCCCATCTAAACCTGGGGAAGAACTCTACCTCTATTTAGCAGTCTCGCAAGCATCAGTCAGCGCGGCCCTAATTAGAGAGGAGGACGGATCACAGAAACCCGTCTACTTTATAAGTAGAGCATTCCGGGGAGCAGAAGAAAGGTATCCATATATAGAGAAGTTGACTTTCGCGCTGGTGACTGCGGCAAGAAAACTCAAACCATACTTCCAGGCGCACACAATAGTGGTCCTAACAGATCAACCCCTACGGAGAGCCATGAGCAGCCCGGAGACGGCAGGACGCATGGCCCTATGGACGGTTGAACTGAGTGAATTTGACATACAGTATCGCCCACGAAATGCCGTTAAGGGACAAGCTGTAGCGGATTTCATTGCAGAGTTTTCCATGCCAGAAGGCGAGGGGGCAGACACAAAGGCTCAATGGAGCATCCACACGGACGGGTCCTCCAACAGGCATGCAGGGGGGGCCGGTGTATTAATCCATACCCCCGACGGAGATAGAATCGAATGCATGATTAGGCTGGACTTCCCCACGACCAACAATGAGGCCGAGTATGAAGCCTTGGTAGCAGGACTAGACCTCGCAAAGGCAGCAGGTGCCGAATCCATGATCGTCCATTGCGATTCCCAGGTAATAACGAGCCAAATTAATGGTATCTACGAATGCAAAAGTGAGAGGATGAGAAAATACCTGGACGAAGTAAAGAAACGGATCGGTGATCTCACAGTAAGGTTCGTTCAAATCCTAAGGGAAGAAAACGAATGTGCCGACCGCCTTGCGAAGGCAGCCTCAGCAGAGCCCATGATCGTTCCCGAATGGGTATTGTCATTCGTACAACTCTCCTCACTCCTTGATGACGGATTAAAAGTGCAGGAGCTAAATTCTGAAGATTGTTGGACTACACCGCTGATAGCATACCTGAAGATGGGCACACTACCCGAGGGAAAAAGCGAAGCCAGGAAGCTGAAGGTCCATGCCTCGCGATTTATACTAATCAACAATATCTTGTACAAAAGAGGGTTCTCACGCCCGTACCTGAGGTGCCTAGGTCAAGACGAAGCCAACTACGTAATGAGAGAAGTGCATGAGGGTATCTGTGGAAACCATTCAGGGGCACGATCCTTAGTGAACAAACTAATCAGAGCGGGGTACTACTGGCCAACAATGCAAATAGACGCACAAGCATATGTCAAAACATGCGACAGATGTCAGAGGTTCAGTAACCTGATCAGGCAACCAACCGAGGAACTAACGCCTATGACGGCACCTTGGCCGTTCGCCCAATGGGGACTAGATATCATGGGCCCCTTCCCGATAGCCGCGAAACAGCTAAAGTTTCTGGTAGTTGGGATCGACTATTTCACCAAATGGGTAGAAGCAGAGGCCCTGGCCACTGTCACGGAGAAGAACATCCGGAGTTTCGTTTAGAGAAGTATTATATGCAGGTTCGGGATACCCAGGGTGCTCGTCTCCGACAACGGAAAGCAATTTGATAATGGAGCATTCAGGAGCTTCTGTTCAGAACTGGGGATCAAAAATCACTATTCGTCGCCCGCGCACCCTCAAGCAAACGGGCAAGTAGAGGTCACGAACCGGTCCTTGCTGAAGATCATTAAGACCCGGCTCGAGGGGGCAAAAGGCATTTGGCCTGACGAACTGCCGAGCGTCTTATGGGCATACCGTACAACGGCAAGAACACCAACTGGAGAATCTCCATTCAGGCTGATGTACGGAAGTGAAGCCGTCATTCCAGCAGAGGTTGGGCTCACAAGCTACCGCGTAGAGAACTACGACAAGGATCGCAACGAAGAGGCCTTGCGGCTCCAGATGGATCTGATAGACGAGGTCCGATCTACAGCAGAACAGAGGTTGGCTAGGTACCAAAACCTCATGGCGAAATACTACAACACCAACGTGAAACACAGGGAGTTCCGGATCGGAGATCTTGTGCTACGGAAGGTAATAGGAGCTACCAGAGACCCTGCGCAAGGAAAGCTCGGCCCCAACTGGGAAGGACCATACAGGATCTCATCTTGGAAAAGAAAAGGCACCTATCACCTCGAAACCATGGACGGACAGAAGCTTCAACATCCATGGAACACAGAGCACCTTCGGAGGTACTACCAGTAGGGGCACCATGAAGATCATCGACTCTCCCCCAGTTTCCAGTTTATTACTATGTTTTTACTAAGTTTTTCATGAAGTTTTTACCTCAGACAATTTTCTGGTTATTTAAGTTTTGCTCTCTACTTCGAACAAATATTTCTACATGTACCTTTTTAAGCCCGAGGGGGCAGGTACATTTTCCTTAGCATTATTTTCTTTCAATAAAGAGAAGTATTCAGACTCTACTGTGTTTTTCCTACATAAACAAAAACAAGTCCACAAGGTGGACGGACCATCCCAAAGGGATAAAAAATCCTAAGTCCACAAGCTGGACGGATACAAAAATAAGTCCACAAGCTGGACGGATATAAAAACAAGTCCACAAGGTGGACGGACCATCCCAAAGGGATAAAAAATCCTAAGTCCACAAGCTGGACGGATACAAAACAAGTCCACAAGGTGGACGGACCATCCCAAAGGGATAAAAAATCCTAAGTCCGCAAGCTGGACGGATACAAAAATAAGTCCCTAAGGAGGACGGAGTATCCCAACGGATGATTCTAAACAAAATCCACAAGTTGGACGGACCATCCCAAGGGATGAAACGAAACTAAGTCCACTAGTTGGACGGACCGTCCCAAGGGGATGAAACTAAACAAAGTCCACAAAGTGGACGGACCATCCCAAGGGATGAAGCCAAACCAGATCCACAAGGTGGACGGATCATCCCAAGAGGATGACGGTTGTAAGTCCATAAGGTGGACGGAGTCCCCCAACGGAGGGTACTAAACAAAGTCCACAGAGTGGACGGACCATCCCAAGGGATGAAGCCAAACCAGATCCACAAGGTGGACGGATCATCCCAAGAGGATGACGGTTGTAAGTCCATAAGGTGGACGGAGTCCCCCAACGGAGAGTACTAAACAAAATCCACAGAGTGGACGGACATCCCAAGGGATGAAGCCAAACCAGATCCACAAGGTGGACGGATCATCCCAAGAGGATGACGATTGTAAGTCCATAAGGTGGACGGAGTCTCCCAACGGAGGATACTAAACTAAGTCCACAAAGTGGACGGACGATCACAAGGGATGAAACTTAACGGTGAAACTTAGTCCACATAATGGACGGACCATCCCAAAAGATAAAACTCAAGTCTACAAAATAGACAGACCATCCAAAAGAAATAAGACCAAGTCCACAAGGTGGACGGATAATCCCAGATGGACGGATAATCTCAAAATCCTTTAACGGACGAATAAAATTCAAAAATGGACGGATAAAATCCTGGGTGGGATCACCTACCAATTTCACAACATACAAACATATAAAAGCAAAAAAAGATGCATGTTATAAAAACCAAATAAAAGTTGTCTACAATACATCCATGACGGATGAAAATTGTTCACAAAATAGTCTTACAAGTAAATGTAAAAGTAAATGAATGTAAAACAAAAATTGCTTCAACTGACGGGTACATCATCTCCTTCCTGACGGACTTCCATAACAGGCTGGTCGTCAACAACTGCCTTTTCTGCCTGCGCCCCGTCGACCTGAGCCTCATCACCAAACAACTGGTCAGTATCGTCGGATTTTGCAGGGTGGACGGATGTTTGTTCAGGAACATTGATGTTGACGGAGGAAAGGTCAAGGTCTGGATACAAACTCTTCACCTGACGAAGAGCATCATCGAAGCCGTCACTATAGGACGTTCCTAGCTCGAGTAGAAGATCGTCGGAGTCACGATACTCACGGACGGCATCAACCTTAGCCTGACGAACATCCTCATCTTTAGTCTCAAGGATCTTGGAAAGCTCCTCCGTCCTCTTAAAATAATCATCCCTCGCCTCTTCAGCCATTTTTAGCTTCTTCTCCTGAACTACCCTCCATGCCCTTAGTTGTGTCAGCTCGTCGTCCGTCACCTTAGCCTTCTCTCTCAGACGGCCAAGGGTGTTCTCATGGCTCAGGCACCGTCCCATAAGCCCCTTCGTCATGAGCATAGCCTAAAAAGTTGAAAAGAGTTAGACAAATTACAAAGGCCGAAAAGAAAAGTTTGGAGAAAGTAGACGGATAAAAAACCTGAGCGATACTGAATAGGCCCGTCTCACCCATGGCCTCCGTGGAGTGATTGCCAAGATCCTCGTAATCATCTGAAGAGATGATGGACGTTAGCTTCTCCAATGCATATTTTGGATCTTCACGGATTAAGACAGGCGCCTTCTCCTGCTGGGTCGACGGACCTTTCATAAAGCGTTTTCCTGCCCCATGCTTCACTGGAGTTGTGGACTTGGTACCCCCAGCCAGGAGGCCCAGGACGGGCTCCAAAGGAACCTTAGGCTTCTTTGGAGGACGGTCCCCTTTGGGCGGCAGCTTTCTCTTATAGTGTTGACTTGAACCCGTCCCTATGTGGGCCCCCTCGACGGAGTCTTTCTTCTTCGCCGCGTTGGCTCTGATCAGTGCTCTCCTCTTGGCGTCATCCATTTCTGCGAAACAAGACGGAGTGAATCTATGCGAAGTAAGATAGACGGACAACATCGAAGGGCTCGGTCAGAAGCTTACGCTGACGGATTTTATTATCGTACTTCTTCGCAGCTTCAGATGGCTCCGGTCCGTCACAGTACCAGTGGAGTGTATCTAAGTTGACGAGCTTGGCCCAGGTCCTCTCCTCTGATGTAGTCTTCCTGAAAATTCTTTCCAAAAAACTGAACTCTTCAAGCTCAACCTGGGGACGCTGACGGACTGAAAAAGCGAAAGTAGACGGATGTTAGAAACTTACAAAAAATCAAACTGATTAAAGTATTTTCACACGACGGAGTGTACCAGTCTCGCTTAAAATGCCCCATGTAGTATCGACGGGTATGAAATCCGTCTCCCCTGGGTGGCACATCCAGCCGTCTCCTTCCATGAAGAAGAAGCGGCTCTTCCAATCTCTGTTGGAATCAGGTGTTTCAAAGATAACTTTGAGGACGGAGCTCCTGGGGACGAAGCTATACATTCCCCTTGACTTATCTATCTTGTCCGGACGGTAGCAATGTAGGAACTCTCTCACCGTCAGCCTACGTCGACCTTCCGACATAACTCCGTACAATACCTCCATCGCAATAAAAACCCTCCAGGCGTTGGGAGAAATCTGACTGACGGATAAACCCAGGTATTGTAAGAGTTCACGGTGGAGTGAACTCAAGGGAAACCTAAGACCAGCCTTAAGCACTTGCTCGTATATCCCTACACCGTCCACCCCTTGGTAGTAACATTTTTCTGACTTATAAGGCAGACGGAGTGGAATATGGTTGGGGATCTGGTAGTTGTCCCTAATGGTGTTAAAATGAGGCTCCTTGATTGTTGAAGTGAAGGCATTCACCGTCCACTCTGGTAACATCACAAACTGCCTAAACCCGTCCGCTCCCACGACGGATCTAACTCCTTCTACTTGATCTTCGACTTCTACGATCTCCGTATCCTCATCTGTTGAGGACGAGGAAGATGTAGACGGACTCCTATCGTCGCTCAGATCGTCTTGGTCTTTGTGACCTGACGGATACACCTCTTCGTAATCCACTCCGTCGCGAACGACAGATTGATTACTCGACGCACTAGACATTTCCTACAGGTAACGACAAAACCTAAGACTATGACGGATGTTTGAAAGAATGACGGAAAAGAAAAGGAATTAATCTTTTTTCTTAAACTAAAAGAAAAAACATTAAATGAAGTGTAAGACGGATAGAGACAGCTTACCAGCAAGTACGTGGACGGGTGAGACGTATATGACGGTTGCAGTATGTGAACGAGTTGCTCTCTGACAAACTGGACGGACTCGCTCTGACAATGCAATTCTTCGAAAGAGAGAAAGAATGAAGGGAGAAGGGGGCATTATTTATAGGAAGAATGCACGGAAGACGAAGCGACACTTCGATCCCATAAAAGCACCAATACAGGGACGACACGTATCACGCCATTAATACTCTCCCACTCCTATGCCTCGCATTAAATAAATGACGGAGTACTTGCCCGTCATCCCCAATAAGTCTTAGTCGACGGACCACTAATATCTCCACCGTCATCCAAGTTACTTTTACCGTCACCCCATGTTTCCCTCTGATATATGACGGACCCATAGGGTGAAGGGGGCAACTGAAGAGGATAATTTTGGGTTCAGAGTGGGCTTGACGGGTGTGATCCGCGGTCCGATAAAGGACGGGCCCATAGTCTGCCACCCTTGCGGTACTAAGCCCAATATGAAGTGTCAGCAGGTCTGAGGCCCATAAGGAAAGGCAGGGAGGCCCTTTATATGAAATACTTGCGACACACTCCATAGAGTCCTATACGGAAAGGATTTCTATAAGGAAAGGACTTCTACTCCAAGAAAGAGAAGTCCACTCTCTACTACTATAAAAGCCCCAATACCCTCGAGAATCAAGGTACGCATAATCTTACCCTCTCTAGCACTCTAGAGTTGCGAGCATATTTTCTGACTTAACCTTCGGAGGGTATTCGGCCGGCACCACACCGGTGCTCTCTGCAAGGTTTCCCCTTCTTTGTGTTGTGCAGGTTGACATTCAAGCGCATAGGTATCGTGTGGCTCATTGGTGAAATTCTTGACTTCATTAGGTAGCACTTTTGATGGCTAAGAATGAAAGTTAAAAACTTACTTTTAATCTTAATCTTTGGATCAAAACTTTTAACTTTTTTATCATTTTACCTTCTCAACTTTTTCCACTCACAATTGCATGGGGCTATTGTACCAAATCTCAGTCTAGATTGGTATGTTATTCGACACCTTAACCCAGAATTCCCTAGCCCCTAATCCTAGGGTTGGGTTGCCTAGTCACTGGATCATTGTCCCCCTGTCTATGATATGGGCACGGTGTGTACCAAAATCAAATGTCGAGTGGCCCATAATCCCATCTCATACAAACATTGTAAGTGACAGATTTCTTTTATATATAATTTTTGGATTATCAGATATGATTCAAGGTGGATGCACCTTTTCAAAAAGGCACACACCAAAAAGAAAAAGAAAAAGATCTAACTTCAATCAGATTCTGTTAGCTTGAAATTCGGACAAAAGTTAGGAATTGTGTGTCATTTTAGCACAAACCTTAAGAGAAAAGTTTTCTTTACATGAGTGTAAGGAAAGAGAAAAGGTAATGTAAATTTAAGTTATAACTTTAGTGCATTACTTGGAAATTGGAAGACATCACAAGTTGTTATCAACACCCCCCCCACCCCACCTCTTATATTGTCAATGACCAAGAAAGCTCCAATATTAAGTAATAGTTCTTTTTATGACCATACTATTCGTCAATTTGTTGAAGTGGTCGACTGGCATAAAATTATTTCACATATATCCATCACTTATTTTTTCCACCACTCATTGTCCACCATTTCAGAATTTTGACAATAACTGTGACACAAAAATTTTCATCCCTACAGTTTCTCATTAAAGAAAGTTCCCCCACCCCCACCTCCCGGCTTCTTTTCTTCTTTTGTTAGGTGAAATTCAATACTTGCATACTACGAAGTATCGAAAGTTCTCTGTGGTCACCTTAGTTATGTGAAGACAACCAAGGTTGACTCACAAACCTGATCAACACCAACTCTCTCTTTCCCTTTTCCCCTTTTTCTTCAGAGATAATAAGTTGATTGCCCAACAGATCTTAATGGCAAAGATTGTTTACAAGGATTGTAAACTCGAATAATTAATTTATAAATTCACAGCTTGTTAGCACAAAAAGGGGTCGAGAAGATTGACCATTTCACAGGTGTAGACCAGCTACCATTTCGATTAGTCTAGTGTACCCAACATTAATTAACTTCTTTTTTATGAGTATATAATCCATTTAATTTTATCCAAAATGGTTCATTTCACTACCTATTTTTATCTAAATGGAATCCAATGCCAGAAGACATGGGTTGTCTTGTCTAGTATTATGGAGAACAACTATCTATGAACTAACCAGCTTAATTGGTTAAGTTGTATGAATCTTGGATTTTCTAAATATCATGAAGACAACTTAGCATAAGCTGCTATCTATAAACTAACAAGCTTAATTGATTTGAGAGATGTTAAACTATGTGGTTTTTATGTGTGTTTGGAAACTATAAATTATACCTGTCAAAAATAGTGTATATGTATACTCATGGAAAAAAAAAACAAGGATTTCATCTCAGAGTGGCCAGAATATGAAAAAACAAATTACCTTTAAGAATGAGAGTTATATAAAAAATTAAGATCAATTTTTGTATTGGAAGCAATAGATTGATCCAAAAATTATAATTTTTAAAAAATTAAATCTACAAAAGATTAATTTTGCACTGTGGACATGTGATAGCAAATAATTAGCCTTCAATCATCCAACAAGTGATCCTCTCTCCTATTTATACAAAACTTCTATTTGACTCTCCTGTTTTTTTCTTTTGTTTTTTAAATCTCAAAGCTTAAGTATGTTGTGGTTTAAAAACAAAATCATTAATAAGATTGCTAAAATTAAATGTAATTTTAAAATTAATTCTAGAAGAGGGAGAGAAACTAGATGGGTTGGGGTGAGAGCCCTAACTCCAGCCAATGACATGGATAGCATTGAGAACCTTGAGATACTAGTGATCCATAGACAAAGTGGTAACACTTCTTAAAGTAGCCTTCAATATACTAGTACCACTTGAGATTAAGTATTTATTAACTAAACTACCTATGAGCAAGGTGGAGATTGACCGTCCACTTGCTTTCCCTTCGAGCTCATAGGTTACTAGAGAGTCAAAATAGATTTTTGCATCCCCTCCATAATAATTCGTGCCCAGTTTTCTCAAGAGCAATTTGAAGAGCCCATACGATAAATGCAACCTCTGTTTGTAAGGGAGAGCACAGCTCACGAAGTTTTGTAGGAAGTCATAGGTGTAAAGCATGTGGTCTTGTTCATTTTTGGGGTCTCTTTGTTCTGGCTTAATTTTTAAGAGGAGTTAGATTAAAAAAAAAAAAATCTGAAGTCTAAACTTCTAATTTTAATTAAATATATATTAAAATGATTTACTACATATTATAAAAATAAAACTCAAGGGGTCATGCTCTTCGAGGGTGTGCATGGGTCGGATTGGGTCAAGTTGAAGAGTTTTTTCAACCCAACTCACCATAGTGGGTTAAAAAAATCCAACCCAACCTAACCCATCACAAGGGTCCAACCCAACCCACATGGATTAGATTGGGTTGGGTTGGACCCATGGGTTGGACAGTTGTTTTTTTAATTACTATTATTATTATTAAATTGAGTATTAAAATAACATCACCACAAATAAGAGTAAATATATAACCAGATAATCATGAGCATACCTATATGAGAAGAGCTTAGTGTTTGGGTTTTATTTAAGAAGAGGGGCAAATAAGTAAATAACAAAATTATATAATATATTTTTTAAATTTGAAAATATATTAAATATAGGTGGGTCAAGTCAGGTAAAGTGGATTTGTAAATCTCATAACCCGAACCCAACCTGACCCACTGAGAAAAAAAAAATTCATAACCCAACCCAACCCACCAACTCTTAAAAACCGACCCAACCTAATGGGTTGGGTCGGGTCGGTTTTGGCAGATTGGCTACACACCCCTTCCCCCCTAGTAAGTGGTTCTGTCCCTATGTGTACAGTATACTTTGTTTTTGTTGTTTTCAGTTTGGTCTCTTTTGTTTTCTTTTTTTTTTGGTTAAAAAAATGTTTTCAAAATGAGACTAATATTTTTCATATGAAAAATAGTTTGCCTTTTTAAATTTGGTTCCTTCAAATACACATTCCTCCTTGATCAAATTTTTAAATTTTGTTATTTTTACTTTAAGATTGACATTCACACATACATATTTTCACAAAATTATATTTAAAATAAGACAAAACTTATGTATAGTACCTTAGATATTGTTCCTTAGGTTCTCCTCTTAAGATTTTGCTATATGACCTCTCAATTAAAAATAAACTTTCATATCATAAGAAAAAAATCACATAGTATAATCTTAAGAGGAGAACCTAAAGAAACATCATCTAAGTACTGTACTTAAGTCTTATCCTTTAAAAAATGCCGACTCGGCCTATTCGTAAAATCAAATTTCACGCGAGACTAGCAATCATTTGCAAACAATGCATCGCAAGTTTGGCCTCAAAGTTAGCAAGGACAATTGCAAATTAAAAGTGGAAAGGGGCTTTATGCATTGGACATGACTTTTTTTTTTTTTTTTTACCCATAAAGTTTTGTTCCCTTCAAATCAAAAAAAAAAATTGAAATTCTTCAAAATATTTGCTACTGTATAAAGAAGCGTGGGCCATATTACTATGTATCCCGATAAAACTTCTCAATTGCAATTAACATTCCATCTAGCGGATTTGGATTATATAGCTCAGTTTGACTTCCGCCTAATAAATACTTGATACGAGAGTCTCAGTATACGTTTGCACGACACAGACTTATTTAGCAAGACATGAATTATTTTTGTTAACTTATTTTATTATTTAATTTATTTTTAATATTATTTATTAATTTTACTGTACTTTTTAGTACTATTTATGAGTCTCATTATACTATTTTATCTAACTTTTACTTTTATATTTTCAGCAAAAAAAATTCAGTTTCAACAAAATAAGCGGATTCTAAACAGACACTTAATCTGCTCCAATCCACAAATTCGAGGTATCACCATAAGGCTTACAAACTAATATTATAATGGATGTGATCAATGACACGAGGCTTACAAAAATGCTAGAGATATTATAAAATTTACAACATGAGAATTACAAAAGTATATCACTAATCACAAAAATTCATTTAAAAATACATTTAATAGTTTGTTGAAGTCCACCTATCATATTTATTGTCACATCAAATTATAAAAGTTATGTAATAAAATTTATAGTATTTTTAACATTTTACTATTTGAATTACTTGTAATTAATAATACTTCTATTTCTAAGACCTATTATTTAAATTTGTCTTATCTCTATCTCTAACATTACTTAATTCTTTGGGCCTTCTTAATAGTAAAAAAAAAATGTAAACTAAATTTTTTTTTAATATCTCCCAACAATATAAAAAAAAAAAAAAAAAAAAAAAAAACCAAACAAACAAACAATTTTTGCCCCCCAAATTTGGGGACTTTTTGTAGCAGGGGCTTAGGCAATGGCCTAAGTGGCCGGGGCTTAGGGTCAACCCTACTTCAAAATGACTAATTAAGTTGCAATTATGGTTTTTCATATATAATTTATATAATATAGTCTGACTTAATAAATACCTAATATGGAACTTAACCATGTTTGCACAATACTCTTGGCTATCACTACGTTGTATTGCAATACTCTTGAGACATTACTAGGTTGGCTTTGATACCATTTATCGGTTTTTTGTGTAATTCTTATGCACGTGTCACCTACTCATTGGTGGGGCCACACATGTCATGAGCCATGCCAAGTCATAGGTCACAAGTGCGAGGGTGCACGTCTATAGGAGGGTGGTGAAGTCCCATATCGACCTATGACAGCACTTTAAGAAGTTTAGAAATCTTTCCAAACAGGCATCCCTTTCCCAAGTCTTACAAAATTAACCTTTTTTTTTTTTTTTGGATAGAAACATGAGGTCTTATTTAATTAATTAAACAAAGGGTTCATACAACAACATCATTATCCGACCTTCAGGCACACAGTCTATTACTCCCAAGGTCGGCCAAATCCCTTACTAAACAGTGGTATACAAAACTTGGACAGGTAGTATAAACTGACAAAAGATGTTGTTGATGGGTTCCCCATTTCACTAGTGCGCATCCGTTCGCTTCACGGTATATATGACACCCTTGCACCTCACATGCCTACTCCATGAGGCTCCTGCAATCACATATTAAAGACATCACATCAGGAGAGTAAGTAGAATTTATATTAGATAACCAAGATAACACTGTAACCGACTCAGTCTCAAGTTGAATAAACTTGAATCCCAACTCCCATGCTAACAAGAGACCCTGTCTAACGGCTGCCAATTCAGCCACATTATTTGTTGCTATACCCAAATTTATAGAGAATCTAGATATCCAGAATCCAGAACTATCACGTAGTAGCCAACCAGCACCAGCCATCCCTAGGTTACCTATGGAACTACCATTCGTGTTAAGCGTAATGTAGGGTTCAATTGGCGCATCCCATTTAATAAGATACGGGGTCCTAATTTGAATTAGTCTATCAAAGCCGGCTAAGAAAAAGTATTATGCTGCCGCTTGCACCGTTGTGTATACTAGGCTATGCTGGGACGAGATTGGTTCTTAAAAATCCGTCCATTTCAAGCTAACCATAGATTCCAACATAGGAATGGAAAATATATTTTCCAAGGGAGATGCTGATGTAGAATTACACTCTCTGCAATCACATTGCTCCTCAACCAAGCTTGTAGGGGCATGTGGAAAAAGGAGAGAGGCAAGATCCCTAGGGATTGACCCCAAACCTCCTTAGCCAGGGGCAATCGCATAAGATATGAATTGTTGTTTCCGGAGAGTTGCACCTGGGGCAGAGGTTGTTAATGTGTGGGCGAGAAAAGGCTAAATACTGCCTCGTGGGAAGCCGCTTACGCATAGCTTTCTAAAGGAAAAATTGGATCTTCTTGGGGCATTGTAATTTCCAAATCCAATTCCACAACTGTTTATCCAGAGATACATGTTTTTGTTGGTATAAAAATTTTGAAGCGAAACTAACCAAGCAAGTCCCATTATTATTGGGCCAAACAAAGGTATCGGATAGCCTAGCAACTCATGCCACGGGGATACCTCAAATAAGTTGCTCAAGTTGTGGTGGGAGAGGAACGTGGAGAGAGTGGAAGGTCCAATTATGATTAGCTCGTAATGAGCTAACTCGGTTATTTTTGTCATTTTGCATGAGTGGTCCTTCAATGCGACTACGAAGGGTACCTCTAGGGAGCCAGTGATCATCCCAAACCCTGATAGTCTGCCCATCCCCTACTATACATTTCATACCATATCGTAACCATTGAATTCCGTCAAACAGGGATTTCCAAATATGTGACCCTCGAAGGGTTCTGGCACTCTTAAACAAGCTTGTACACAAGAAATATTTGGCTTTTAAGACTTGGGCCCAGAGCGTATTGGGATTATGATACAGGCGCCAAGCCTGGTTCTTAAGGATTGCCCTATTTCTATGTCAGATTGATTGGATCCCCAACCCTCCTACGTCCTTTGGTAAGGTTATCATATCCCAGCTAATCGTATGACAACACCAGTGTTGGTTTGTATCCCCTATAAGAACTGGCAACTTAATTTGTCTAGTTGCCGACTAACTTTCTGAGGAATCAACGTCGTTTAAATTGCATAGATGGGAATGGAAGCCATCGATGATTTAGAGTGGCTCGGCCGGCCATAGTAAGATATTTGGCTTGCCATCCTTCTATTTTCTTTTGAATTTTGTCAACTAAATACTAGTAGGCATTGGGCGTTCGACGAGTGGTGAAAATAGGGGTCCCTAAGTAAGGGCCTGCATGCTCCATGGTTGGGATGCCAAAAATTCCTATCACCTGATCTTTTGTTCGCCGAGGGGTGTTAGGAGAAAACTATATTCAGGATTTATAAGTACTCATGATTTGGCCCGAACAGTGACAGAATTTCTATATAATTCTACTTAGGTTCTGGCAGGCCATGACCTTGGCTTTGGTGAACAGGAATATATCATCCATGAAAAATAAATGTGAGATTCAAACCTATCCCCTGAACCCTATAGGGTGGATAAGTTTGTCCCGAATGGCTTCTTCCAACATAAGGGAGAGGCGCTTCAAGCACATAATAAACAGATATGGGGATAATGGATCACCCTGACGCACTCCCCTACTTGGAATCACTTCCAGAAGCGGGGCCCCATTCCATTGTATCTTATAACAGGTGGAAGATATCATGTTCATGATAAGCATGATAAGGTTTGGCGAGACTTGAAAAAATTCTAACGATTCCTTAATAAAAGGCCATTCTAAGTGATCGTAGGCTTTATCAAGGTCTAATTTTAATGCTACGTAACCTTGTCCACCTCTTTTGTGTGTTAGCGTCTTAATAATCTCTAGGACCAGGATAATATTATCACTTTTCCGACGCCCCAGCACAAATCTTGCCTGACAGGGATTTATAACATTTGCGATGTGGGGTTTAAGACACTGCAAGATAATACGAGATACCACTTTATAAAGAGTGTTACATAAACTAATCAGTCGAAACTGAGTAATCAGGTCTGGGTGAGCTACTTTTGGGATAAGGACAAGATTGGTTATTCCCCAATTAGGAGGAATAGATGACTTTTCAAAAATATCTTGAATGACCTAAACCACACTTGGCCCAAGAATGTGCCAATTCTTTTGGAAAAAGAGAGCGTGGTAACCATCCAGCCCGGGGGCCTTCAAGGGGGGGAGGGGAGAGAGGACAGTCCTAGAAATCTCTGTTGATGGGGGGATACTCGATAGTGACTGATAATGATCTAAAAAGGGTCTATTAGAGCTAACAGGCTATCCTAAACTAGCATTGTCCTCAAATGAGCCGAGGTGGCCATAAACAAGTTTTTAAATGCATCAATAATGTGAGTGGTTGAAGCTTCCCTAGAGAGCTATAACCCTGTCCCATCTTTTAGAGTCACAATCCGAGAATGGCTATGTTGCTGTAAAGTTTTCAAATGAAAGTATTTCGTATTGGCATCTCCATGATTAAGCCACATGATCCGAGATTTGAGTTGCCAATAGAGATATTCTTGGTGGAGGGTGGTATTCTTGGAAGAGTTGTTGCTCCAACGAGTATAGAAAAGCTAAGGTTTTCTAGTTAATGCATTCTGGATACCTCGAAGTCTAGCTAAGAGACAGGTCTTTCGGTGGAATAAATTGCCAAAATGGTGTTTATTCCAGTTAATGATTTTATCCGTTAAAAAAACTAGGCTTTGTTGGAACCTAGAGAGGGAGGATGAGGATGATGGCACATTCTCCGATGCCTTCCAACTGTCCTCCACTAATTAGCCTTTTTATTATCTTTTATTGTTTACATTACGTTACAAGTACACATGCTAATTATAACTTTTAAAAATGTTACGCATTAAATGACTTTTTATTAAATTTCCAAGAGACTTGTAACTCAATCAACACTTCCTAGTATTTTCAATGAAGATGTTTAGGGTTCAAAGTTCAAACACTCTCTCTCTCCCAACTCTTGAATCACAACCCCAAAAAAAAATACTTTTTATTATATTTTTCTTGAAAATTTCAACATTCGATTATATTGTCTTATTATACTCTCTTTGTTTACAAAATATTAAGATAATCATAAATAAAAATAAATAAATAAATAAATAAAAACTATCTTATCTATAAATGTTTAAATTATTTCAATTTTTTTTTTCTTATTATTGAACCAACAATCTCGCCTCTCTCTCGCCTTTCTCTCGATCAAGTGAAATTAGCAGGACCTGGGAGAATTTTGTCACTTTTCTCTACAATACCCATTCAATCAAGCCCTCTCATATATTTCTCTAACCCAAGAGATTCAATACCCAATTCCCATATTGAAGAGCTAGAGAGCAACCCTTATACCCTAGAGCCAAATCCCATTTGTTCTCTTTATATTTCTTCTCTCCAATTGTCAAATTCTTTGAGAGGAGACTAAAACCAATGCACACATAGTATCCTTGAGTGATCATTGTTTGTTGTTGGGTGCTGAGAACCATTGGAACAATCCCAAAATCTTCAAGAGGCCTTGGAGTGGCCAAGGAGTGATAGCTCAATTCGTTGAACTAGTGTCTAGCAAGGAAAAAAGATTCGTGGAATTAGTTGCTAGCAAGAGCAAAGAGCTTAAATACATTGCCATTTACTAACTCGGAGGGTTTTTAAGTAAGGTGTATTGCAATCATTCTTTTTAGTGAAATTGGTTTTGATGCTATAGGCCACATAGAAGTTTTTTTTGCCCAATTTTGGGTTTTTCTTTTCAGAAACAATTCGCGGTGTTTGGGTGATTGTGTTGTTGATTGGGATTTTCTATTACAATTGCCTATCCATGCATGTGTTAATTGACTAATCAGATAACAATTCAACTTAATTTTGTAATTAGCTTAAATTGACATAAGCTGTAAAATCAGGGTCTAAAGTGTGAACTCTCTTTTTTTTTTTCTTTTTTTCTTTTTTTGTTGTGATTGTTTATTACTTATTTATTGAAAGTTTATTAAAATATAATTATACTTTTTTATAAAAAATTAAGAATTTAAAATCTGTACATGATCTAATAAGTTAAAAAAGCTTAAAACATCACCTTGATGCCAAACTCACTTAGTTGTGCTGATCATCATGCAACCATCCAACATGACAAAAAGAAGTTGGCCAATGTATCTTTCAATCTTTCTTTCTACGCCTAAAATGCTATCGTGTCTGTTAAATAAATATTTTCCCCCTATTTTTCACCGCCAAATTCTCTTTTTACATAGTAATCATTTATGAATATACACTCCGACACACTCAATTTGGATAAGATAAGGGAAGGATGATTAGGACTTAACATTAGAATATTGGAGTTTGTGTCATGATATCGATCTCCTGGTCCTGGAAAAATTTTCCTAAGCGTAATAATTCTTCTACTTCCCTAACTTTGATTGTTGACACCTGAGATTCATTTCCCACTTAGATTTGCAAAATGGGTTTAAACAGTCTTCGTTTTCTACTGTTCTTGGTAAAACCATCACCCTTCTCATGGTTTTTCCAGATTTCTTGGTTATGAATTCTGCAGTCCCACAATCCCATATATTTTTAGATAAATCTCTTGAAAGTGACCATTAAAAGAATTAGAGGGGAAATTAATATCCCAAATGTATGAAAGGCCTAGATTTTGTTTTATATTTAATTTAGATTAAGTTTCGGGTCTATAATTTTGCCAATTAATATCCCAAATGTATGGAATCCTTCCATTTTTTTTTTTTAGAGATAATTACAACATGCTGCTAACTCCATAACTCGAACTCTTTCTCCCCTAAACCCCCAAGCACATTGTGCATGAGGAAGTGTCAATTCAGCTACAAGGCCTTTGGCGGAATCTTTCCATTTTGAAGTCTTTGTAGTTTGTCCCTATCCGCATTCATTTCCATTATAGTAACGAATTAGAGAAAAATGAGAAACAATTAGGGGTGTCAATGTTCGACCCAACCCACGAACACGACACGAACCCGACACAGGTTTTTGCGGGTTAGGGTTGGGCCTTAATGGGTTTGGGTCATAAACAGGTTGACCCGAAAGCAACACGATAAGAAACATGTCATAAGCAGGTCAACCCGCATAACCCGCAATAGACACGTTTGACACGTCAATTTATTTGTGTCAACCCAAAATGACCTACTTAACACAACCCGTTTAACTCGTATAACAAATAAATATTCATTTTATTTTAGATTTGTCAAATATCTTGTATATCCAACATATATTTTAAATTTAAAAAGAAAAATGAGTAATTACAAAAACTTGTAAGGGATATAATTAAAAATTGAAACTTTACAAATCCTAGATCTCTAAACCCTACAAACCCTAAATCTCTAAACCTTCTTTTAAATATCTAATTTTATTTTTTTATTTCAGCTGTACTACTTACTCTACTATCTTATAGACTCACGCCAAATTCTCAAACTCAAAGTCTCAAACTGGTTATTGCTCTCTCTCTCTCTCTCTCTCTCTCTCTCTCTCTCTCTCTCTCTCTCTCAAGTGTTTAGTGAGTTTTAGAATTAAAGAAAACCGTTTTCTTGGTGTTTCAAAATTCTGTAGTAATTTTTTCTGCATAATGTTTTTGTTTTATAAACTTTGAACCCATGTGCCGTTATTAATATATGAGATATATTAATTGTTGATTAAGGCCACGGTTGTAGCTTTTGTCTTGTGTCGTGTGTGTGTATGTGTGTGTGTGTGTGTGTGTTTTTTTTTTTTTTTTGTATTAGTGTTGGACACCGTCTGCATATCTTGCAAATGGGTTTATTGAGATAGTTTATAAAATAGATCTGATGGGTATTGCTTTTAAAACTATTGAGGCATGATTATATTTTGTAACTACTAATACTTATATATGGCATAGAACTTGCACAAATGAAATTGGATGAGCTTGTGGAAGATTTTATGAATTTGGATATCAACAAAGAATCTATGGATGATAATCGTAGTCATAGTCAGGATTAGTCTACTGTTTGCTCCAATTCTTTCAATATTGATACTTAGCATTTGGCGAGTTCCAAGGATATTATATTTTTGTTGAACTATGTTATTTCATTTTTGTTAAACTATGTTATTTTGAATTTGGGTTGAAGTGTATGCACTTCTTTTAGAGTGTAAAGAACTTATTTTTAGATGAATGTTATATTTTTGTTGAACTATATTATTTTGAATGTGAGTTGAAGACTTGAAGTATATGCATTGCTTTTGGCTGTATTAAAAAAAATTAATAATAATAATAATTTCTAGATGGATGTTATATTTAATATTATGTAGGTTGAAATATGTTGTGTTATATTCGTGTCAACCCAACATGACTCGTTTATTAAACATGTCAAATGAGTTGGGTCAGGTCAACCCGCCTTATTAACAGGTCGGGTTAAGGTTAAAGGATCATGACACAATTATTAAATGGGTTAGGTTAGGGTTGAGCCATTTAATTGAATACCCCTACCTCGACACGACATGAACCCAACACGTTAACCCGAATTGACACCCCTAGAAAAAATTAATTAAACATTAGGAAATTGATTTAACATTGTTTATAAATTTGTAGGTTCTAATTAACTCAACTAGTAAAATTTCTGATAGTTAAATAAGAGATTTGGGGTTCAATCCCCACCTACACAAAAAACCGCCTAATGTCTTGATTTGATAATAAAGAGTTATCGTCACAAACAGACATCATAGGTTAAAATTCTCTCTCAAAAAAGAAAAACCTTGTTTATAAATTTAATTTGGTATCCACATTTCAATTTAACCTTGTTTATAAAATAATTTGGTAGTTAATAAGCAAAATGGAAAGATAGAGAAAGTTTCACTTAGAGCAAGACATATTTTTAGGAAATTGACATTGGTTACCTATGTAAATTAGAAAAAATTTATTAAGGGCATGTTTGGTAGATTGTAACGGTAATTACATAGAAATAGGAATAAATATTACAAGGAATACAAAATGTTGTAATGTGACGTTTAATACTATTCATTTATTTGATGACAACATAATAATAGAACTTTGAAGAAATGAAATGAAAGCATTTTAAATCAAACTTAAGATATATTTTAGGAAATATCTTACTCATATAATTATATTTCCTAAAAATAATTTTTTTTAATTTGAAAGAGAAATTAGTTATTTTTTATGATTTTTTATTTTCATAATTGTTATATACATATGGAAAGTTTGTTTATTTAGAAATATATTAATTGTAGAAATTAATATACCTACTAAGCAATAGTTGTTGCATCTTTTTTTTTTATCAGCTATTACATCCTTTTTAGAGATGAATAGTTATTCCTCATTTTAAAGAATAGTTGTTCATAATGAATGGTTATTCCTTATAATAAAAATATAACTAAACTACTGAATAGCTAAACCTAAAGAATAACCAAATAAGTCTATTACAGTCCACCAAATATACCCTAATAGTTTCTTGTTCTTCTATGTCTTGCTACTACCCAAAATAATGAAAATAAATACTCCCTCCGTCCCAATTTTTTTTTCCTGTTTGAAAAGTCAAACTTTTTAAGGGAATATCATTTATTGTCTTGTCTACCTTTTAAAAATGTATAAGTTTCCAAAACTACCCTTAAAAAAATTTATTAAAAAATTGAATTAGTAAATTAATAGGGGTATAATGGGAACATTAGTAAATTAATGACTTTTATTTTTAGAAACAGGACAATATTTTGGGACATCTCAAAATGGAATAGAAGACAAAAAAAATGGGACGAGGGAGTAAATGAGACAGACAAGGACTTGAAAATTGGAATGGTTTCTTAAGTTTGGGACTTACATAATTAAAAACCTTAAGACCTATTATGAAACATGATATAAATTTTTGACCTTTTATGTAATTTCCTCACGAATCACTGAAAATTCAAATTCAAGCCAATAATTAATGAGAAATTTTGATCCCACTAGACAGTTACTAAACCAAACCCATGTATTTTCTTCTCTTGGTAATTATAGACATCTTGACTTTCACGTTCATTTTTTACTTTTCCTTTAGATCTCACACGTACTCCCTTTGTGCTACACCCACGAAAATTCTCAGAGACTTGTCTGTGTTTCCAGTTTTCACTCATACACGCTGTTGAACATTAGATTCTACACGCTAAAGAAAAGCGGTATCTCTAGAAAGATCGGTTTTTTTAAGGTAAAAAGTCTGGCGATACCAGCTTTGCCACGCATTTTGACACAATTTTCTCATATTAAACCAAGATTAAATTTATTTTGTCTATGTAATATCATGTGTAACTGATGTAATACAATAAAAAAAAAATTGACAAACGAGTACACAAAATTTGTATTCTGAAATAACTGTCTTTAAGGCTATTAGAAAAGATGACCTGCAAAACCTTTGACTTTTTGTCACAAGTGCTAGGATTCTTCAGTCCCCATTCATTTAGGCAATTACGTTCACCCAAATGTCACAAAGCACCACCTTAACTTTTGAAACATTACCGTACAATTGTCACTGATGTTACCACCAGTCCAATAACTTCATTCCCATGTCCCAAAACTACAGGAAAAAATGCAAATCACACCATTCACAAATCACCAACGCGTCGATCAACTTTTTTGATGAATTGGTCAACAAATTGGGCGGCTAGGATTGACTGATGAAAATGATAAAACCCTCTATTACTGTTGCTTCTAGTAGCACACCATATTTGCATGACATGTTAACATTGTACTGTCAGACAACCTTAGTCAGACAGGTTGGTATAAACATGCAGACACACATAAACACACAAAGGAAAAAGTAAAAGAACTGAGCAGAGACTAATAAAAAAACAAAAAGCAAAAAACAAGAACCTGTGTTGAAGCTAACATGTATCTTTGAAGGAAATCTAAGGTGAGTTTCTTAGTTCTTACTACTTTTACTTGTCATGTTTTCCCAAATTCCAGAAGATTGGATGTTCATACCAAATAGTTTTATAAGTATTGGGTCTTGTCTTGTTCATCTCTTCAGCTTCTAAATAGGGTAGTTCACATCCCTTCCAACAAATATATAATTTTTTTTATAATAATTCATTTGTGTCATCTGGGGTTGTGTTGCTTTTTTTTATTTATTTGTTTATATTATTTGTCAAGTTTGTTTTTTTTGTTTTTGCTGCTTTGTTTGATTTTGTTATAGGTGAGTTGCTTCTAAGCCTACCTAACCTCAATTTCTACAATTGTTTAGTGTAGATATGCCAATAAATTTATATTTTGCCTCTTTGGTTTGTCCTTAAAACCATAACACATAGTCAACCAAAGCTTTTCTCTACCTTCAAAGCCAATTCTGGGTTTCATCTACATATGGGTGTAAACTTAATTCGCAGAATTTGACTTCTGATAAGATCTATCTTGCTTCCTCTTGACTCTTGAGGTCTTCCTCTTTCATCAGGTATATGCTTTTAGTTTCTTCTTCTTCAATTTTCCTTTTTTTTAATCTTTTGTTCCTGAATTTCTTCAACAGCGATTGAATTCCCTTGTATTTGCATGAATTCTTTCCAGATAGTTTATCTATGCTGCTAGCTGTGGCTCTCTTTCTGACAGCATACTTTTTTATGTTGTAATCTAGAAATTGATTGACAAAACATAGGCAATATGCTGTTTTTTGTTGTTAATTGAATATTCATAGAACTTGGAATCTTTCCCCTCTCCCTCATCAGAAATGTCAGCTGATGATGGATTTAGTTTATACTTATGTTCTGTTTTTGGTAAATAAATGTAATCTTATACTTGTGATCTTTGGTGGTTTGTATGTTGGAAAAAGTGTTTTCTGAGAGGATCTTTTATCTTATAATAGTATTGCATCTAGGTAGTCTCTGCTTCTAAATATAATATCCTTGAAATTGATCTACATATAATAAAAGGGAACCAAATCCTAGGCTGCAGTGTATAGTCCCTCAATTGTCTTTTATATGACATCTTTTTTTTTTTCTTTTTTTCTTTTTTTAAATGTGTACTTTGTTACCTGAATCTGAATTTAACTATGGTAGATTGAAATCAACAAGAATTACATTCTCATGCTATTTACAATGTTTGATTGACTGAATTTTTTTACAATCTTGTGACATAAATCCAAAAAATGCAAAAGAGAAAATGTTTTGCATACATATTGTTTGGATGGAGGGACCTCCAAAGGGTTGGAATGCAAGGAAACTGTGGATCCCAAAGGATGGAGGGAACCGTTCCATTCCTTCCTCAGTTTTGCGTTCAGCCTACTTTTGTGTGAGTGCTGCACTCCCCTCATTAATTGAGAGGAAATAACATTTTCACTCCAATTCAATAAAAGCATGAATAAAAAGTAAGTGATATAACATGTTTCCCTCCTTTCCATTCCTTCTTATTTTCTTTAACATCTAAACAAAGGAATGGGAGCATCTCTTCCCTTTCTGCTCCTTTTCCATTATAAACTCTCAAACACACTGGAGGAATGTTTCAATCTAGCCACACTAATTTGGAATTCTTAAGTTCCGTTATAGGTTTTCTCGATTTGAAATGTCAGAAACACTTCATTGAAATTTAGTGGAGTTCCAAGCACCAACTAACTATTTACATGAAATTCTTTTAGGCTGAAGTGAAGCATACAAGTGTCTTAGTTCCTAATTCTTTAAAATCAGTTTCTTATGACCTCTGCTTTATGGCCTTTCCTGTAAAGAGACAAACTTTTGTAAAATATATCCATTTCTTGATTAAACTTCAAAACCAACATCATAATGGGAAAACAATGAATAATAGTTTATGATATGTTGTTACCAATTTAGGAATTATTATTCTTTAAAGTCTTTACTTCTACACAAAATTTCAGCAAATAACAATTGAGAACTAAATAAATAAAGACCTCAAGAGTTCATTCCCCAACTCACTTTCTAAATTACTTCATTTACTATCTAATTAAATTTACAAAAGCACAATGTGTGGGCTTCCTGAGAATATTCCAAGTATTAAAACACTTTTCTTCTACTCATAAATGATGTCTTGTACAGCTAGGGACTGCATGTTGGAAATTTTTGAATTATCAGAACTTTTTTTTTTTCGTTTTGTGTGGGAGGAGGAGACAAACCTGGTTGGGTTTAAAAGGTTGTTGTCTCATACCAGATATTCTCCTTTTCTTTCATCAGGAACTAAAGAAGGGACCCTCATCTAAGACACACTTCTCTAGGTAGCCCTTTTCATTGATTGATCAATGATGTGAAAATTTCAATTTAGGGACTATTACTTGCACTTGAGTGTAACCAGTTATGCTTCAAAGGGCAATCTTAAGTTTACATTTCATGCAGCCAGCTGCTACATTGTGCCTTCAATTGCTAGTTCTTTACTATGGTGTTACCAAACTATCAAGCTCATAGACTCAATAGCCATGCTTCAGATTGTTGATTGCACAATGTTCTCTTTCTCTCTCTCTCTCTCTTCCATGTTTCCGTGTGTACACACTCATATTGACTGATTTGTACAGTTTCTGCTATCACTGCTAAACTATTCTTCTTTGCTTTGGCTGAATGCAGGCTTCCCAAAAGCATCAGAGTTTTAAACGGTGAGTAGCTAACCTTACCCAAATGCTTTATGTACTGTTTTTTTTACAAGAAAACAAAAAATTGCCAGTTTCAAAAGTTTAACAGTTTTATCAGAATTTCTCTCTCTAATTATGTGACAGTTCATGACACAGGGCTCGTTCTATGTAGAAGCAGCCTTCCTCTAACACTCAGCAAGTTAGAAGAAAGCCATGTCTTTAGTTAGGTCTGCAGGGCTATCTGCACCATCATATAGAAATTCCAAGCTCTATTCGCTAAAGGGGAGTGATGACAGCCCCAGCTTGTCCACCCAAATATTAGGTTCTGATAAGCATAAGACTATATATGTGACTGATTCTTACTCCAGTGAAAGTTATGAGAAGTATTTCCTTGACTCCCCAACAGAAGAACTTATACAGCCATCTAGTTCTGGCATCTCTGGAAATTCATTTCATCCAGATGGCATCTCCATGGGCACTCGAAACCCATTTGACATTTCTTTGATGTCCATGAGGCATCGTGATGCCTATCAATCCAATTTTGAATCGGATTACTTGGAAAGCCAAAGCCCGGATGCAATAGACTATGATGAAGATAAGATGAGACTGAAGCTTCAAGAATTGGAAAGAGCACTGCTTGAAGATAATGATGATGATGATGATGACGACGACGATGACATTTTTGGTACGGATCACAGCATGGAAATTGATGGTGAATGGGCTGACCCAGTTCACAACACATTGCTCCATGACTCTCCTAAGGAATCTTCATCTACAGATTCAAACCTCAGTAGCATCAGCAGCAACAAGGAAGTATCACAAGTATCTCCTCGTACTCCCAGACAAATGCTACTTGATTGTGCTGGTGCACTTGCAGATGGAAACTTCATGGAAGCATCAGCTATGATAAATAACCTCCGAAACATGGTCTCAATCCAGGGGGATCCTCCTCAGAGGATTGCAGCCTACATGGTGGAAGGTCTTGCAGCTCGCATGGCTTCCTCTGGCAAATGTCTTTATAAAGCTCTAAAATGCAAAGAGCCCCCCTCTTCTGACCGGCTTGCAGCCATGCAGATCCTCTTCGAGGTGTGCCCTTGTTTTAAGTTTGGATTTATGGCAGCAAATGGTGCAATGATAGAGGCATTTAAAGATGAGAAAAGAGTCCATATAGTAGATTTCGATATCAACCAAGGGAGTCAATATATAGCACTGATACAAACAATTGCCAATAACCTAGGGAAGCCACCCCATGTGAGATTAACTGGGGTTGATGACCCTGAATCAGTTCAACGTTCCGTTGGAGGCCTAAAAATTATTGGACAAAGACTGGAGAAGCTAGCAGAAGCACTTAAGGTACCATTTGAGTTCCGAGCTGTGGCATCAAAAACTTCAATAATAACTCCATCAATGCTCAATTGTCGACCAGGAGAAGCACTTTTGGTGAACTTTGCCTTTCAACTTCACCACATGCCAGATGAGAGCGTGTCAACAGTAAACCAGCGAGACCAGCTCCTTCGGATGGTTAAGAGCCTAAATCCAAAACTTGTTACTGTTGTTGAACAAGATGTGAACACAAACACGGCTCCATTTTTGCCTAGATTCGTTGAAGCATACAATTACTATTCAGCTGTTTTTGAGTCTCTTGATGCAACTCTCCGAAGGGAGAGTCAAGATAGAATGAATGTTGAAAGGCAGTGCCTGGCACGGGACATTGTAAACATCGTTGCGTGTGAAGGAGAGGAGAGGATAGAGCGGTATGAGGTAGCAGGCAAATGGAGGGCAAGGATGACAATGGCTGGTTTCACTTCATGTCCCATGGGACCAAAAGTGATTGATACAATCCAAAATCTAATTAGGGAGTATTGTGACAGGTACAAGGTGAAGAAGGAAATGGGTGCACTTCATTTTGGGTGGGAAGACAAAAACTTGATTGTTGCTTCAGCATGGAGGTGATATGTATACATCATTTGAGTTACTAATAGCATGTTTGTTGCTTGTGGTATTTGTAATATTGTGTGAGATCAGGATGCAAGCTGATGTATTATCTTAGTTAGAAATAAGTATTTTGTTAATGTTATCAAGAAGTGAATTGTCCGAGGATGATTATGGGATTGCTGTTTATCTAACATTCATAAAGGAATTTCATCTTACGGCTTTGTAACTTTGTTTATCGTCATTTTATTATTATCATTACTGTTTATTCCTTTTGAACCAAACTAAATGCTGACAAGCCTAATTATGGATCCGTGTTTGAACCATCTAGATAAGTCAAGACTATGACATTTAGGTAAATTTCCATATGGCTGCATTTTGAAAGACCCTGAATCCATAGCAATGAATTGAAAAGAAAGATTAAGAAAAACAACACTTCAACTAACCACTCAAGTCCATAGAATTAATGGAATTCCTTGATGGACAAGGCAGGAAAGACTTAAAGTAAACATAGTGCTTAATCACCATTAATTTTCTGCTTGAACTTTGACTAATCTAAGTATCCTCCTCATTTCTCAATTTCTTAATCGAGTTCAACTTAATGGCTATGATTACAATTATTGTTTGTATCAGTGATGACAACTAGCCTTACAAATCAATGATTGCTGATTTTTTTATAGGGGAAAAAAAATCTTATTATGCTGCCAATTAAGATGAGAATTATCCACTAGCCAAACATTCATCAGCAAGTACAATAGCACAATTTCTTTTATTCACGAAACTTCTAACCATAGTTAGTAATATAATAATATACGAAACCAAATATAGATAACTGTTGTAAAATTTGGTTGACCCAGCTACTTGTTTGAAGAAACCCTCCACTTCAATTGGTATTTTTTTTTTTTTTCACGAAAAGCAAAAATAAGATAATTAATCCAATTTTTTACCAACTGTTGAGGTTCAAAATGTTACAAGATCCAAAGCAAATGGACCCTCAAAACCAAGGAAGGCTCAATCCATGAGCCAAGGTTTGGCCCATTAAGAATAGGCAAGAGGGAGCCCAAGCCCATGATAGGGTAAGCCTTGGGCCTTAGAGAGGAAAGAAAAAAGCAAAGGAAGTTTAGCCCAGCCCTATGTGAAAGGGGATCCCTAGGGGAGCCCAAGAGGAGAAAAGGACTGGATCAGGATACCTTAGGACTACCAGAGCCAAGGGGGATCCTCGAGAAGAGCTGAAGGAAGCCAATCAGAATGTGGATAGCACAAGGAGACATGCCATTGGATACTGAGAATAAAGGGGTCATGTCCCATCAGCCACCCATAGCCGAGAAGAAGGCTATGCAGCAGATGGTGGCTAGGGACCAATACCTAATAGGAAGAACCAAAACCTCGGGCAAAGTAGGAAATGGTGGACCATGAAGGAAGGTGGCTGGGGATCTTTCAACATGACAGGGAGATATCTACCTATTTGAAGGAAAATGACAAAAGGTGAGGCAGCCAAAAAGGGGCTCTAAAAGTCTCTTTAGAACCTTTGGAAAAAGGATTAGAAGCCTGCCCCATCAGGACCCCCCAAAAGAGGAAGGTCAACTGGGAACTTTTGGGAGGGAAACCTCAAAAGAAGAATGCAATAAGAAAATAAGGAAAGAACCAGCCACCAATGTTGCTGGTATCCAAGGCAGCAAAAGGAGAGAATCAATGGCATGCCAAAAACCCTAAAAATGTACAATAGAAGGAGGATTAAGTCATCAGCAAAAGGCATTCAGCAACTATTAATCAGAGCATAAAAAGAGCATCAGAGAGACTCACTAAGCTTCAGAGAAATAGAGAGAAAAGAAAGGCATTGTGAAGGATCCTGTAGCAATTGCTTGATGATACACTTGATTCAAGGGGATTCAAACCTCACAAGTCTTGGAAGCCTGGAAAGAGCTATCCAAGTCTGTGACTTTTGAACTTACTTGAACCTCGTGACACATCCCAGTGAGAAATAAGGTCCAATGTACCCAAAAACTTAACATAATGAACTAATGCTCTATTTTGTGAGGATCCCTGTGTTCCTGCTCGCATTTTCATTTTTCTTGATAATTCCTTTACTGTTCCTCAGTCGCTTATTTTACAATATGTGTGTGTGTGTGTGTGTGTGTGTGTGTGTTGTAGGGCCCATGTTTTGTGCACAAATTGGCTCGTAATCAGCCCAACATAGCTACAGTAAACCAAACACAGTCCACCAACCATCAAACATTATTTCTTTGGAGGCCCAGGATTCTTATCATCATTTGGGCCTAGGTACTGTCCAAAACAGGAACCCACCCACACCAACATTTCAAATAGATGTCTTGAATTCAAGTTGATTTTATATTTCTTCTTTTGCATAGAAAGACAATCAAACAATTCCCAATGATGGGTCTTGCGGATTGGATCATCAATATAATATACTAAAAGAAACCCCAAATATTCGATATTTTATAGAAAAAAGAAATTAAAAAAAAAGACACACAAAATAAATAAATAAATATAGGTATAGATATTTTAGAAATTTGAATAAATATATGTTAAGTTATTTCTTATATTATATTAAAATTTAATAGTACATTTATGTTATCTTAATATAATTTTATAAGAGATCATAAAAAATAAAAAAATAAAAATAAAAAACAACTAATTGAGCATTAATGTATTTAGTATACTTATTTGTTCAATTTTTAGTTATGTTTTCAGGAAAAATATATAACCAGTTACTAAAGGAAACATTTATTCCTCCATTCACTTATTTAGCAAGAAAAAAAAAGTATTTATTGTCTTATATCATTATAATTTAAAAAAATTTATTTTAAATCTAATTAACATACGTACATATTATGATATTACCTAATCATTCAAATTAGAGAAATATCTTCATAAATTAAAATTCAAGGTTATAATAAAATTATGAAAATGTTGATTTTAATATAAATAGAAAAATATGGAACTAAAAATATTAATTTTGATAATTTGATTGTCATTATAATAACACACCTAAACAAAATAAACAATTATAATGTCAATAAAGTTTTAAAACAATTTTTTGATAATTTAATTGTCATACAAGTATAATACAACATGCGTTTAATACATGTTTTATACTATAGAAAACATGTATTTTTTTTTTCTTCTCAAAAAATAAAAAACAAGTTTTTTTTTTTTTTTAAAGATAAAATAAAGAAAAATATGTATGGACGCGTAAGCCAAGAATTGGACTTGGACATCAAGTTGGCTGTTTTGAAAGTAAGCCCAGAATTGATGAAAATAGGAATTGGGGGCAACTCTGCCACGAGGAACATTCAGAGCCTACAAAGCTTGACTATTTTGCTTTGCTCTCACACTAGTGTGAATGGAGGGCTAGTTGTGAAACCTCCGGCTAAATCCTAAAGTTGTGGAAGAAATTAATGCTAAGTGGAATTTGAATCTTTGTGGGGCAATTTCTAGAATACTCAATGCCATACGTCCTGATGAAGATGTCGGTAAAGGCTCTATGAATCCTATATGGTGTAGTCCAAGTATTCTCAAATGGACAAAAAGGTTTATTCCTATTCAAATTTGCTCATGTGAAAACTAGAGATGCTGTTTTGGGGGGCCAATGATGCTTCAACAAAGATTGTTGTTTCTAAGGGTGGTTAATGGAGGTAGATATTATCAACTCAAAACTTTCCACAAGAAGTGGAAGTCGATATGGGTAAAATAACAGATTAGAGTGACAATTTGTATTGGTGGATCGCGATAGTGTCGTGTCAAGATAAGGATAATCAATTACATAGGTCTAACACGAATAGTTTGTCAAAGAATCTAGAATGAAAAGTCAGTAAAATACCCGCTCTTTGAAGGCAAAAATGAGATTGGACACACTTTTTTATCACTTGCACTGTTGACACCGACAGAACATCAAATAGTCCTGTCACGACTAAATTTTACAATTTTTTCCAACAATTGTATTCATGCCCTATTTCTATCAAAATTTTGAAAGCCTCACTCCTAGGGTAAGTGCTAGCTAAAATACAAGATCATGAGAACAAATTTAAGACGTGCATATATTTTATGTTCAATTCTTCACACCTACAAAACACAAAGCCACCTCAGCTTGGGCCTGGAGCTCTTCCAATACCTTTACCAGCTTCTCACGGCAAAGACTGGTTTCACTCTTCTCTGCAAGCATTTTCCTCAATCTTCATCCATGGGAGAGAAAAGATGAACAAACATCAGACGGAGAGTAATTGCAATTAGTAGAAGGAAAATTGAAATATATTTACTATGAAATGCTATGCAACTATTCATCAATACCTACCCCTGTATTATCTGTGCACTTCGAATGAGCACGCTCCCTCTCTCATTTAAAGTGAAAAAACTTTTCTTATCGTTATGCTACTACTATGGGCTATATACATGTATGCCCTTAAGTTTTTTGGTGGTTTCAATTTAGTCAATGTGTAACTGATTTTTGCCATCAAATATATATAATACGATTCCTGATGGCAGTAAAATTCAGGTTACAGAATTTTCCTAGATGACAATGCTTTTATGATGTGCACACACCATAGATGTAGCATTTATGGGAGGCGTGCATTACGGTGTGGAAGCTCTCAATTTCAATATGCCACATTACTGCCATATCAACTGCATTGTCACAGTATTGTCGTATTAGCCTCCCATTATGCCATGCCAATTGATGAGCGACACACCATTAAAAAAAAGACCTAAAAAGAATTTCATAACCTCCATTACACTCCCATCAGGAATTCGATTTCTTTTTTTACACATGCACCCGGTGAGTCTTGAACCCAAGACCTTACCCTCCACCTTGGTCTTACAAGGGGAGGCACCATTTAAGCTAGAGCTCATTGGCCTGTCAGGATTGGAGTCATTGGATAGTACATTGCAATGGCTTTTTTTTCCCCTCATTAAAAAAGTACTAAAGAACTACTCAGCAACACAAGTACCAAAATTGAAACCAGAACAAACTAGAAGGACCATAAGTGTGCTCAACCCTATTATTACTGAAGTAATAGATACTATGAGCTGAATGGAGGTGCAAGACCAGCCAATCTATGGGGTAGTGGCCACTTGAAGACAAATAGAAACATCTTTCCTCAATATTTGAGATCTAATGACATCCTTCTTATACGGACCTAATTTTATGCCTAAAATTAAGTCAATGCATGTTTAGGCCAATTTGATTTTCATAGTAAAAACAAATGCAGTTTTGATTTATCAAGGGTGTATGAATTTATCGGATTTCCCTGTAACAGTATATTTATAAGGGGAACTTATATTTAAACCTATCTTGGCTAGGCCCTAAAACAGTCACTCCTTGTAGTTCCAGTTTATGACTTGCACCCACCCACCCTATGAAGTTGAGGAAATAGGGGTAAATAGCTCACAGCATTAATGTAACTTAGGCCACAAAAGTCACTCAACACGTTAAAAATCACATCATGCCAATCCAAGTCAAGTTTTACAAAATCAACTTTACATGATCTCCTTCCAACCTCCTTAAATTTAAATGAAGATAAAGTCTATTAAAAAAAGAAAGGGGGGAAGGGTAAACTTCATCTCTCAATTTGCTCGCCACTAAAACAGTAAATGAACTTTGGTGGTGAGGAAATAAGTGAAATTCACACAGACACTCTCCATTATACTCGATAACCCACCAAAGTTCGGCAGGTCACAGAGAGAGAGAGAGGTGACTGGCAAAAGCTGCTACCCAGATCCAATTCCACCACACTAGCAGAACCTATCACTAGATTCATCACCTAAAATACTCAATCATTGTCCAGGTCATGGATTGTCGATAATCTGACAGATCAAAATAAGATTTAAAAATAAAACTCATAGGTGGAGAAACACTGAAATAGAGCTCACAATAAGGTTAAAGAACACTAACATCTTTTATTCTGATTTCTCAACCACTTTTAGAAACAAAACCAAAGGTGGACAGAATTTCAGTTTGCCAAAGTTTGGTTTCTTGATGTGATGAATTGCATGATCTGATTTTGAAAGTATTGAAATTTGTGCAGTATTGTGGTTGTGGGCTGAGTTGTTTAGAATGGTAGATTGGGAGGTGGCATTGGCAAACTTTCACAAAGCTTGGCTTTTAGGGGATGGTTGCAGGAATCAGGATTCAGAATTTTTTTTGTTTTAATACATGTTTATTTACTAATAAAGGAGGTTGAGGAAGATGACGTGAAGTTATAGTGTAGAACTTGTCATGAGTGCCATAATTTGATAACATGTCTAATGATATAGTGTAGTTAGATTTCATTATTGGCATAAACTATATTTCATTTTCTCAACTTCAGGACCTGCAAATGTAATTTTACCAATAAATAATAAAAAAACATCCGGCTGAGAATGAGCAAATTGTACCACTACCACTAACAAATGTGTTCATTACTTGAGAAAAGAAGCTAAACAATACAAAAGTGGTAGCATTTTGTTGTGTTTGAGTTGATAATCATTCTTCTAAGCTGGTAGCAGTGGCACCAAATTAAACATGATAGTTGTGTGTGTGTGTGTGTGTGTGTTTTTTTTTAAAGCAAGAGAAGAATACAAGGCTGACTTCCTCTGGATAATGTATGGATTCCAAACATATCAAAAACCATCTGAATGTGGGTATAAGGAAATATTGGTCCAAATATGTTGTCAATTACTTGGCTATTGGCATTTAAATAAAAAGTTATATTTTTTTGGAGTGCAAAAAAAGGAAACATGGTAAATGCATAAAACAGATCCAACAAGCATTACCTATGGACAATTGCTGTGTCACCATGGCCAGTGCAAATTATAAGCATAGTATTAGTGGGTAACGTGGCATAGAGGCTGCGGATTCTAGCATCCAAGCGGGTTAGAATTTCCTTTAGTTCAGGCTTGATACTGCATTTGACACCTTTTCTGTTAGCAGACTTCTTATGACATGTAAGCAATGACATCATCTCCGCAAGTCTTCCATTTAATTTCTCTGCATCCTCTGCTTGTTTTCTAAAATAGGAATTAAGTTCTGAGAACTGAGTCCAGACAAAGTGCACCCGTTCATTCTTCACCTGGAAGTAACAAGAGATGTAACAAGCTTGTTATGTAGATGGTTAACACATAAGGAGAAAGGGACATTTACAACCCGTTATAAAGATCTACCTCCTTTCTGGCCTTTGCTAGAGCTTCTTCATCAGAAGACACAGGAAATGCATGGGATAACTCAGAGGTGTATCGCTTCACTATGGAGATATCATCAATAAAAGAAGAGGATTTGCCAGACTGACTCAAAATTGTAAGGAGCTTTTCCCGCATGTAAGATGGAGGTGAACCAAATTCAGGTCCTAATTCCAAAAGAAAAGAAAATAAGAGCAAGTACAAGTGTAAACTATAACCTCTAAAGGGGTTACAAAAGAAAATTAAATATATTTTAACAGATAAATATTTTCCCTATGTTTCATAATAAGTTACTCAGAACACAGGTTGTTACAGACAAGATATGAGTATTATATAGCCACAATGACAATGACATCTACATTTATATCTCCACTAGTATCCTCCATGACACTGGAAACTTCTACATAGTGGCTCCATTCCCTGCCTCAATTAATAGGGAACCTCATGTAGTTGAATATGGCTCTTCACAAGGACTATGTTTGGTGTAATGAGCCCAATTTTGTTTTCAAGTAGCAAAAATCTTGCAAAGATGATAATTAATATCTTCCACCTGCTTTTCTTAATGAATGTATGTGTGTGTGTGTGTGTATATATATACACATATATATATAAGCTATTTTTTTCTTAAAGATCTTCCAAGTTGGAACTATCAAATAATCAAACTATTAATTCTCCAAATCTCCACTATTGCCCAAATTTCCATTTGCTAATGGTTCAATGGAAAAGAAGTACTTGCCATATCGAATCTTTAAAAGTGCTAGTTCCATAGTAGCTTTTGCATCTTCAATACTATCATGACCATTGCCTGACTGCTGTATCTCCTGAGAAAGAAATTTCCTGGCAAGAACTCTTAGAGCAGTTTTGTAAGATGCACCGCGGGGGTGCTTGTACAATACTGCAGTATCTATCACCAAACCATGAGAGATCTTTAATGCTAACAAGTCATTCTCCAAGGAATGCCCAACAAGGATGGTCTCTTTGTAAACCAGCTTTAGAAAATCTTCCTGAACATGGAAGCAACTGTAAATAAATAAATAAAGTAGTCTTAACATGCAATCGATCAGTGAAGCAACAGCATACTATCATGTTAATCAAGTAAGCATACACCCAAGTAACAAACCTGAATTTCCTTAAGAGTTGTAGTCACCCCATTTAGCAATTCACATGTGATTCCACTAAACCTGAATATCCACAATGAATTATTATCAATGGAAAATAGTCAAGTCAAATCACTTTTGACCCACTGATAATATATATGCTTTTTTTTTTAAATAGGAAATAAAAATTTTACTGAATAAAATGAACATCGTGTTCATGATGATGAACACTCAGGACATGAAAACTGATAACATACATGCAGAGAGAGAGAGGACATCCAATTGGCAGAGTCACAGCGTGTAGGACTCAACTTTTATTATATAGTATATGATATATAAAATAAGAAAACAATCCTACTTTAAAAAATAAATAAATAAATAAAAAGTCAGTATTGATGATACATACTGGGAACATCAATATGTATCATGGGAAGTTGCTAAAACTCCAACAAAGTTGCTTAGCATTACAGCTTGCTTTAATGATGAAAACAAAAGATATCCAAAAACCCAAATATTTCTGTTGAGTTCATTTCTTAAAAATCAGCTCAAAAATATCCAAATAAATGTCTACCAAAAGCTCAAACAAAAGTGTATAAATGTCTACTAGAAGCTCAAACGAAAGTGTACCTGGTGTTGTAGTCAATGATAGTGTTTGATGGTTTAACCAATTTATCTAGCACAACCTGGAAAAAAACAGTCATGGCTAATTAGACATCCAAGAAAAATAACGTTGATTCCCATCCAAATGTTTAACACCAAGTGATACTGCTTTTTAATTATAAAATTAAAAAGAAAACAAAAATTAGGTATTTAGTCTTTACACTAAAATTTAATGAAGAATGGACAGTCAAAATTTTGGACGAGCTGTATCTCAATGTATTTGAAATTTGAAAACAATACTTTGACACACTGTGAACCCCATGTTGCGATATAAGTCATTGATGATGTCAGTGATGATGATATTTTTTATTAGTAATAATATAATAGTATTGAAAGGGTTACAAGATACAAGCATGCTTTATGTTAAAGACGAGAATAAAATAATATAGAGAAGCGGAAGCAAGAAAGAGAGAAGAACACAGGGGATTACATGGTTTGGCCAATAGCCAACATCCACGGGATAAAACCGTGGCGGCTATATCTTTATTGTATTCTCAAGTGTTGATTACAATGAACTCTAGTAGGGTATATATAAGCCCTACATGGGCTTACAATATATTGGGCCTCTTGGGCCATTTTACATTAACATAAATAACATAAAGCCAATATCTTCAAAACTATATATCAATAACAAAATGCAGCTGCTATTTAGGGAGGATCATCAAGATACAAGGTACCTCAAAAAACCAGCTTTTTCCATTTTTACAAACTTCAGTACAAAACAATGAAACATAAATATATTAGTAAGGTGAGACTGAGAGAAGCCTAGTGTAAATTGAAAATGTGAAATATCAATGTCATACCACATTGGGCAATGGAACATGATAAGGATGAATTTCATTCACACAAACTTAAGCAAGCATATCACACAAGACAAATGAACATTTAGACAACTAAATGCAACTTTTTAGTGTAACAAAAATGAGACTGAAATCAACAGAAAGATAGTCTACATTCAAAACCCATTTATGATAATCCAATTCCTTTTGCAAAATAGGCATAAAAATAAAATTAGATAGAGCATACCTCTCCTCTGATATCCACCAAGGTCACTCTTGTAAGCTCAAAACCCTCACTTGTGATACACTAAAAAAAAAAAATCAGGAAAATGTAAGTGCACAAATGACCTATCTGCTACGGAAGAAAAGGCTGAACTGTGACTATCAAGTGCCAACAAGTCATATGAAGAGAAGACACATTTAAAATAGCACAGTGACTCTTAACTAGAAAGTAAGAAAAAAAAAATTTTATATTCAATTTTTAAGCAGGGCAGTAAAGAACATGCTTTCAAAAGACAACATTCAGCAGATAAACAACCTAAATTTGAATTTTAAAGTTCAAACATATGTTACTCTCTAGTAGGAAATTCCACAAAAGCAGACCAAATTGTGTTTTGCATGTCTTATGCAGTATAATTTTATAGAATGAATAAACCAGAAAAAAAAAGTAAAGACATTAATGCACTGAGCCTATAAAATAAAAAAAAAATCAATAAAAAAATAAAAAATCAATTAGGCATTCTGAGAAGTTATGATGCTAGAAGGAAAGTTGCTCGAGTTTTACATAATATAAATAAAAAAAATAAAGACCAAAAAAAAAAAAGACAATTGCTCACATATATCATGCAAGAACCTAACTACGAAAGGTAATTACAAATTCAAAGGTCACTGAATTAAAAGGGAGGAAAAAGCAAAGCAAGTTCAAGCACAAATAAATAATGATGGAAAGAAATTCATGCGTCAAGAGGTTACCTCAAGTTTTCCCCTTTTTTGTAAATTAGGTTTTCATGTAGATAATGTTGAGGTTACTTCGACTTCTTAATACAAATACAACAGGATTTTAATATTAAATAACAAAAAACCTGACTCAGCTTAATGACCTATAAAGTGAGCCAAGTTTACTTACAGACAGATTGGAATTTGCCGTTAAAGGAAAAACCAAATGAGAAGATAGGAAGGAAACTAAATAGGTGCTACAGGGAAAAATGCCATAACATGAGTTTATCAAATGATCAAAGCGCTTTCTAATATATATCAATATATGTCATTAAGGGTAAAAATTACCCTCAGGACACCTTAAAAAGAGTTTAAGGTCAATGAGCACAAATTAGAAATGTGAAGGTAGAAAGTAATCTTCAATACCTCACTCAAAGCCAAAGAATCAGCAATGTAGCTGAAGGTTTTATAATATAAGACAGAGGACATCTTACTTCGCACTTCAAGTGGGACAAAATGGCAAAAAGAAATCGACAAAAGCATCAAATATACACATAATGGCATCATGACGTCAACTTCTAAAATCTTGTTTTGCACTCAATAATGAATTGCCATCAAATTAAGCAATTATAGGTCATTATCCTCACTCAAAAAATTAACAATACTAACAAGATCACTTTTTCACCTGTTTGCTTTCATGCCAACAAGCAACGCTACTATTGACTCCCAAAGGAGACAATAAATGGAAACTCTACCAATCGAGGAGCCACTTACAAGTATTCTATGATATGAATAGAAGATTGTGCTAATTTTTCTGTCACTGAATTCTTTTAAGCTCAAATTTAACATTAGTTTACAATTATCTCGGTGCTAATTATTATATGATAAAGCATTTCCTCATTATTAACTCAAATTGACATCTATGGACTTACCATCTCACAATCAAGTGCCAACATATCATAGAAAGAACATCCTGAAGGAGCCGGAAGAGTAGAAAGAAAACCTGTGTTTAATCAAAGTAGAAGTTAAAGAACCATCTAACATATTTTGAAAAAAATAAAATAAAAAAATCACTAGCAAAATAAGTATAGTTAAAGATAAATCAGAGTTGTATATTTATTTCACCTGGCTGATTGAGACAATATCCATTGTCTTCTAGTTCTTTCTCTGTAAGTGTGTAATATGTAACAGGGAAAGGTAAATCTTTCATGAGTTCAAGACAGGATGGAACATCTGTACTGTTATCACATCGTTCTGCATAATGACAATGCCATTTCATCAAATGATTGTGTTGAGAAGAAGTTAATACATATCTCTTTGGATGAAGTAATGAACACACATCTGTGCACTTCATTTAAAATCTAGTTTGGACCAGTTGGTCTGACTGGATGGGCTGTTACTGTTGACTGGTCTCAGGACCAGCCGTCATTATTCTCTATGATCGTCTTCATAGTAAAACCACTTTTGACACATCGGAACTGGTGGTTGAACCAGAAACTGCTAAACCACTTGCAGTTTGCTTGACCAGGCAGGTGTAGAAACTATTCTTTCTAGATGAGGGTGAGAGTGGTTAATTAATAACACAAATGGTTGACAGCGTGAAGAAAGCCACAAACACTTCTATTGAAGCAGCATACATTGTTTGATATATGATCATCACAATCTTGTACACATTTGTCTTTACACCAAGTTTGGTAGGAGAGATGCAAAGTAGTAAAGATGAAGAGCGGCAGAAGGGGAAGAAGGGAAGTGAGGGGAGTCCACCTCCCACTCTTGTTGTTTGGAAGGATGGAAAGAAAAGAGAAAGGAATAAGCAAATAAAAGACATAATTTTACCAGTTTAAAGTGAGGATGAAATCGAAAATTCACACACTTTTCTCAAAAGGCCATCTCTCCCTCCTCCAATCTGCCCATTTTGGAAGGATTTTGGTGGGCCAGGGGCGTTTACCTCCTGCTCCCTCCCCTTCTCCTTCCATTTTTTCCTTTTACCAAATGGAGGGATTTATTCTCCCTTCTCATTTCTCTCTAAACCCTTTACAACCCTCCTCCGATACCTCCAAATAAAAATAGTGTTAAGGTTTTAATCCCTCCAAACATACATGGTATTAAGGTTTTAATGAAAGAGACACCCCCCCACCCGGGCAGGCTCAATTATCTACTTGCATGTTTCCTGCTCTTGCATTATTAATTTAGCAATAACGAAACTGCCCAGCTACAAAGTGCAATTTTCAAACAGACCACTAGCCAACTGGAGCAAGTAGTAAAGCAAACAATTACTTATCCAAAAAGTAGTAAAGCAAGCAATTGCACCACTGCCAATAACCATGCAACCCTTTTCATGCCTTCTTTATAGCTCATACAAATTACTGAAATACCATCTCATACTAGTTTGAATAGAAATTCCTCAGGTACAAAATTATTGAACACCTAATTTCATTATGCAAAATGATGATTTTAAGACAGAATAATGACTAAAGACCTTGTTCAGAAGCCAGATTAAGTTTTTTTGATACTGAATCAATTTCATCTCTCTTTCTTTTCCGCTTGCAAGTTAGGAGTGCATCTATTGTCTGCATTCCATCTGATACACAACTAGCCAAAAAAAAAAAACATAAACCATAAGGACTGTACAGAAGAGAAAGATACACAATAATATTTTGAAAGGGCAAAAGAAAAGACATTCATTACTAACCTAAGAGCCAACACTGCCCTTGGATTGCCACAGCATTCTTTAAAACTACGAAGTATTTTAGATTGTGATAAGTACAAAGCTGCATCCAGGCCCGGGACATAAAGCATAACCACTTTTGGAATAAGAGGCTTGTTCTGCAGTTCATAAGATTGTTGTATCAGTAACTACAGCTCTACCCTATGTTAGTTAGGATGCCAACCTCAATTAATAGGGGTTGTAGTTATTGACTTGTATGTTATTTTAAAAACCACGACCAAAAGAAGTTGGAAAAAAAATCTATGAGATGCAAAGCATTCAAATATTTAGAGAGCTGAAAAATCAAATTTCAAAGAATATGTGCTTGTGATGAAGCAAAAGATATTAAAATTTTCAAGAGGGCTCCATAGGCAAGTGCCACATGATCTATTATTTAAAAGAAAAGCCACCTTCAGCATGTGTCCTCTTTTGATATTTAGCTCTTTAGTAGCACTCTCATATTTTCCACCAATACCAATGGTAATGAGACAACCACAAGCAAAAAACAGCCAAGCTATAGGCCTCATATGCAGTAAAAGTGCACTATTATTTTGGTCACAAGCACAAGAAATATGAGAAAATCTTGCTAGAGAATAAAGACAATCTCTAACCTAAGCAATTAGTTGAATAACATATAGTTTTGAGCTCACTAGTAGTAAACAACAGGAGCATATGCTACTATGATAGTGTTGTATGGATATGTAAATTTTTTTCTTTAAAACAACAACATAGTCTAAGTTCCAAAAATTTTGGGTTAGCTATGGATCATCAACAAACTAATTGGGCTCAACTGTATTTTTTTTCTTTACCTTAATAAAAACCCATGATGGCAAGAATCCTTCAGCAAGCACCCAAGTTACAAGCCCTTGAACATCCTGTATCATAAATTAAACACTGATCAAATTTTTCTTTCTCCTTGGCAAAAATTGATTTCAATAAATTTGGTTGTTTGCAGAGACCTACTTGGAAATTTAAAGTTGAGTTAGCATCTGGCGTCTTGAAAATAATTTCTGCCTTACCCTGTAAAGGCACATCGAATTAGATTTATGATATTTGGACCAGACAAAAGTGTCATGTTTCCAGCTTGGACATGGCATGTCAGACATAGCAACTTGCAAAAATCCAGACCATATATATATATTAAAATTTGGCAAAACTATCAATAATGAAAAAATAATGATAGTGAAGGAATCTTTACAACAATTATTATGTAAGTTCTTGACATAGACAAAATGTGTAACATGCTTCAGTTTTGCATGCTTTTAAGATAATAAATTTGTCAGAACCAAGTGCATGAGTATTGTGTTGTCACACATTTGACAAGCTAATTTTGCAATAGGATGAGTCTTCTACAAATGAATATGATTCAATATATTCCAAGAGCCACCGCCCACCGGACCAGCATACTTGGTACAAAGAAAAGGCATTTCTTTTACATCAGACAAAGTTGTTTAAAGACAACGACTTTTATCAAGTATTGTTGCAGATTATCAAAACACCATCCCAAAATTTTACATGATTACTTCTAAAGAGAAGATAGCTTTATAAGTAGTTTCCTCAAATCCACATATTCTCACCATAAGGGTCCTTTCACCTTCAGCAAGAAAATTAATGGACTGCAGTCAAGCGGTAAGATCTCCCTCTATCAAGTATGAAACTCTAGAACCCAAATTAGCAAACACTATGTCTGTTCCTATTAACATTCTGTGTGAAACATTACGACCACTATTTTGGTAGAGACAATAACTAAAAAATAGAGGGAGTGATTAAAATAAGTACAAGTTTATTTATTTTAATGAAACGGAACCTCGAACCCTTGGGAATAAACCATAGATACACGACCCCACCCGCTAGAACTCTATATCAGGTAATCCAAGGGAACTCCTAGTGGGGATCAAACCTAGGATGTTTGGGTCTACAGTTCATCCCAAGCCTCCAACCACTAGGCTGCACCATGACGGGTCGAGTAGCCCTTTCCCAATCCCAATGCACAAGGCGGAAAGGTAGTTGGCAGGCACTCTAAGATTCTCAAACTCAAATAGACATTTCATTTTGTTTTTTATTAGATAGAGTAAGAAAATGAACATTTGTCATGTGTCAAATTCGAAGTTTCACAATTTACAGCAAAAAAAAAAAAGTTTCAGCTTGATATGCAACATATATCAGTTATTTGAATAAAACCCATTAGTAAATAAATCATTTCAATTCAAAAAAACCAATCATAAAATAAAAGAACATAATACTAAAGAAAGATTCAGCTAACATAATAATGATAAACATGTACATTATCAATTAGAAAAGGTGAAAAAGTAAGGGAGAGAATTGTAGTACTTGAGGTCCGTAGATATCGAGGAAATCGGAGCGCTGGTTATTGGTGGTGGGATTATCTTCTTCGGAAGCCGAAGAAGCTTTGCACTTTCGGTTTTGAGAGAGCATAGTTGGGACTTTGTGTCTCTCTCTCCGAGTCAATAGAATTACACTTTTAGATACACAGAGGGAAACAGTGAGCTTCGAAGCTACGGCAACATAAACCCTTTTATAGGATGATGAATTGCATGGGCCAGCCCAATGCCGATTATATGATAATTTCGGGGTTAGGGTTTTTTGGGTCAAGCTTCTGCTTTGGGATTCTAACATTAATTTTCTGGGCTTAAGTTTTATTGGTGGAAATGAGAATAAGGGTGAAATGCCAATAATAAATATACATACATATATATACACACACACAAACACACCTTTGCACCTTTGTGTGTAATAATTTATATCAACACTTTTTATTTTTCCTTCTCAAAAAAAAAAAAAAAAAACACTTTTTATTTTTAATTTTCTCTCTAAGTACAAATAGCACTTACCATAAAAAAATAAAAAATAAAAAGTCCTTATTTCTTTGGAATAGTTTGTATTAACTATACAAGTTTCACAACCAAAGACAGAGTCAGGATTTCTCTTTTAGGAGTCTAGAGTATGAATAAAAGATTCACCATTAATTAAGAAATATATAAAAAATAAAATAAAATAAAATAAAAACTCATGTCTATTAAGTGTTAACAAATATAAATATATTTTAAAAAGATAATTACTATTTCTTAATAAATTTCAAGTTTATTATCTATCGAAGTATATTAAGTTATATAGCAATTTTCATTATTCTAAAGCTAGAGGTTACAATTAATTTCCATATATAAATAAAATTATGTTGTTTATATCCTATTTGGCATCTAATTTCAAACACACACCAAAAGAGAAAAAGCTTTGAGAACAAATAACAAAAATCAATTTCAAGAACTATTAAAAAAAATGATAAATTGATAACTATTGTGGGTAAAAACTGATTAACTCTCTCAGGTTGGGCCTTTATCTGAAACAATTAATTTGTAGAAATGGACTTTAAAGCTAACAATTAGGTAATGGAAAGAGACTCACCAAGGAAAGACTTGAAGATTAAGATAAAGGACAAATGAACAATGTTTTACTGTTTATTAACTCTCCTTGGGCTGGCCAAGGAACACTATGGTGTGATAGCAATACAAATACTCAAGTGTTTACAATAATCTCTCTTTCTTAGGTTTAATATTTTTCAAATCCCCTTAACATGTGGGGTCTTTTCCTATTTATAGTTTCATTGCTGCCATCTTAGCCGTCCATTTGTAGGGTGAAAGATCCTCTTGGTGAGATATTCGTCACATCTTCCCATTCCCCTCCTTTTGAGACTAAATTAAGTAGGTAACAAGCTGTTGGGACACTGTTCAGAAGGTCATTTAGTCATAAAATGCGACATGGCTGGTTGGTGCAATGAATTTAATATAGAGGAGATAGTGGCTTTGTTAGGAAACTTCCTCCAACTTTCATTCGGGCAAATTAGTATTCCTTCTGTTAGACACTATCCTAAGCATGACTTGACCATCTTTAGTCATTTGTCTAAGCTTTCGAGCTTTCCCTTCTCCTCGGCTCAGACTTCGGATTTGTACCTTCTTTAGATCGCTTGGTTTAGGCCCGGACCCTTTTTACTAATGTTCATATGGGCCCTCTCTGGGTCCAATCTAGGCCCATGATTCCTAGAGTTCACCCTAGCTCCCACAACTATGACGATGAGAGAAAAATCTAACTTAAAGAAAACACAAAATCCAAACAATTTGATATGAAAATAATGCATTCAATTTCGATGCTATCTTAATTACTCAACATTATATTATAAATACTCATCAAAGCTATGTTGAAAAAAGACAAAGATGATTTTCAAAACATAATTGGTTCTCCATTCTTTTAGTTATATCAATACTTTTTTCTTTTCTTTTTTATGAAGTTAGTTATATCAATACCAAAACATATAGGTATAGTTAATCTACATTTTCTTCATTTTTAAAAAATATAAATTATTCTTATTACATAATTTAGTAAATAAACTAAAAAAATATGAAAAGAAATAATATAATTTTCAATCTTTTAAGTTCCAAAATATGGGGAAAGGAATGAGAATGAGAGTCATTACCCTAATCAATATTTCTAGTCTTTGGATGAGTTGGCAACATTTCGTTAGGTACTTAAAACCTTCAATGCCATAATTTCATTTAAGTTTGAGAAGTGTTACATTCACAACATTTTCACAACAAATTATAGGTGGTAAGTTGTTATTGGTTCTAATTTGAATTCACAACTTAATTTATTTTTTTGTCTACCTGTAAGAACTAATAACAACCTATTACTTAAAATTTGTTGTGAAAGTGTTGTAGACATAATGTTTTTCTTTAAGTTTAGTTTAGTTTTTTTTTTTTTTTTTTTTTTTTTTTTTTTTTTTTTTTTTTTGGGTGTGAAAACATGTTTAGGTGTTTATTAAGTAGAAAGCCTTTTTTATTTTTGTGGTAAAGGGGGCATATGCATATGCTTAAGCTAGTTGGTCGTTTTTAATTATGAGGTTTTTTTAACCAACTTCATTCTCAAGGAAATTCTTGCTCTGTTTCTCTATGTAGTAAACAAAGCAATCAAAAACATCAATGGTTCTAAGTAGCCATGGGTTTCTCTGTTTCTAAGAAAGCTCCGTGCTTCTCCTAGAACAGTAGAATAGTTGTCCCTTCTCTTAGAAGGTGAGTTTGTACTCCTTAAAATAACAAGGTTATTTTAAGGTTTGTTGGGTTTTTTCCTTTGTGGGGTGGGGAAACACTTCAGTGTTTCTTTTTGCAGTATCCTCTTTAAGTTTTTTCTCTCAGTTTTTTTCAAATCGTCTGGAGAATTTGACCTCTAATCAAACGATAAAGCAGTCCAGTTAGAGGGATTAAGGTACTGGTTTAGGGGGGGGGGGGGGAGAATAAGTCTTCACGAACAGAGTGCTAGACAAACTGGTGTGCCTAGTCCGGTGAACAGAGTGCTAGACAAACCGGTGTGCTTGGTCTGGCAAATTTATCTTAGCAGCAAAATTTCTCACAAGCAGATTCCTCAAGATGGTGCTCTACAAAAGAATTTGGCGTTCTACAAATGGTCTCAAAATCAAGTTTTGTGGCAGCCATAGGGTACATGATGTCCCTTACAAATTCATGAATAAGGCTGTGGCAGAAAGTATCTGTGAAAGAATAGGTAGGAGAATTTTCAGGCATCCTATGAGACCTCCGCCAGTTCAGCGACAGGAAGGCGAATTTTCAGGCATAGTGGTTGATCGGACTGGAGAAGGCAAAGCAATTATGGAAATCAAAAATTCAGGGGATGACATTAATTCCAAATCTGTTACAAATTCAAAATCCGTAACTGATAAGGAAAGGGAATCTGAGGCAGGAAACATGCTAAACCAAGAGAAGCCAAATCCGTTATTCTCTCAATCAATTTCCGAAATTAATTGCCATGATCATTTATTCCTTCAATCACGTTCTGAAAATAAATGCCAAGGTGATTTATTCCTTTCACAACTCTCAGTTTTTGAAAAGGAAATAAGGAAGTTTGATATAACGGGTACTAAGGAGGCAAGACATACGAGCACAGCTAGCAGCGAAGGGGAACGTGAGAAAATTCATAACTTCCCTCATGAAGTGGCAGGAAAAATAAATGCTTCAATGTGCAGTCTCTCTCCTCACTGTTCTACTGTGGAAGCAGCATTCATGGACTTCAAAGAGGGGCTGTCGTGGATGATCAGAACGAAACAGAATATAGAGTGGTTCTCGGTCACGGTTTGGTCAATATGGACATATCGGATTCCAGTCAGAATAAACCAACCTTGGTGCAATCCAAATCAGCTCACAAACATAGCCAAAAATTATATCGATACAATGTTTCAAGTAGAAGATAGGGCAGTGATTGGAGTGATCATCCGAGAATGCCAAGGAAAAGGCTTGGCACACATGGTCGGAATCATCCCTCTCCCCTTAACTGTCATAGAGCTTGAAACTTTGGCTATATCGAAGACTTTACAGTTGGATGCTGATCTGAGTTTGAAAGATGTCACTCCAGAGGGAGTTTCAGAGATTGCAATGAACGCTTTGAATGCAAATTCGTAGTCTTTGGAATCCTTTGGTTTACTTAGTCGTGATGTTAAATGTTTTGCAAGGTTATTTCATTGTAGGCGAAAAGCACATTTTCGTCCCTACATTTTTAGGCGATTTCTATTTTGGTCCCTAAATTTTATTTTTACCACTTTTAGTCCCTATTTAGAAAAACGCCATCTATTTTAGTCCTTTCCGTCAGTGCCCTAACGGAAAATCCTAGGTGGCAGACGGAACTTTTAAAATAATAATAAAAAATTTTATTTTGCTATTAAAAAATGACACGTCAGCATTTAAATTAAAAAAAATTAATTTATTAATTTTAATTAAATAAAAAATATTAAAAACAGAATTAAAAACCAAAAATCAAATGAATTGAGATTTAAGTGTGTATTGAACAAGAATAACAAGAACACAAACTCAAATCTTAGAACACAAACCCAGAAAAAAAAAAACCTCCAAAACTGAAATTTCGTTTTCCTTTGCTTTTCTCAGGAACCAAACAACCGCGAAGGATCATTTCTATCTAAGTTTATGTGAAACCTTTCTACTGTCCAAATAAACAAAAACAACAGAAAAAATTCAAAAACCTTTCTCTACCATCCCATCGTGTTCTTGGCCTGACCTCAACCCCAAAACCCCGTGGGACCTCAAGCCCAGAGACCTCTCCGACGAAACGCCACCATCTAACCTTGACAACAATGTTCCTTACCAGTTCGACCATGACTCTTCCACCCTCGCTTCCAAGCTCCATAACCACCAGATTTCCGGCGCTACTAAGTCCTCTGCCTTATCTTTGTTTCACTCACTTCTCATTCCCCTAGAAACCCACCAAAACATTCACAACTCTCTCTCTCTCTCTCTCATATTCCAACACAAACAGATATGCAACCTTGTAGCAGAGAAATGCAAGGAATGAACTCCCTCTAAAACCCAACTCAAATCTCACTCCAAGACCTCCAAAATCATCATCATCATCAACAGCAACAACAGCCACAACAGATCCAAAACTCTCAGATTCAACACCTCCAGAACTCACACTTCGACCCCAACAACACCCACGATGACTTCTTGGAGCAAATGTTCTCTACCATCCCATCGTGTTCTTGGCCTGACCTCAACCCAAAAACCCCGTGGGACCTCAAGCCCAGAGATCTCTTCCGCCCTCACTTCCAAGCTCCGTAACCACCAGATTTTCGGCGCTACTAAGTCCTCCACCGCAGCTGCCGCCGCTGCCATCATGCTCCAACAGCAACTCTTCATGTCTCGCGGTGCCGGAGCCGGAGCCGGCGAGTCTGGTCTGATTCAGATCCGCTTTCTTTGGGTGCCTCCGACGACGTCGTTGATGGGTCCTTGTCTTTCAAAACTCAGATCTGAGTTTTGGATCTGTTTGGTTTATTATATTTAATGAATTGTTATGGTTTTTTTTGTGTGATTTTTGAATTATTTGTTCAATTTAGTAAATTTAAGTTATTGATTGTTGATTTTGTCAGGTTTGGATGATGATGATGAGCGGTTTGTTGTTGGGGATTCTTTGATTCTAAAAGATCTTGGTCGGGTTCAGCAAAAGAAAATAAATTTTGGAGTTTTCCTCTTTTTGAATTTTTTCTGTTGTTTTTGTTTATTTGGACAGTAGAAAGGTTTCACCTAAACTTAGACAGAAACGATCCTTCGCGGTTGTTTGGTTCCTGAGAAAAGCAAAAGAAAACGAAATTTCAGTTTTGGAGTTTTTTTTTTTTCTGGGTTTGTGTTCTAAGATTTGAGTTTGTGTTCTTGTTGTTCTTGTTCAATACACATTAGATCTCAATTCATTTGATTTTTGGTTTTTAATTCTGTTTTTAATATTTTTTTATTTAGTTAAAATTAATAAATTAATTTTTTTAATTTAAATGCTGACGTGGCATTTTTTAATAGCAAAATAAAATTTTTTATTATTATTTTAATAGTTCCGTCTGCCACCTAGGATTTTCCGTTAGGGCACTGACGGAAAGGACTAAAATGGATGGCGTTTTTCTAAATAGGGACTAAAAACGGTAAAAATAAAATATAGGGACCAAAATAAAAATCGCCTCAAAATGTAGGGACGAAAATGTGCTTTTCGCCTTCATTGTATTAGGTTTTCACATGTTCGTAGAGAAGGATTGTTGTATTCTCACATTAAGAGAAACGACAATGGGGTTGCTCATAGTATGGCTAAAAATGCATTATGCATACCAAATTTTCAAGTATTGATGGAAGATGTCCCATCTCATATTGGTTCGATTTTACAATTGGATGTAGTTGAATTTTATTAATAAAATCCATCAGTTTCTTTCTCAAAAAAAAAAAAAAAAAAAAAAACTTCATTCTCAAGGAGAATTAAACGAAAAATTTTAAAAGTTTAAACTTTAAATTATATTAAATGGGGGTGCCACGACCCCTTTGTCCCTTAGTTACTCCATTCTATAACTGCTTTATAGCAATTATTATAGGGAAATGCTAACGAGTGCCCTTAGGGCACTCATTAATAATCTATTTAAAGAAAGTTTTTATGAAAAATGAAAAAAAAGTAATTAATATTTTGACAGCTTTTTTCATTTCCCATAAAAGTGATATCAAAACTTTCCTAAAATGGATTATTAATAAGTGTCCTAAGGGCACTCGTTAGCATGACCCATTATTATATGTGCAAGGGCAATTATATGTCTAGGTAGCTTCTTTCTTCTTCTTCTTCTTCTTTTGGGGGGTGGGGGGGTGTTGGGGGCGGGGGGCGATGGAACATTGGAATATGTCTAGGTAGCTTTTTTGAGAAGGATGTCTAGGTAGCTTGATAAATGATAATTCTTAATAAATGTTTGTGCTTAAGCCCTTTTAGATATACACTACTGTCAGCTTCTTTAAGATCTTCTCCCTTCTCCTTATGTGTGTGTTAAAATATTTAGTATTCTTTAAAAAAAAAAAAAGTAACATTTGTGGTTAAGACCAAATTGGGTATTTTGTATATCAATAGTTTTGAAGCACTTGCTAGCCAGTAAAAAGATTACAATTATGGATATAAATAGAATTTATTTATAGTTATTTAATTATTGGACTGCCTAGAAATTATACAATTAAATGTTTCAAAATATTCAGATATCAATATTTTAGCCCTATTTTCGTTACTTTTCTCATAAATGCTATTTTTTATATTTTACTGTCAAAGATCACATTCATAAAAAAAATGTAGTATTTGTTATATTAAGTAGATAATATAATTTTTTTTGCTATATTTTATGTCAAAATCTAAATACAGGATTTTTTTTATATATAAATTAACTATAATAATAACGTAGATCATTTAGACTTTATACAAAAAAGAGCTTCAATATCACAAGCGTAGTTTATAAAGATGAGTATATATTGTGTACAAAAAGAGGTCTAAAAAAAACGAATGTATCCATATCTACACCTTTGATCTACAAAAGGGAAGACAAATTGATACATAATTGAGTAATAATTATGTCTCTATCTGGCTTCCATGATCTTCAAACTTTTTTTTTTTTTTTTATCTCTAGTGAAGTTTTCAAACACATATACATATTAATTTACTTGTCACAGTAGCTTGTATTCATTCACTTTCATTTAGCACATCAAAGATTGAAACAATATTAAATCTATTGTGCGTTTCTCCACGAACATCATAGCTTGTAGATTTGAGATGAATAATGAACTCTTGGTCAGAAGAAAGCCTTGCAATGTTTTCTAAATTTTGTATTCCATCCTACCATTAGAGCAATAATGTGAGAATTTCATATATTTTCAAACATATTCAAAACAAGAGATTTAAGAACTATTAAACTATATCTTCATAAGTTTAACAAACAAATAAATAGAATTTTATAAGTGTGCTTGTATTATACCTCAATGGTTGCTAGCATCAAAGTTTTCAATGTGCAATTTAAGAAATTTTCTGCATTGTTTCCAAACATGATAGCTAGCAATGATCCAGTTTCATCACATAAATCAACCTCAATTCGACACCTAAAATGAAAAACGTAATAAATAAGCATTCTAATATTAAAGGCTTGTTTGGATATCGTTTATTGCTGAAAACTGAAAACACTGTAGCAAAATAATTTTTAAATGTGTGAATGGTGCCGTGAGACTCAGTTTTAAAGAAAAATTTGCTAAAAAAAGTACTTGTGGGTCCCGTGAATAGTGCACGGGACCCACAAAAAACGCAGACGCGCGGTCTGTCGCTATCCAAACCCAGCCTAAGAGTTATTTATGGAATTATTGACCAAAAGAAAGGTTATATCTTTGATAGTGTACATGCCTAGGTTCAACGACAACCTTTTCTTTCTCTCTGGCTTCTTCTTTTCCTTCTTTCTTTTCTTTCTCTATCAATTTGGTCATGGTTGATATTTTTTGTTTTTTATCTCTGACCTGAATCTTATGTTTGTGTTCATCCATAGAGAGAAGTCTAACTATTGTGTTTGTGTCCATCAATAGAGTAAAATGGCTGACCAAAAAGGTTAACAAAGGGATAAGATCAAACAAAATAGAAGTAAAAGACAAAACAAACCCTTTCGGTCTGGGTGTATATTAAGGGTAAAAGAGTCAAGAAGGTGTCGGTCAAAAAAAAAAAAGACGTGCTGAAACAATAAACAAATGTGCTCCAGAAGAGCACCATTCACAGGTGCATTCGCGCTTTTTAATAGAGGCAATAGAAATTGGTAATTGCCAGCATTAGCCCAAAGTTGAGGATAAACTGATTTTGTATTTTGCCCCTATTAAACACTAGTGCTAGTATTTATAAAAAGTAAAAACAATCCCTTATCAAACAAAGCAAAAATATACCCATCGACTAAAAATCGCAACAATCAATAATCCCACTCCATATCCATATCCATCGTCTGAGGAATAGCGAGTCATGTCGCGGACGCTGGTGCAGCCGGTAGGGCAAAAGAGGCTTACCAACGTTGCAGTGGTCCGCCTCAAAAAGCACGGCACTCGCTTCGAGATCGCTTGCTACAAAAACAAGGTCCTCTCTTGGCGCTCTGGCGTGTACGTCTCTCTCCCTTTCCCATTTTCTTTTTTAACTGTTCAATTTTTTTTTTTTTGGTAATTTAAACCTAACAATAGAACCTGAAAATTTTCAGTTTTGCAATCACATACTGTTTATTATTATTATTGTAATTTTTGGAACAGAGAGAAAGACTTGGATGAAGTGTTGCAATCACACACCGTTTATTCTAATGTCTCCAAAGGAATTCTTTCCAAGTCCAAAGAATTGCTTCAAGCTTTTGGAACTGATGACCAGACTCAAATTTGCTTGGAGGTCTGTTTTATCTTTTATCTTTTGTCTTTATTTGTTGTACATAGACTCAATTTGGTATTTATTTATTTTTTTAAATGTTCTAGGTTAGCTTCATTTTGTAACTGCTTATTTTGCTTTTTATTGAAAATACTGACTCACGTGGGACCGCAAATAATAGAAAAAATGAGCAAAAGTTAAATAAAATAAGTAGGCGCCTCACGTAGAACTTGTAAATAGTAGAAAAAATAAGCAATAACCTGGCTTAGAATCGCATCCCAAACAGGACTCGCTTATTGTGCTTGTTTGATTTGGCAGATTTTGGATAAAGGAGAGCTTCAAGTGGCTGGGAAGGAGAGGGAATCTCAGTTGTCCAATCAGTTTCGCGATATTGCCACCATTGTTATGCAGAAGACATTCAATACCGAAACTCAGCGTCCTTACACCATTGGCATGATTGAGCGGCTTATGCGCGATATTCACTTCGCTGTTGATCCTCATAGCAACTCTAAGAAGCAGGTATTAATAAATAATAATAATAATAATTTGCTTTATTTTGATCACTACATGGTTTTATGAAATGGGAAAATCTTGTTACACACTGAAAGCACGATTTTCTGTGAGTGTGTAATAACGAGTGTGTGATGATCATGGAATTTGTTATTTGTTACAGTGATTTTACTCTGAGGTGTTTTGAACTATTGATGTATCTTATTCAGGCATTGGAAGTTATACATGAGCTTCAGAAGCACTTTCCAATAAAACGGTCACCAATGAGATTACGAATTGGTGTTCTGGAAAAGGACTTTGCCTCACTTCTGGAGAAACTGAATGTCTGGAATGCTAGCATCACCTCAAAAGATGAGTCTGGAAGTCATCCATCTGTTGTAAGTTTGGGTCCTATGTTATCAATGTACAAATGTCTTTTACTGTTAACTATAATGGACATATATGGATAGTTGTTCCCCATTGTTTAATGTGGTGTCTTTGAAGGGAAAGAAATAGCAGGTGTTTTGAAGATAATGAGAGATCCATGCCAGACTTCAAGTTGTTTTTTTGTAGAACCTTATTGGATTGGTTGTTAGCTTTGCGAAACCAATCATTTTCATCTTTTCTTGATTTACTTGATTAATGTAATTTTTGTACTTGATTTTTTGACCCCTGTACTGTGTACTAGGGTGTCTCTTTTTTTATATCAATAAATCTTATTACTTATCCAAAAAAAAAAAAAAAAATTCTTATCCCAGATCAGTTTGCTTAGGTTCGCGTTGGTTCACTATTACTCTCAGGCTTGTGCTCCTAGTGTTTGATAGTTAAAGTTTTGTAGTTTTATGCACTATCACTCAATTTAGCTAATAAATTCTATTGGTGTTATTCCTCAGACCTAGAATCAAATACTACCTTCATAGGCCCAAGTGGTCTCCAATTAACCCACATAAAGCAGCATGTTACTTGGGGGGGTTTTTAACTCCCCAAAAAAACTACGATTCAAGATGCATCTGAAGTCCTTTATACTCTGATGTAGAAAACGAAAAAAGCAGTTTATAATTGTTAAATTTTAATTTTCCTGTAAAGAGCATTTTGCATTGTAAGATGAAAATTTTGTTTCCTTTTCCTAAAGTACAATATAGTATCAGTTGGTACACTTCCAGCATGCTAGTTAGCTTAGTGGAGTCTCATACACTTATATATGATCATTAATCTCTTTTTAGCAGTTTATGTTGTTTATTTGTTGGTAAGCAGATTTCTGAAACGAGGTAACTCTGTTTACTTATGTATTCTATGTTTATTTAAATGTTGTGCAGATTTGTGAAGTGGATCCTGGTTTATATCGGGACTGTAGTGAATTTGTAAGCAGTTTGCAAGGAAGGTTTGAAGTCCTTGCATACTCTGTGCATGTGGAGGAGGACACCCATGTGGATCATTATGATGATTATGATGATGCACCATCAGGCCCATCACGCCTACCCAAGGAATCTGCTGACTCTGTGTCCCAACTGAGCGAAAATTTACAAAAGCAGACTACTATCTCTGGTGGAAATGGGAATGCCAAGGTGGTGGAAAAGCAAAACAAGTGCAGCACATGCAATGCATTTTTCGGGGATGCCAGCGGATTCAGGGATCACTTTAAGAGTGATTGGCACAAGCATAACGTAAAGCGCAAGACTAGGCAACTCCCTCCCCTTACCGAAGAAGAGTGCATGGCTGACATAGAAGTGGAGGACCTAAAGTCAGATTTAAAGGATTATTCATTTTAGGATGGACCTTATGCTTTGAGAGCTTGTGCAGGTTGATCAATGTCCACATATAGATTACATGATCCTATGTAGTACTTTTAGGCCAATTTTGACAAGGACATACTGCATTCAATTTACTAGTATAAGGTGTTTGTGCTGTTGTGTAGAACTCCCTTAAATCAAAAGATGATTGCGTAATCAAAGCTCACAAGGATTTGAATTTACTCTCTCTCTCTCTCAGGCATTTTTGTATGTGAAGTGTGTTGAGTCAGTGTATGACAGCAGATTTTTGAACACATGATTATTTTTGTAGTGAATCTGTTTTTAAGTCAGCTGTTTCTTGATCTCAGTAATCCAATCAACCATTATTTTATTTTTATGGGCAAAGGATGTGCCATACGTTTAAAGATAATAGCAGGACGATAAGGATATCCAACTATGTTCATACTACCTGGTGCACCTGGTTTTTTCGCCACCTCTCAATCTCTCCACTTTTCTTCTTGTCATACCCGCTACAGTTTATACATGAGTTTAAATTATATGGCTGATAATTCCTTATTTATATCTGATCAATATGGTAGGATAGACATTTGTGTTTCTTACACTAATATTCTTGAGGAAAAATATGGCATGAAGATCTGGTATTATTATCATGGTGATATTAACAGATATCATTTCTTTTGTTGTTACATACAGAGCAGTTGTGCCCTTATCTTTATGGAAAACATAAGACAAGATATATACAGCTTTTTTACATATTAAAAGAACTATGGAGGCAGCTTAAACTCCTGACCTCTATTAGTATGTCCATCTCTGCTACTGAAAATTTCTTATGATACAAATTTTTATGCAATTGGCCAACAGATTCTATGAAATTTTAGCAAAAGTTGGTCTTGAACATTTAACCATGAAGGAAATTGCAGAAATAGAGAATTTCTGCAAGTGCCAAACCCTCATAAGTCAGAAAAGCCAACTTCCATCATTTGCATAGCACATAGAACAGAGTTGCTTCTGGACAGTTATTTGTTTATATTCTATACAAAACCAAACTTTTGCACCTCATCTGGCAAGTTCACTCATGACTTTAGAAATTATCAACTTTCATAACTTTCTTGTCGCTTGATCTTGGAAAAAGGGGTGATGTAGTAGTTGTGCAGCCTTAGGACGTGCCAAGGGGTCCCTCTGCAAGCAAAGTTTAAGGAAACTATGTGCATTCTCTGAAAGGTGACAAGGGATTTCAGGAAAACTTTTGCTGTTTGCGATTTTAAATATTGCAGCTACCTAGTGAAAGATACAAAATATGAGATTGGTCCTAAAACCAAAGAGATGCAAATTATAAATCTACAATGACATACCCCTTCATACTGGCTCCAAGGTGGCTTTGAAGTAGCCATTTCAAGAACAGTACAACCTAGGCTCCAGATATCAACCGCAGGACCATAACCACCCAGATTCATTATCACCTGGAGAAATTATTTACGAAAGACAATCATTGCCAAACTATAAACATCAAAGGTAAGAAGAAGGAAGTGAGAATGTTATGGAAGGAGAGAAATTTGGAAGAAACTACCACCTCAGGCGCCATCCAATAAGGGCTGCCTCTAAAAGAAAGCATTGAAGAGCAGGATGTTGTCTGATGTAAAGAAATAAATAGGAGATCAGAGATGATTTGTTTAGGAACGAACACAATAACTGTGGAATTATTCAAAATAAATATAGAAGAAAGATACATGTTTAGCCATGCCGAAGTCGATGAGTCTAGCTTCACCATTACGATCTATTAATATGTTTGCACCTTTGATGTCTCTGCCAAAGGAAATACAAGTTTCATTTCCTAAAACTACATACTATATACCAAAACAACCATAACAGCTAAAACTACTGAAACATTCAATAACGTGTGCACTGTATTTCTTCCATGTAAGTATATGCCACAAGAACCATAACAACTAAAACTTTTGAAACATCCATTACCTGTGCACTGTATTTCTTCCATGTAAATAAGCTAGCCCAGAAAGAATTTGCCTGGTGTAACTTTGGATAACAGGTTCCTCAAATGGACCATATTCCAGCAGTAATTTATCAATTGAGGCCCCAGAAACGTACTCCAAATAAACTGAAAGTTTTTCTCTACCCTGCATCAAGAATTCAGAGTTATTATAAGGAATGTAAATTGCAATACCAGTTACACGTTCCTTTCCCAGTAGTTTGGTGGATTTAACTCCAGAAGTCATAAACTAAGTGTTTTTCCATCTTTATCCATTATATTTTCTAGCAAAACATAGAGGATTATATGCACATGAACCAATGCTTTTTTTAGGGTACAATGTAAAACACTGTACTATCTCAAATCTGGAAATGGATCCAAAGAAGATAGTATATACACTTCCTAAGGATCGGACATATGGTATAAACATAATTTGTCATCAAACTCACTTCAGTTGAATCAATCAAGAGATTTTTATACCGCTGTGTGGTAGTTAATCCCGCTGACTTGCTAGGCAACTTTTTTGAGTTTCAAACCCAAAAGATAGATTCAAAGCAGAGAACAACATGGATTTCACAGTAGAAAAATGATTTCAAACTATTGAAGTTTGCGTACCAGTTTGCTTCCATAAAATTGGACAATGTTTGGATGTGACAGCTGACTAAGCAATGCTATCTCCTGTTCACACATAGAATGTGTTACAAATCTAATACCTATGTCATGATGCTTCAAATTCAGTGTTTTAGATACAAATATCAAAATCGGTTCAATAAAGAACAAAAAGCAGCCATACAATGCAGATGCAATCCTTCATTTTTGCAGAAAAATATGAGAGACACACCTGGTTCAGTTGCTTGAGACATTCTTTTGAGGCCTGATCATCAGAAATGACCCTTACTTCCTTTATTGCACACATTTGTCCATTTTCACTGTATTTACAACATTAAATTACATCAATATCCAAGTAACTATAGCTTTTTTTTCCACTCCTCCATATCTTTTGCATTTCACTAGTATTGAAGCCCAACAAGAAAGCAGTGAAGTCGAAAAGAGGGAGAAAATTATGCTACCTATTGAATCCTTCATAAACATGCCCAAATGTCCCTCTTCCTAGAAGCCTTCCTTTTCTCCACTTCGACTGAAGTTTCTCTGAAGGTGGAGAACCTGGAGGAAGGGGAAGAGCATGACATGGATGCCTTCTACTTTCAAGCTTTACAGATGGAGACTCCAAACTTGTATCACATAAGAGCAGATCCGGAGGAAATGTGCAAGCTGTTAAAGTTTTGGATTCCAGGCATGAAATTCTTGACCATGATTTGCACCGGGATTCTTCAAATAGTCTGTGATCACCATGTAGCATTTCTTTTGTTAAAAAGTGGAAGATTACACAATTACTGTCAAAATCATGGATGAATTCCTGATGTTTAACTTCCACAGCAATTTTCTACTTCAATCAAAAACTCATTACATCATATGTAACTCCATAAAATATCTTAGAATCAGACTCAAACCTCAAAAAGCCAAAGCATAGAGAGTAGATAGAAATCAATTCCAACAATTGCTAAGCTAACCTCCAAGAATAGACTAAAGAGAATGTGTGGCTCTTGATCACCTTCTGATTAATGAATTTTTAGCCCATATAGCCATCGTGGTGGCTACTTCCACCAAAACCAAATCACCATAACTACCACCAAAAATGCCCTTACCACTTCTATTCTCAACATCTCATTGCGGTTGGTAAACTTGGTTGGAAAATGGAGTTTTAATTATGAGTATTCTGCTTGTTTTGTTTTGTGAGTATTTTGCTTGTTTTCTTCTGGACAATTGTGTTCAAAATTTGTTACTCTATTGTGATTTTGTTTTGTGCCATTGCTTTGCAGTTATGACCGGTTTAAGTTTGGTGACAAGGAACACGACAAATCAGAGGAAGTTGGTTTTGCTTTTGATGTTTTGGTAAGATTTTATAATGGTTTTCCAATTATTATGTTTTATGGAAAAGTATTATATTCGGCAGAAATCCTTAAGAGCAACATATGTTAATGATTTTTATTCAAATACAGAAAATCTTTGCTGTTTTGATCTACAAGAGTGACACAACTTTCAGTAAAGGGCAGAAAGAACACTTTTTGCTCCAAAATAACTTGCAAAAAATCCATATTTACAAACTAACAAAGAAAACAGTTTATGTACATGCTTCTAACCTTCTTTATAAAACAAATTCCTACTTTTGTCTTTAAACTGTTTTTTTTTTTAACTGTAAATTTTAAACTGCTTTTTTTATTTAAAAAAAAAAAAGACAAAATAAAAATGACTTGATTTGAAGCATAGTATTGAAGTTCCAATGGTTGGGCATAGAAACACCTATTTACCTTTGTGCCTCACGCAATTACTTGGCCTAGAATGATCTGGGAAAGATATAACAGAGAACATAGAAATCAAAATGCAAATGGAGGCATAGTTCTAATAGTCTATATCATAAAAAAAGAACCTGAATTTAACTGACCAACAGAACTACAGAAGTTCAGAAACTAAAAAGCCAGAATAGGGGAAGGAAGAAACAAACCTAAACGAACCAAATTCCCCATGATCACCATTGTTTTCATTACACTTATCACAAGAAGAACACCAAGATGAACTCTCACTGGAACCTGAAAGTGACAGTGTCTCAGAATAAAACCTATTAGCGCTTATAGGAGGCTGAGGAAGAGGATATGCCTTCTTCTCCACAGTCAGGCTTCCTATATCCGAATCAAAACCGCGAAACACGGAGAACCCATTTGCAGAAATGGAAGAATCTATGAATTCTTGACTTGTTATCTTAGAATTCCGAGCAAAGAAGATTGCTTCATCCAAGCTCTTTTGCTTCTCTCTGTTCAGATTCCTCTTGTTGTTGTAATTAGTAGAAGTTGAAGCTTGGCTCTTCCTGGCTTCTTCAACTTGTTTCCTGTGACCTTGTTGTGCATTTCTTTTTGAGTTTCTTGCCCACCATGATGGCATTTTGAGGGAGAGAGTCAGAAGCAGAGCAGAGCAGAAGTTGCTGTTTTGGACTAAATAAGGTTTCCAATAACCTTGTAATATATATATATGTCTTTGTCATGAATTCTCATGCATTAATTTGCATGTACAGCGTGTATTACCACATCAGTTAATTTCTTAAAGGTTACGGCAACAAGAAAATGATCCTAAGAGTGATTGATACCTTAGCAATCTAGACATGCAGCTGAATTGCATGAAGTGATTTATGCCTAGGGATATATGGTACTAATAACCTAATGTGGGGAAAAAAATGGTAACCCAAACGTACAAGAATCAAGCATTGGCGTATGATATAATTTAATTATATTGATTCAATACAGAAAGTAGGCATACAGAGATATGGCCTGTTTGGTAATGTTGTTCTAGTAATGTTGTTTGTATTTTTTGAAAATACGTGTATGCAAAAAAGTGTATGAAAATATGTGTAATGTTGTTTAAATATTAAAAACTGTTATTCAAAATATACTACCAAACACCCCCTAAAAGTGGAAGCTTGGGTGCTCAAAACTCCTCATATGTAGGTGTTTTAGCTAAGTACTTACAACTAAACATAGACATGATGTTAAAGAGAAAGTTAGTAGACATAACTTTTGTACCACAATTATTGTTGCAATCGTGATATGTGGGACTCGGAGAGGAAGTGGCAGATTTATGTGAAAGTAATAGTTCACTAATCATAATGACATACATATTGATATCAAGTTGTTATAAAAGTTATGACAAATGGTGTTGTTCTAGAATAATTGAACATGAAACTTGAAGTTGTTTCATTTACTTACATGTACATGTTAGTAAACTTGAGCTTCCTACCTTCGACTTGCAATATCTCTAGGTATATGTCTAGTTTTTGGGGGTAATGTGCAGAATAGCACAGTATGGAGGGAGAATATAGTAAGTTAAGATGTGTTACAAAGAAAGTTGGAAACTAGCATCTCGAGTCTCTAAGATTCGAGATCCAAAAAGCAAAAACCGAAGTGAAAATCGAGTTTTTAAGACTCGATTTCCAAACTCGAGTCTCAAAAACTCGATTTCCAACATTTGATCTACACAAATCGAGACTTAAAAACTCGATTTTTATCTTGGAACTCAAGTTTTAGACACTCGAGATGCTAGTTTTCAACATTGTTTTGAAACGTGTCAACTAACAAAAATTTTTAATATTTAATGTTATTTGGAAATAAAATTCCTAGTTTTTGTATTGAATAAAAATTTGGTGAATTATTATAGCGTGTTTGGATTAACTTTTTTATCTTAATTTATTAATTTTTATATAAATTTTCAAAACCTCTTTTTCTTTTCTTTTTTAATTACGATATACTTTTGCCAACTAAATAAACACATAAAAGTTTCAAAAAAGCTAATCCAAAACTAGTCTAGCAAGATATTAACAACTAATTTTACTAGTAGATTTTGTTTTTTTTTTTCATTCAATAACAAGTGATTTTACCAATTGATTTAATTAGGATCACAGTTTTTTGTCATGGATCGCTAGAACATAGCAAAAGTAACCATAATAGTTAACTAGTTTTATAATCTAATCAACTCAATAAAATTAAGCCTTATACAGTAACACATACACTAGTTATATACTCCCATATATCTTCAGTTTGTTTCACAATTCCAATCTAAACAGCTCCATTCTTAAATTATAAATTGACAAGTTTTTCTTCATTATTCTTTCTTTGGGCTTTCTTATCTTTAACAGTGTTATACACTAATGCGTTATATATGCCCCACCATATTTGTGTTATCTATTCCATATTTGTAGCTTCATCATTAGTATCCATAGCTGTCTATGTGTGGTGGAAGACAATGTCATGGATTGTGATTTCCCTCGTATACCAGCCAATTTAAGAGTATAGTTCTTTTTTAAGTATTGTGTTGGAAATTTGAAAATTCAAATTAACAAGGATGGTACACAGAATTATGAAGCAATTTATCTTCAATATCAAGCTAGTAGTGCATTTACTTGCAGGGATTGGTTTTGTAGAGTTCATGTCTTCATATTCATGAGATATTTGATGTGGAAATATGGTTCCATTCCTATAAGAGACATGGGCCTTATGTTGTTGGTTGGTCTCAATCAGTGAATCAATTTTCTACATAAACACTCTCTTTTCAGTCTTTTGGCAATTGGCAAATGGGGGGCCCTTCCATTTATTTCCATAAATTAAATGAGACTCAAACACATCCAATTTTCAATTACATCCAAACATGATAAATTAAGAACCAGAGAGATAATTGTCAGCTTTACAGGAAGGGATAGAAAGTGGAAAAAATGTTCAATGTAGTGAATGGTAAGATTGAATACGAAACTCCACTCTCTTCTTAATGCAGCAACTACCAAGATAAGATTGTTTTGCAATAAAACTTAGGAGCTCAACCTCGATTGAGTGAAGTAAGTTGGAAGTTTCAAATGGGGTTGAATGAACATGACTAAGTGAAAATCACTAGATTGGCCTACAAAATTGAGCAAAATTCTTTTAGTACATTAGCTAGTAGTAAATCTGACTTCGTAGGACTAGTGTTTCAAGCAAGGGTAATTAGCCATGCATCCTAACACTAAAAAATGTGACTACAACTCTCTCTCTCTCTCACAAAACTCAGAAATCTCAAACCCAATTTCATAGCTCTAGGTCTTGATCATGGAAATTTGAAAGCTCTAGATCCCATCGATCATGGAAATCACATAGCTCTTCGTCTCTATGAATATGGGACTACCACATACTAAATGTTCAATAAATGGTGGGACTGTCCTAGTGTAGTATGGTGGAGAAATGTAAATTGATTTGCAATGAACATGGGTCTATCACGTACACTACGCAGTACGCACTGAGCTGTGAATGTGCAAATTGATCATCCAAGTAGTGTGGGGGCGCTTCTAATAAAAGCAAACAAGGTTGGGTTCAGCTGCCATGGAGGCCATGGGAAATGAAGATATGAAACAAGCATATCACCAAATACCATTACTAGTTAGGTGCTGGATTTGCCTATAGCCATGCATTTTTCAGGATTGTGATAACTTATCCATGCGTTATTAATTGGCTTCATCATTATCATGCAACTTGTTTAAAGGTTGTCTCTGCAAGTTTTGGATTAAATGGTACCCATTATCACTGAAAACTGAGAAGACATCGCTCATCATTATATTGCGTGTGGTTGCATCAGCATGGGACCCCGACAGATATATAGCTGGTTTGCTGCATGTTGAAGAAGGATTGGGTCGTTTTAATGGGGCAGCGGTGCTTCTTTTTTTCCCCTGCTGCATTCCAAAGAAGGATGTTATGTAAATCCATTTGTTTCTTGTTCTTTATTTTCATCCGCCATTTTTCTTACATAAAATTTGATAATTATACATAAAATATTATCGACATAACATTAATCTTTTAATATAGTGGTGCAAGAGATTTTATACCAAACCCTTATAAAATTTAATATTGGTGCATGTGATGTTATACTATCTTTTTATGAGATTTTACCATGCCACCAATAAATTTAGGCTCGCACGTTTATACCATGATTCTCCAAATTAACATAATATTATTATATTATATTATGCTTTTAAAACATATTTCTACTCATTTGTACAAATCTCAATGGGGAGTGTCAATCATCCACAAGCCTCAAGAGCCAAACGGAATGACATTTCATTGATTCATTCATAGTTTGCACAATAATCTTTTTTAAAAATAGAATATCCATTAGAGAAGTCAAATTGTGAAATGGATTTTATGTTGCACTTATACTTAATTTGAAAACACCAAGGGGGTGTTATTTATTGAAATGTTTAGAAATGATCAGTATTATTTCATGAAACCTCAAAAGAGGCTGCTGTAATTTACCAAAAAAACAAAATAAGTGTGTGTTTGGCATTAATTTTTTTGTTCAATTTTGAGCTTTTAATATATAGTTTTTTAAAACTTTGTCTTTTCTAATTTAACAAAAAACTAAACAAACTGATACCAAACGCACATACACAATAAACATGTAACTAGGGGAGTATTCTAGTAATCCATGATATCATATTTCGTCTTTGGTAAATTTTTTTCCAACAGTTGTAATCATAACTGCTAATGCGTTGGCATCTTGTATTTTCTACTAGTTTATTTGTTTAAAGCTACTTTTGTTTTATCTTTTAATAATTAATTAAGTTAACATAAAAGACATATGATGTCAAATATATATCTTCAAAGCATTCCATCAGTAATTTATATAAAACTAAAATTTTTCAACGTTGCCCCGTCAAAATGGGTTTTTGAGTATAAGAATAATTTATTGGTACAAAGTGGTGATTTAATAGAGGGGATTCAAAATTTGGACAACTCTATTGGAAATGTCATTTTTAAGAGACTACCTTAATTTAAAAGTTTAAACTTTTTTAATTTGAGTCCAATTATTTTATATTAATTACACACTCTTGTGATTTCTAGCTAACATACAACTTAATTTTTTCTCAAAAAAAAAAAATACAACTTAATTAGCCTTGGTTTTGGATTGTTGATATTTCCAGTGTTTAAATGCGTTTGGTTAAGTGGAAAGTGAGAAAATATATATATAAAAAATTGAAAAAAAAAAATATGGAAAGAAAATCAAAGATTGAGTAGAAAAGTCAAAAGATAAGAGAGAGAGAGTTATTATTTTCTATGCCAAGTTACCGACGTAACCTTTATAAAGTCTAAAAAAATAAGGGCAGTATTTATTACACAGTATATGAATCCACATATTTGTATAACAGTTTTTCCCAAAAAAATTATATATATATATATATATATATAGAGGATAAAATTTAGTTACAGTACCTCTGGTACTATTTCTTAGGTTCTCCTCTTAAGATTCAGTCATGTGGCTACTTAACTAAAAAATACACTTCCATTCTATAAGAAAAAATCCATATAGCAAAATCTTAAAAGGAGAACCTAAAAAACAATACCTAAGTACTGTACCTAAGTATTTCTCAAGAAAAAATAAAATAGATATTTTGTATAAGTATATGGTAGGCAAAAATGCAAAACTGACCTTTTAACTTTCAGCCTTTTTCATTTCAGTCCTCTAACTTTCAGTTTTGTCATTTCAGTCCTTTAACTTTCAATGGTTGTCAATTTGGTACTCCGTTAGACCTCAATTATCTACTGCCGTTAAGTGAGCCAAAACAACGTCGTTTTGACTTTTTTTTTTTGGTAATTAAAAAAAAAAAAATGTTACTAAAAAACAAAACATTCATTTTTTTTTCTCATTTTCTCTCTCGTCGTATTCTCTCTCGCTTGCTCATTCTCTATCTCTCTGTCTCACAATGCCGTGGTGCAAGGCCTCACCGCCTCCACCGGCCTCCACCTACAACCTAATAACATTAACACAAAAACAGAGAGAGAGAGAGACACACACACACACATATAGAGTTTTCATCACTTACCTACCCCCTCGCCTCTTCTCTCTCTCTCTACTTGTCTGTTCTAGTTTTTCCTCCTACCTGAGACTTTGATTTCCCTTCCATCTCACACTCCCTTTCTCTCTTTTTCTTTGTCTCCAAACCAATAACATAACCCATTTCTTCAAAAACCCTCTTTCATTGCTTTATTCTCTTTTTGTTTATACCAATTTCTCTCTCAAAATTGAGGGGAAAAAAAAAAGGAATTTTTGAATACCCATTTGGCCAAAAGCGAATCTTTCCCTCCCAGCAAACACTTAAGCTCATGAAAACAATGGCTTTAGCTGCTGTTGTTGGTTACTAAAACCCCAAACAAAAAAGGCAAAGCAAATTAACAATTTTCTAATTATAAATGGGTAGGAAGAAAGGAATCCAACTGTTTGATGATAAACGAGATGGGTTTTTCTCTGTTTGTGATTTGGGTTCTCCAAGTCCATGGAATCTCCAAGATGGGTCTACTTACTTTCACCTAGACGGACTCTTGCTTCTTCCCCCAAAATTTGCAGTTTAGGGTTGGGGTCAGTACTACCTAAATTGTGAAGGAGATGATCATGGGATTTTGGGTATGAAGTTTGGGTTTGAGATTATGGGGGAGAGGGTGTGAGATTATTTTCTTTGCTTTTAGATTTTGGTGGAGAGGGTGTATGAGACTTTGGGTTTCAGATTTTGGTGGAGTGAGTGACGAAGAGAGAGAGATGGAGAGGTGGAGGCCGGCGGTGGCAAGGAGGTTGTGGGTGGAGACCGGCGGCGGCAATGAGGCCTTGCACCACGGCACTATGAGATAGAGAGATAGAGAATGAGAAAGCGAGAGAGAGTCCGATGAGAGAGAAAATGAATGTTTTTTTTTTTTAATAACAATTTTCTTAATTTTTTTAATTACAAAAAAAAAAAAAAAAACCAGAACGACATCGTTTTAGCTCACTCTCACTTAACGACAGTAGATAACTTAGGTCTAACGGAGTACCGAATTGACAACAATTGAAAATTAAAAGACTGAAATGACAAAATTGAAAGTTAGAGGACTGAAATAAAAAATGCTGAAAGTTAGAAAGTCAGTTTTGCATTTTTGCCTGTATAGTATATATATATATATATATATCCGTCAGACTTTTCAATCCCTCCTAATAGATACTTATGCAAAATATTTATTTTTTCCATATTCTTTACATTTTATTTTCTCTTACTGTTTGGTCCTGCCAAACAAAGCTTAATTGAGGTAAATAGGGGATATAAGCTGTGCCGCCGTGGATTGATTAAAGGAGGGGGATATGAAACGTACACACCGACACATATACTGTTTTTGTCAATCATATTCATATATCAACAATGAAGCAACTTGTTTGGATTGTGTCGCTGAAATTAACTCGTCTCTTACTAGCTACTACATTAAATGTAACGCGTCATTTATTGAAATGACATTGCGTGTTGATTCAAGAGTCTGACAGATATCCATTGCATCTGCATGCATACCCAAGATGGATTTTTGTTCTTTTCATTTTGTGTGCACGTTATGCATTTTGGATTTGGACCTACTCGCAAAATCTAATGCCCACACTACCCACAGATATTTTTAGAATATGATATTTCTAACCAGTAAAAAAAACAAGTATATTAATAGATACGTTGGGCTCATCTTGTTGAGGAATTTATTTATATGATTATTTAATGTATAGAGCAAAAGGATCACCCTTATAAATTATAATCTACACGCATGAGGGTTTTTTTTTTTTTGGCTGAATAAATGCTTTATTAAACCCCACACAAAAGAATACAACAAAAGAGAGGGCCTAAATCCATCTCTTTTTAAAGCCCAAGTAACCAGTGGAGCAAGGAAGAAATAGGAACTGGTTCACTACATACATGTGAATTAGTAAGAACCTCGGACATCCACATTAAAAAAAGAAGAAGAAAAAGAAGGTTAGAGACCTTGGCTAATTTTAAAACGTTTTGGAATGTGTTGGCACTGAATTGTTTATAAGTAATGGAAGCATTGAAATAAGTGAGTTATTATGCATTTAAAATTTAAGGCTCCGTTTGGTTAGGTGGATTTTAGAGAAGATAAAAAAAAAAAAAAAAAAAATGAAGAAAAAAGGGGGAGGGAAAGAAATTTATTAGCGTATTTGGTTGGGTGGATTTGTGGAAGAAAAACTGGTGGGGTTCAAGTATTTGCTCTCCGGGTCTACCAAAATGTTTTCTCCCTAAATTTGAGAGAAAATTGAAGAGAAAACACTATACCAGCCAAAGACCAAATTTGCCCCTCCCTTTCCATTGTGTTTATACTTTGAGTTATGTTCACGTTATGTTTTTTTTTTGTTTTTTTAGCGTCTTTTCTTTTTCATTTTCTATCTTTCTACTTTTCTACTATTTCAACCAAATGGAAAGACATGTACTACTCAATTTTTTTTCTTTTTCTTTTTTCTTGAGATAAAAGATGGAAAGTTTTATTAATGATAAAAAAAAATTTTAAAAAAAAAGGTAGGATACAAGCTGTAAAAATAGTGAGTATAAACTATAAACTTAACAAATACAAAACTAGTGTAACAGCTAGTACAACGGCAACTACACAGAATATATAAATCAACTGGTTAAAACAGATGCTAATACGGACTGGTTCCTTTGTCATGGGCAAAGAAATGTGTAGTACTGATCAATTTCTTTCTTGCATGAGTAATAGTCCACGGACTCCTCCACTTGATCATGAAATGACCTCCTAGAATGAAGCCCACAATGTTGAGGAGTGCAGTTATATTTATGGGTCTCACGAAATCATTGGGTTTCGACTTTAAAGCAACTTGGGCTTTATTATCCATTCTCTTTTTTATGCTTTTAGCTTCTCAAAAAAAAAAAAGCTTCCTGAAAGCTAAAAATGGGAATAATTTGATTGATGTTAATTCATACCGATTTGCTGGAGATATGATAAAGCAAAAGGGTTATCTAAAGGAAGCAACTTTGGCAAGTGGCTTGGTAATATCTTAATTGTCAAATTACCATTTTGTTTATGGAATTTTATAGAAAGCAAAAAGAATCCTATCTAATTCTGAGAATATCAATTATTTTCATTTTGGTTTTGAAATTTTAAATTTTTCAATATAATGGAAAAATCTAGTGCGGTAGACTTTTTTTTTCTTTCTTTTTAATATATCAGTACATGTCTTTATAAGGTTGACATGATATCTTAAGTTCACATTTAACTGTGGTCATACTCTTTAATATCATATTTATAATCTTTTATATTATGTGTAAAATGTAGACATTCGATGTAAAAATATGAACATTATCTAAAACATTTCACATTTGAGAGTGCGAAACAATAGTTAGCCTTAAGTTTTATGCTATTCTCATAAAATCATAATATATAAAAATACAAAATAAGATTCAAGTTGCAATCCTCAATATTTTTTTATTAGATATAAATTTTGATAATCCATCGTTAGATTACATTTTCTTCTTATACTATGTTTACAAAATTTCAAGATTATCTGTGATCAATAACTATCTTTCTTTTTTTTTTTTTGGTAAAACCAGAGCTTAACATAACTAAACAGGAACAAGTCTATTACAAAAAGAAGCCTCCTTATCAGCAAGGAGGAGGTCAGCCACCACAGGCGGTGGATACAAAAAAACAACAAAATTAGAAATGGAGCTCCCCCCAAATCTTGCCAGCATGTCTGCACACTGATTAGCCTCATGGTATGTGTGCACAACCCTCTTGTTGGGAATGGCATCTAGCAGCTTTCTGCAATCAGATAGCAAAGGTTCCATTAAAAGATTTGCCTTATTATTATTCATGAGCAAAACAATGCTTAAGGCATCCATCTCAACAATGAGGTTGTTTAGACCAAGCTCTATTGCGATTTCAAGGCCATCACGGAGAGCCCATAACTCAACTGTGGAGCTGCTAGTGTTGCCATGAGCCCTGGCATAACCTCTAACCCAATTTCCCTGATGATCTCGAATTAATCCCCCTCCCCCTGCCTTGCCCGAGTTCCCCAAAGCAGACCCGTCAGAATTTAGCTTCATCTAACCCAGAGTGATCAATAACTATCTTATCTATTAAATGTTTGAATTTCAAGTTTTTGTATTTTAAAATTATGCATAAAAATGAGTTTATTAATTCAATAGTAATAACATCCTAATGGTGAGTAGATAACCGGTAACTTGACTGAATTCATCTGATCCAAACCAAAGCAGTGCATCACAGATTTGCCAAAATACTAGGTTGAATTGGGTTTTGTATCCCAAAGCCCGATTGATTGTGGACAACATTTGGATCAGTGCGAGAGGAACTTTACTCTTTTGCCTTACCCCTTGCCACCCCTCACTAGACTTGCACCTCCTCTCCCCTTGTTGGCTTTGCCCACCTCATCTCTTTGCCACTTCACTAACCATGCTCCATGATACCATGCAATCCGATCTAAAGAGGAATCTAGGTCAATAATCTGAACACTTTTCGGTTGGTGGCGGTTTGAATCTTCTACACCCAAGTGATGGTACTTGTCAGGCAAACTTCTCATCCTAGAATTACCTATGGTTTTAAGCATAGCTAAAGGCAATTCATAATTAGAAATGCTAGGCTTCGCCAAAATTCCAATTAAAAAATGATATGGGGCATCACTAGCTATCTTAATTTCTGCCGCAAATTGGCATTAGTTATTCCATTATTTTCACTAGTCAAATCAATTTGTAGGATTCAAAGTCTTATTCCATTTGGTTTTCAACAATAATGTTTGCAAACACAACTTTATTATAATAAATTTCATAATGGTTGCAGTAATCAAATCAATATATCAATATATATATATATATAAACAGAGACCTTATGTTGAAGAGTATAAAGTTTTGTCATATGACGCATTCCTTGAAATTCTCTTTATTTAGTTTTCTAAATCAACAAAGTTTGCATTTATATTAAAGTATTAGTTCATTGAATTAACAAATAGAGTAAATGCATATATTAATTATCTATTGTTGTGCATTAATTATTTATATTAAATAAATTTATATGATTATTTTTATAAACTCTATATAGAAAATAATTTTTAGTTGGAATAATAATAATAATTTTAGAATATGACATTCTTACTCATGTTTAGTTGTTTTGACAACAATTGTCACAAAAGACATAAAAAAAAATTAAATATTTGTGAATTCATTAAAATTAATCTTAATTCCTTAAATTTCCCAACTCCTTTGTGTGCGCGTGTGTATGTGTTTGTGTGGAACTAACATTGTAATTCTATGTAATTAGAAAGATTACTAATATAATAAATATGTTTATTTTGTTATATTAATTATTTTAAGCATAAAGAAATTTTAATATCATTTTTCTAAGATTTATATGAGAAACAATTGGTTTTTTTTAATGTGAGAAACAATTGATTTGAAATATAGCATTTTTACTCAAATTTAGTTGTTTTTGCAACAATGGAAACCATTTCTAACAAAAAGGGGAGAAATTTTTTAGTAACACACAATCATGAATTATTAAAAAAAAAAAAAAAATGAAAGATATATACATTTTTTAGTAGGCATGAAACATGCCTATTTATATTAGCTACTATATCGTGCAATTTTCAATTTTTAAACCCATATATATAGTATGATTAAATCATTATATTACTCTTAGTGTATTTCTATTTTGTCTATACATAAAATAACTAAAGATTACAATTTTTTACAATAAAATTTATAGAAATATTTTTTTATACATCGATAATTGGGAGTGGATATCTGAATCTTGAATGCTTCTATTGGAAATTGAGGTGTCAATCAGTTAAGTTACAAGATTTTTGGCAAAACTTATTGAAATCTTTAAAAAAACTAATAATAAGTTGCAACACACATCATGCGGTAACTCAACTAGTATGAGCGATGGAGAAAGAGTAGTTAATTCATGATGTGTCCATCACTCAAATTTATCGTTTTAATAATTGTGAAATTTGTTGAAAAAAAAAATCTTTGCATAGCATTACTGAATTGAAAAAACCATCCCTAAAAAGCAAGAAGCCAAAGCTACCAAAAGGATGAGAAGTTTATGGTCCACCAACAACAGGTCAATAAATCCTGGAAAATGGGTGATTTGGACTTTTCCATAAAAATAGAGAGTATCATATATTTGAGTGGCACAAGTTGAGAGTGCAGTACATAAATGTCATCCACACCATTTGAGCACTCTTAGCACCTTAGAATCTTGTAATAATATCCACTTACAAATTTTTAAAGAAATCCAAAAAATCTAAAATCTAAAAGAATAAAATAAAAAGAATCAATAGAAAAACTTGTGTAGTCACTTGCCCAATAGACCCAAAAAAAAAAAAAGAATACAATCTCTTTTCATTTTTCATCACTCTTAAAATACCAAAAAAAACATACACAACTGTTAAGAAAAAAAGAAAATGGCTTTGGAAAACTGTTTTCAACTGAGCACAGTGTGCACCACTAGAACTGCTGCTCTACAATGTTACCATCCATTTTCTTCAAAGGAAAGGCTTAATTTTCTGACATGTAATGCATTGAAGAAGTCATTACTCACATCAGTCACATGCTCTTCGTCATCTTCATCGTACCCTCATTCAATCAGTGTCAAACCCAGAAAACCAAGCATTGTCTGCAAAGCTCGTGAAGCTGTGGATGAAGGTTAGCTACTCAGTACTCACTCTATAACATAATTTATTTATTGATAGTATATTACAAGGTGGCTTGTAAAAATTATATCCCCTTTCGTTTATGGTCTTTAAGTATTTATAAATCTAAGCAAAAAAAGGTAGTAGAGCTAACTTGAACATTTTATATTCTCATCTTAGTCTATCAAACAACTGAAGGGTTTGTTGAAGGCTTAAAGCAACTTGAAAAGAGAAGACTTGAGTCCTGGCTTTTTTTTGTTTTGTTTATATCAATTTCTGCTTAGTAGTTAAAATGAGGAAACATATGAATGAAACTCATAAGCCTAAGTGCCAAGATCTTAAAGATGTTGTTGTTGTTGCTTTGGTCTTGTTATTTTTATCTTTTCTAGCTTGGCTAAACTTCTCATAATTACTTCTTGGGTTTTTCTAATCAAACTTAAAAGTTCTTAAAGAAAAAATTCAGCTGGATAGTGCTGCTATTGCCTTCCATATCCCATAGTTGGTGAATTCTAAGAAAGACAACAGAAAGGAGTTTGAGTTCAGTAAATTTGATTTTTTCTCAAAAAGTTGCTTACTTAATTTATGCAAATGCTTGAAATCTAAAGTTCTAGTGGTGTCAGGTTTAAACTAGAATAACCTTGTGATTTTGCTGTTGAGACTTGGGGAAAAACTTAGTATACTTCCTTAGGTATTGTAGCTTAGGTTTTCCAATTGCATTTAACCATATGTCTGTGTTGATCAATAAAACAAAAAGAGTGTTATCTTTTTTCAAAAATAGTTAAAAATATAACCAGGTGGTTCATTGGTCAATGCAACTGCTTGGTTGAATTTATTTGGAGAACCTAAGATATAACACCTAAAGAACTGTACCAAAATTTTACCCTAAAACTTAAAAGTTCTAAGGAAGAAACGTTAAGTTGGATATGATACTACTGCCTTCTATATATCATAATTGATGAATTCTGAGAAAGACTACAGAAAGTAGTTTGAGTTGCAGTAAATATGATTCTCTCAAAAAGTTTCTCACTGCTAATTTATGGAAATGCTTGAAATCTGCAGTTCAAGTGGTGACAGATTCAAACTGGAATAACCTTGTGATTGCAAGTGAAAACCCAGTTCTGGTGGAGTTTTGGGCACCATGGTGCGGACCTTGTAGGATGATTGCCCCTGTGATTGAGGAACTAGCAAAAGAATATGCAGGAAAGATCTTGTGCCTCAAGCTCAACACCGATGACTGCCCCAACATTGCCACTCAGTATGGAATCAGGAGCATTCCAACTGTGCTGTTTTTCAAGAATGGAGAGAAGAAAGAGAGTGTAATTGGTGCAGTGCCCAAGTCCACCTTATCTGCTACTGTCGAGAAATATGTTGAGGGTTGAAGCTTGAAGAGAGAAATGAGAAACATTACCTTTAGGCATAAGGACACTAATATTGTGTCAATGAATTTATTGTTAATTCAAAAGGCACTATTCCAGTATTCAAGAGCATTTTCGTATGTAAATGTTAACACCATACTCATTATCTCCTTCATTTGGTACATGTTATGTTAAATAACCTTTTCTGCATTCAAGAATGCCTTCAGTTTCTCATTCTCTTCCAGAAACTCCAATTATGTATCCATGCATTTTCTCAAAGCATAAGTGAGGGTAGAAATCAAGAGGGCCTATTCATTTTCATGTTTGCTTAGCTCAATGGGTTGAAGAATGCCTTTTTAATTTCTCTGTCCCTGAATCTTTTTTCCAACCTCGAATTTTCTCCCCGAGTTATTCAGTAACATAACAATTGAATTGTTTTTTCATTATTGTTCTTCAACCCTTTATTAATCCCTCCACAACTGGATAATCTTTCTTTGAGACCTAGAGGCTTAGTAGGCCTAATTATGTCTGCTAATTCTGGATCAAAGTTTCCAGACTACCATACCCACATGGCCACATCGGCAGGCAAAGAAAATTCGTCCCAAAAGCTCTAATTGGACAGCCAATGCAAATAGGATAACCATTTTTATCTACAGCTAGTTTCAAATCAGGGACGTAAATAAAGGTTTATAGGTTATGGTTGCTTGAGAGTTGAGAGAGTCAACGATGAGAATAAAGAATGAGTTCTACTACGGACACAACCGAATCTCACAAGCTAAGTTGTCAACCGCTCAAACCATCATAGGTCAAAATATATAAAAATTATAATGGGATCCACCACTGCTCAAAACAAAGGTGCGGCGAAAATGTAACATTGCTCAAAACAAAGGTGTTGCGAGACTGTAAAATTTTGTTGTGCCCTGTACTTTCTCATAAAGAAAAGATGCTACAACAATAGGTATAGTTGATTCAGTTTTCCTAATGCATCACCTTCTTCATTCATTTTTTGCTTTAATTTCTGATTGTATGGTTCGTTGTTAGTGCGCTTGCTAGATTATCTACTTGGTCATACGCAAAACCTTCATCATCCACCCCAAAAAAAAGGGAAAGGAGAAAAATAAAAAGGGGTATTATACGTAAAGAAAATATGAAATTTAGAAACAAAAAATATATATATATAAACGTACATTATAAATCACAGCGAATTAGCCCCTTTTGCCACACAACCAGCCACCACCAGCCACCAAATTTTCCTTTCTATATATAAATAACAGATTAGTACAGAGTGGGAGCAAAGCCCTGTAATAATATTTCACCGTATACAACCATCTTTGCAGGGCCTCCGGCAATTCTGCCATTTCTCATGCTGCATAAGCAGCTATAGTTAAGAACTGGAACCATAGGCGTGATCAATGAAGCCTTTCATGGGGACGGTTTCCAATCAAACTGAAGATTATTAAAGCCGTTAACTGCTCCCAGCCCACTAAGCAGCTGGTTTCCCAAATCCTGTTGTTGATGATTCATACTTCGGTCTTGAGCCATTGATGTTATTCCTACCCTTCCATTCATTATGGAGTTATTTCCCATTGCCGCTCTGATTCCATTAACCATGGCAGATTGACCAAGTCCACCCATACTGCCAAATCCACCACCCCCCATACCTGAATTACTGTTGACTGTCCCATTCCCCACAAAGCAGTTGCCACCATTGAGACCTGTGTTATTGCTTGTTGGCAAAATCCCATTAACATTTTTCACATCATTCCCCAGAGAACCAACACCAACCATACCACCTGTGCCATTAAGTTGGTTGGACATCATCATGTCATGTAAGATTTTCTGGACTGAGCTCTGCGAATCAGTTGGGTCAGCCTCACCGGAAAGAACTGGCTGTTGCAAGGACATAGATGAATTTGAGGTACTCATGTGATTGGCGGTTGTCAAGGCGCTGTGAGACGTTTGTGGGGGATTGTTAGATGAGGAGGGTGTTGGTGATTGGAATGGGGAAGGGTTGGGTTGTGCCTGCGGAATAGTACTGGAGGAACCAGGGGACGGAATCTGAACAGAACTTCCTCCATAAGGACTGCTTGCATTGTTCATAGAATTTTGTTGTCTGGAGTTCATGGAGTTTTGATGGAGAAGCCCAACAATGGTGCTTGTTGAGGTTGATGTGGATGCCATGTTGAGGGAATTATTTACGCTAGGTACACCATTGCTAACAGCAAGTGGCATAGCACCAGTTTGGATAGAGCCTTGTTCACTGCTAGAGTTCTGTGCCATTGTTTGCTGCTGTTGTTGCTGTTCCTCTGGCTGTTGAGAATGACCATGAAACCCAGATGACGTACTTGTCCTCCTAGGATACTTGGCCAAGCTTTCTGAGAAGAAACAGACAAAAAATGAGTTAGCCTGTGGCATTTGATATCCAGGATAGAGTTGTGATGCAGCTAACATGCAAAAATCACCAGCACAAATAAATCTGAGGGAATTGGAATAACAATGCACTTGCACATTTTTCCATATATTAACTACACAGATTTTGATAGCCATTTCACATGCAAATACACAGGAGAAAAAAAAAATCCATGTTCCACCAGAAGACTGTCAGCAAAATAGTTTAGGGTAGAAGGGAGCAGCTCTTCATTTGTCAGAATCAGGTCCTTAAATGTTGAAAACTGCTGCTGCTATCTTAATTAAATCAATTACTTGTGTGTGTGTGTGTTGAAAACTGCCACCAGAGGTTTGCTTCACATTCACATCGCATAAACCCTTGTTTCTCACATTTCAAATTAGACTACCTTGATGAGAAATCATAAACAAGTATTTGCAGATCTAATATTTTCACACAAAAAAAGCCCCTCAAACTAAAAAGGTCTGAAAGCCTGATGCCTCTTGCAAATATCATTAGAAGCTTTAAAAGAAACAAGTTTGGACACATTATGCCAACAAGCATTGAGCTACTAAACAAAAAATATTCTATGATGGCATGTCCATTTGATCAATCCCTCTAAGTGCCTTGTTTTGCAAGAATGTACCACAACACCTCAGACTTACATAGGGTATTACAGGTACCACAATACTCATCATCAAAAATATCCTTTTCTTCTCTTGAAAGACCAGACAACTTTCTAACACCTCTTGACCAGGCACTTCTCTAGATTACTGACAATTACATCGCCACCAGAAGGATATCTTGGAAGCCCAAATATTCAGCCTCTAGACAAAAGAGTGTTATTGTCTTTCCAAATTTTCAAATGATTTGGTGTTTATGAACCTACTCAACCCTTTTTTATTTTTGACAAGTATATATGTGACAAGCCTTGTAGCTCAATAGCATTGCCTAGTTTCCTTACGAGGAAAACCAAAGTTCAAAGTCCCCTCCCCAATTATTGTAACAATTAAATTATATATATATATATCACAATTTCTTTTATTATTCTTTTTTTTTTGTTGGGTGGAGGGGGGGTTGAAGGTTAAATATCAGGACTAGATTGAAAAAAACCTCTCACTATAGTCTTCTATTGCATAAAATGTAGAAAAATCAACTTCCCTTAATTTCTACAATAAATCAAATTCTAATATATTGAATGGCTATTCGCCTCATAAAATCACATTAACAACGTTAGTATGATAGTATAGCAATATAACCGCGAACACCATATTTTCCCATGCTCCATTTCTCAGATCTAACATTCCACTCAACCTTGGAAAAGAGACCACAAATGTGGCATATGTATGTAAAGGTAAAAGTTTAACCGAAAGAAAATTCACATCAAACTTACCCATAGGTCCCGTTTTTGTATTTCGGCTATAATCAATCAAGTCTTTCATACTATTAACCACTTCCGATATCTGCACGCCCAAGAATGGGAGAAAAACTAGGTGATCAATCACACTGCACACAAGTCTCATTAATATAGTTCATCATAGATTATTACTTATAAAATTATATATAGTTCATATAGAGCGAAGCCAAGAGAAGCCTCATTTATCTGGCATATAATTAGTTATAATCTTTAACAACACCACATACGTAATGCAACAGCAGTGGAGATGGAAGCATTCCACATAGGGACATAATCATAACATCAATTTACAATAAATAAAAAATAAAAATAAAAAACTTATAACAAAAACTCAATGCTGCAAGCAAATCTCTAAGCATTTGAAATATCTAATACACTTTAAGCACTGCATAGAAGCCAAAACCTTTTATACCAATTAAGAATTAACATATAATTCTACAGAAATTTCCAAATTGAGCCTTCAAATTATCTGCAGAGGAGCATTTAAATTAGAGTATACTATTGTGGTTCAAAGAGAGATAAGAAACTTTTAAGGGTTCAGTGCTGCGTATTGGGTTCATGAGTAAGGTGGAAAAGCCAATAGAATAGGAATAAAAAATTCCCAAGCACATAAAGAATATTTTGAAAGTATGACTATGGCATTGCATTGGAACTGCTAGATTTAATGAGACTTAATTTAATGTACTTGCATAGGGAGAAAAAATGATAACTGTTAAGCTCAATCAATGGAAAGAATCATCTAGTCCAACCCATAATGTAGTTGACCTAAGAAGAGCATATTCAACCTAATATCAGAAATGGAATATATTTTTAACAGATATGGTAGAGGAGAAAGAAATGTGTCAAACAAAGAATCTTTGAACAAATTTCAATTAAAAAAAAAAAAGTGTGGAACCCTAGTACAGGGGATGTGTACAAGAGAAACAAATTTAAATCACAAATTTTTCTCTAGTAAGGCATTGGAAGAGAGTTTCACTATCCACTAGCAAGGTACGATAAGAATACTTTTCCCCCCAATCCCCCACCAAAATGAATAAAGAAAAACAGAAAGGGTACTACAGTAATAAGATAATGTTACATGCCAATTTGAGAGAAGACTCGACAAATAAGTATCAGTAATGTGAACATTGTTCTACATCAAAGAAAATACCGCTGACACTCCAAATACAACAGTACTCAAAAGCGAAATACAAACTCAGTGACCTCAAGAATATATCCCCAAACTCCTAAACTGCCTTTTCTTCACTTTTTTTTTTTTTTTTTTGTCATGGTAAGATGCTCTGCGGCTTTTAAATGCAGAAAATACCAACAACATTCAACTTTTTAATACATAGGGAATAACACAGAAGCCAGTATACTAAAAAGCCCATTAAACAAAAAAGGGGCATTACCTGAAGGCAGCGCACATATCTCTTGGTATATCCTAAGTCATTTACCAATGGAACTTCCAAAGCTTTTGCTAATTGTCGAGCCGATGCTACGAACCTAAAGAAAAATTACAGTAAAAAAGAATAAGGCCTCAATGATCATACAGTTCACATATCATACAACGTGGATAAAAACCAAGGAAATACAATAAAAAATCAGTGTCACAGCAACAATTCACACATAAATACACCTGTAACCACCTGGCCAGTGGGAGGAGAATAGAGGTAGAGAAGGGGGGGGGGGGGGGGGTGGCAACAAAAATGGAATACTTTCCCTGCATGTCATGATAATCCATAAATAATCAAAGAACCAACTAGTTGCAATAAAATATAATAGTGTTAGGCTGTCTCAGAGCCTTGCCTAATTAATTTTTTGAGAATAGAAACCATATGTCATAAACAAAGCAAATTTGAGAATCCAATGTCCTGTGTCCTTTGCAGGTTCTCAGAGAAACCTTAAATTTTAACCTCTATATACTGCCAAACTTAATAACTTGTGCAACCTAAACTTTATGAAAACTTGCAGTATGCATCAACAGGAACAGTGTAAAAACAGATACTTTCCCTAGGAACACCATTGCTCAAGTGCGTAAACAGAGCATAAGTGAAGAAAATAAATATATGGCAAATGCAGAGAAAAATAACTAATCTATGAACATTTGCTGCATTGTAGATATTGAAAAATTTTGAATGAGATAAGGAGGAACCAATGGAATGTTTTATCTTTTTTTTTCTTTAAGGAACTAATTGGACCACCAAATTTCAATCTGGACAAAAATAAAGTACAGGAAAAAAGCTCAGAGATAGCACACAAACAAGGAAACATACGATCAAGGACTTACATATTACAATTATTTTGCAACTCTGAAACGGATAAATTGGCTGGTGCATTTTGAGTAGCAGCCTGGTATTTTTGGGCTGCAGCTCCAAGTTGACTAACCTGAGAAGCAAAAATTACAACTACTAAATACACAATATCCAATAGTGGCAAAAATACTTAATGCCCCCACACATACATTTCAACAATCAACATTTTGACACCAATATTGGACAACAATATTTGATCAAGGCGTCTTTTGAACATTTCATGGAAAAGTAACTGGGTCACAGAACCCGAAAGATGCATACTCTAATAGTACATCCAAAACAAACTGACCAAGCTATGATGGACATTGAATCCAAAAATCGTATACATCCCATGGATATTATTTCAATCAATGGCAAACAGGTATCCAGTTTAGAAATCCAGGATATGCTTCAAAAGTATATGTAAAATAAAGATAATCATGAAAATTGAAAAAATGATGACAGTGCAACCTAGAACAAGAATATAAACAAGACAAAATTATTTCCAATTTCTTCTCCAAGTAATAAACCCCTTTGACAAATAGGAAGCTTGGTTTTGTAGATCTGCATTTGTTCTGGTAAAGCATTAATATATTAGGAGCCAGGATGTTCTAGAAGAACCCTCATAGGATTCATGGTACTTCCAAATCCAGTCAATTTGGTTTCCAGATTTATTGACATGCTTAAATAGAGACCTTTTTGAATATCTTTGTGTAGCACAACACTCCAAATGGAGTTACACCAAGCATTAGCAACATAACCATCAGAATGAACTATGAATGATTTAATTTCTCAAATCCAAAACTGATTCCATTTATCACACATGATTAACTCACTCCAAATGATGCAGAAAGACAAACTAAATGCATTTCACTTGGTACATATAATTCCCTGGGATGGTTTCAGATCGATCAGGCAAAAGAGGGGTAAAAAAATCAAATAAAGAAAAATCATAAAAATTCACACATTCAAGCTTAATGGATCATATTTGCCTAAGTCATACCATAATAGACAAAAATAAGGGAAAGGAAAACACATGCAGACAATCAAGAAAAAAAAGGTCATTATCAAAGCACTGAAGATAATGATCTCAATTATCATATAAATCCAAGACATAGTTCCTCTGAATAATGCGCATGTTACTAGCTACCCAAAAAGGGATAACCAAATGGATAAACTTCTATTGTTAATCTGTATGTTAAAGAAACTAGATCTCCTCAAGGAAGTCTTGAAGAAAAGGATTAGTATTACAAGTGTATTAGCAATAAGGCATAGTTATAAACTACTTAACCTCCTTGTACGAATATTTTATTTACAGGAAGAGAAATCGCCACCTTCAAATACTTCAAGAAATTGTTTTCTTTTTTAAGAGTCCGATTGTCACTGAACAAATTGTATATAAATACAATCAGGCAGTTAATTTGGTTGCCCCCAGCATGGCACAAGGGACAACATATTTTGCAGGAATCAACAATAAAACAAAAGAGCTTCTCTTGTTATAAGGTGACCATTTTTCATCATTTACCTGAGGTATCAACAATCTTCGAGGGATAAGCTCTTCATGCCGCCGAGCACAAAACTCCCAAGAGCATATCTGGTATAATAAATGAAGGACAAGACAGAATGTCAATGAATGACACCTTGTAAGGCATTGAAGTAAAGAAGCCAATTTATTTTCTGCATAACCTTTAGGTCTGGAGAGAAAACTATCCGAAGTTGACCATCACGAACAACACGAAGTTGCTCAAAAACGCTTTCCTGTATTGCTTTCGCATAGTCCAGGACAATCTGACCAGATGAATTCTGATATTCACGAGGCATATCAACATAAAGAAGTTCTTCCAAAGTACCACTTTCATACTTGATTTTGAAAAGCCTGGGAAGAACCTCGACAGTTGCTTCTGAAAATTTACAGTCAGCAGAATTCAGAAGCCAGTTAGACATGGTAAACTTAACCCTTACAACATTTACATATAGCATAAGTACTTAACTAATTAACATTAATATTCAGTAGAAAAGCAAAGATGCTAAAGAACCCATGGCATGACGAGATATTTAAGAGGGGACACCAATTTAGAGTAGCAGTGGACACCATGGACTACAAGAAGATGCAGAAAACTACAAAACTTGGAAAAACTAACAATGAAACATACCGAAACCACGGCCAGGCTTGCGATTGCATATTTCACAGTGCCATACATCCTGCAAAATTTACAAGATTGATCGTTATGTATACAAAGAAATCCGAAGGGCCAATAACATTTTGAGAGACTAATAAGATGGTTTACTTCAAAATAGGATGAAGATGATATTAAATATAAATGAATATAAAAATAAATACAAGATACCAACTAAGATGAGCTCTAGTAGATTTGCATGTCATTAGCAATAATTTAATGCCATTTAGCACCAGACCTGAGGAAAAACTCCAGTTGTTTGCCGACCACTTCCATACATAGAAACACACCACTTCTTTTTAGCATTGGGAGCAAAGTACTCAGCAACAAATTTCCTCCAGAATTCAATATTGTTGTCCTACATTAAAAAAAAAAAAAAAACAATGCATTATTACTGTTCATAATCACCCACACCCCATACGCATACAAAAGACTAAATGGTAAGAAAATCTTACTTCAGGTCTGTGCTGTTGGTGATACATGTAATGTGTTAGACGCCGGGCACACATTCCAGGCTCATAGACAGGTTTTACAGGAGGTCTCAAAGGCAAATTCTGCTGTTGAAATTGCTGCGGTAATTGGGCCCGCTGCTGAGGCATTGACTTCAATAGTTGCTGCTGTTGGTGTTGCTGTATCTGCAAGAGTCTTTGTTGATGCAAAAGATTAATCTGGGCAGCAGCAGCCTGAGAGGTCTGCCTCGACATGTGGAGGAATTGTTGTTGCTGCTGCTGTTGCTGTTGCTGTTGTTGCTGCTGCTGCTGCTGCTGTGTTGCTGTTGCTGCTGCTGCTGCTGCTGCTGCTGTTGTTGTTGCTGCTGTTGATGCAGATATAACGATTGATCAGAATGTTGGGGTTCCATTTTTACTGGCGCCAAACTTCTCATTGCCTGCATTTGCTGTGGTTCCATTTTCACTTGACTAAGACTTCTCAATGTCTGCATCTGCTGCTGGTGCTGTTGGTGCTGATCATTTGTCACCTGAGGCTCCAATTTTACAGGTCCAACACCACCCAAGCCTCCTCGCATTGATTGATATTGCTGCTGCTGCTGCTGCTGCTGCTGGGTGCTGTGAGGAGCAGAGAACTGTTGCATTGGCTGCTGACCATGTTGGAAATTCTGGGATTCAAGTTGCTGGGACTGCTGTTGATCCGACATTAGCTGGCTACCAGAAGGGTTCGAGAATTGCTGACCCTGTCCTTGACCGGATGAACCAGGGTTTGCCATGTTTGAAGCTACAAGTGAAGATAAATAAGTATTAAAACCCATACCATTGCCAATACTAGAAAGTGGATCCGACTCAACGCCAGTATCAATACCTCCACGCTGGCTACTCCCAGGACCAGAAAGCCCAGGATTCTGACCTCCATTCCCAAAAGACTGGTTTAGAAGAGACGACACATTAGGCATGTTTCCAAGCATATTCACGTTATTAAACTGAGTACGAGGCGACACAAGCGCAGGAAAAGCTGACTGAGGAGGCATGGGACCTCCTTGAGCTCCCAATAACCCAGAATTTGATCTCAAGAGTGAAGGTGTAACCGACTGGGCACTACCGATCGGATTGGGTGGCCCGGAAGGCACCATTTTTCAAAAAATCACAATCTACAAGCACTCACCTAAGTACTAAAACTATCTTAAAAGAACATGAATTGAACAAACTAAAGTTACACAAGAAAGTGTGAAAATCCAGACAAATAACTCAAACCAGATAGCACTTCAGCCCCACATCCAAGGCTATAAGGTTCAAAACCCTTATTGTGCTCCAATCCAAAGGTGTAAGCTTTGTGTCTATGAAGTTCACGTCTTCCAAAGGCAAGCCAGATACTGATAGAAACCAAGACCAAGCCACAAGTATCAATTCTGAACATTCTAGAATTGTACTGTCTCTGCACAACCAGCAATCACCGAGCTGCTCCCGCATGAATCTCTGTACAACAATAAACAAATTTTTAGATCTACTATAGCTTCAACCATTGACAATCAGACATTCACTCACACAAACCCAGATTCCAAATCTCAATTTCCTCACACTATCAACCAAAAACCCTCACAAAAAGCCACCTAACAAAGCAGCTACAAACAAACCCACATCACCAAAAACCCACAAAAAAATCAATAGAAGCAACAAAAACCCATCAAAGAAAAACCCTTTTCCCCACACCCTTTTAGCTCAAATTTCAAACTTCAAACACACACAACCAAAAAAAAAAAAAAAAAAAAACCAAAAAAATTTGTAACTCTATCAAACTACAACACAAACACTGCTTATACTAAACCCTTCTCGATCGAGCCCCATATTCCACAAATCAACGATCCAGAACTTCAAATGAGTAAAAAACAGAGTCCAAAAACTAACTCACAAGCCCAAAAAAAAGCAGAACTCAAAAGGGTCAGAGTCAAAAGACTACCAAAGAGAACTCACCAGAGTTGCAAATTGAACAGTGACAAAGTCTTCAATACCCACTGATCAAAATAATATTCCAACCAAAAAAAAACAAATACCCAACTCTTATTTTCTCTTTCTTTTACATAAATATCTATATATGTGAATTCAAAGTGCTAAGAAAGAAAACACAAGAAACAGAGTCGGAGTTGAAAAAAGAAAGCTTTTTCTTTTTTTGCTTTAGGGTTTCATCTCTTCTTCTTCTTCTTCTTCTCCTTCTTCTTCTTCTTCTTCTCTCACAAACAACAGTCTGAATAACTTCAGTACACGACGCCTGTACCTCGCTGTATTCTAGAGAGAGAAAGGAAGAGAGAAAAAAAAACTACACTTTGTAGAGAGAGAAAGTTTTTTAGAGTGAGAAAGAAAAGAGTGTGCGTGTGTGTCCTTGCGGACGTCAAAATTGTATTCGATCCGATTGAATTTTCTTCATTTTTTCTCTCTCTTCTCTTCTCTTCTCTTCTCTCTCTCTCTATCTCTCCTCTTTCACTGTGTGTGAGAAATGAAGTCAAATGCTGTTCTTTCTCTCTTGTTTCTCTCTCTAAAAGGCTTTATGTGAATGCATATTATCATTTATCATCATTCATGATTATCATTATCATCATGCATGATGTTATATGCTGAGTTTTTAATACTATTTGTTTTCTACTTGGGAATTGACACTAGAGTTGTATATTATTACGGAACTACCCAGATTTGGTTTGGTTTGGACTTTCTTTTGTGTATGTGCTCTTAACTTATCATGGTGTTTGTTCATCAAAAAAAAATATATCATGGTGTTGAATAATTGTTTCATCACTTGCCATCTGTACTTGACCAACTATATAAGATGGCTGTAAACGTTTTTTTGCTGAGTTTTTTATTTTATTTATTCAGTTAAATAATTGGATAATTAGGAAATGGAGTATTTAAATTTTAGATGTATTCTTTAGAAACAAAGTAAGTATTCGTTTGCCAAAAATTATTTTTGCCGACTTATTTTACCATTCAGCTTATTTCTGCTACTATTGATAGGTCTCAGTACTATTTCAGTTAACTATTACCTTTATAATTTTGCTATTTTTTATGGGTGTCATTGCACTTTTTTATACTATTTATGGGTCTCATTGTATTATTTTAGTTAACTTTTACTTTTAACTACAGTACTTTCAGAAAAATAAGCAGATCCTAAACGGACCCTAAGTATCAACTAGATGAACTATAAAACTCTTTAAGTGTTTTTTAGAGAATGAAATTAGTACTAGATAATTATTTAATATTAACTAATTATATTATTGTGGTTTGGATGAGCTTTTTATTTTTAGCTAATATAGCAACTTGTTATTAGGGTGAACATTCTTTATGCAACCGATTTGAATCCTAAATATCTAATATAGCAACTTGTTATTAGGGTAGACATTCTATATGCAACCGATTTGAGTCTTAAATATTTTTGTTGGAAATACCAACGAATGTCAAATAATTGAGTTACAAGACTCTTGGCAACTATAGTAACTCGTTATTCTTTATACAACACATCATACTTTACAACTATATATTTAAAATGGTAAAAGTTATATAGCAACTTGTTATCACAACAAAAAAAAATATAGCAACTTGTTATGAGGGTGGACATTCTTTATGTAAGCTATCATACTTTATTTCTATTAGCCAATATAGTAACTTTTTTTTTTTTTAATATAGACTGATAGTTGGGGGCGAGGAATTTGAATCTGAATATCTCCATTGAAAATATCAAAAGATGCTAAATAGTTGAACTACAAGACTTTTGACAATATGTATAATAATTTGTTATAACAACATATATTATTTATGCAGCATATATATTATATACACAATTTCTTAGATGTTATGCCATGTATTCCCTAACCAAGGGTTAATTCACATCTCTTTGTGTTTTCACTTTTCAATAAAGACATTTAGAATTTAAAAAATCTCATTCCATCCGTGTAATTATTGAAATTATTTTATTAAAAAACCCTAATTAAATTCAACTTCATGGTATTTATATTGACAAATATATAAAAAACATGATTTTGCATTTACTTATAAATTACATAATTCAATTTAATCAAAGAAATTAAGTTGCAACTGTACCTCAGTTTTGTGAAGTAGATATTGAGATGAAAAACCTAGCATACATTTCCCAAATTGTATCAAATTGATATTGGGATTAATCTATGATGAAACGTGCCGTGTCATCAAGATTGTGAGGATAAGTATGAGATAAAAAGCAAAAAAAATTGGACGGCCTTGTAAGTGGATTTATTTACGTATTAAGAATTGTAATATTTAAATCTGATTCACAAGTGTCTTCAACTTTTTCTTTTTGTTTAATCTCAAAAAAAAAAAATTCTTTTTGTTTTTGCTTGATGGTAAGGTAATTAACCATTATAAAAGCATACCCTATGTTATATGATACAAATGTTCATCTTTTAAGCTAGCCAAAAAAAAAAAAAGATCCTCGTCTATTAAAAAGATATTATTTTCAACGAAACATCAATTTTATGGTCATCAATTTACTCTTATGCACGAGTAAAACCATACAAGCAAAATAACTCTTGCAAATTAACTAATAATAATAAAAAAAACATTTAACATAATGATGTGATTGTGTACTTCACACGGACTTAACCATGATTTATACTTTCCATAAAATTAAAAATTAAAAAATGATTTATACATTTATCATAGGAGAATTGCCAAAAAAAAAATCAAGAAAAGTATTTCTCGTTTAAAATTACTGGAATTTGGCATATATATCAAATTTCAATTGGTATAATCAAATAACTCAAAAGATAATATACCATCAAAGAGAAAAAGAATTAAAAAAAAAAAAAAAAACATTTCTAGGCCTTTTGGCTAAGATCAAAGAGAATAAAAGATCTCATATAGGAAAGTTTGCATATACTTGTATAATTGGTACGGTTATAGAGTTTGGGTCAATTTTTAATTCTTTTCTTTTTGGTAAAATTTGATTCTTGGTTACTAGATTTTGAGTGAAGGTGGAGATTTGTTAGAATTTGACTCAAATTCCTATTCTTGTTTTTTAAAGATTGACTCAAATTCCTACTTTTATTTGGTTCGAATTTTCTTTGTAGGGAAGAAAGAAGTAACTGGATTACCCTTGTCCACATAGGTATTGAAGTCTTAAAAATAGACAAAATAAAAATAGTAAATAATCTTTCTAAGCTTCTCAAATAGAGCTTTAGAAATGAAATAATAATTATTTTATTTTTTCCACAAATAATTATAGATAGAAAAAAGTTCCCCCTCCTATGCAAAAAGGCTTGTGATCTTTATAATTAATGATTTGGAATTCTAAGGTGAAACAAAGGATGACAACGAGACAAGGCAAGGCGGAATTATATTATCATTAGATTATAAAGTGATTGATAATTTATATTATGTAATTTATTGTAACATATAGAAAAAAAAAAAAAAAAAAACACGAATGCCAATTAATTTCATAAGTAGCTTGTGTGGTTTCAGTTTTATTATTATGTTTGGAGTAAAAAAAAATTGAAATGGAAACAAACAAATTAAAAAAAAAAGAAAAGAAAAAGAGGCTGGTAGTTGAAAATAAGCATTTTATACCAAGACCCTTGTAGGTTAATTGGTACCACCTAGTGTTTATAACTATACAAGTTTCAAATTCTTATTCTCCCAATTATTTAATTATTAAAAAAAAGTATTTATGGTCATTAATTATAAAGCTGCAAAAAAGAAAAAGAAAAAAAATCCTTACCTTTCTCTGAACAAAAAAACATATAAAGCTGCAAAAATTAAAACAGTTTCATTGGGTTTTACTGTTTCTTTCCTTAGATAAAAATTTTCAGCTAATTACTTTACTATTGAGAATCCTTTATACAGTATTACCCCTTTTTACTTGTCACATTTTTTTCCTCTTCTTCTTCATAATAGAAAGTTGAGCAAACATTGATTTGACTGCGTAAAAAAAAGTGCCGGTAAAGACGTAGTAGCAAGCCAAATTACGCACCAATAGTCAAACCATTTGTTAGATAATTTAAACGCAAAGTGTTGAATTTTAATTGGACTGATGTGCCTAGACATTCTTTTGTTCGTTTAAGGGTCTTAGTCATGGCCGTTGAAAGGTCTTTGGCCCACTATCCATTTTACCCTAAACTTCAACCATGTTGGTGAAAAAAGAAAATTACACCATACATGGTAATTAATCAAATTTTACATTAATAATTTATTATTCATGGTAATTTTTATCATCATGAAAAATTAGAGAAAAAGGCATTCATTGGTCATGAGATGATTTGCATTATTTAGAAGACAGTGGACTCTTAGGTCATCAATTGGAATTGTGTATATCACTTAAAAATTTTATTTCCTTTCCTTTTCATGCATATAAAATATCCCCACAACAGCTTTATAAAAACAATAATTGCATTTTATTAAAACTTCTCACAAATTTATAACAATTCTATACAAATTGGAAAATACAATTCAATACTTTGCTGGATGAATTATACTATACCGGGCCCATATATTTAGAGAGGTACGAATTTATTTTTTTATTTTTTTTGAGAATGTAGAAAGGTAAGAATTAAGATAGCTTAGTAGTGTAGTACAATAATACTACTGTACAAGGAAGTACAAGGAAAGATATGTTAAGTACATGGGACCAAAAGAGTTAATACATATCTAATAATTTTCATATACATCACTTTATTAGTTACCATTAACAATTTGTCATCTTAATAGTTTTGAAAATTTTAGTAGTTTTAGAGAGAACAACTTGAATTAGAATACCTAATCTAGTGGGATTCTCCAACAGTTTTTTTTTTTTTTTTTTTTTGTTATTAAATTTGAACACTTTTATCAATAATTCAGAATGATAATTATCTTCTAAGAATATCCAATCAATGGATAATTCTTGAATTATCCTTATTCTTTTCCTTTTTTTTTAAATTTTTTATATAGGGAATCAATCACCCTTATTCTTTAAAAAAAGAATTAAATAAAGATAGAATGAAGTAGAACGTAGGCTATGTAGTATGTAGCATGCTAGTGCATGAATTCGAACATATAATAATTAATTTTACTACCATATAAAAAGTCACAACTATTTTACACCACAGATTGTCACTTATACTGTTACACATGAATCACCACTTTTTTCTCCATCACTAAAAATCTGTCACATAGACAGTTATAGTAAAAGTTATGCATTTTTTTAATAGAAATGTTATGTCCATAACGTTTTCACAATAAATTTTAAATGACAAGTTGCTAGTGATTGTTATTGTTGGGGCAAAAAAATAATCTCAGTAGTAGGTTCAAATTTGAACCAATAACAACTAACTACTTATAATTTGTTGTGAAAATATTGTGAACATATCATTTCTATTATTTTGAATGGTACTAGATGTTTTGATATATAATATAATACGAGCACATAGACACTAAAAAAATCCATTGATAAATTGACAGGCAAGCACAAACTGCAAATCCATCAAACGCATGGGGACTATACGGGAGATGCTAGCGGCACTGCCGTTGGTGAAAGATCTCTGTGCCACTGTGCCTATAAAAATGCTTTAAGCTTAGAAGTAGCATGTAGTATGTGGTGGTGAAATGACGAAAATGCCCTACCGCTGACAAAAAGAGTGACAGGTACGTTGGTTCAGTATGGATACTGCTATAGCTAATATAGTGCTTTGCTCTCTCTCACTCTCTCTCAACTAAAAATCATTTCCAATGATGAATATAGCCCACACCACAAATCAACCATATCTTAGCTCACCTTTTTAGATTGACAACAATGCCCCTATGAGGTGGACAGGTTTAAAAATTCTAAATAAAATATTATTATAGTAATATTATATTAAGGGGGTAGAGTCGGTAGAGTGAATAATGAAAGTCCTACACAGATCATGCTTCAGGGCAATCCTGCAGCATACCAACTCATGTAGTATAACTATAAGGTCGGCCACTTATATAAATAGGCCACAATTAAAATATGATTGAAACATTTTAGCTTCACCCAACCAAATTTCGAGTATATCTATCATACTTTCATACTCGTCTTGATTTTAAATAGACTTGACCACCACCTTTTTTTTTTTTTTTTTCCCCTTTTTGGGTTAAAATAACTCTGATTAGGCCGATGAAAAATGGTTGTCTATTATTTTTCTCTACTACTCACAGGGTAGGTAGTGTTGAAGTAATTTTTTTTTATTTTTTTTATAGGATTAAGATCGTACTTTTTTTTACATTCTTTTTGTTTTAATTATAATGTTTTTTAGAAAATGAGTTATTTTTTAAAAAAAAAAAATTTATATAACTATCTCATTCCCCTATGTTTGTTAGTAATCTTAAATGAGTTGGAAAAAAAAAACTCCTAACTTCTATTATTTAGCTTACAGTGAGATAGAGTTGTTTTTCAAAAAAATTTAGTGGAAAACAATCTCTCAAAATAAGTCATACTTTTTAAGTTGACCAAAGATAATTGTCTATTGACTTTTTTTTTTTTTTTCCTAGTGTTATTAAATATGGAAGACACAGAAAACTATATTTATACAAAGTTTTCCATTGAAACAAATATAGCGTAGACACTTAATAAAATAATTATAGGAAAAAATAAATAAAAATAGTACAACAATATATGTTGGGAGAGATGGACACTTAAAAAAAAAAAAAAAAAAAAAAAAAGGAAATTTACAACCAAAACCAATCCAAAATTGATTAGGAGAAAACTTATATGATATGGCAAACATTCCCATGCTCTATGAGAAAACAGATACAATCTAGTAGATATTCATACTCTCCAAGAAGAACATTACAATTTAACCCACCCCACAGACATAAAAACCATATCTAGAAGAGAAGACCCACCTTGTTGTGATGGTAATGGGGATTGGTGCCAAGAGTAGGAAATCATTGGTACTAGAGAATCCATGCAAAGATCCAACGATTTGGTGCTAAAAAAGCTCATATATGGACTAGTTCAAGTCAAATCTGGCTTGAAGACTCACTCTATGGGGCTTTAGAGGGTGCCCCAATTGCCACCAGCAGCAAGGTTTTCAAACCCGGACCGTTTATTGAACCATAAAAGGGAGAGGTTCAAGGTTTTTGAGGTTGAACCGAGGTCGAACCGGGGTCGAACCGTTATGACGTCATAATTAATTTAATAATTAATTAAAGCCTAAATATAGATATTAAATTTATAAAACTAGCAAAATTGACTAATATATCTATATATGTGGGAAAAATTTAATGATTTCCAAGCATATATTTAATAATAAAATAAGAAAGTTAATAAAATAAAATAATAATCATGAAAACATTAAAATTTATGATTAATTTTTGAAGTAAAGTTGAATATCTTTGAAGGATTTTAATTACAATTTTTTTTATTCCTTGTAAGAGATGGATAATTTAATTAAGTAGAATAAAATTGTGTTAAGTTGTTTTTATTAAAAAAAAAAAAATTTGGTAAGGGGTTGGACCGCACGGTTCTTGACCGGTTCGTATGGTCCAACCCCGGTTTTAGAGGTTCACGGAATTGCCACATATGCCCGGTTCTTTATGCTTAAAAAACCGGTTTTCATCACGGTTCATGGTTTTCACGGTCCGACCTCCCGGTCCGGTCCGGTTCTGAGAACTATGACCAGCAGAGGAAATGCAACTTATCTTAACTAATGCAATATTCAGGACATGGATGACAAAAAGCATCATTAAGGGTCCGTTTGGTTAGAGGGGTAGAAAAGTGAGAGGATAGAAAATGGTAAGAGAATGGAAAAGTAGGAGGATATAAAATATTTTAATTTTTCTCATTTTTGTTTGGTTCGGAGTGTAAAAATGGAGGGATAGAAAAAGTAAGTTTGTATAAATTTACACATATACCCTTGTTAAAAAATAATGCCCAATTAAAACCAAAAAAGTGATAATAAAAAAATCAATCAGCCAAATTTATTAAAAAATAAAAATCATGTCCATAAAAAAATCACATCTAAACAAACAAATAAAAAAAAAAAACACACAAAAGAAAGCAAAAGGAAAAAAAATACTGGATAAGCCTGCCCAGTAAATTTAAAGAAAAGAAGAAGAAGAAGAAGAAGAGGCAAGCAATGCCTGCCCAATAAATCAAAAGAAAAAAGAAAAAGAAAAATGAAGAATGAGATCATGAGATTGATCAAATGCATAATATCACCCAAAAATAAAATAAAAAAATTGCCCAAAGCTTCTCAATTACCTATTCAAAATATAATATTTCCATAATTATTCACCATTACCAATCATAATGTTAAAAAAAAAAAAAAAAAAAAAGTCAATATTGGGAGAAAATTCTATTTTGAAAAGTCGATATAAATACTCTAACAATATTAGAAAAAGTCAATAAAGATGATAGGAATCAAATGATCAATGATAGAAATCAAATGATCCTTAGTCTCTCTTACTCTCAATCTAGTAGTTCTTTGAGGGAACTAGGCCTCCAATGATTCTCCGAGGGAATCAACCCCCAATAGCATCTCAAAGAGAACTATTCAATGTATTATTCTTCAATGAATCCACATTACAATTAGTGTTTAGTCTTATACTCTACTCACTAACTACCAGAGTACCATACATTGTAGCTTAGTCACTTAACTAACCAAGTACAAACTTCTACTGCATTACTCAACTAACTCTGTACAAGCATCCCTTGCATCCACTGCACCTAAATACAACAGCAATACACTACACCAAATAGCAATAATACTTATACCAGAGCCTTAACAAAAGAGTTAAAGACTAATATTTTGGGTAAATTGCATATTACCCTTAAAATTAAGGGGTGTTAGGATTTTACATTTGGAAGTTTCAGAACTTGAAATTTACCCCCTAAAATTTGAGGGTAATTGGATTTTACATTCTGACGTTTCAAAATTTGGATTTTACCCCCTAAATTTTACACCCCCAAATTCTGAAATTTTAGGGTGTAAAATCCAAACATTTCCAAACTTTAGTCTTTAGGGAGTCACTCTTAAAATTTAGAGAATAAAATCCAAATTTTAAAATGTTAGGATGTAAAATCTAAACACCCCCAAACTTCAGGGGGGTAAATTTTAAATTTTTTAATTTTAAGGTGTAAAATCCAAATACCCCCAAACTTTAGTGGTGTAATTTGCAATTTACCCTATTATTTTCAAGGTGAAAAACCCATTTTCGTCCCTACATTTTAACGCGATTCCCACTTTGGTCTCTATTTTTTATTTTCACCACTTTTAGTCCCTATTTAGAAAAACACATTTTGTTTTAGCCTTTACCGTCATCTCACTAATAGAAAATATCTACGTGGCAGACGAAGTGCATTGTTGACATATTAAAAGCTTACGTGACCATTAAAATAATAATAATAAATTTATTTGCATTTTTAAAAATGCCACGTCAGCAATTTAATTTTTAAAAAAAGCTACATCCGATAAAAATAATAAAAAATTTTCTAACCTAATTATTTTTTAAAAAAAGAAAAGAAATTAGTTAAATTATTTTTTTTTCTCTTTTTTTTTTTTTTGGAAGAACATGAAGAACTTAGAACTATGTGTTCTTCATTTTCTTCCCCAACTAAGCTTGCCCAAAAAATTAAAAATTAAAAATTAATTTTTCTTTTCTTGCATTTTCTTAGCAACCAAATCTATAAAATCACTCAAATTTACAAAATAAAAAGACATGCCCATAAAAATTTACAAAACAAAACACAGAGACATTCAACAGTTACACAAAACCCTTCAACAATATTTTCTTATGCTTTGAAACCAAACACAAAACTAAAACAGGACTCCCTTAATATTCTCAAACCTTCCTCTCTCTTCCAAAACTCTCACAACTCTTTCTAACTCCATGGCCGACCTCTCTACTCATCCTCACTGCTACCACCACTAAAACAGACGGTGGTTCATCGCCTCACCACCTCTGGCTGACCCATTCTCACGATTTGCTCAAGTCTCTCTCTGACCACCTGTGACCGACCCACTCTCACGAATCGTTGTCTCTCTCTCCCAGATAGGCAAGTTTCTCTCTTTCATCTCTCTATCTCTCAGCTCAATGGTGTAGATTTGGGTTTATGGGTTGTGGGTTTGTGAGTTTTGCTGATCTGAGTTTGTGGATTTGTGGCAGATTGGTGCACTGATCTGTGGCGGATTTGTGGGTTTATGAGATTTGTTAATATGGGTTTGTGGGTTTGTGGTGGATTGGTACATTGATCTGTGGCGGATTTGTGGGTTATGATTCCAAAGGCTGGGTTTGAGAGAATGGTGGGATTTGGAGGATGGTGGAGATCGATGGGTTTCCAAGTTGGATCTGATTTTGTGTTTCGATGGATTGGTGGGTTTCCAACTTGGAGATTGGTGTTGATTTTGTGAACAAAGAGGATGCAGGTCTTTTGATTTTAGTGGGTGTATGTTGGGTTAAAATTTCTGAATATGCAAATTTGTTTCTAGGTTTGATTGTTGGTGTATGTTGATTTCTGGGTTTTTAATTTTGGTGGGTGTATGTTGATTTCTGGATTTTGGTTAGTGTATGGTGATTATTGTTTGATCTAAGTTTTTAATTTTGATTTGTTTGGTTATAAAGAAAGTACTAGAAAGGCAAAGAAAAGAAAAGACAATAAAATAGGAATTAATTTACTAAAAACATGAAGAATATGAACTATAAGAACACGAAGAACACAAAGATGATCTTCCAACAAAATAATGAAAAGAAAAGAAAATTTTATTTTAATTATTAATTATTATTTAAATAATTAAATAATAACTAAAATTTTATTTTATTTTAAAATAATTAAAGAAAAGAAAAAAAGAATGATGTGGCTTATTTAATATTAAAATGCTGATGTGGCATTATTTAAATGCCAAATTAAAATTTATTATTATTATTTTAATGGACATGTAGGCGTTCTAAGTGCCAACAATGCACTTCGTCTGCCACATGGATATTTTCTGTTAGTGAGATGACGGTAGGGACTAAAACATAACGCGTTTTTCTAAATAGGGACTAAAAGCGGTGAAAATAAAAGATAGGAACCAAAGTAGGAATCGCGTGAAAATGTAGGGACGAAAATGAGTTGTTCACCTATTTTCAATAAGTACTTGATTTCAAATTTCAAAATATTTGGTAATTATATTTTGAAACAAAAATTCAAAGATGAATACAAAATTCACTTATCTTGTTTACAATAAATCTAATGACACAAATTTTTTTTTCCCAAAACTATTGGTATACTATCCCCTATTACAATTAGTACTGGTGTGGGTTACACATGTTGCCCCTTTAGTGAGAAAATTATTATAAATTTTATTTTTGTTGAAGAAGTATGAAATCATGTACTAAACTTTAAAATAGTTATTTGAATATCTATTTACTATGACAATTTCTTAGAACCTATTTACTAAATGTAATATCTACTCACCAAAAAATGCTACAAAGAATGATAATGAATATCATAATCTTTCCACAATATTTAATTTTTCGCAATGAATGATGATATATGCTACAATTTTTTTGAAGATCTTCATAAATTAAATACTTGCAACCATCTACAATAAAGATTTTGTTATTCATACTTCATTCTTTATCATATTATTTCATGAGTCTAACTACGATGTTTAGCTTATTTATTTTTAATGAGCACTCTTTTAAGTAGGAAAAGAAATTAAAAAAATAATAATAAAATAACAAAAGACATCTATTATGAAAGTTTCTATTAGATAAAATTATAACTCTAGAAGTTTAAACCTAATAAATTAGTATTCTCTAGGTAACAATTAGACAACATATATCATCATTCTAACTTTCCAAGCATGACTACCAGTCTACCACATGATATTCAAAATAAGAATTATTTTGGGACATTAAAATTTAGTAGGAGTATTTTAGATATTGCATAATGAAATATTTTATGAATTATAAGAATTCATTAGGGTTTAACTAAGAGAGTAACAATAGGAGTATATGCTCATTTACAAAATATAAAGTAGGGAATTATTCAACTTTAGTTTAGGGCGAATGAAACTACCCCAAACATAAAGGAGAAAAGTGAAACTTCGTCAATTTGTGTGTGTGTGTGTGTGTGTGTTTTTTTTTTTTTTTTTTTACTTGAAACAAAGTGTTAAAAAAAAACCTAAAAAAACTATGCATAAAACAATGAATTTTGGTTCAACAAATTGACTAAACCCAAAAAAGAAGTTTAAGAACACAACAAAATATCACAATATTTTTACAATACCTTTATTTCTAACTATGGTGTTTTCTAGTGTAATATTTTATTATTTTATTTTAGAGTAATGTTACATCCACAATATTTTCATAATAAATTTTAGGTGGAAAATTGTTACTGGTTTTAAATTGGGCTAACCACATCTAGCCGTGCATTTTAAAAAAAGAAAAAAAAAAAAAAAAGCCAATTGAAGAAAATTGTGCCTAAAACAATGACTTTTGGCTCACCAAATTTGACTAGACAAAAAATAAAAGCCTAGGAACACAACAAAATGTCACAACATTTTTGGAATATTTTTTATTTCCAGCTTTGTTAGGTCTCAGTTCGATATTTTATTATTTTATTTTTTACGTCTACAACATTTTCACAACAAATTTTAAATGAAAAATTATTACTGATTTTAAAATTATGCATTAAAAAAAAAAACAAACAAAAAGACAACACAAGAAAATTGTGTGTGAAACCGTGAATTTTGACTCACCTAATTTGACTATACTAGAAAAGAAATTTAAGAATACAACAAAATATCACAATATTTTCGCAACACCTTCATTTTTAGAATCCAAATAAATATTATTTTATTTTATTTAAGAGAAATGTTATATCTATAACATTTTTGTAACAATTTCTAAATGACAAGTTGTTTTTGGTTTTAAACTAAGCCCACTACTGATATCATTTTTTTATCCATCAAAAATTCCTTACAACATAAAATTTGTTGTGAAATTATTGTGAAAATATTGTGGATATAACATTACTCCTTAAACTTTAAAATCAAACAATTTTTTCCTTAATATTTTGGAAAATAGCAAATATGTCATATTATTAAACCGTAATGAAAACTTATGATTCTTAAAATATTTATTGTGTAATGTTTAAAATACTCCCACTAAATTTTAACATCCCAAAAATTTTCTTCACATATTTTGAGTTTTAGATTGTAGTAATTCTCAGCCTCTTATTTTTTTTTTACCTTTAAAAAATTGACACTTCAATAATTATGAAAATATTGTAAGAATGTGTTGTAAGAATGTGTTGTGTCAATGTAAATGTGTATGCACATATAAATATTTAAAAGAAAAGATAAAAAGAGTACAAGCAAAACCGAGTGTATTGTGAAAAAAGAGACCAATAAACAGTATAAATTGTTAAATAATTGTAAAAATCTTGAAAGAATTTGTTAAATCGATGTAGCACATTTAAATAATAAATATTTAAAAGAAATAAAGGAAAAGACAAAAAAGCAAAAGCAAAAACAAAACCGACGAAGAAAAAAAAAAAAAAAACCGATGAACAGTGCGAGGTGAACAAACCAAATGCACTGTAGCAAATTACTGTTTGCACCTTCACGCTTTTTATATATAGCTTTTTATATATAGACATAAAAGTAATGACCACTTATCAAAAAAAAAAAAAAGGTAATGACCAATGATCCCAATTAAAATAAAAAAAAATCAATTTTATTCCTTGTTCGTTGATAGTTGTTAATTGATACAAAATTTTCAAGAAAAAAAAAAACTGTAAAAGAATTTAAAAAATATTTATGTTTCGTTGTTCATGGAAAGTTTTTTTAATGATACAGTTTAAGTTCGTGACAGTGAATAGGAGCAGAGTCACAGACACAGTTAAGTTTACTTTTGAGACCCCAGAGTGTCCCTACTCCCTACGCACCTTTTTGACGACCCAAAATCAGCACAACCTAAAGAATTCTAGCACATCTCATTTTAGGGAACCCACTTTTTTTTGCCCCAATACCTAAAATGGCCCTACACTCTAAAAAACCAAAAGCCGTGTGATTCATCCAATGGATCATTACCACGTAGATCAGCAATGGCCCCACTCTAATTCCTACTAGCAATATAGCATGTATCATGTGGACAAAGATCTGATTGCTTCCATTTTCAACCTATTAGGCCCGTTTGCCCGTATGCCCGTATAATAGAGGAGTTTGAATAATATTATTTGTATTTTTTTAAAATATATGTAAGTGAAAAAATGTGTGAAAATATATGTAATGCTGTTTAAATATTCAAAATATATGTTTAAGATGCTCGGCCAAATGGGCTACCATTTCTTAATTCTTTAATTCCATTTTTTGCATATTTCTAGCCATTTGTATCTTGCCATATGTCAAAATTTGAGTTCATATATTGGAAAATTATTAGGTATTCTCATAGTACTATAAATGCGTACTTTCCCTTCTCGCATAAATGGTGGGTTCCACCATAAATTTAATTAGTGGGACCCACTATTCATGTGAGATGAGGGAATACATATTTATGGTATTTCAAGAGTACACAATAATTTTCCTCATATATTTTTAGTGTTCTAGAACCCCATGGCATGCGCTTAAGGCTTTGATTAAATAAGCAACAATACTACTAACCAATTAAGCAATGCTACTATGAAGGAAAAAAAAAAAAAAAAAAAAAGCAATGCTACTTACCCAAAAAGTTTGACAATATTTTTATTTGAGCTCATAATTGACATCATTTTTTTTATTAACCACTAAAAATTGAAAATTTTGCTAAGTTAGCAAAGCTTGTATTGGTTCAGTATGGGAATAATTTATCTAATTTTTTGCTGATTTTTTTTTTTTTTGAAAGTGTATTGAAGTATAGTTGTAATTTGAAAAGGTAAGACAAAATAAAAATGTAAAAGGTTGAACATAAAAGCTTAAAAAAAAAAAATTAACTTATAAACAGCCTCAAACACACACTAACAATCTTCCATATTAACGGGTGTCTATAAATTTTCTCAAATCCAATTTCACATTCAATTTGAAAATACACTATGAGTGGTCAACTACGAGTGATAACTAAAAAGAAATAGTTATAAAAAGTGTCTCATTCATAGTCTGTCCCAAACACGCACCTGTGTATTCGCGGATTTATTATTAAAAAAACACTTGCCTCCAAAAATTAAGAAAAAAAGTCCTTGATTAAAAAAATAGAGAAGGGTATTTATGGTATTAATTAAGGATATAAATGTAACTTCTGATAGAATTTCCTAAGGTTGACGTAAGTGACGACAGACGGAGCTGGGCAACAAGAAACCCTAAATCTAGAATGAAACATACATAATGAAGGTCATACATATATAACTTGCATAATAGTACATAACATGCAATGCATGGATGTTGTGCATAGTCATGTCATGTGGTGTATCATGCCATGAAGTCATGGTACGCGTGGGATTTGGCTCACGTGTTACGCGAATTGACGGAAAGGCACCGTTATGTTTTTGTGTGTGAGAGAGAGAGAGAGAGAAGGCATAACGGCCGTTTTAAAGCTAATAGTAAGCAATACTGTAATACTCTCTGCTTATGAGCTGACAGTTGTACCCTCACCTTAAGTGCTTCAAAAGAAGATTCTTTTTTTCTCTCTCACCGTCTCTTGTATGGTAGACTAATGCTAAGATTACAACTTTTATCACAACTTGCTTATGTGGCAAGTCGTGAGCGGTAGATTTGTCGCATAATCAAATTGTGGTCCTAGTATCTTTCGTTATATAATAATAGTAAGATACTACTTACGAGCAATGTTAACTGTAACTAATTTCACAAATTTAAGTTGACAAGTTTTTATTGACCCAATGATTTTGAATTTTGGATCGTTTATAGAACCCGAAAAGAGAAAAATTAAAAGTTTTTGAATTATATATAATAATTTTTGGTAGCTTACCAACAAAAGAGATTTGCCATTCAAAACATGCAGAACAGTCTAGGGCTCTTAAAGCATCTCCAATAACTTCTTTATATTTTCGTACTGTTTGGACAGTAAACAGTGACATATATCTTTTAACTACCTACTTTTTCAAATACATCTTTTAACATATTTTCTATAATTTCTCTATCTCATTTAAATATTATTTTTTCATTCATTATTTATTCATATTTTAACACACGTATCCCATACCCCCATCCCCACTCATTTCTTTGCTAATTTTTTATTCTGTTTTATTTTTTTCCTAATGAACAGTAGCACATCAAGTTTGGAGAATGACTGCTCATTAGTAAAAAAAATTTTGAGTTTTAAAGAAGCTGTTGGAGGACTATTTTTTGGTTTCATTCTCTATTATAGAAATTATTTTGCTCTTACTTAAACTACTGGAGATGCTCTTAGAGGCTAAATTATGGCATTAAAAACTTGTCACAACTATTTGCTATGTGATTGATTGTGAGTGGTGGAGGAAAAAAAATTTATATGGAAGTGATAAATAATAAGTCAAATCATTGTTACATAAAATAATTATGAAAAAAGTATGGAAAAATTTGTAGTATTATAATAATATATATATATATAGTTTTTTTTGAGTTCCAATTCTGTGTATTGGAAGTACCGCAATAAATTGCACACTCTGTTGGGTGTACTATAAAATAGTGGCACCTAGATTTTAGTCTCTAGCTCTAGCAGTTGCTGCGGGCAGGGAAGCAGAAGAAGGGTACTCAGAGCAGTCCGCTGTTATCAACTTAAGCGTTTGTCTTTTATCCCCTGGCTTGCGAGGCAAGGACACGAAGTTACTATTGTTTTGTCTTTTTCTTTTAAGAGAAGCTAATTGATGATTGTATTTTATGCTTGTTCAATCAAATTCAATTACTTGGTTTATTAACCAAAAAATAGCTCAACCAAGTGATTTATGTATGGGTTTATTGCCACGTACTTGTGTATAATTACTATTGTCAAGGTCACATAATAATTGAATTGTGGGTTTGGTAAAGTGTATTTCCGTGGATTTATGGATTTGTATTTAAATTTTACACACGAAAAAATCAATTTATATTTTGACATAATGATAAAAAGTAATTATTCATTATTAAGAAAAAATTAATTTGCATCTTGACATAATGATAAAAAGTAATTATTCATTACTAAGGAAAATACCTAAATTATTTAAGGAATTGCATAGGAGTTTTACCTTCTTTTTTTCTTATTTGGTTTTTTAAAAAGGATAAGATAGAATAGGTTTTTTTTATTTTATTTTTATTTTGAATCAGACTAAGATATTAAAACGTGTATGAGATGAAGAGTGTGTTTAAATCGACTTATTTTATTAAATTTATTTTGTTAAAAGAAGTAAGATTTGCAAAAATGTAGTCGTAGTCGTATTTAGAAAAAGTAAACTTATACAAAGCTATATAACAAAAGGTAAAAATAAATTGACATTATATCTATAATCTATAATTTAATAATATATATAAAATTGAAGATATTTGAATTTTCCTTCATTTTATAATATTATGTCACTTAAATTTTATAGGTTTCATAACTTTTCATGTCATTATATTATATTATGTTATATTATATATATAAAATATTAATTGAGTCTAAATTCTAGTATTTTATTTTTAAACCTTCAATTAAAATTTCATATACAAACACAATCATGTAAATGTCTAATTCTAGAATACATAATTCCATATATAAACACAATCATGTTTTGCTTATTAATTACTACTTTTAATAATCAAATTTCATATATAGAAAAAAAAAAAGACTATTTTAAACTTTCTCATGTATTGCACGATTACCAACTCCTATTATATTAAAGTCAAATCATAATTAGAATCTAAATCAAATTCAAATTAGTTTTTAATTGTACTCTAATTTTTGTCAAAATGTCCAATTTAATTTTCTTACTTTTGGTGCTAAGATCCATTTGTAAAACTCAACACCAAAGTTGAGATGACTTCCTTATTCACTTAAGGAAAACCTCCTTCTCATCACCACTCCTAATTGTAGTCTAATCTTGTGTCATGTGTATAAACACATATTACAACCTGTTTTAAGTTAAAAAGAACATACCTAAAATACCAAAAAAAAGAAAAATTAATTCAATACATATGATTCATATAATTGGTTAATCCACTATTCAATTGGAACAAAATAATTCAATACTTATGATTCCCTTGGCATTGGAATAAAAAAAATAAATTATGAATTTTACTAGGCCCAAATTGAAATTTATGTAAACTGAGAACAGACAAAATCTGGTATTGATAGAGCTGAAAAATATAAATAGAGCCCTTTGGTCTACCTATAAATCAATAAAATTGTGCGATATCTTGACTGAGCAATTCTAGTATCACTTGATACAGATGACTTACGTTTTTCCATCTAATCACACTCTTGGCCTCCATTCAAGCAATGAACAAACTAGCTAATAGCATAAAAACATTTCTAGAAGAACTGAGAGCAAAGCAAGAAGAGTTGCCTTGGTGGATATTAATTTGGTTCAAAGTTGCTATCTCAATTCATTAGTTGGCTGGCACTGAATAATAGATTACCTACTAGAGAAAGAAAGTTGAATTGGGGATACTCTGGTTATAGTGCATGTGTGTATTGTAAAATGTAAAGATGCATTATCATTTTTTTTAATTAAATGATCAATGAGTTTATGTCTAATTTCAGGCCATCACTCAAATTGAACAGATCTTGTTGGTTGGGGCATCACAAATTTCAAAGGCAAAAAACATGAGCTACCTTGTGTGAACTAGCTTGGTGGGATTTTCTCTATCACTTATGGCTGGGCTTGTGCAATAACTTGGTTAATCCACCCACACCGTCCGACATTTTCTACCTCGCATGAATGAAGTACACTTGTTAATATGAATAATGAATTATACTTTCTCAACTTATTTCATAAGAATACATAATGATATACATATGGTACTCATAACTTATTTATATATTTTTGTATAAAAACATTTAGAAAGTACTCATAGCTTAAGACGTGTATCTTTTTTTTGTTGATAAAAAGCCATATGTACTTTGATATAAGGGAAAGTGGGTTAATTCTTATGATTTCCCTCAATGGTTTATTTGAGAGGAAATACGACTTAAAATTATCTATAAATGGCAAAATTAATTTTAAAGTTTAGCATACAACACGTAATTAAAACTAACCCACTGAATCCACCGAGTTGAAATTGCTTAAATTTTCAATCGAACCTGTTATTTTTTAAGGTTGGTGGATTGGCATCGGTTTGCAATTTTTCCAACCTACTAATGACGGACCTGTGCACAATCCTACCTATTACCATAGGGAAATGAAATAAGAGTATCAAGAGGATGTCAAAGGTAAATTAAAATTTATTGGTGGTAACTGCTACTCAATTCTCAATATGGTTAGCCATTATTTAAACCAAGCGAATTAGGATATCAAGCTAGTTAATTCTCATACATTAGTGCTTTGTTTGTAATCAGATTAGATTGATCTGGTATATAATAAACCTTGATTCTTCCCTCTGGCTGAAGGGGTGCAGTTTGTATTCCCTTTGTTTTCCAATAAAATTTGTTGATTTATCCACAAAAAAAGAGTTAAACTATCTAATGTTGAATATGCTACTAAATTTAAATGTGTGTTTGAAATGGCTTATTTTCATTAATTTACTTTGTTTACAAATTAATCTAGATAAAAATATAATTTTACCTAAAAAGGTGAAACTTTGAAAAATTGTATATAAACTAACTTAAAAAATAAGTCAACTTCTAAACTATACCCAACACATCCTATAGTACAAATAAAACAGAGAAATAGATGAGCTAGCAAAACCAATTGTTTAGAATTTAAGAGTATAAAATGACATGATTATCTCTTATCTCACACAATATAAATTTTATTGATTAAGTTTAAGGTAAGATCTTCTATTTATGTTAGAGGAGAATATTACATTACAGTTTTTTAGGAATACCTAGTAATTTTCTGTGTTAGAAGTGCATGGACCTCATGACAAGATTCAATTACTTTGAAATAGATATCCTAAATAAGTCCTACTGTGTTCAAATAAAAATTCAACTTGTTATGGGTAAATAATTTAGAGAGTAGAATTTGTCTCCTGTATGGCAAAAGCAGAGATACAAAAGTGAGTAGATCCAAATTGTCTTATCTTATTTTACATATAGAAAATTCACTCAGATATAGTTACCAATTATACCATGTGACCAGACATTTTTTTAATTATTATTTATTATTTTGGGGTAGGATAGAGTTACTTTATAATGCATAATCCATTAGTCTCCAGATTATCTCCAATGAACCAAAGGAGAAACATCAGGCAGAATCCAATCTACTATGAAAATCTTCTCAACCGAAATGGAAGAAGAAATCGATAATCTTAGGTAAGTTTGTACTCGTTTGTCTGAATTTGAATCAAAACACCTTCACCATTATTGGTTGACGTAAATGTTTCATTATTAACTTAATTTCTTGCTTTTGACACGGTATTGTCAGGCTCTTAGATTAACCTACTAGTTTTAAGCTTGTTTGTTAAAACTTAGTAGCCGTTTGGATACTGATGATTTGCTCTAGTGTCTACATTTTTCAGTTTTTTTTTTTTTTTTTTTTGAAAAGTGTGTTTCAACAACTATTCTGCTTTTCCAATGGATCTCGTGTACTATTCATGAGACCCACAAACATATTTCTTTTCAACAAAACTTTCATTAAAAATGGGTCTCATGACACTATTTACACATTTAAAAATCATTTTGCTACAGTATTTTCAGTTTTCAGCAAAATAAGCGGTATCCAAACACACCCGAAGTGTCTTAGGGCAGCCCTACAGTTTATGATTCCAGAGCAAAAATACTTAAATTGACGGATTCATCACAATGTATTTGGAAAAAATCAAGTCAGGCTGCTTTACTGGGAAGCAATTGTTTTCTCACAGATGACTGAGAAGCAGTCAAGTCAGAGATTGCTTTTCAAAGCCACCATATGGATTGCAGGATGCCGGCTCTTCATACTTTATTGTTTAAAATGGTTAAATTAATACTAATTATATTTTGTGGGATGCAGTTAGCTTAACTAATCTGATTGTCAAATAAGAGATTTGAGGTTTAAATCTTACTTATATTAAAAATTGATTGGTGTTTTAGTTTGATAATAAAGAATCATCCTCATACAGTGGATGCCATAAGTTAAAAATTCTATCGCATTTATATAATAATAAAAAAAGACAAAGTTTGGCTATAAATTAATAGCCAAGACTACAACTTCCTTTAAAAAAAAATTAACATTATTACATATTTTGAAAATTTAACCGTTAGATTGCACGTTCTTTACACTTTTAACACATATGTCAAATTTTGTATCAATCAAATGTTATTTACTATATGATTCATAAACTTATTTTGCATAATTTTAGATTACAAAACTTGCAATTTAAATAATTGATTGATAGTATAACTATTGATCTTTTTGAAATTTTGCAAGTATGGAGGATATAAGAAGAAAATGTAATAATCTAATGGTGGATTTGTCAAAATCCATATCCAATAAAAAGATATTGAGTGAATTTATAGCCTTAAGCTACAATCAATTTTGTAACCAAACTTTATAAAAAAAAAAAAAAAATTCCTATTTGTTTTTCAAATTTTCCATAATAATTCTTTATATATATAGTCACGATATAGCAAACTGATTCCAAATCTCAACATATATATATTTCCCAAGACAGCTCAACTAGTTACTTAGGGTTCTTTATTTTAATATTCAAAAGTGCATTGTTCATGTATTTATTTAATTTTATTATCATTAAAAATTGTACCTCCATCCTGTTACTGAATACAATATTGTATTGTTATTGATCTCACATTAGTATCCCAGGTAGGAAAATGGAGTTCTGCCCAATCAGCCTCTGGGTTCATGGTGGAGGGTTGGGTCAAGATTTGTTTTATGGTTGGTCACAATCCTTTCTTTCTTTCTTTCTTCATTTTTTAATTACCAAACACACAGGCTATTCTTATTTCTCTTGGGATTATGAAAAGAAAATGAAAAAGATTATACTACGGTTGTGTTTGGCATTGGCTTAAAAAACCAAAAGTTTATACTATTTAATTTATTTTTGCTACTATTCATAAATTCCATTACACTTCTTGGTACTATTCATGAGTTTCACTATACTACTTCAGTTACTTTTTAGTTTTATCTATAGCACTTTTAGTAAAAAGTTTTCAGTTTCAATTAAATGTTCCTCAAAGGACTCTACATCTTTAGAAATTGGACTAAATTGAAATTCATTCTAGCATCTAGGCCCAGGCTGAAAATTCATAAAGCAGTAATTTATTGCTTACAAGAATGGGTATGGCACACCAAGGTTTACCCCATAAGCCAATTCAAGTTTAGATTTGTCAAATCCATGAAATATTCCATTCCAGGCTTCCAGCAAGTGTCAAAAAAACTACTTTGAATGATGGTATCAAGTTGGACATCAAAAAAAGAAAAAAAAAGTATCAAGTTGAATATGACCTGATTGTTGTTTGGTTCTCAAGTCTCAAGTCTCAAGTCTGAAGACTCTCAAACACAACACTTCCTCTCTTGCCCCCAAAGAAAAAGTCTCAGCTATTGACTATTTATAATCTTACAACATTTAATTAAGTCCAAGTAAACGCAAATTGTGATTAGGCCAGTCAAATACTCCCTAGTATTTTGGTAATTTGCTTATGTTAAGTTAAGAGTATAATATAATTGGATGCAAACCCATATGTTCAGACTTCTGTGAAACAGTGAGAGAAAAGCGGTTGTCATCAAAGTCCTATTCGTAATTGAAACGAGGACATGGTGTGTGTACTATAGCTGACACTATATTGTGCATTGCACCAGTCTAAGCCCACAAAATCCACACAACACAAGTGATCTAAAAAAAAGCCCAAATCAAGGTTATGAAAGCCCATTTTAATGTGCCTTCACACAAGGCCGACACAAACAAAGTAATCTTCTTTTTTTATAAAGTCATGAGTAGAGGGAAAGGAATTATGATATAGGAATCGTAGGAATTTATAAAGTGAGTATGAGATAGTAGGAATCATAGGATCCTAACGGAATTCAATCCCTTGGTTAATAGAAGTTGCTTAAAAGTTGAAACTATATAAATCAGTCAAAGAATTAAACAAGTATATATTACACACTTCCCCAACAAGCCACTTCAAAGTGAAAGTACAAACAAAACAAAGACGGCAAGAAGAGAACCATTGGGTTCAAATCCAGCCCCACACATGCACTTTGGGCCTTGGGCCCATTAGTACTGATGCATGGATTCAACTAATTATTAGCACTCAATTATCTTTTCTCTTCTTTTCTTTTTTTGATTGATGAAAAGTCTTAAGCATTCACTCACCGTGAAATTAACCATTATTCGAACCTCCTCGCCAAGGAATTGAAGGAAGGAAGTTAACTTATCTTTGATGTTATTTTCTTTCAAAAAAAGAAAAAGAAAAAGAAAAAGAAAACCCATAAAGAAACTAACATTGGTCTTCCCCTAGTGTAATTCCTTGCAAGTATGCTTTTGGCTAGGCTTAATGAATTTAGAATATAGTAGAAAACTAGACTCAATCTAATTAAGTCAAAGCTAAACTTTAGGTAGAAGTATAAGGACTAGATCTGTTTGAATTGGTGACTAGACTTGGGACTAAGAGTCTGTTTAGAAATAATTTATTTAGTTAAAACTGAAATTTTTTTGTTGAAAGTACTGTAAATAAAGTTAAAAAGGTAGCTGAAATAGTATAGTGGGCCTATGAATAATACCAAAAAGTATTGTGAGACCAATAAGTAGTAACAAAAATAAGTTGAATAATAGCAAAAATAAGCTAAATAATAAAAAAACTAACTTTTTAAACCAATGCCTAACGCAACCTAAATAGATTAAATTTGTATTACAATAGGAATATCAAATATTTTATGAACTATATTTTGTGTAAAGCTATAAACTAACATGGTTTTGTAATATCATTTACTACAGTGGTACTAAATTCGGTTTCGCATGCCAAGATTTGGAAAATTAGAGATTTGATGAGCTCATTGTGAATGACCTAAGAAGCAGACTAAATAGTAAATATATATATATATATATATTATTCTAGGCTTTATATTGTGGATAGGGTATTAATTAAAGTTGAAGCTCTATATTTTTTTCTTTCTTATTTGTATTTAATATTTTTATATTTTGATATGGCATCAGAGTCAAGGTTTTAGAATTAAAAACCCTATTTTTCTTTCTTGAACCTCAGCATCCTCCCTAACAGTTTCTTTCCTAATTTGTGATTTTACCGTCACATAAGTTGCCTCATCCCAACTTCCGTCTTTAGTAGTGTGTCCTTTTGGGTGATAGCTTGGTTGTAGGTTTTTATTGGTGATTTCAACTCTAGATTTACGGCTTGTTTTTAAATATTCACCTTGAGTTTGGTGGAAATATTAGGTTATGTTTGGTAACTGTTTTTTCTTCTTATTTTTTGTTTCCAAAAACAATTTTCTATATTTTTGAGACTAAAAAACTTGTTTGGCAATCCAAAATGGGCAAAAAACAAAATCTGTTCTCAAAACTCAATTTGTGAAAGAAACTGAAAATATGCAAAATGCTGTTTTCAGTTTCTAATTTTCAAAAATCAATGAAAACACACATTTTATTTAATAAATCTGTTTCATTTAATGAGTTAGCATTAGAGTTCAAATCATAGTAACAACGCATTTTAGTATTTTCTATTTTTATCTTCAAAAAACTATCTTTTTAATTTTAATTAATCAAACATGTTTTTTATTTCAAAAATATAAAAAAATTGTTTTTCTTTATAATCCCAAAAATAAGTTTTTGAAAATAGAAAATAAAAATGGTTACCAAACACAACCTTAATATATTATGAAATTACCATAAATACTTTCAGTCATGGTTTTGTATATAATACCATGGCATTTCGAAATTTTTGTAATACCATGTGCTAGGTTTCATGGTTACCACATTTGTCTTCCTTTTCGACTTTATATTATAGATGCAAGCCGAATTATGCTAATTTTCTACGATCTCTATTTCACATTCTCTTTATTTATTCTTAATATTTTTTATATTTCAACAATTTGAGCCACCCCATCTCAAGTTCATAGAGTTTCTAACAAGAAAATTTAGAATAGTTTATAAGTGAATGTTTGGTCATAATTAAGAGAGGCTATAAAAAAATAGACAATAATCAAAGAGAGAAAGAAAGAGTAAAGGGTTAAACGTATTTCTGAATGGATATCCCTTCGGTTTTTGGCAATGAGAGAGGCACCGAGCCCAGCTAGCAAGGCAATGACAATTGGCAATGCAAGTGATTGACACACACACATAAACATGAAAAGACAGACGTCTACTCCCCAAACTATACTAAGCTCTTAGAACCTGTAATCTAGCGCACCTTTTACGGTTGTACTGTCACAAACTCTTTTAGCAGTTTCATTGCCATTTGTATACCATTTTCTGCACCTCTCCCATCATGGCTGCCACGTTCATACTTCATTATTATGTTTAGAGCACAGCTGGGGTTGTTCGTCTATTAATGACCCCTTAATTACTACAGTCAACACAAGCCCTATATTATTTAATTATACAAACACAAGTACTATTCTCTATACACTTCACTCTTTGTTTTAAGTGTGTAAAAGGACCTAGAATGGATCAAAAACCATCAATACCACCACTTTCATCTACTAATAATAAGCTTGAGAGGAAGTCCTCCATTGATACTGAACCAAAAACCTTGCTTCAAGAGGAACTGGACTCAGCCAGGGTTTGAAAATGCCACTCTTTTTTCTCATTTTTTCTTTTGATAATGTGATGATTTTTGTCGTTTCATATTAACTGGAAAGTTTGATAAATGCAGAAGGCAGCCCTGGAAATAATAAATAACCATACCAAAGAAGAAGCACTAAGATTATTTCTTGAGGTAACTTCAAATAATATATCTAGTTTATGTCATCAGTTTTTGATGTTTAGGCTATACATAAATTTAGCATAACCATCTTATATCTAGCATATCAAGTTCTTATTTCTGGTATTCAAGTTAAATGTTTATTATTTGGTTATAAAGTTTGTGACTTTGTTCTAGTATGAATGTGGCAATATGGCATAATCAACATACATATAAATGTAATGTACTGTTTGAAATATTGTAAGTCATTCTTCTCATCATTTTAAGTTGTAACATGTACATTGTCTCCACCCTCCAATTTGAGCTAAATCTTTGTCATCAACTCGTACTGTAATCTAGCAGAAGCCTATGTAATATTTCTAATTTAATATATTTGATGTGAAAAGTTATATATTGATCATGGTTTTAGGGTTTGGCTCCTATTGAGAGTTTGATGAAGCTAAAAGTGGCTGATCCGCTGCCGGATTCTGATGATGATGAAGATGATGAAGAATACGACAATTGATTCACTATCACTATGCCATATATATAGGTTGCAGAGTACTGCACATCATTCGAGTTTGGCCTATTGTCTAAGGTTTTAATTATCCATTATAAATAGTATTTCTATATCCTATGAGGGATTGTCCATGCTAATATTTGAGTCATTTGATCACTTATCCGACCACAAGGGAAGTCATGTTTTTATGTAGCTGTAATGGTTGATCATGGTTGAAATACTTTTTACCTAATAGCACTTTAAGATTGGTGATTTTATACCGTTTGTAGATTTGAATGTTTTTGCTGAATATTCAGTTCTTGACTAAAATATAATAATTGCTTGAAAATAGAAAATAATGAAGAAACAGTTAGCTTGTTTTAAAAAATTATATAAATTGAGATTAAGAGTATGTTTGGGATTCACTTATTTTGTTGAAACTGAAAACTTTTTACTGAAAGTACTGTAGATAAATGTAAAAGTTAACTAATACAGTAGAGTGAGACCCATGAATAGTACTAAAAAGTGCAGTGAGATCTATGAATAGTACCAAAATAAGCTGAATAGTAAAATAAGTTGACAAAATTAATCATGCCAAACGGTCACTAAGTGATGAAAACAATTTTATTTCCATATATACACAGATTCCATATTAAATTCAGACTAGAGACACAAACACTTGCTCTCCATTTTAGGTCCTTAGAGCATCCGTAGCAGATGTTCTAAAAATTATGCCATTTTACCACACCAAATGTTTGCGTTATTATTTTACCACATCATTTTACAACATCCCATTTATCAGATGTTTTATAATTCAATTCTATACATTAAAATAATATTTACTACACATTAAAATAATATTTATTACAACTCATCAACACAATCTACACATTAAAAGAAAAAAAATTTTGCCACATGCATTCCGTACCGTGGCAAATTTGCCACGATACTGTTCAATGTTGCAAAAAAAATAACATATGCCACATCTACTAAATAGGCTAAAATTGGGTTTGGTGTGGGATATGTGCCAAATATGTAGCATTTGGCACATATCCCACATCTAGTGTGGATGCTCTTAGTGATACTACAAATTTGACAAATTGACGTGACGCTAAAAAAGTAATTCAACATTTATTTATTACGTTGTTTAAGTAGCACTAACGTAGTTTTAGCATTTTTTTATATACAAGATAAAAATTCGAATCTAGCATAATCTAAGTGTATATGTGTATGAAGTTCCCCCCTGGAGACTTGAATCCTGACCCTTGGCATCATATCCTATAAGCACTTATATTTGTTAAGTGACCATCACCCCAAAAGTGCGTAGTGATAATTTTAGCATTTTCTTATCTTATAACTAGTTTCCAACAAACATTAACTATAGATAACGATACTTATTCTCTCACATTAATTAATGTATACTTCGCATAGCCAACATCCATAATTTCACATGTGGTATCCACATTTTTTTATTATTATTAATGTTTACATTTAAAACGTGAAATATGTAATTCATACACAATATACAATAAAGAATGTTCAAGAATCAATTTCCTAAAGAAAATTATAACCACCTAAACAAACTATAACATATATATAGTTTTAAGTTAAAAAGCCATTGGAAAAACATACCCAAAAAAAAAAAAAAAAATCTACAGCTAGAAGTTTTATGTATGATCTTGAACAAAATCAAACAAAATGATAGGCCAAGAATATATTGACCCCTTGAGATTAATTAAACAATTAATTAGTTAAGTGAATTAATTAGGTTCAATTACTTGCAATAAGGTGGTAGCACAAACAAATCACCAACTAAATTAATATGCAGCGGAAAATAAAGTTGACACGGTGATTTGTTTTCGAATGAGGAAAACTTACATAGCAAAAATCCCACCGGATGATTTTTAGGTCACCATTCCCGAGAATTCACTATTATCACGGTTACAAGTAAAGGAATCCCAGTACCTTATACCAACCTACAGTTGAATCTTTACCCTAATACCCAATTGGACTTGTTCTGTAGTGACAATCTCTCATTTCAATGCACGGATCCCAGTACACGGCTTACTCACCAACTTGAGAAAGATGTTGGCTACAAAGTTCTTTAGTTCATCAACACGATGAAGATCATGAAGCTCCTTAGTTACAAAACCCTACGGTGTACAAACACAGTAGCTTCTTGAATAGAAATATGAACTAGGGCATATGTCTCCGGTTCACAATATGCTTGTGAAATTTTTTTGCATTGAGTTGCATCAGCTGTGATGGCCCTTAAAACAATCCTTATATATGTTTAAGGTTGTGAGAAAAGAAAGTCCAAACATCTATTCACGGATTGGAGTGAAATCAGATCTGAAAAACTGATTTTCATAAATCTCGACAGATAACCTATCTATCGAGCAGCTGTCGAGTATCGGCTTAAACATCCTTTTAAAGCTCAATAGATATTAGCTGTCAAGCTTTAAAATCCAGCATTTCTTCACTTGATTCTTGAACAGACTTGCATAATTTTAACATTTGAACTTAAAACCTTGTTTCTTGAAGTATTAAACACATCCTAGATCTACCAAATTACAAGTAAAGTGCGTTTTGTCAAAGGATTAGCCAATTCTACATTAACATATGTTCCTAACATGATTCACATATGTTTTTTTTTTTTGAGGATCAATATGATGAAATATTATTAGAAAACTATAAATCTGAAACTACAACAGGAATCACGTCTGAAGAAACATGCTCCATCCAGACTAACAATGGAAAAGAAAACTTTGTTCTCTTTGCTAAGACATGAGCCACACAATTACCCTGCCTCCTAATTTGAGAGAAAGAAAAAGTTCGAAGCAAACCGGAAATAGACACGATTTCTTTCACATATTGACCGATTAAGGAATGGCCCACATCAACTGATTTCAAAGCCTTGTAAACTACCTTTGAGTCTCCTTCAAACTCTGATTGTGACATGCCCAACTCCACAATGAACCAAACAGCCCTTCTTGCAGCTAGGACCTCCACCAAATCCACCGAGCCGGAGTATGGAATTTTCTCTGAAAGTGCAGCTATCACTTCTTCGTAAGCATTACGCACAACCAAACCAATCCCTGCCTCCCCCGAGTCTTCAAACACTGCCCCATCATAGTTGGTTTTGTACAACTCGCCCAACGGTGGACTCCATTTCGTCTTAATCACTGGGGACTTAGCCACTTTCATCGGGAACTTCAACTGGAATTCCGAGAGGTATTGCACTGCTGCACTGAATATTTTACTCTTATCCAAGCTGGGTTCTTTGAGTCTTAGTTTGTTCCTCCGATTCCATACGAACCATGCCACTACCGCGAACAATTCCAGCCTCTGTTTCTGCATCCCAATCATGTTAATCAGCTCCTGAACCTCACTGATGTTTATGTACTCTGCTCTAACCCCGCTGAAACAGGGGAGCCAAATTTCTTGCAATTCTTCACAACTCCATATAGCATGGAGGGTGGTGTCTTGAGCTGAAAGGCAGGCGCCACATCGTGTATCTTCAAGGATTTTCCTGGCTAATCTTCTGTGAGATTGAGGCAAATGCCAAAGCATAATACTGTTATCTGAAGGCCAAAAAAAAGAAAAGGAAAAGGAAATGTGAAATCTTCTCAAAGCCAAAAAAAAAAAAAAAAAAAAAAAAAACTTTAGTGGAATTTGAGTCTGAATGATTGGTTTTAATTAAAAATAATGATTTAAAACAAGGTAGGTAATAAAGCTCAAAGAACCATACTTTGCCTTTATACCAGTGGTTGGAGTAGACACAATTACATTTCATAGTCAAAAAGGCTAAACATAGATAAAATTCCTAATAAGTTGTAATAACTTAGGTTCTCAATTGAATTCCATCACATGATTATTGTATTAAGAGTGATGTTAGGAATATTACAAACTTTACTAAGTAAAACTTACAAATTGATATTACAACGCATTCTTGATGTAATGGTCAATTTACAAGCATAAGAGGGGTAAAGGCTGACATTTCCTAATATATTCAATGAAAACGTTCAAGGTTTAAATTGAACTGAAGCACTTTTCTTGTGGTAGTAATGATTAAAGCAAAAATATTATCATCTTTTCCAATGATAATTAAATTCAATCATATGGTTCATTAGTCAATGTAGTAGATTGAATTTAATTAGGGAGTCTAATGAGGTGCACTACTTATACCTTTATCCCATGGCAGCCACATTAACACATTAATGTTGTGTGCTCCTATGGCGCACCAATATCTTTCTCTCTACGCACTGTTACTCTCTCAATCAGTCTAATCTATAGCCGTTGTTAATACATATATAGAAACTATAGAAAGACAGCAGCCTGCTAAGTAACTTGATAGGAAGACTATCATGTAATTAATCTGAGACCAGAACATTAACGAAGTAGCAATTAATATGACTTAATATAGACGTTTGTTAATAACTTCATGTCTATAATCACACCCATGCATGGGTGGGCTGAAGCTACCAGCTAGCATAACGAATGGCTTTGCTAGTAGCGAGCGGCTGTCTTGGTGTCTCATGAAGTTGTGTATACACTATTAATTACATGAAACCATGAACAATGTAATCTAGTTAGCAGTAGGCATCATGTAATGCTTATGGGCGAGACCTTGTCAAGCTAGCTAGGCTCAATGCCTTGTGTTAACATTAAGGGTTCGTTTGGATACAACTTATTTTGCTGAAAACTGAAAACACTGTAGCAAAATAATTTTTAAATGTGTGAATAGTACCGTGGGGCCCGTGAACAGTGCATAAAACAGTGCATTTTGTCTCTTGCACAGTGAATTCATGTGCATGAACAGTGTGGGTTACTGTTCATACACGCTGAAAAAAAAAAACGCAAACGTTGAACTTAAAACGCGGATCCAAACACACAATAAATATAGATGAGCATCCTAGCTTTTCAAGGATGAAATTGATATGTGGTCCCATATCATGGCATCTAACTAAAAAGTAAAGAGCTAGTATTGGAAAGAATTTTTGGAACTCCTTTTTGCTAACGTGTGCCTATGATCTCCGGTTTCGCTGTGATTGCCATTCTTTAATTACGTGAGCCTCCCTCTACCTTTTTATAGGGCCTTTTCATTGTTTTCAATCCCCTTCTTGGGTCTCTCTCACTAACCTTTGCCGGCCTAGATCGGTTGAGCTGCCCGCTAAAGCCCCTAGAGGGAGTTTTCAGCTTAGATTTAACTTGGGCCGATTCGAATTTGAGCTTATTTAACAAAAAAATTTTGAATTTTAAGGATGGATAGATCTTAAGCATTGGATGGTCTTCTCCACTACCAAGTTCCTAGAGGGGGTTATATTGTAATGCTATTTTTTTGGATAGCATAGGAATCTTGGACTGGTTTTGACTGTAATTTTTTCTGAGAATTTGATCTCTCTCTCTCTCTCTCCCTCTCCCTCTCTCTTAATTGCTTTATTTTGGTAATCAAACCAAAAAAGATTGGTACTCGCCTTCACCAGACTCTGGAGTTTTAAGGGTATAGGGAGGACTAGCCCTTTTGTGTCCTCCTCGTCATTGGACTAATCAAACCCAATTCTTGATAATAAAACATCATGTTCTTACTACACCATTATTCCTCAAATGAAAATTTCTAAAAATACGATACTTTGTCAAATTTCATAAAGCTTTACTCATCTGAACTAATGATACTTTGATACATGCTTGTAAGAAGTATAAAAAAGACGTAATAATTAATTATGATAAAATGTGTAAAATTCTTTCTTAATTTTATTCTTATTTTGCATAATCTTGACCATGATCTTAAGTGATAATTATTGTCGCACATTGTCATCATATCAACAATTTAAAATGAACTAACGGTTTTTTACTTTTTTAATTAAAGGAAAGCTCGTCATCTTGACAATGTATGAAAAAATTGTTTCGTTAGTGTACAACCGTTGAATTTAAAAATTTTCCATACCGACAATGTACAACAAAATCGTATTAACAATGTATACGAATTTATTGTCGATCTTTCTCTTTCTGAATATTTTATCTTCTATATTAAGTTGTCACCTTGTCATCAATAGGTTAAGCATAATTTATCACTTTTGCTATCAAAAAGGATAAATGAGATTTCACATCGTTTTATCATAATTTTCACCATTAGTTAACTTTAATTGTTATCATCCAATGCAAAATGGTAAATGTGAGTAGTTTATAATAGCTATTGGTGCTTCTTTAAGAGGGGGATTAAGGGCAGCAATAATTATGGAAAATTTTAGGAATGGTTAAAATATAGAATATGAGAACTTTGGTTAAAACTCCAAAATTTAAATCTTCTAAAGAAAAATGGTACATGGAACTGACTGAGGCATATGTCCATGTCTTAAAGGGTTTTGGCCATATGGCCATATTTGAATAGCATTTTTAGTTGTAGAAATCCAATGTTATAATTCATATTATCCCTTCAATATATGGTTTCAAGTATATATCTCTTGCATTGTGTTCATCATTAGACAACTTTCCAATTGAAAAAGAATTCTTAACAAATGAGGTACTGTAAAATCATGGAAGGTAATTGTAGAAGGTTCTGGAGTGCATATTATATATTTGTATGTATAACCATTCAAATTATAATTAGGTAGAGTCAAATCAGCAACGGCTCAAGAGTAATAAATTAAAGGAGGCGGTTACATCTGAGACAAAGTGATTTTGCCCAATGTTCGCATCTCTGTCTCTGCACACGGCCATGGCTGCCACGTTCTTGCATGGCTCCATATCACCTTGAATTCATAACATAAACGCATACACGCACTCACTTCCTCACCTATTATTTATAGAGGCCACGGACTCCCTTAACCCTCACACACAAGAAACATAGTTTCACTTATAAGCTTGCTAGCCTCTCTTCATATTTTCCAATCTGTGTTCCTAAGGAGATGGATAAGAAGCCTACCATGAAGCACAACCTTCACTTGACTTCTGTTGAGGGGGAACCCAAAACCCTGACCAAAGAGCAGTATGAGATAGCTCGGGTATCTTTAACCATTTTCGCTCTCTTTGTTATGAGATTTTTGGTTCAGGGCATTGATTCTCTCGCACTCCATATTATATACACTCCACACATTTTACATTTTAAACATAAAAATTACTCGTGAAATTATGAAGGTTGTGCATATAAAGTGTATATCAGCAAATGTGAGAGAACAATTACCATTTTTTTTTCTTTTCTTTCGTGCTTGCTTTGTATTCTTTGGCGAAGTTGTTGTTCAAGGCTAACACCATCATTATTCATTTGCAGGCTGCAGCTTTAATTGCATACATGCAGAAGAACGAGCTGCCCCCAGTAAGTATTCACTACGGTTTCGGTTTGGTTAGAACGAGAGTTTGGAGCAAATTAAGAAGTAAAATTATTGTTTCACTGCAAATTTGAGAACATCACAGTATCACACTATCCTCGTTATGTTTTTACATCTCTCTCTCTTGCTACTGTTGTGAAACTTACATAGATCATGTTAAGAAATTTATTGCTAATTATAAGCACCATGCAACTCTTGGGTACGTAGATATCGTTTTGTTATATAGATGATGATGCTAAAGTAAACTGTTCTTTGGTAATAGACGATGACTCTGGAAGATGACAAACCGGAGACTAGTACCAAACCTGCTGAGGCTGCAGCTGAAGATGCTGGGAAGAAGCCGATGCCTTGCGCTTAGGGTGTCACGGCCACTTAATCAGTTTCTCTGTGTGCTTAATTGTCTTTAATTTCAATGTTTTCATGCAGCTGTGTATGGCACTTTGATAGTGCATGCATGTGAAATATGAATAGTTCTGATGTAATGGTGGTCGTAGTGAAGACCCTTTCAAATGCGCCATAGGCGTTGGTGTGTCCTAGTTTTTTTCTGCACTAAATTAACATGTTATTTCAGCACAAAGAAATGATTATGTTTTAAGTATGTGACGTTTTGCTCCTGATATAGAAATTCATCTAAAAAATAGAAGACTGATATTTGATACACACATATTAATGCACACAATTGTACGCATATGCGAAATTTGCACTGAAATAGTGAAGTCATGATTTCAATACAAATTTTGTACATACAAATTTTACGTGTATACAGTTGTGTGTAAGAGTGCGTATGTAACAATAATTACCCCCAAAAAATAATTCCTAATATAAAAATGAGTTATGCACTTATGCTACATGCATATACCAATTTTTTCACAGAAAATTTTACACTTTTTTTTTTTCTCACAAATTCATTTTATTGGGATCCACCACAGCTAAAAAATACATCATATTTGTGAAAAAGTCAGTGACACATTTAGTGTTTCTTTGGGTACCTTATAATATTCAGTAACTTATTTGCATAGTATTTATTAAAAAATATAATTTTTGGTAATTTTCATGTTCAATGTGTGAAAAAATTTAGGTGTTCGTTTGGAAATAACTTATTTACTTTCTTGTTAAAAGTATTGTAGATAAAAGTAAAAATTTAAATAAAAAATGTTGATTTATTTTTGGCATGCTAAAAGTACCGTAGAAAAAAAAAAAGCGAGACTTTACATTTGCTTTTTATCATCACTAAAACACCAATCAATTTTTGCTGTAAGCGGGGATTAATCATTAAATCTCAAATTTTTTATTCAACCATAAAAATCTTTAACAGTTAAACTAACTAGAATTCACATTAGACGATAAAGATAAGATTCAATGGTTAATATAGTTTAATTGAATGGAAACTTATGATTTAAACTTTTGGATTTACTGGTGTTTTTAAACATGCTATATGCATGTCTAACAATGAGGCTACTTCCTAAAAAAAAAAAAAAAAAAAAAAAAAAAAAAACAAAGAGGCTACTTAGTGCGCGTTTGGGATGAGCTGAATTTTTCAGCTTATCTCCACTTTTAGCTTATTTTTGCTACTATTCATGAGTCCCACCACACTTTTTGGTATTATTCATGGTCTCACTGCACTATTCAGCTAATTTTTACATTTATCTACAGTACTTTTAGCAAAAAGTTTTTAGTTTCTTCTAAATAAGTTATTTCCAAAAGGACACTCAATGGGTTGATGCATAACTCTTAAAACCCTAAAATCCAACATAATGGATGATAAATAATTGTGCTAATTATGGTTGTTTATAATAGGAAATTTTTTCGATTTTCATGGAGGCCGAGATTGGCCCAAATCAAGCTCTGAATGGGCTAAGCCAGTGTTTTTTAATGGGCTATTGGCGAAGCCTAAATTTAGAGTCCGCATACAATGTTACTTGTCTCCCTAGCAAGGACATGAGAAATCCCCTAGCCTACCTGCACTTAATTCTTAATTTTTCTTTTTTTGCTTGCAAAAATTCCAGAATCTATTGAAACAAATAACAGCCCAAAATTCAAAAAAACTATTTAATATCTTAGTATAATGATAAAAAATAATTATAAAAAACAGATATAATAAGTTGAAACTATCTTTAAAAAAAAATAATAATAATAACAGCCCAAGATTTCCAGACTTGCTTTGTAATGAATTCGCAAGGCTCTTTTTCTGTTTCGGCCCAAGAAGGTTTTTGGACAGGGTCAAAAATGCTTAAGACAAGCTAGTATATATTTGGGCCTTTTTGTAATGGAAATGATGGTAGGCCGACTAGCCAAGAGTGTGCTTGATATGGGCTTTGAGGTTGGATATTGACATGGATATAGTTGGCACTAGTCCAACTTCTAATACTTACTCGGCCCAACCACAAGTCCACTTGGGATTACCTAGCTCAGCCTACCCAATTCCAAAGAACAATCAAGTTGAATCAAACAATTGCACTTGTTTGATATGATTTTAATTTTTACCTGCTTGATGTGATTACAGGTTGATTCATGACTTTTGCCAAGTTTTGATTTGGTGTATCATGGATTTGGATCAACTATTTGACTTTGTTTCTTAAACAATGTGATTTGGTATTGCCTTAATTAAGAGGAATTTTAAGATTAATGGAGAAGATGCTAGTAATTGTGAACTACGCCAAAGCAAGAGAATTAAAATTCAAAGTTAACACGTACCAAACCTAAATGGCTAAAGTCCAAGTGAAATCCAATGCTACTTAGTTCCAGGAAATCAAGCAATTGATAATTATGCTAAGATTTTTTGTTAATAAAAAAAATTGATGCCTAAACAATTTAAGCAATAATTAGATTGATGGTTAAGTAAACATACTAAACAATGAGCCCAATGATAATGCATTAATGATAAAATAAAATAAAATGATTATGTACTAAAAACTAAATGAAACTTGTATAAAAAAGATTAATTAAAGTAACATATTATAAGGAGTAACTTATTGGCACGGTCATTTTCTAAAGCCCTACAAAGTAAGAGAATTTAATTACTAATGAACTACAATTAAAAGTGAATGATTTTTGTATAAGCAAGTTTATCAGTAGAGAGTGGTGTCCATTTCTTGTAAATTCCTCTATTTATACTTGAGATCCTTAATGGTTACCGGCAGTTATTTCATCAAGTGTGTGTCTCTCTCTAGACTTGAATGACACTTGGTGTGATTCTTGTTGTTGCTTGTAACTTCTAGGGTTGTTTTGATGATTTTATGTACTACTACTAAATTTGAAAACAGCCACATATATGCATGATTTTAAAAATTAGACCGCTCGGTCATTCTTGGAACCAGACACCAATCATAAAAATACTACCATCATTTATGTCCCACTCGATCTCTTTAGTTCAAGTGGTACCTATCCAAGGTACTAAATGTGGTAAAGATAAAAGGCTTTTTGCTTTTTTTTTTTTCTTTTTTTTTTAAAAATTTTTTTTTTATCCAAAGTTTTATTTCATTTTATTTTATAAATAATCTAACTTTCAATTTTTTTTTTAAAAATAAGTTAGATTTTAGTTTTTGCCATACATTTAACTTTAAAGTCATTCATTTTTATTAATTTTTTTAATAAATACCATGCAAAAGGTACCATTTTTTTTATTACTTTTATTGGGTCGTACTATCGCCTTTTGGACTTGAAGGACACATAAAATGCAATGAATTTGAAGGGATCAAGTGCAAAAGGTAACCAAATGCAAAAAGTATACCTATAAAAAGAATTTAATAACAAATTTCACACGTGATGATGTGATAGTTTGTAATTAGTGTGCCATAAAATAATGATAATGGTGAAATTTGTTGTGCATGCAGCATTGCTCAACCAAATTATTTGGTTGTAAAGCAGTTTATAGCATCGATATCCCTATCAACGAAGTCGTAGCTAAGATGTCTAGCCAACAAAAAAAAGGAACGAAAAAGGCAATTGACAATTGGCCAAAGCTACACGGACCCATAGCCGTAGTACCTCAGAAGGTAATTACCTTTTTCATTCCATGTTGACCATCCCAGCTCTAGAAAATTTGCTGTGATCACAAGCTATAAAAATCACATGATGGGCTTTGGTTACTATAGCTTATTCCTTTTTTAAAAGTTTGTAAGTTTATTCAGCTACCCCCCCCCCCCAAAAAAAAAAAAAAAAAAAATCTTGTACATTTGAGCTCCATGGCAATTTTTAGACCGCGTTTTAATTAACTTGAGATTGAATAATCAAAACCGGTTTTGAACTGGACCAGAAAAAAAAAAGCTTGTCATGCTAATTATTTGTTTGGCTAAACTTTCATATACACACTTTATATCCATGCTCAAGTTTAATGTTATCCATGACAGAGGAAACTTTGTCAGTATTATCTACGCATGAACTCCAATCCAATATAGAGAGTTTTTGCCTTCTAGAATTGATATACAAACTAATACTATCAAGAATGTTTCAGAACTTTTTTTCAAAAAAGAAAAAGAATGTTTCAGAACTCATCTTTGCTTTCTTTAACTAGGCAATTTTTAGACTACAACTATATATAATGTTAAAAATACCTAACATATTCCTGATGGGGGTGTCCAAAAGATTTTAATGGCTAACAAACACTTAAGGGTTATATTAGATTTTGTTAGTCATTAATATAACCCTTGAAGCGTTTGCTAGAACTAATATACACTAGTGTATACTAAAACTTAGAAAGTGTATACTTCAAAGCGTTTGCAAGTTATTAAAACTTAAAAAGTTTATACTAAGAAATTGTCTTTTCTTTGTGGATTTTAATGGCTAACAAACAATAGTGTATACTAAAACATATTGTTTAGTTTGTTAGCCATTAAAATCCACAATGAAAAGACATACAATTTCTTAGTGTATACTAAAACATATTGCTTTGTTTGTTAGCCATTAAAATCCACAAAGAAAAGAAAATTTCTTAGTGTATAACTTGCACACACAGAACACTAAAGCTTTCTTAGCACACAATCTATTCCATTCAACCAACTGGCCAATGTCTCGCGTGATGCATGTATACACTATAAATTCATTTTGAAGATTTTTATAAAAAAATACTTTACTACTTAGGTATAATACTCATTACGAGTTATAATATTTAGGAAATTAATCCTAATTATACAGCATGCCTTGCAAAGAAGATAAATGTAAATTTTATTGTTATTATAATTAGGAGTATGAATTTATTTCTTAAGTGAATTGAAAAATATTTAATTTATTTCCACTATGTGAAGTACACAATAATTTTTTTTATATTCTTGATTGAATATTTTCTTAAATATGTTTTTTTCCCCTTTTGCTTAATTTCTATTTCAATTGTTGTCAAAGTAACGAAACTCAAGTAAAAATACTATTTTTCTAATCAATTGTTTCTCATATAAATTTTAGAAACATAACTATGAAATTTGTTTTATATAAATATTAGATATAATTAAAAAGTAAAAATAAATGTACTAACCCATTAAACCGTTTTTAATGACATAGCACAAATTTTGGCTACTACAACTTTGATTGTTTTTTTTTTTTTGATACACAACTTTGATGGTTGATTTCGATATATATATATATATATATATATGTTATCAAAATGAGTTGAAATATGTAAATTATTGATAGAAGATCACATTGCTTTTTTATTTCTAAGTTAAAAAAAAAAAAATTAAAAAAAAAGTTAGTGTACTGATCAAATAGTAAATAGCATGAATCTCTCTTCCTCATTGTAACTATCAAATTATATATATATATATATATATATATAAAAGTAAATAACATTGGTTTGACATGCATGGTTTTTTTTTTTTTTTTTTCACATGCATATTAAGAATGTACATAATCCACTACCATGATTTTAAATATATTAAACCCATTAAAAGTTATTGAGTATTGTAACTTTTTGTATCAAATAGTAAGTAACATTTGTTTGATATGAAATTTGACATATGTATTTTTTTACATGCATGTTAAGGATAATGAGAATATATGTCATCCAACACCATGATTTTAAATATATTAAACCAATTAAAATTATTGAGAGGTGTAACCTTTTGTATTAATAGTAAATAACATATGTTTAACATGAAATTTGACTTGTGTGTTTTTTTACACATGCGTATTAAGGATAATAAGTATGTAAGTAATCCAAAACCATAATTTTAAATATTAAACCAATTAAAAGTTATTGAATGGTAAACATTAACAAAAAGTGATATTTTCTCTATTATTTTGTATAGAAATATGAAAATTGAAAATTTATGATAGTTATTAATACACATTTATTTTGATTGTGCTTGTGTATAAAATATTAAACGGGATTAGGATATTTATTAATGGGTATTTATTATGATTGTGTTTTTAAATGGAACAATTAAATATATTGTGGGGGGACGAGGATCCAAAGCAGTTAATAAAATAGGCAAGGGCATTTCCGAGGAGGGGAACTTTGCGAAGTATCCTTAGAAAGAACTTATTTAATTAATAAGGAGTTCGGAATGTTGCAGTTGATAAGGGTGCCGAGGGCTCCTACTTCACCTCGGAAGGTCAAGAATCAGGAATGAAGGGAGTACGGTGCAATCTTAAGGGGGACAAAAGCAACTTGGTATTGAACAAGGAAGAAAAGAAAAAAGGAAGGATAAGGCAACCATCTCCTCCGCATTAAATGCATTGCAACCACTTAGGTGGCCGCATTAATAGGAAAATGACCATGAACAGTGTTCCCACAGCTAATATTCTGGTGTAAAAACCTTCTAGTAAGGTTTTGATGGGACAAGTATCAAGAAATTCTAATCATGACCCTTCAAATGTAATATCCAGATGCATCTTTTTTAAGTTATATAAAGCCAAGAAGCACCTGAATCAAGGGGAGGCCTAGTTTTGAGAGAGAAAAAGAGAGAGAAAAATCATCCAATTGTAATACCATCCTCGGACTAAACCCGAGGACGAACACTTGGCCATTTCTATATTCAGTTGAATATTAATCACTACACATGTAGTTTTGATTGGACTTTCATCTTTTGTCTTATAACGGGTAAGGTTGACCTTGTATCCCATCTCTATATATTCATTGTGTGAGTGAATAGTAATTGGATCACGATACAATCATAAATCCTCTGTTTCACTTTTTGCCTACCCACATATATGATTATGGTACTTATTAATAGATTTTTTTTTTTTTAATACAAGATAGAAATTCTATTATAACTTAATTTAAGTATATATGTGTGTAAACCTTGACCCCATGCACCATGTCTCCACCTTATAAGAACTTTGTACTTGTAGATATTTAGAATATTTAGAATATAGAGAATATGTAATCTAACAGATATATTTTTGAAATATTAATTAAATAAAAAGTAATTAGGCGGTGTAACATAATTGAAAGTTACACTAGGTTTAATAAAATATGATTTTATTTTATTTATAAAAAAAAATGATGTTTTCTCTATTATTTTGTATAGAAATATGAAAATTGAAAATTTATTGATAGTTATTAATACACATTTATTTTGATTGTGCTTGTGTATAAAATATTAAACAGGATTAGAATATTTATTAATGGGTATTTATTATGATTGTGTTTTTAAATGGAACTATTAAATATATTATTATTGTACTTATTAATAGTTTTTTTTTAATACAAGAGAGAAATTCTACTCTAGCTTAATAAGATATATGATAGATTTGAGTTTGAGGGTTTTGCTTCAACAAAAACACTTATTTTGATTTAAAATAATTTTAATATCAAAGAATTATGAGTTATCCTGAAAAAAATTTAAATGTCCTAAATTTAATGGTAAATTACAATTTATCCCTTATTATTTGGCCTTATCGCAATTTAATCTAAAACATATCTTTATATACATGCATATATATGTGTGTGTGTGAGCCTATAGTTCCAATATTTTTTAATATGATAATCCAACTGTCTAATAAAAAATTCCTGTCTTCGCTTGTGCTCTTCAATAAAAAAAAAAAATGGGACTTATAATGATATATAAATGCTATTTACACTAAAAAGAAAAAAAAAAAAATCCAAACATTTTTACAAATAATTTAGAGTTTTTGGCCTCTATAAATTACATTTTTAATGATATTACCAAGATTATTATTATTATTTTTTAAAATCTAGATGCGCAAGTGTGAACGATTAAGTGCCTCACGTTGGATGATAGTTATGAATACGATTGCTCATCACTAAAAATCAACAACTCCAGAAAATACTAATGGCATTGTCGTCGTGTTTATGTTGAGCCAACCCCCAACCAAACCCTTGAAAGGCTACATATGCTAGCAGATAAAATCCCACGTACAATGCTGCATATTAAATTAATTCTCTTTCAGGCGCCTTTAATTGAAACCTGACAATTCCTTGGTGAAGCGGCAATCATCCACCGCCACAAGATATATAAATATGCATAAACCAAAATATTTATAAACTTAAGCAAAAGCAACATAATTAGGAGGACAGAGCCTATGATAATACAGATCCATTTTATTATAATAAAGTAAAATACAAATTTACACAATGAACACGATAAGATAGTAAAGTCTTAATCCAATATAGAAAAAAAAGAAAAAAAAAGAAAAAGAAAAAGAAAATCTAAACCAATTCCAAAGACATATCCCCAGATTCAGTCAACATTCTACATTTTGTTTGTACCATGATCTGTGCCTTCTAAAATAGCATTGTCTCATTACAAGATTATTAGGAACAAAGTAAATATTCAGCACATAATAGAACTGAATTTTTGATACTGAAGGCAGAGCACGATTGAAGAAAATGATTGGGAGTACAGTCCCAAGCCTCCAAAAGGGCAGAAGCTACAGTCTATACGTGGCCATTCTGAGCACCGTTTGTGTTGGGTTTATCAGGAAGTCCCATCTCCACAGATGGTACAGAGGTGCTTTTGTTCTCGTTTTTGCCCTTGCCCTTGTTTTTACGGTAGATAAAGTACAGAATCAGCTGCAGGGCCCCAAGAAAAGAACCGAACCCATTGTTCACCTGCAACAACATTACACATTTCCATAAGAGCGAGCAGTGTTTATTATACACACTTAGTTATACATACATTTACACCCATATGAAAACCAACTGAAATCGTCACTTGAGGTTATAATTTCCAAATTAAAAAACACGACTTTTAAGTCAGTTTTTATTTCGCTTGTGTGTAATAGCTTTTTCCCTTTCTGTAAAAGTTAATACACAATATTGGTATTTTTTTTTTTAATAAGACACCATATTGGTACTTGTTTTGAAACTGAGGGAACTTTAGCGATGCAATTTCATTTTTATTTATTTTTGAGATAGCAGCTTCAAAATTTGGGAACTCACGCTGTAAATTGACCATGCCTAAGCTCTTTGTGGAACACAAATTTTCTTACTAGGGATATGCAAACAGATAATGCTAAGGAATTTTATATATGGGCATTGAGAGGATCTAAAATTGTAAAAGATACTAACATATTCATTAAGGAAATAAAAATAAAACTATGACTGTTTGACGAAAAAAGAGAGCAACTTTAAGTATAATAGAATAATTGAAAAGAATACATGTGACCAATCTCGATTAGTTTGTTGAAAAAATTTATAACCGGTCTTAAACTTTTGGGGAGTATGATAATATATCCACAACATTCATTTCCTTTTCCCAAAACTTCTCAGCCATACAACGAAGCATTTGTAAGATAATAGTTAAGGAATTGAGAGAAGCTGCTTACATAAACAAAAGGGTCATTGCCGAGCAGACCAAAGATAAACCAGGAAGTGCCGCACAAGAAACAAAACAGCGACAGGAAAAATGGCATGAATTCAACACTCTTTGTTCTAATCACAGTCCTCTGCATATACATATAAAACCCACATAAGTTCATGCACCAAAAAGTATGTTTAACCAAACTTTCTTAGGAAACATAATTGTATGTTTAACTTTAAAACAAATACTAATATACTGGTAAAATTTTACATACAATTTTTTAGGTACTATATTTAAGATTTGTATATGATTAAATTTAATCATTATTAAAAAATGTAAAACTATTTTTGTCGAATTAGTCAACATAATCATTTTGTTGAAATCAATTTGATAACTTTTTTTTTATTTTTTATTTTTATAACACACAAACATACAACAACACGCTAATTTGACAACCTAAGCGGTTAAGATACAGTACTTAGAAATTAGGATACTATACCAAAATTTTGTCTTATAGCGTTATATTCTGATTCCTGAGTGGGATAACCAATTTCTTGATTGGCTAACTTGCTCAGAAAATGGCCTAACATAAAGAAATGGGCCAAAGCTGTCACACTTCCCCGTGACCAAGCTATCATAATATTCACACAAAAAAAAAAAAAAAAACTGAACTAGCTTAAGAGTCCAGTGGCTGAGGCATAATCTTTGAAACCAAATCAATCAGGGTCCAGTCAATTCCTTCATTAAATATTTAACAAGAAAAAAAAATCAGGAAATAGCTTAAGAGTTAAAACTCACCATGATTGATAGAGGTGAGCCATACATGATTATGGAGAAAACGGCAGTTGCAAAGCCACAGAAGAGCTTTCTGGTATTGCCATGCAAGGCTAGGAGGGAGATCAAGACCACGGCTGCGAAAAAAGTGAGCACAAACGCGAAGAGCCCCAAAATCTTGGTTTTTTCTTTCTTTTGGGCATAGACGATGAAGATCAACACATATATGACCTCTATTCCTGCACCAGTGCCATTGATTGTTGAAACTAAAAGATTGTTTTTTGACACAAGGGGTAGGCCATACCTGTTCAAAATTTATTTCATGTATAAAATCAGTAATTATAAGACAATTGAACTAGACAACTCTGAAAATATGAAACAAGGAAATCATTTTGGACTATTGGCAGCACAATTAATTCAAAAAAAAGGAAAAAGGAGAATTTCAAAAGATTTTATGGTTCATTTTTTTGATTTTTTGTTATTTTATTTCTTTACAATTTAAAATTGAAGGAACTAGCAGATCGAGAGAATGTTTCTTTGAAAAAAAATAGAGAGAATTTTGGGAAAGGTCCAAAATTTCTTATGAATGACACACCCATTGAAATTTTAGTTACTAAAGAAACATATATTAAACAGTGCCATGCACAGTACAGAATAAATTAACATTAATCAACCAAGCATCAAATTTCATTTTCCTAAAGCAAGAAATGTTAAACCAAAATTGTCATCCTGTTTAATTGCTTGCCTAGACTCCCAAGTCCAACCAACCAACACAGAGGCCCCTGAATGCCCGGGTGGCCATGAAATTAGCATGAATTAACTATAAAATCCCCATCATTATCATCACCATAATAATAGTAATTAAAGACACACATAATCCATGACAAAAACATAGGGGTAAAAAAAAGGTAACAAATGAAGAAAAGAAACAATAAAAATTAAAAAGAACCTGGTTGATGAAACAAGAAGCATATATTATATACCAAGCAGAAAGAAGGCAGTTCATCAAGGTCATCGCGTATGGAATGCCCGAAAACTGTTCTGTGGACTTGCTCTTTATAATCCTCCAGAATGTTATCCTACAATACGTACCAAAATTATTCACAATTCCTCACATGAATAACACAGATTAACAACTTCTCAGTAATAGAATATGTCAGTCAGATTAATCAGATATATATATATATATATAATATAAAGGCTAAAAGAGAGTAGAAAAGATTGTAAAAACATGTCCAAGAGTCAAAAAGAACAACACCCTTTAGGAGAAAAGAGTTAAAAAGGAACAAAAGTTGGCAGATTTATAAGAGCCAAAAGGGGTTCTCAAATGATACATACATTGGAGCCAAGAAGAGGAACAGTGCAGTAGCATTTCCTGCAGAGAAAGAGAACAAAACAGAGGAACCATAAGTCCAAAAATTCAAGAAAGAAGGAAAGAAACGCAGAGAAATTCAATACAACCCACCAAAGATTCCGAACACCAAATGCGCAGTTTTTTGCATTTGGTTCATTGTTTCAATACAAAATCTAGAAACAAGAAAGAGAATCCAGATGAGGAATCAAAGCCTTGAGAGAAACCAGGTATCAGAATACCAGAGCTGAGAATTGAGAGGTCCACAATACCAGAAGCACGTGTGTTTATATAGAGGAAAACAAAAAATTAACACCCAATGATTACATGTATATGGAACACAGTAGATTTTTGAAGTTGGTCTTATCCCCTATTCCGTGGGTATGCTTTTGAGTAAGGAATTTGTCTTTACTTTTAGTAATAAGAACCAAGAACTGTCCTCTTGTACGCCGATGAAAAGAAAAAATGATTTTAGTGTTTAGTTTATTTTGGTTATTATTTATGAATTTTATTATATTTTTTGGTACTATTTATAAATTTTATTGTACTATTTTAACTAATTTTTATCTTTATTTACAGTACTTTCAGCAATAAATTTTTAATTTCTACAAAATAAGCGGCATTCAATCAGAAGCGAAGTATTTGGTGAAACTGTGAAAAGCGAACGGTTAAAAGTTAAAACTGGTTAAAAACGTGGGCATCATAGGTTTATCCTTACCAAATAATTTTTTTATTATTATATAAAAAGTGTGAGTTAGGTGGAAAAGTGTGGAGAATATCACACAGTTGATTTGAGGCATGAGTTATCCTAAAAAGCACGTTATTCATGTCGGCTCGTGCATAATTTATTATTTACTTACATAACAAATTATTATTATTTTTTTTTTATAATTTTACTTAATTACTTCTCAAAAACATTTTATTTATTCTAAATTATATTTTAATAAATTATTATTTTTTTAATTTATTAAAATAATTTATCACAACCTCTATCTAATTTCTTTCTTCATTATCTGAAAATGCTAAGAAAAAATTAAAAAAGTTGAAATACACAACAATAGTGCTTACGAATATTTGCACAAATACTGCCGTAAAAGCAGAGAATTACCAGATTACCATGATACTGTTGAGTTGAGGGTTTATCTCGGGAGAAACATGTATGGAGAGAGAGAGAGTGTTTGTCCTTTACTTTCCACTATTCGAATTACTCTGGTAAATCGGTAATATGATCCAACAACTAAAAGATTCTTACCACTGGATATTCGGAGTCTTTTGGCTTAATATTGTAAAAATTAGAGTTTATTGGATTTATGTGTACTGTGCAAAATTTTTTAGCTAAATGAGGAGAGATGCAAATTTCGGTATTGGTGTTGCCGAAATATAAGTAAAAGAAGAGAGAGAAACTGACAAATCTGACACAAATTTTGGTATGTTGGTAGAGGTGTTGCCGAAATTCAAGAAAAAGTAGAGACAGAAATTGACATCAATTTCGTCAATTGGATTGCCGAAATTCAATTGTCATTTTGCTTCTGTTAGATTCTTTTTTCCGTTTGGTTAGTTTCTTCCTAGTTTATTTTTGTTTAAACATGTTGTGCGGTAGTCTACTGGATGCTTCTTATATGGAATAACCCTTGCTCAAGGGTTCAATCCCCCTGGGTTGCTTTTCTTTATTTTTTAAACAAAAATAAACTATGAAGAAAATAACCAAACGGAAAACTAATGAAAAAAAGAATCTAACAGAAGCAAAATGACAATTGAATTTCGGCAATCCAATTGACGAAATTCATGTCAGTTTCTATCTCCACTTTTTCTTGAATTTCAGCAACACCTCTACCGAAATACCAAAATTGTGTTAGATTTGTCAGTTTCTCTCTCTTTTTTTACTTGTATTTTGGCAATACTAATACCGAAATTTGCATCTCTACTCATTTAGCTAAAAAACTTTGCACGGTACACATAAATCTAATTAACTCTAATTTTTACAATATTGAGCCAAAAGACTCGGATATTTGAGTTGTGTTACTATTAAAAAAGAAGAAAAATTGGGTTATAAAGTTGGAGGTGAAAGTGAAAGTATTTGAGAGTGGATGCCTTGTATAGTCGGAGGCAATAAAGTAGAAACCTGAGATCTATTGGTAATTTGGTACTACTATAGTACTATCTTTTTTTGGTAGAAACTACTATAGTACTATCACATATGTATAAAACTTTAAACTATTATCAGTATGTCACGTGTGTAAAATGTTTTTATTTTATTTTATTTTTTTGGAGTAACGTTAATTCACAATATTTTCAGAACAAATTTTAAATGACAAACTATTATTAGTTCTAACTTAAGACGTTACCACTAAAATTACCTTTTTTTTCCTACCAACTACAGCAAGTAACAACTTACTATTTAGAATTTATTATGAAAACGTTGTAGATGTAGTATTTTTTTTTTAGACCTCACAACAAATTTTGAATATCAAGTTGTTACTAGTTCTAACCTAGGAGGAGGTATTTAGTATCAAATGATACGGTATCAAAATCCAATAAGTATGAGACATGTTAGTGAAAAATAACTACCTTATTAACAAATGAAAGACATGTGTTAGTGGGTAGTTATATTTATACATATATCTCTCATTTTTTTGGGTTTTGATATGGATGACATGATATCATTTGATACAAAATACTTTTTCCTAACGTAAGTCATTACCACTAAAATTACTTTTTTGCTTACTAGCTACAACAAGTAACAACTTGCTACTTAAAATTTGTTGTAAAAATGTTGTAGATGTAGTATTTTTTTTTTAGATTGTGTGATATTAAATATTAAATGAGGAGTCTTACATCCCTAACATTTTCATAATAAATTTTAGGTGTCAATCTATTATTGGTTTTTATTTGGGTCACCACAGACATCACTTTTTTTTTTTTTTTTTTTAATCTACGTATCACTAATAATCTGTCACATAAGTTTTGTTGTGAAATTATTGTGTCACTAGTATTTCTCATATTAAATTGCCATGTATGAAGTAAAATAGTAACTGGGAAGTTCATATATATATAAACACAATTAAAGCCAAAGTTGAGAAAAAAAAATTTAATTAGATTCTAAATTGGATTTCAATTATTGCCTAATTTTGCGTCACATGTCCTATTTAAATTTTGTTCTAGGTGAGTTAATGCTATGCAAAAGATGAAGAGTCTAATATAATTAAATAATCAAAAACTCAATAAACAAAAAAAGAAGAAAGAATAAACTCATGTGTATATATTAAAAAAACTAAAATAAAACAATGAGAGAGAGAGAGAGAACTCATCCATGGCTTAAAAAAAGGTATAAATCTTATATCAGGTATAATTTAAACCCATAAATAAATAAATAAATAAATAAATATATTTATATATATGTGTGTGTGTGTAATTATGATTGTTTTTTTAATTGTACTGTGCATATATACTGATTATATATTAGTATTGTGCAGGGTCACAATTTGCGGCCCAAGCCCAAGGTGAATGGGGTCATGGCCCAATGAGCCCAATACAATAAATTTGTAGAGAGTGGGTTGAAGAACTAGGCACTAGTGAATTTAATAATGGCTAGTATGGAGTTAAAAGATAATCAAGCAAGAACAGAACACGTAGAACTGGATAAATTCACTGTCCGAGGAGACAATTATGAGTATAAATCTATATAATTGTTTACAAATACAATTTGGATTGCTACCATCTTTTTTCTCTCTTTTTCTCGATCCCTTTCTCATGGGAGATCTCTCACGTTATATAGTTCCTTTCAGACCATCTTGATCCTACACTTGTTAATCATCTAAGCCTTCACTTGAGTGCATGTCCCATCAGACATCCTCTTTGGCTTTTTGTGAGTTGTGGTAGCTGAGACTGCACTGTTCAGGGGTCTTCTTCACATAAATATGGTTAGAAAAGTAGCTGCAGTGCATTTAATGCGGTGGTAGCAGCTTTTCCTTTAGATATTTCTGAGTTCCTATCGCTCCTGTACATGCATGAGGCTCATCCTTATCGTTGAAACCTCCTAGAAGGTCACCTAGATTGTCGAAATACAGATTTGATCAGTATTCATCGTATCCGAGAAGGAGTTCCTTCTCGGACTATCTTCCTCCATTCCTTCCTTATGTGACTCTAAACTTGGGGCCTCTCCCAATCATTTACTCCTCCTCAGACACGCCCCACGTCCCCAGATAAGGCCCAAGGTCCAATATACAAATTTGGGCTTTTACCCCCACATATTGTATAAAAGATATGTCCTAAAAAAAATTGTGAACATTCCAAGTTATGTCTTTTGTAACCTTCTATTGCAATGGAGCGCAACGTGATTTTGTCAAATTTTACATAAGCAACAATTATAACGATAATACAACAAAAAGATTAACTTAATATGTTTATATATATATTTTTAAAATTAAAATAGAACCTTTCAACTCTCAAGTTTAATTTAGAATTTGACCTAAATTCAGGGACAAAACATATACTTTTATTGAAGTAAAATGATGAAGGGTGGTGAAATTGCTTTTAGTGATTTCTTTTTATTAAAAAAATTATTTTACAAACTATAGACTTAAACTTATGGTGTCCATTTCATGAAATTTCTTCCATTTGAAAGTAAACTGAATAAAATGTTGATAACTTGCTATTTGATTAGTCCAAAAGCCAGTATTCCAAGGATGGTGCAGCCTTTGCCCGTCGAGCATTTCCAAGTAATAGGTGCCCTTCCTGTTGCAATCAATGATTCTATACGGACCTTCCTAGTTGGGTCCTTACTTCCCTTGCATGGGATTTGTTGGGAAAACACATGGAAAAATACAGTTTTGTATCTCATACAAAAACACGCAGCGGAATATAAACGGACTACTTCATTCATGTGAGATAACATGCAACATATGAGTTTTAAGGTTTATAAAAGCGAAGCCCTACTTAAAGGGCAAATAGACGATCAAGGTCGCACTCGAGCACCTGATCCTTCTCAAATGTTAAGTCCTACCTACGAAATGGACCGATGATCAAGGATGCCCTCGAGCACTTGATCCTTATCAAATCCTAAGTCCTACCTACGAGATTGACCGATGATCAAGGATGCCCTCAAGCACCTGATCCTTCTCAAATGTTAAGTCCTACCTACGGGATGGATCGACGATCAAGGATACCCTCGAGCTCCTGATCCTTATCAAATTCCAAGTCCTACCTACAGGATGGACCGATGATCAAGGAGGCCCTCAAGCACCTGATCCTTATCAAATCCTATGTCCTACCCGCAGGATGGACTGACAATCAAGGATGCCCTCGAGCACTTGGTCCTCATCAAATCTCAAGTCCTACCTAAGGGATAAAACCAACGATCAAGGAAGTCCTCGGACACCTGATCTATGTAAGTGCTAAAACCCTACCTGAAGGGTAAACCGACGATTCAAAGAAGAAAAGAAAGAAGAGAGTTGGGTTGAGGGAAACCGATGAATCATAATTCTCTTTCAAAGGGCCAATAGGTTCCCAACACTCTAAGAGAATACCTCCAGACCGACGACTAAACAAAAGTGAGTTGATGAAAGACAAACCAACGAGCACAAACACTTGTGTACAAAATGCAAAAGAAAAATTACTACAAAGTAAACATAAAACGTTATAAAATTACTGAAAAATGAAAGTATCAACCCAAAACAAAAAAGAAACTTAAGTTCAAAACAGGGCACCGTCATTGTTTTTGAGTTACAAACCAAAGACTAAAAAATAAATAATAAATAATAATAATAATAATACAGGAAAAAAAAGTTTTTCTTAAGGATCGGCAGGGGGGTTATTAGCTTGCTCTTGAGGGTCTTTGGGGTCGTCAGCCACATCCCCAGGTCCGTCGGTCACTAGCACCTCATGATCGGTCTCCACATTGTCGAGAATAGGCTCGACAGCTGGAGTCGTCGGGGTGTTGAGTCTGATATGGATTTAGGAGAAGTCCAAGTCTGGGAACAGGAGTACAACTTGCTTACGAAAGTCCTCAAAACCATCCCCATAATAACCTCCCATCTCATTAAAATAAGGTTGAGACACTTGGAATTCCTCAATGGCCTCTTCCTTCACCTTATCCATGTGCTCATGAAGAGCAGCCACCTCGGACTTCAGGTTAGCATTCTCCTTCATCAGCTCGTCATATTGATGATTTACCCTACCAAGCTTGGCTTTCAGCTCAATCACCTCCTGACCAAGAGTTTGACCAGACTCCTTGAATTTCTTCAAAGAATTTGCCTCAATCTCTAGACGATTCTTCAGGTTCTTAACCGACGCCTCCTGCGAAGCACAGTGGATTTGCAAAGCTCGCATCCTCACCAAGCCCTGATCAAAAGAGACAAATGTAAGTCAAAAGGGAAGAGTAAAATAAAGAGTCAGAAAGGGACAAAAGTACTTGAAAAATGGACGAATGAGATAGAAATACAACATACTCTCATCATATCATAGAGACTGAAGTCACCCAAAGGGTTAGTCTCATACTCCGAGCACTTGTCCAAGTCAGCATCCCAGACAATAGAACGAGTAGTGTCCACTGCATACTCCTTATCCTTCACCAGCAAAGGAAGAGGAGGGGCAATGTGGCCTTGGGAAGTCATAAGACCCTTCCCGATCCTATGGTGAGGAGCATCAACAATGACCTCGCATGTTTCCGGACGAATGGGGGGGCCACTGGCACTTTTTCCCGATGATTGAAGGTCGGAAGTGTACTTCCTCTTCGTGGATGCATGAAGGTACAATGTCGACAATACCCCACCTTGAGCCCTCAATGCATCAGCCTTCTTGACCTAAATTCAGGGACAAAACATATACTTTTACTAAAGTAAAATGATGAATGGTGGTAAAATTGCTTTTAGTGATTTCTTTTTATTAAAAAATTTATTTTAGAAATAATAGACTTAAACTTATGGTGTCCACTTCATGAAATTTACTTTTTATCAATTATAATTAAGGCAATGAACTAATTGGTTTTTTGTGTAAGTAAAATTTAGATTCAAGTCTTTTATGCGAGGACAAGGCCCAGTGCCAGCTTTAGCATATAGACGACAAAGGCATTTGCTTAAGGCCTTCAAATAAAAGAATGCCCCATCTTTTAACTAATATAATGTATTTATGTTATATTTTGATTAAGACTTCTTTACCTTTTTACCCAAATTAAGAAAAAAAATTTAAAGCCCCTTTTAATGGCTAATAGAATGCATTGTATATTAAAAAAGCCCCATTATAAACCAGTATGTTTTTATTAAAAAAAAGAAGAAGATAAAGTTTAAAGGGTTTATACTATCTAGCCATCATCACGTGGCTCCGATGTGATTGTTACTTTATTTAAAATTTTTTATTATATTTTATTTAAGTTTGATTTTTCCAATTTCTAATAATATATATTTATACTTCTAGTAATTTATTTAATATGTATTGTTTAAGTACATTTTCATTAGTTATCCTTTAAAAATAATTTAATTTTTTTATTAGTACTAATTTATTCAGTTATATGAAATAAATTTTTATTTGTACAAGTTTAGAGTATAAAATGACCATATTATTTAGTAAAGTTGCAATCTTGATTTTGATAAATTAGATCTATTGTTCTACACTTTAAATTTTATTTTAGTTCAATTATAAATCATGTGTCATTTATTTATAAATATTTTGTTAATTATAAATGGCTACCAAAAAATATCTATTTAGATATGAAAAAAATTAAAAAAAGAAGAAGAAAAAACTAGAAAAACAAATTGAATCTAAAAGGCATCTATAGATAAAATTGTTATTAATATTAAATAAGACACAATAAAAAATTTGAGTGAATAAGAAATACATTAAAAATATTTCGAAGATAATAATGAAATAATGAAAATAGTCTTAATTAAATAAATATTATTTAATTATATTTAAATATAAAAATAAAATAAAGGGTAAATTCAAGATAACTATCCTAAGGTTTGGGGCAATACCAAACACATCCAAGACAATTAAAAAGCAATCATTTTAGTCCTTAACACATAAACACCGTTATCATGCCATTTATTCACTCTTACCAAAACAAAAGCTGCACAGCTTTTTTTCCATTTCCAAGAATGAATGTTCAGAAAGGTACACCCTAAGTCATTTATTCCCGCTAGCCTAAATGCATTTTGCAAATGCAAATGCAAATGCTTTCTAGTTTTAGTCCATTTCAGTCCAGCTATGGGACCCATTGTTTGATAATAAATAAATGCAATTTTATTCCAAACAAACTCAATTAAAATGCAAATGGTCTAGCAAATCACTTGTGATGAATTAGTTGGATATATACAAGATTCTGAAATTCTATATAAATCATAAAGCAGACTTCTATTTTATGGGATTACATATGTATATGAGAGAATTAAGGAAATATGTTTTCCTTTGATGAAGTTGTTGTAAACATGTGTACTATATTTCCTTGATAGCAGTAATCTATGAGATGTCCAATTGATTAACTGTGGACTTTGTGTGAGAAGAGGATTCTTCAATCAATCCCATGATATTTGCATAGCCTCTAATATTTGAAATATTTTTGTTACCTGATATATCGACACTCCTAATGTGGGGGTAATCTATGAGATGTCCAATTGATTAGCCGTGGACTTTGTGTGAGAAGAGGATTCTTCAATCAATCCCATGATATTTGCATAACCTTTAATATATGAAATATTTTTGTTAACTGATATATCAACACTCCTAATGTGGGAATTTTCTTTGATCTAGGAATTTTCCTTAACAACAACATCTCTTATATATAGATAGGATAATTCATGATTGTACAACCATGTCAATTGGTTAAATAATGTTATGCATAAGATAATCCACTTCCACATTCCTATGATGAAAACATTGACAACAAAAAAAACTATTTTCACAAAATTAATAAGTAACAAGTATAGACAAGTAAGTTTAAATTTACATTTGCATTCCCATTAAGTTCATAATAAATATTCATTGACAGCATTGTCAAAGTTATATATATCATTAGTTACATTCACAGCATTGTACCATCTATTAGTTACAAAAGCTTACACTAATAACTATCAGTCCAAGTTAATACATGACATAAAAAGGAAACCAGAAAGGCAAAAACTATCCAAGACCCACCAGGTCCATTGTGTATGTAAGCTGTTCACATTATGTCCACTTTGCTGTGCTTCACTTAACAAAAACTATCTCCACAAAGTTGTCCACTATGCTGTCTATTTTGCTGTCAATTTGCTTTGCAGAAAAAGAAGACACACCATCCAAACCAACACTGACAGCCACTAAAACATCAACAAAAATAATTGTCCAAAAATGGTTCCAAATTCCATCAACTTCAAAAGGCAACATAATCACTTCCACTAGGCTCATCATTAGCCAATGGAGTAAACTCATTCATACCAATAGCAGCACCATTTACACTTTGTTGTGTAGTAGCATCCAAACCATCCCCAACAACATTTTCAACAGCATTATTCATCACATTAGCACATGCCCCTACACCAGAGCTTTCCCCAGTCCTTGTTTCCTACAAAATTAAGAGAGAATTAGAAACTCAAATACCAAAACGCACACAACTACAATTAAAAGAAATAAAATTACTATTTACAACCGTGGTACCCCTTATACTGCCAACAGTTGAATCTCTTTGACAAGTGCGTTTGTTATGACCAAACCTTTTACAAGTTTGACATTTTATAGTATTTGACCTCCTAGCAACATTCAAACCTATTGGTTGCTCTCTTGGCTCTTTCCTCCTATTTTTCCTTGGTTTACCAAGCAACCTACGAAGGATAGGAGGCTCCACTTCTTCATCAACATTAATATCATTCAAATCAGGTAAGGGATGAATGATTTCACCATATGCTTTCAGGTAGGTGAACCTTGTCAAGTATTCACCACAATAAGTTTCTACATTTGCCCTTTTATGCACAAAAATGCTGCTTCATGCTTGCATGATAGCTCACTTATCTTCCAATAACTACAAGCACATGTCTTCACAATCAAATTCACTATAAATGTAGTAAAACCATCAACAACCTGGTACTCATCATCACTAGCTGCTATTACCTTGCAGAATGTCGAATCTCGTTGGATCAAGTACAATGTTTTCTTTATCTTAGGAGTAACCAAAGAATCTAATGTATTGGCCTTCTCAAACCTTTTATTTAGTCTTCCCATAATCTTGATCCGAATTCCATCTAACATGGTAAGAGTTGGTTTAGCTCTAAGGTCTCCAACGCATTGATTAAATTATTCAGTCATGTTATTAGTTACATGGTTGATCTTAATTCTTGGATCATATGCATGTCTAGCCCACATTTACTTGGGCTTACTCATCAACCAATCATAGGCTGCCTTATTGTTCACTCTTATACGTTGCATAGTGTTGTTAAACAAAAACTCATTATACGCTTTTGCAGCAGCCCAAAAATTTATCTTAAGCATGAGGCCTGGAAATTTAACCTTGAAATTACTGTATATGTGCCTACAACATAGCCTATGACTTGCTCCAGGGAAGACTTGAGCTACTGCATCAGTTAAACCCTAAGAAACCATAATGACAAAGAAATGATTAACAACTTAACTTTGAAAAATACAATTCTTAAAAATAGAATATGTTCATAGAACAAACATACAATGTATATCTAAAAATACTAACTCTTAAAAAATAAAATAGCTTTACAAAATAACATCTAACTAGATTACCATGTGGCAAATGCTAGCATTAAACTATGATAGACTAAACAAAGGAAAAAAAATAAAGACTATATCAAATAAGATCAAAATTATCAATGTTCAAATCACTATATAAAATAAAGACTATACCAAATAAACACTTCTAGCATATTTGATGGATTTGACATCCTCAAATAGAAAAAAGAAAAGAAAAGAAATAATAATAACTTAGGGATTTAAAAAATTGACACATTAAATTAAAGTATTAAAATAATCAATCTACATACCTTTTGCTGATTAGACATAATACAAAGTTGCTTATCAGTCATGCTAACCAATGCAACATCTAAACGATGCAAGAAAAATAGCCAACTATCCTTGCATTCAACCTCTACAATGGAAATTGCAACTGGAAATAAGCCATTATTGCCATCAAATAATCAAGAGAAATGGCAGCAAGTAGAACACCCACAAATGGTCCCTTGAGGTGGCAATCATCAATTCCTAAAAATGGCCTACAACCATTGATAAAGCCTTTCTTCATAGCATCAAAGCATAAAAAGAACCTCTTCAAGGAGGATTCATTGCAATGTCAGGTCTCTCGTATTGAATCTTTGCTATACTGCCAGGGTTGGTTTCCAAGACCACATTAGCATATGCTGGTATTTTCTTATAAAACCTAGCATGGTTGCCATAATCCTCTTCTCTAGCTTTTCTCTTTGCTCGATATAATCTCCTTACTTGAACTCCAAACTTCTCAAACAGATCTTGTTGCATGCTAGAATACCTCAAGTCAAGGTCTGCATAAAGTTTGCTCCTTACTTTCCTAGCAATCCAAGTGGAGGTTGCATTTGAATTTTTGGAGGTCCTAATACATGTGTGTTGTGAAACATAGGTTTTGATCCTAAATGTAATCTCATCGGGTGTTATAGTAGCATGAATCCGCCATGGACATCTATCACTGGCACAATGTGCAGTCACTCTAGCTTTATCATTCTTCACCCTAACAAGTTCAAATCCTTCTTGAATTGCAAAATCCCTTAACGCTTCCCTAAACTCATTCACATTAGTAAATACCATGCCATTTTCTAGCCTTATTGAACCTTCTTCTACAATGAACCTTCTTCCTTGAATAGCCCTATCCACATGAATTTGCTCTATGTCAACATCAGAATTAGGCCCATTCTCATGAACTTCTTCAGAGCCATAGTCTGAGAGGCCATCATCCTCACCTTCAGAATTTTTCTCAACCACAGACCCATCTACTTCATACTCACTATCACTGTCAATTTCTTCTTCACTTCTGACTTGCCACTCTTCATCAGAAGCATTAATATGTAATTCTTCTTCAAGACGTTCAAAATCTACACCCATAGGAGCAAGATATCAAAATCCTCAGGAACACTAGCCAATGCCAATAGCATTTCATTAGTAACATCTTTCCCCTTAACGGCATTAATGTCATGGCTAAAATTCATAGTAGCCCCAGCCAAAAGATCATTGCCAAAAAAGTCACTAAAATCAGGATCTTCAGATAAAGAAGTCGTACCAACTATAGCTTGTTCTTGACTGGGTTGAGAAGTAGTGCATTGAGGATCATTAAGCGAAAATGAAACATGAATGTGAATTTTACGACACCCTTCATCTTCATATGCATCAAACATACGTAGCATATCAATATCATTATTCACATTCATGGTGTCCATTGAATTTGGTATTTCACACTTGATGTTGATGTCTGCACTTATGTTTGCAGGCAAGTCCACAAGTGCAGTCTCTAATACATCTTGACACATATCCATATATAAATACCGATTCCTATCAACATCGTGAATGATCGATGTTGTTGGACCATGATGGACAAGCAAAGAATTCAAAGTTGGTGTTGCTGCCATTGATATCTATAAAACAAAGTTTGAAAACAAAAAAAAAAAATCAGCAACTAAGATACAAAGTGGCCTTGAACACGCTGGGTTTCTTGGCATAAATTAAACTTAAAAAGGAAAAAAAGAAAACAATAAAAGACTCTACAACTGTTACGTGCATAGCATTTAGATATTTTGCATAATTTAGGATCGTTATAATTTGTTGCATGATATTAGGATTTATTGCATTTGTATTTGCATTTTAGTAGGATAAGGGAATATGTTAGTCAGTTGATTGTATTTATTGAGGATATTTCAGAATCAAATTTATTGACCATTAATCAAGCACATGTGAATCAAAAGATCCATAAATCAAGCAACTACACCAAGCCTAGCAGCCAAAGTCAAATATGTGCTAGATAAAAGAAATACTTAAATGATATCGTTTAGAATATCATTAAATGATATCATTTCATCTAAATGGTATTCATGATGAATAAACTTTGATTCCGAAATATCCTCAATAGGATTGTAATGGGTAGTGGAGATCTTTGATTTTTTATTAAGATAAGTTGTTCCTAAAATGCAGGTGTTATCTTGTACAAAAGTAGTAGTAGTTTATTGGAATAAAATCATTAGAAAAACCATTTATATAAAAAAATCTGTTAAGGTCAAGAATTCCTTAGTTGATCATAATTTCTTTTTAGTGTTTATCCTTTAATTTCCGTAAAGATCAAGTTCTTTACATACCAAAAACTATAACTTAGAGAAAAAAAAAAAAAAAATCCAAGATTACATGCCAGAAGAGTTGAAATTACTAAGCAAAAGAGCCAAGTTGCTAAAAGAAGAACCTACAAAAGAAACCAGAAAAAAACTAAATCAACTATTTTTCAAGTAATAAATACTTCTTCCATTACAAGAAGTTTAGCTATATTTTGATACCAAGAACTAATTTGTACCTTTCTTCAGATTAAAACTTGAATAGAAGCCCTCTTTGTCTTTGCTCAGTCTGAAATTTTTTTTGAGTGAGAGTTGAAATTCTAACTCTGATGAAGTCTAAAAAGAGCCATTGAACCAACTGACTTGGGTTACTTTCTTCTAGTTTATATTAAGAGCCCTTTGTTGCTCTCGGGAAGAGCAAAAATGATGAAAACATGTTGGACTCAAATGTGATGACTTTGGCCTAGCAGGAACAGATGGTGTGGGGTACATTTTCTGAACTTGTTGGCTTTGGAAATGAAAAAAAAAAAAAAACTATGCAAATTTTGTTGTGTAATGAACAAACGGCTTGTAACGGTGTTTGTCTTCTAGGACTAAAATGGTTGCTTTATAATTGTCTTGGATGTGTTTGGTATTATCCCAAACCTCAGGGTAGTTTTCTGGAATTTACCCTAAAATAAAATAAAAAGGCCCACCGCATGTACAATCTACACACACGCTCTATCTCTCTCTTGTCCTTTTCAGTAGGGATGGCAATTTTTGCCCGACCCGTGGGTACAGGGACGGACCCAGGTGCAGGGCAAAGGGGGCCCGGGCCCCCCCTGGGTCCAAAAAAAAAAAATTTTAGTATGTAAAATTTAAAAAAAACAGGTTTGGGCCCCTTGGTTTTTAGCTTGGGTCCCCCAGCCAGCCAACCCAAGAGTTTTCAAAAGCCCATGAAAACCTTAAAAAAAAAAATATTGTATAAATCTATTTATAATAATAATAATATAATATATAATAATGTGGTTTATATTAGAATATTAGATTATCTATTTATATTTGATAATAGTAGGAGGACAAATAATTTTTTAATTGTTTGATTTGATCTAATTGCACTTAAATAGTAATTTGCACTTCATTGTTCACACTTTTTTTTAACAAAAATTATTGTATAAATCTTCAAAATTTCATACCTATTAATCAATTTTTTATCCTAAATGCTGAAACATTAGATGTAACTCCTTAGAAAAGCTCTAAAATGTAAAAAGGTAAGTTCAAACCTATTAACCTAAGTACAAATAATTTAGTACAGTGAAAAAAATGTAGGCACAAGTTTACTTAAAGTTAGTTTGTGAAATAAAGTAATTTAATTTTGGCCATAATTTGGGCCAAATTAACTTGAGCTTTTTGCATTTTGAGCCAACGTAGGCTTAACCTATTAACACAATGTAGGCATAACTAACTTGCTCCTCCTAAGAAAATTTCCTGGCTCCGCCAGTGACTATATGGATGTGCGTTTGAAATTTTTTTTTTTTTTTTTTCGCTTATCTCCGGCCCCCCCTAGCTTGAAATCCTGCGTCCGTCCCTGCGTGGGTACCCGGCCCGGCCCGACCCTAATGGGCCTGGTTTTACCCGATCCGATTACGAATAGGGTCGAGTATGAGTTTTTAAAAAAAAACTTGAAGCGGGTTCGGGTTTTATAAAAAAAATCCGAAACCCGACTCGAAACCGGGCCCGGATAAAACTCGGTTTCCCTGAAATTACAAAAATACCTCCTATATATATATATATATATATATAGCTATAATCTAACCCTAAATCCCTCATTTCTTCAGCAGCAACTCACGCCTCCCTCAGTCCCTCCTCACCCTCAGTCCCTCATTTCAGCTCATTCACTCTCTGTCATTGCCTCATGCCTCGCCTCCCCACCACCATTGAAATCAACTTAACAACAAATCCAAATGAACTCCCACTGAGTCAATTAAACCCACCACTATGAAATCAGCCGAAATGGGTTTCGGTCAGATCGGTCGAACCGTTTGAGAGAGAGAGAGAGAGAGAGAGAGAGAGAGAGAGAGTGAATCGTTGATGAAGATTGAGTCTAGATGGCGGTAGATGGTAGTGGCAAGCGGCGGTCACAATTAATGGGTGTTAACCGACAGAGAGCTTGAAATGTGAAATGGAGAGAAGAGAAAGTAAAGATGGCCATGGAGTGAAGAGAAAGAAAAGTCTGGCCATGGAGTTCTGATTTTGAACGGTGGGGAACGGCGAGTTACGAGTTGCGAAGAGAAAGAAAAATGGGGAACGGTGGTGAACGGCGAGTTGCGAAGCATGAAAGTCTGGCCATGGAGTTTCGATTTTGAGGTTGAGAGAGAGAAAGAGTTTTGAAAAAAAAAATTAACTAAAATCGGTAGAAGAATTCTAAATTAAAGGGTTTCTGTAATCAGTAGAGAGATGGCTCGGCTGGGTTGCAGTGTTTCTGAGTTTGTATTGTTCTGGATTGTAGTGTTTGGTTGCCCAGAACATTCAAGAAATGCTGAGGAATATTTTAAATTTTTTTTTTTGGTTAGGCCACGGATGGGCCCAAATTTGGCAGGGTTTAACGGGGCCCGGCTAGGGCGGGTCCGGGCCTCCAAAAAAAAACCTGCTTAGTAAACGGGCCGGGTCCGGGCCGCGGGTCTTGGCCCGCGGGTCGGGTCCGGGTATGGAAAAGCCCGGCCCGAACCCGACCCGTTGCCATTCCTACTTTTCAGTAGTAAGGCAATGGTAAACACAAAATCTCAAGCAATAAAAGAAAATCTCTCTCTCTCTCTTACTTTTTTTCTCCCTTTTTGATGAATACTTTTTTTCTCCCTTAAAAGTGAATAAAGAATTAAACGATATTTGTCTTATTCTTAGGTTACCTAATATGTAAATGTCTCCTCCCACTATTTCATTTCATTGATTGATATATGATTATTAATTTCTATCATATATTTAAGTGACATGGTAGTGCGAAACAATGACAATATGGTGAGGGAGATTTTTATTTTTATTTTTTTATCAGTTTTCTTTTCGGTGTGTTCAATTATTAACTAGACAAAAATGCAATATATATTTGTTAACTTTGCCTAAAATTTATTTTAGTCTTTTAAATATGAAATTGGTCCTTTTAAATTGGTAACTTTGCCCAAAAATAATTTTAGTCATTTAACTTTGAAGTTAGTCATTTTAACACCACCCCCCTCTTAATCCTATAACTTTGCTCAAAAATCATTTTATTTCTTAAAGTTTGGAGTTGGTCATTTTATTTTGGTAACTTTGCTAACTCAGTCAATCATTCCTTTCGTTCATCACCGTTATGAGTGCTCTCTTAAGTTAGTCAAAATGATGTTGTATAGGTGTGTATTAAGAATTTAAGAATTAAAATATTATTAAAACAATAATTTATTAATTTAAGGAAAAAAAAAATCAGAACAATGTTTCAAACTTAAGTGCTTATAAGCTGACAGTTGTACCCTGACTTTAAGTGCTTCAAAAGAAGATTTTTTTTTTTCCTCAGTCTCTCTGTTGTATAAGATCAATGATAGGACTACAATTTTTGCCACAATTTACTCACGTGGCAAGTCGTGAGTGGTGGATTTGCCACATAAGTAAGTTGTGGTCCTAGGATTTTTTGTTATATAATAATAGTAATATTATACTTCTGAGCAATGTTAACTGTAACAAATTTCACAAATTTAAGTTGACAAGTTTTTATTGACTCGATAGTTTTGAATTTCGGATAGTTATAAAACCGAAAAAGAGAAAAATTGAAGGTTTTTGAGTTTAGAGAGAGGTGAACCATGGTTTGTCATTTAATTTTTTAATAAATTAAAAAAATGTTATATATAATAATTTTCCATAGCTTACCAACAAAAGAGATTTGCCACTCAAACACATGCAAAACAGTCTAGGGGGCTTAGAGGCTAAAACTATGGCATCAAAAACTTGCCACAATTATCTGCTATGTGACTGATTGTGAGTGGTGGAAAAAAAAAAAATATATTCATGTGAAAGTGATAAACAATAAGTCAAGTCGTTGCTACATGAAATAATTGTGAAAAAAGTATGGAAAAATTTCTAGTACTATAATGATAATATATATATATATATATATGAGTTGAGTTCAAGTTACACCTGATGTAACCTTAAGTGATGTTATTCCACTCAATATTTTTTTAATTGGATGCGAATATTGACAAATCCACTGTTAGATTACACTATCTTCATATATTCTCTATGCTTACAAAATTTCAAGGTGATCAAAGATTAATAGCCATGTCATTAATCAATTGTTAAAATTCAAGTTTTTGTAGTTTAAAATAATGTATAAAAGATGAGTTTATGGATCAAATGATAAATAACATTTGATTGATATGAAAATTGACATGCATGTTAAGAACATATAGAACATGTAATTCAATGGTTAGATTTTCAAAAGATTAATTCAATAACAAGTTATTGGGTGGTGTAACATTGCTTAGAGTTACACTAAGTGTAACTTGAACTTAGCTCTCTCTCTCTCTCTCTCTCTCTCTCTATATATATATATATATATATATATATATAGAGAGAGAGAGAGAGAGAGAGAGAGAGAGAGAGAGAGAGAGAGAGAGGTTTAAGTTACACCTGGTGTAACTCTAAAAGAGTTACACATTTTCTAAATTATTGGATTTAAGTAGATCCAACAGTAAAAAAATGCACTTATTAATGCTAATATTCTGATAAAAATCTTATTTATTATCCTTATTAATAACATTCTATACCTATCTTTAATCCCAAAAATAGGTATATTTTTCTCTCTGCTCTCTCTTTCTCATCCACTACACGCTTCTCTATCCTCCATTGCTCTTTCACCTCTATTTTCATAAAGTTCCACCTACACAACCACATATAATTAGATACAAAAAATCTGAGACAACAAAATTTAGTGACAACTACTGATTCATTAGAACCGAAGTATGTAGCAATTATTTTGATACATTATCATGTGAAATGGTACGGAGAATAGAGAAGCATCACTCCAGGCCTAGTGCACAACAAGAATCAAAGTTATAGTTAGGATAAAAAGTGATCCATATTCCTTTGCAAGGAGATTGGATATTGATACTTTGATACTTCGATCCGATACGTGTTTTAGATTCATTCGCTCTATAGAGACTTAAAGAATCGACCATAGTAAAAAGCAAATTACCGACAGAGAGAAGGACAATATTCCTCTTTTATATATATATATATAAACTGTCTTTTTTATATGTTTCTTTGAGGTTGAGAGAAAAGAGGCTTGGTGGTTGATATTTTATAGTGTTATTTCTAATTAGTCTGAAACAATTTTGCAACCTTTCTCATTCTCATGGAATGTCACTCTAGGCCTGGAGTGATGCTTCTCGTGACATCATATTTTGGCTTTGAATACAAACAAAATGTTATGATAATCGTTTGCACGCAGGCTCAGTTGACTGACTCAAGCATTGCAATTTGCAAAAATCAAACATTAATTGTTTGCTTTTGATATATCACGCATAAAATCACACCCCGAAGCAAAAACTCAACAATAATGTGAAAAAATAAAAATAAAATAACCCCATATAATTTTTCTTGTGTCACTGCAAAATTTGAGAACATCACACTATATATCCTCGTTATATTTTTGCATCTCTCTTTCTTGCTACTGTTGTAAAACTTACATAGATGATGTTAAGAAATTTATTGCTAATTATAAGCACCATGCAACTCTTGGGTACGTAGATAACGTTTTGTTATATAGATGATGATGCTTAAGTAAACTGTTCTTTGGTAATAGATGATGACTCTGGAAGATGACAAACCGGAGACTAGTACCAAACCTGCTGAGGCTGCAGCTGAGGGAAGAAGCCGATGACTTGAGCTTAGGGTGTCACGGCCACTTCATCAGTTTCTCTGTGTGCTTAATTGTCTTTAATTTCAATGTTTTCATGCAGCTGTGTATGGCACTTTGATAGTGCATGTGAAATATGAATAGTTCTGATGTAATGGTGGTCGTAGTGAAGACCCTTTCAAGTGCGCCATAGGCGTTGGTGTGTCCTAGTTTTTTTCTGCATTAAATAAACATGTTATTTCAGCACAAAGAAATGTTTATGTTTTAAGTATGTGACGTTTTGCTCCTGATATAGAAATTCATCTAAAAAAAAAAAGGGTTGATATTTGATACACACGTATTAATGCACACAATTATTTGCATATGCGAAATTTGCACTGAAATAGTAAAGTCACGATTTCAATTCAAATTTTGTACATATAAATTTTACGTGTGTATAATTATGTGAAAGAGTACATGTGTAACAATAATTACCCCCAAAAATAATTTATGATATAAAAATGTGTTATGCACTTTTGCAACATACATATACTAATTTTTTCATAGAAAATTTTACTTTTTTTTTTCTCACAAATTTATTTTATTGGGATCCACCGCAGCTAAAAAATACATCATATTTGTGAAAAAGTCAGTGACATATTTAGTGTTTGTTTGGGTATCTCATAATATTCACTAACTTATTTGCATAGTATTTATTAAAAAAAATATAATTTTTGATAATTTTCATGTTAAATGTGTGACAAAAGTCAAGTGTCTGTTTGAGAACAATTTATCTACTTTTTTGTTAAAAGTATTGTAGATAAAAGTAAAAATTTAAATAAAATAAGTTGATTGTTTTTTTTTTTTTTTTAAATAAAAAAGTTTTTGGTACTATTCATGGGATGAACTGAATTTTTCAGCTTATCTCCACTTTTAGCTTATTTTTGCTACTATTCATGTGTTTCATTGCACTATTCAGCTAACTTTTACTTTTATCTATAGTAGTTTCAGTGAAAAAGTTTTCAGTTTCAACTAAATAAGCTGTTCTCAAAAGGACACTTAGTGTGCATTTGGCACCAGATTAAAAAGCCAGTTTTTTTTTTACTATTTAACTAATTTTTGCTATTATTCATGAGTCTCACTGCACTTTTTGGTACTATTCACATGTTCTATTGTACTATTTCAGCTAACTTTTACCTTTATCTATAATATTTGTAAGAAAAAGTTTTCAGTTTCAGCTAAATAAGTTATTCTCAAATGAACCCTTAATGTGTTGATGCGTAACTCTTAAAACCCAGAAATCCAAACATAATGGATAATAAAGAATTGTGCTAACTAGGGCTATAAACGAGCTGAGTTTTGTCGAGTAGTGAATGTTCAAGCTTGGCTTGGGCTTGATACGAGCCTATAAATAATGTTCAAGCTTGACCTCGTTATAAAGTATAAAAGCTTGAGCTTGGCTCGGCTTGGCTTGATTCATTAGTCAAGGTAAGCTCGAGCTCAATATCAAGCCCAAACTCAAGCTCAATATCATGTTTTTGAGCTTGAGATCCAACACAAGTATATTATCAAGCCTATATTAAGTTTATTATCTAGCCTATTTGGTTTAGATGAGTGGTCTCAACTTATAATTAATTAAAGTCTTAGAAGGATATGAGTTTACTTGTCAAGTTCATATCAATTTTATTACCAAACTCATAAATAAGCTTAGACTCAACTCACTTTGTTACTTTTGTATCGAGCCTTTGCATTCACAAGCTTGTTCATGAACAATATTTTTTACTCAAGCTCGGCTCATTTATTAAACAAGCCTAAAACTAAAGCTTAAACTTGGCTTATTTATAAACAAACAAACATGAACAAGTTTTTTATCAAGCCAAGTCCAAGCTATTTATGAACGGCTTGGTTCATTTATAGCCCTAGTGCTAACTATGGTTGTTTATAATAGGAATTTTTTTTCGATTTTCATGTAGGCCGACATTGGCCCAAATCAAGCTCTGAATGGGCTGAGCCAGTGTTTTTTAATGGGCTATTGGCGAAGCCTAAATTTAGAGTCCGCATATAATGTTATTTATCTCCCTAGCAAGGACTTGAGAAATCCCCTAGCCTACCTACACCTAATTCTTAATTTTTCTATTTTTGCTTGCAAAAAATCCTGAATTTGTTGAAACAAATAACTGCCTAAAATTCAGAAAAACTAATTAATGTCTTAGTTTTAGAAAATCTAATTAATGTCTTAGTATGATGATAAGAAGTAATTATCAAGAATGGACATAATTGGTTGAAACTATCTTTAAAAATAATAACAATAATAATAACAGCCCAAGATTTCCAGACTTGCTTTGTAATGCATTTGCAAGGTTCTTTTTTTGTTTTGGTGCAAGAAGGTTCTTTGACAGGGTCGAAAATGCTTAAGACAAGCTAGTGATGGTTAAACTTCTTTGTGATTGCGCGAATGTTCGTTACGCTATTGTGACATGACTTAGTAACATCACATTGAATTTAAACAATTAAACACATTTGATGTGTAGGGTTAAAATTGTGATTAGATCACAATGTTTTCAAGACAATCCACTTGTTTTAAAATTTCTAGTGGGAGAGAGATTCAAGAGTTGATTCTCACGGCCTCCATTGCCGGTTTATAGTAATGTGATTAGGCACCTCGCCTTGACGTATATGCCTTGCTCCCTTCGGAGGGTGTTTAATTCATGGTACTATAGATTAAACTTCTTAATGATAGATGAAGTGTGTTTTTACATTATGAATGACCACGCTTCCGTGGAATTACTTGGTGACTCACATAGATTGTAGGCAATGGTATACACTAGACTATGTTTAATGTTAACCTCCCTACGGAGCTATGTCATTATTACTTAGAGGCTAAAGGAAAAGCGACAAATTATTTTTGTTTGGTAAGAGTTACCATGATAGCATTAATAATGAGAATAATTCTCGCCTGATCATAGTGATTGGTATGACCTCGCTTTCGAGGAATATTAATTGCGCGATTAGGTTGTCGTTGCACCTAGTATAATATGGTTTTCGGGTTCCATATTATATGGTTTTGGATGCAAAATATAATGTCCTGGTATTTAAGTTCATGGTCTCAAAATAAAGTTGTCATAAATTTTTGTTCTCTTACTACTATTTTAATTAAATCACATTAACTAAGAAACAATTTTGGATATGGTGCTTAAAGGAGCTGAAATACATAAATATGTTTTGATTCAACATTGTCATAATTTCCTATACATGATGCTTTATGGAAGATAGCTTATGATGTGATCATAGTCTCCATTGAAATGCTGATATGCTACGTTGGCTTCTATGTCAATAGTGCTACAGCATGAGATGCAAGAGTTAGTACTAGACTTAGACTTTATATTAAGTCTAAATGAGATGTTTGGTATGAATCATATTGAGTGCTAAGAAAGGTTTAAGGAGTTCCAATTCTATATCATTTTATGAAAATGTTTTAATTTTAAAATGAATTGGAATTCTTAGATGTGGAGATTAAATGTTAATCTCATTTGGATATGATCCACAAGTCCTTGTTAGAATCATTTCATCAATTCAGATTGTTTTGAAAATAAATTCTTTTTATATTATTTGAATTGATGAGTGAGTTCTATGCAATGGAAGACATCCTAAAAGCTAAGGCTAGGATCAATATGATTTAATTCGAATTCTTAGCCTGAACCGAAAGGTAAGAGTGGTAAGAAGAGGAATTATAATACCAAACAGTTGGACAAGGTAGTTGCCTTAGTAGTTATCAAAAAGAAATTAGACTCAAAAGTATGACCAAAAGGAAAGTGTTTTCGTTTTGGTAAAGCTAAGCATTGTCCATGATTGTTTCCTAGATAGAAATTTACATATTTTACTTTTTGAAGAGAAAGTTTCCATCCTTTGTAATTGTATGTTTTGGCACTTATGTCTAGATCTTATTAATCTAAATGATATTCCAGATTGGTGAAATATGGGCTTTTATAACCATTATTTTATTATATTCCTAATCTATGAATTCTATTTAGAGGATAATAAGATCTAGGGCTCCTTTTTATAAAGGAATGAAGTTCCAATGACTTCTAAGTCAGTGCATACATAAAGGAGGAATAGGGATCTTTTAAAGGTAGATTGTTCTAGAAGAAAAATGTCAGAATTTGTTGTAGGACAACTATAAAATACATTTAGAAATGAGATGGTTGTATTAGATACACCATAAGACATTATTCTATATATATAGCTAGTACGCCGGTACAATATCGTAGTGGGAGGATTATTAATTACCAAATAAATTATACTTTTGGGTTAAACTTTTGAAGTCATTCCACAAGGATATGAATTTAATCCTCGGTCCTACGTAGAGGCAATAGATGATATGAATATGGATTACTGATCAAAGTTATGTGAATAGAATTAGATTCTATTTAAAGTCTAGAACTTATAAAGGCGCTTAATGGCATTAAGCTTATTGTTCTCAAATAGGTCTACAAGAAAATGAGATTGATAGATTTGAAGGTATAAATCTTCAAAGTCAAGACTAGTGGCGAAAAGATTTATTCAGAAAGAAATGGTTCGACTATGGAAAGATTTTTTCACCAATAGTTAAGTTTGACTCTATCTAGATTCTCTTATTCATTATATTCATTTTGGATGAAATATGGTAATGGATATCAAGAAAGCTTCTTTTAGTAGCAATCTTGAGGAAGACATCTATATGATATAACTAGACTTGTACATAGAAAAGAACCAGTAGTGTTTAGTATGTAAGTTGCTTAAATTCCATTTATGGACTAAAGCAAGCATATGAACCATAAAATATCACCTTTGATCAAGCAATCAAATTGTTTGATTTTGATAAAGTATTAAAAGGCCTTATGTGTGTAAAAGTTATATAGAATAATAAATTTCTTAATGTATGTTGATGACATTCGAATCATTTAGAATGATGTAGAGTTGTTGTCATCAATGGAGTTTTTGGTTTTCTAGTCCAGTTTGAAATAAAGTACTTGGGAAAGATTGGTCACATCCTAAGAATTAAACTTTGTTAAAATTCAGAAATTAGGATGTCGGGTCTATCTCAAACTTCTTAAATAGATTAGATCCTAGCCAAGTATAACATGTAATACTTCAAGAAAGGATTCTTTCCTTTTAAGTTTGAAGTTCCTTTATAAAGGACTATAGTCCTAAGACATATAAAAGGAAGAGCATATTAAGATGGTTCCTTATACCATATCAATAGGAAGTCTTTATACTATGCTATATACTAATCGAAATATCTATTTTGCGGTGGGCATGGTAAGCAAATATCAATTGAATCAAAGATCACTTAATTTAGTGGGAGTAAAGCATATACTCAAATATCTTAGGAGAATGAGGGATTATATGCTTGTTCACTAAAGTAAAGATTTGATGGTTACTAGATGTACAAATACTAGCTTTTAGTTTGATTGTGATTCATAAAGTTGGACTTCGAGATATGTGTTCATCCTAGGTGGTGGAGATACACATTAAGCGTAAGTATTATCTCATTAGAGAGATATGAGTACGTGAGAAGTAGTAGTAGAAAAGATAATTTATACAATAAATCTGACTAAAACTTGTTTCCAAACCTTGCCTTAGAGTGACTATGAATTACTCTAAAGGGAGATAAGTGTCGGATATATGATAAATTGTCTTTGAGGGCAAGTGGGAGATTGTTAGGGTTTGTGCCCTAAAATCTAATTTATTGGCATGTCATAAATAATTAAATAGTTTAATTATATGAGACTATCTATAAATGAACTAATGAGACATTATCTTAGTCCATGAGATGCATAGTATGTGATTTATGTGAAAAGTCACAAAAGATATAAATCACAAGTTCTTTGTAAATTCAGAATTTTAGTTCATAGTCGGTGATGAAATTGGGCGTTTCATCTGCGAAGACTATAACATATCAACTAAGATGATTTGTCTTGATCATGGAAGTGGAGACTTCTAGTTGATATATTGATATGTTTTAAGAGTTAAGACATATTGAACTAGACCGCTGTGAGATTTATTATTCTTCTAATGACTGTCAAATGAATAATAAATCTTACGACTTCTATTTACATTAACTCTAAATCCTGAGAGAATAATGGACCTAATCATGAGATGTAGGTTGCTTTGATATATCAGGAGTGAGAACTATAAGTCACGATTAAAACCTCAGTATGTTGGGCAGCCGCATTCAGTGTTGATGGAACATATATTCTCAAGATGGAATTCATAATCTTTTAACGGAAATATAAAATATTCCCTTGAGATAAGTTTAATGGGTTTGGTTATTCAGAGTGTTGGGCCCAACTACTTTAGTAAGGAGTTACTAAAGTATATATTTATGAAATTGGATTTCATAAATATATGATGAATAACATAAAGGATTAAACCGAGTACTCAAGGATTAAGATGTAGTAATCTTCAAAGTGGCAGTCAACATTCATGACTTTGTATTACTATGAATATTTTAATGAAGGGGTTGCATGTATAATAAAGTTTTGGGATATAATTTATTTATAAGGCCTAGAGTGCAATTATATTCTTATAGTGGTATTAAATATAATTAATGGTAACTTTGGACTTGTCAAGAGTTGACAGAAAAGTCCAAGGCCCACTGGAGCTAGAGTCTTATTTGTTCTCTTTGGTCCCATCTCAAGCCACAAACTAAAACCCAATTGGGTAGGCCCAAAAGGCTAACCCAATTAGATAATCAGTTTTTTATTTAATAAGAGTTATTAAATAAAGAAACTACCAAGTAAGTTAGAATGTACGTATGATGAAAAGAAAAGAAAACGGTTTTTCTCCATAAGGAGAAGAAGAAGAATTTTTCTTTGAGAATCAACGTACAAAAAGACTGATTGAGAGACCACACTTCTTGGGCACCATGTGGAATTGAGATGAAGATTAAAGGTATTCTAAAGTCTTGGTTTTGAATTTCACTACATTAAGGTATGCTTTCTATTCTTTGTTTTAGAATTCAAGGTTACATGTTATCTCTCATGAATGAAGTAGATCCGTGATTGTTGCTTCTGCTGTGTGTTTTGTATGAGATGCAAAACTAGATTTTCTAACACTTTGAGGTTGGATATTGACATGGATATAGTTGGCACTAGTCTAGCTTCTAATACTTACTTGGCCCACCCACAAGTCCACCTGGGATTACCTAGCTCAGCCTACCCAATTCCAAAGAACAATCAAGTTGAAACAAACAATTGCACTTTTACCTGCTTGATGTGATTACAGGTTGATTGATGACTTTTGCAAGTTTTGATTTGGTGGGTTATGGCTTTGGATCAGCTATTTGACTTTCTTTCTTTCTTTCTTTTTATTTTTTTTAATTTTATTTTTATATATTTTTTTAGATACAAGATAGAAATTCTATTCTAACTTAATTTTAGTGTATATGTTTGTGAAGTTCCCTCCTGGAGACTTGAACCCCGGCTCTTACTTCTCACACCCCACAAGTACTTATACTTGTGGAGTGACCACTGCCTTAATTAAGAGGAATTTTAAGATTAATGGAGAAGATGCTAGTAATTGTGACCGGACTTGGTTTAGATCCAGTGCATCTAGTGCACTGAACCCGATCAGATAGTGACACGTAGGGGTGTTCACCAAACCGCCTAAACCGCACAAACCGCAAAAACTGCACCAAAACCACCTGCAAAATGGCATAACCGCACTGCACTGCAAGTAATAGTGCACCGCACCGCACCACACCGCATGGTGCAGTGTGGTTTGCGGTTTTATAATAAGAAAACCGCATAAACCGCACCGCACCGCACCCTCTTTATATATTAATATATTTATTTATTTTTAATATTAAATATATTATTAATAGTTTAATAACCTTAGTTTTCAAAAAAAAAAAAAAAAATAGTTTGATTGTCCTAGCAAGTGTTGACTAGAAAAGTCAACCCAAAATAAAGAAAAACTAATTCAATAAGTTAAAACTTGGTCCAAAAAAAAGAAAAAAATTAGTTTTGGGCTGGGTAGGAAAAACCCAAAATTTGAAAAATATATTGATTTCAAACCGCGTCTTATACATAGCACCGTACATGTGACCACAAAAATGAGGTGCGGTGCGGTTATGGTTTTGGCTAAACTCTAAACCGCATCACACTGCACCACACCGCACATATGACCGCAAAAATAAGTTGCGGTGCAGTTATGATTTTAGCTAAACCGCACTGCAAAGTGTGGTGCTAAAAATGGCCCAAAACCGCACCACACCGCGAACATCCCTAGTGACACATGTTCAAAAGTGGACACATATCATCATTTCAACGGGTCCAGTACTACTGGACACTGGACTTAAGCCTAACCCATTGTGACCTATGCAAAAGCAAGAGAATTAAAATTCAAAGTTAACAAGTACCAAACCTAAATGACTAAAGTCCAAGTGAATTCCAATGCTACTTAGTTCCAGGAAATTAAGTAATTGATAACTATGCTAAGATTTTTTGTTAATAAAACAAATTGATGCCTAAACAATTTAAGCAATAATTAGATTGATGGCTAAGTAAACATACTAAACATCAAATGAGCCCAATGATAATGTTTTAATGATAAAATAAAATAAAATAAAACAAAATGATTATTTACTAAGAACTAAATGAAACTTGTATAAAAAAGATTAATTAAAGTAACATATTATAAGGAAGTAACTTATTGGCACGGTCATTTTCTAAAGCCCTACGAAGTAAGAGAATTTACTAAAGAACTACAATTAAAAGGGAATGATTTTTGTATAAGCAAATTTATTAGTAGAGAGTGGTGTCCATTTCTTGTAAATTCCTCTATTTATACTTGAGATCCTTAATGGTTAGCGGCAATTATTTCATCATGTGTGTCTCTCTCTTTAGACTTGAATGACGCTTGGTGTGATTCTTGTTGTTGCTTGTAAGTTGTAACTTCTAGGACTTGGTGTGATTCTTGTTTTTGCCTGTAACTTCTAGGGTTGTTTTGATTATTTTATGTACTACTACTAAATTTGAAAACTGCCACATATATTCATGATTTTAAAAATAAGACCGCCGTTTATACTAGGAACCAAACACCGATCGGGTATAGTTTTTATACAAAATTAGAAAATCATAAAAATACTACTATCATTTATGTCCCACTCGATCTCTTTAGTTCGAGTGGTACTGATCCAAGGTACTAATTGTGGTAAAGATAAAAGGCTTTTTTTTTTTTTTTTTTAAATTTTTTTTAAATTTTTAAATTTTATTTTATCTAAAGTTTTATTTCATTTTATTTGATAAATAATCTAACTTTTAATTTTTTTTTTTTAAAAATGTTAGATTTTAGTTTTTGTAATACATTTAACTTAAAAGTTAGTCATTTTTATTAATTTTTTAATAAATACTATGCAAAAGGTACCATTTTTTTAATACTTTTATTGCCATTTTTTTTATTAATTTTATTGGGTCGTACCACCGCCTTTTGGACTTGAAGGACATGTAGAATGCAATGAATTTGAAGTGATCAAGTGCAAAAGGTAACCAAATGCGAAAAGTATGGAGATTCTAGCATTTTACCCTTAATTTAAAAAAAAATTGGCAATATGCCCCTGTTTGCAAACTATATAGGGGCGTGCCCCTGTTTTGATACTCGATTACCTTAAAGTCGAGTTTCAATTGAATACTCGATTCATAGAAAATCGAGTTATGCCCGATCAAATTTAAAAAAAAAAAAAAAAAAAAAATTTGCATGGAACTCGAGCTCCAGGAACTCGAGTTCCATGCAAATTTTTTTTATAACTGGTTCAGGGAGCCCTATAGTGGCGTTTTTAAGCCCTATAACGGCGTTTTCCTGCAAATTTTTTTTATAAGTGTGATCGCCCTATACCAGGTTCAGAGAGCCCTATAGTGGCGTTTTTAAGCCTTATAGTGATGTTTTAAAGCCCTATAGCGGCATTTTCTTGCAAAATTTTTTTTTTAAGTGTGATTGTCCGGTACCAGGTTCAAAGAGCTCTATAGTGGCATTTTTAAGCCCTATAGTGACATTTTAAAACCCTATAGCGGCGTTTTGGAACTCGAGTTCCATAAGTCGAGTTACATGCATTTTTATTTTTATTTTTAAAGTTTGATCGGGCATAACTCGATTTTCTTCGAATCGAGTATTTCATTGAAACTCGATTTTAAGGTAATTGAGTATCGAAACAGGGGATATCCCTATATAGTTTCGAAATAGGGGCATATTGCTAAATTTTTTAAAAATTAAGGGCAAAAGGCTCGAATTCCCCGAAAAGTATAACTATACAAAGAATTTAATTACAAATTTCACACGTGATGATGTGACAGTTTGTAATTGGTATGTCATAAAGTACTGATAGTGGTGGTCATTGAGTATAATATATGAAAAAAGTTGTAAAATTTGTTCTGCATGTAACATTGCTCAACCAAATCATTTGGTTGTAAAGCACTTTATAGCATCGATCCCTATCAACGAAGTCGTAGCTAAGATGTCTAGCCAACAAAAAAAATAGGAAGGACAAAGGCAATTAACAATCGGCCAAAGCCACACGGACCCATAGTACCTCAAAAGCTTATTACCTTTTCCATTCCATGTCGACCATCCGAGTTCTAGAAAATTTGCTGTGATCACAAGCTATAAAAATCAAATGATGGGCTTTTGTTACTATAGCATATTCCTTTTTTAAAAGTTTATTCAGCCACCCCCAAAATTTTTTTTTTCCTTGTACATTTGAGCTCCATGGCAATTTTTAGACCACATGACAAGGGTTTTAATTAACTTGAGATTGAATAATCAAAACCGGTTTTGAACTGGACCAGAAAAAAAAAGTTTGTCATGGTAATTACATTGTTTGGCTAAACTTTCATCTACACACTTTATATCCATGCTCAAGTTTAATGTTATCCATGACAGAGGAAACTTTGTCAGTATTATCTACGCATGAACTCCAATCCAATATAGAGAGTTTTTGCCCTCTAGAATTGATATACAAACTAATACTATCAAGAATGTTTCAGAACTTTTTTTCCAAAAAAAAAAAAAAAGAATGTTTCTGAACTCATCTTTGCTTTCTTTATTAGCTAGGCAATTTTTAGACTACAACTACATATAATGTTAAAAATACCTAACATATTCCTGATGGGGGTGTCAAAAGATTTTAATGGCTAACAAACACTTCAAACGTTATATTAGATTTTGCTAGCCATTAATATAACCCTTGAAGTGTTTGCTAGAACTAATATAACCCTTGAAGTGAATACTAAAACATTGGACAAAATTGCAAAATGCCCCTTTTGGGCAAACTAAGCAGCCTTTTGCCCTCTTTCTCAAACTAATTAGGGAAATGCCCCTCTTTTGAAAATCGAGTTTCTCAAAATCGATTTAAGCCCTATAGCGGCGTTTTTAAGGAGTCTATAGTGACGTTTTCAGGACCTATAGTGGCGTTTTGTAACTCGATTTATATAAAATAGAGTTATAGGTAAAAAAAATTAAAAAAATTGCCTATAACTCGATTTATTGGAAGTCGAGTTACAAAACGTCACTATAGGTCCTGAAAACGTCACTATAGGTCTTTAAAAACGCCGCTATAGGGCTCCAGAATTTTTTTTTTTTATAACTCGATTTTGAGAAAATCGAGTTTCAAAAGAGGGGCATTTCCCTAATTAGTTTGAGAAAGAGGGCAAAAGGCTGCTTAGTTTGCCCAAAAGGGGCATTTTGCAATTTTGTCCCTAAAACATTGTTTGTTTGCAATTATAATCCACAAAGAAAAGTCAATTTCTTAGCATACGCTTTTTAAGTTTTAATAACTTGCACACACAGAACAAGCTTTCTTAGAACACAATCTATTCCATTCAGCTAACTAGCCGATGTCTCGCGTGATGCATGTATGCACTATAAATTCATTTTGAAGATTTTAATAAAAAAATATTTTACTACTTAGGTATAATACTCGTTACGTGTTGTAATATTTAGGAAATTAATTCAAATTATACAACATGCCTTGCAAAGAAGATAAATGTAAATTTTTATTGTTATTATAATTAGGAATATGAACTTATTTCTTAAGTGAATTGAAAAATATTTAATTTATTTCCACTATGTGAAGTACACAATAATTTTTTTATATTGTTGATTGAATGTCTTCTTAAATATGTTTGTTTTTTTTTTTTTTTTTTTGCTTGAATCTATATCAATTGTTGTCAAAGTAACGAAACTCAAGCAAAAATACCATATTTTTAATCAATTGTTTCTCATATAAATTTTAGAAACATAACTATGAACTTTTTTTTATATAAATATTTAGATATAATTAAAAAGTAAATTAAATGTACTAATCCATTAAACCATTTTTAATGACATAGCACAAATTTGGGCTACTATAACTTTGATTGTAATTTTTTTTTTTGATACACAACTTTGATTGTCGATTTATAAATACACACACACACACACACACACACATATATATATATATATATATATATATGTACGTATGTTATCGAAATGAGTTGAAATATGTAAGTTATTGATAGAAGATCACACTGCCTTTTTATTTCTAAGTTTATTTTATTTTATTTTTTTAAAAGTTAGTGTACAAATCAAATAGTAATAACATGAATCCCTCTTCCTCATTGTAACTATCAAATTATCAAACAAAAAAAAAAAAAAAAAAAGTAAATAACATTGGTTTGACATGCATGTTTTATTTTTTTATTTTTTTTATTTTCACGTGCGTATTAAGAATGTACATAATCCAATACCATGATTTTAAATATATTAAACTCATTAAAAGTTATTGAGTATTGTAGCGTTTTGTATTAAATAGTAAATAACATTTGTTTGATATGAAATTTGACATGCGTATTTTTTTTACATGCGTGTTAAGGATAATGAGACTATATGTCATCCAACACCATGATTTTAAATATATTAAACCAGTTAAAATTATTAAGTGGTGTAACCTTTTGTATTAATAGTAAGTAACATTTGTTTAACATGAAATTTGACATGTGTATTTTTTTTTTTACATGAGTATTAAGGATAATAAGTACGTAAATAATCCAAAACCATAATTTTAAATATTAAACCTACTAAAAGTTATTGAGTGGTCTACACTTAGATTAGACTAGAGTAGAAATTCTATCTTGTATAAAAAAAAAAGTTATTGAGTGGTATAAACATTAACAAAAAGTTACACCGGTTGGTCATATATATATTACACTAGTTGGTCATATATATATATATATATATATATAGAGAGAGAGAGAGAGAGAGAGAGAGAGAGAGAGAGAGAGAACTGTATAAACTACTTATATTTATATATAAATTTTGTATTATTATTATTATTATTGTAGGGATGAAAGGCTCAGATAAGGATATTGGGCTGTGGACTGCACCTGAGGATGTCAAGGAGCCCGAGGACAAATAAGTTTTAGTAAAGGTAAGTAAGTTATAGGGCCGAGGAAGAGGTTTGGTCATAATAAACAGGTGACGCTGTCCGAGGAGCCACCCTTCCTTGGCCAACAGAGTGGTAGCCTGAAATCCAACCACCCATTAAGTACTGGGCAATGGGGAATCGTGCTTGGGAGGATAAGCTTCAGAGAGAAGTGAGTCAATAGAGAATTGAGAAATATCTGGGAAGAAAGTTGCTATCACCGCATTGAATAGTGACTTCTAGCCTCACAGCTACCCACAAAGACTTCAGGAAGGTGCTGATGGGACAAGTATCACGGGGATTAACAATTTGATCTACACGTGGATGGCTAAGATGAAAGAAGGAAAGGGGGTATAAAAGGAGGAGGATTCCATTACAAGAAGGGGCATGAGAAAACCAGAAAAAAAATGACTGTGTAACCAAGAACTTGAATATATTTGTATAAGTCTGAGAGAAATATAGAAGAACATACCATCCTTGGACCTGACCAAGGAGTATTTTTCCCTTCAAACTATTTGTCTTGTTCATTCTTATACCAACTAGCCTACTGTGATCTATACTTTAACTCATTGAACATTCATTAACAAGCCCACTCTTTAACAAATTTATTGTTTTGGACTTATTGGGCCACTGTCCAAATTTCTTGGGCTGTGGATCAACCGCATCCTTACAATTGGTGCCATTTGTGGGAAATTTGACATTCTTGAGCTTGTTTAATCATGGTGGGTTCAAGGCCAAACCGAGAAGAATCTGTGGGATCGCAACATCAAGATCATCTTCTTAATCTTGAATGAAGGAGATATCGTGAGGTTAGTGTGCACACAACTCATACCAGTAGGAGTTATTCTAGAAGTGGGAGTCATATGTCTCATGGGAAGGATACCAGAAACTTGCAATTGGAGATAGGTCTTTTACGTAGGAAGTTACACTGTAAGTAAATGAGGGGGACTCCATCGAGCTTAGGGTCTCAATCTGATGATGATGACAGTTATAGACCCAGATCAAGAACCCCTCCCAGCGAGTCTTTCTCTTATAATGAAGAGCGCTATCATAGGCAAAGGAGTAGAAGCCCGGCCTATAGGGGCTTAGAGAATGACGCCATGAGCAAGGCTTTGCGTCAAATCTCAAAATCACTGTTTACACGGAGGATTGAGAGGGCAAAGCTTCTTGGCGGTTCACGCAGCCAATGTTTACCATGTATAATGGTAGGACGAACCCCGTGGAGCATGTCAGTCATTTTAACTAGAGAATAGCTGTTTACTCGAGGAATGAGGCCTTGATGTGAAAAGTATTCCCATCCAGTTTGGAGCCTGTGGCAATGAGATGGTTTGATGGACTGGAGGAGGGCTCCATCAACTCCTTTCAAGAGCTTACTAAGGCCTTTGGGGCTCGATTTGTTACATGCAGCAGAGTCCCTCGTCCTTTGGATTCCTTGCTGTCCATGACAATGAGAGAAGGGGAGCACGAATTAAGGAAGTCCTTGACGAAGAAACTAGCGCAAAGTATGTGTCAGCTCATGGATTAGATTGATAAACATAAACGGGTTGAGGATGATCAGCAGCAAGGGAAGGGGAAGGCGAAGGAAATCCCTCATGACCGAAGAGACACTAGGTCAGAAAGATATAATAGTAATCGGCCCAAGAGAGATTTTGCTGGACATGTTGGGCACACTACTGCCTAGGTAGTTAACACAGTGTTTATGGAGCTTGTACACCAAATCCTTGAGAAAATAAAGAATGAGCCATATTTCAAGTGGCTGAACAAAATGGGAGGAGACCACTTGAAGCGTAATCAAAGTCTTCATTGCCAATACCATCAGGACCGAGGACACACTACAGAAGATTGTAGAACTTTATGTGACTATCTGGAGCAGTTAGTCAAAATTGGGAAGCTGAAGTAGTTCCTGTACCAACCCTCTAGGCAGGGGAGTCAGGTCAGGTCGGCACACTAGAGGGACGCTTCCTCAAGACCGCCCCTGGGAACAATCAGTGTTATTCTCGCCACCCTAAGTTGGACTGGTGCATATCCATCAGGGGTTATGTCCATAGCAAAACCACACGCTGAGGATTCGATCCCTGAGTCTAAGCAAGGAAGAATGGAAGTCCGACCAGCTTTGAGCTTCTCTGATGAGGATAAAATTGGAACTTATCAACCACATGATGATGCCTTAGTGGTCACCCTCTGAATAGGGGGGTATGATGTGAGAAGAGTCTTGGTGGATCAGGGCAGTGGGGAGAGATCATGTATCTTGACCTGTACAAGGGACTTAAGTTGAAATCCAAGGATTTGGTCAGCTATGATTCCCCTCTATTGGGGTTTGATGGGAAGACAGTCATCCCAAAGGGCCAGATTAGGCTGCCTGTTCAAGCAGGGTCAGAGGTCGTTGAAGTAGATTTCATTGTGGTAAACACGTACTCCCCCTATATTGCCATCATGGCAAGACCCTGGCTTTATGCCATGGGGGCTGTCTTTTCAACTCTGCACTTGAAAGTGAAGTATCCTTCAGGGGACCAGGTCGAAGAGTTGATTGGAAGTCAGGCTATGGCCAGACAATGCCTAGTTGCAGCTATTAGACACCAATCTGAGGGTGAATCCTCAACCACCACAGAAAGGGCTTTGTAGCAATCAAAGGAAATAGGGACGTCCTCGGACGCTGTAGCTGAAGGGGCGAGATACGAGGAGTTGGAGAAGAGTTGGTGGGAGTTTAGCTGCCTCCTTAGGAGAAGGAAGAGTTGGTGGATTTCCTAAGAAAGAACGTTGATGTGTTTGCTTGGAGTGCTTATGAAGCTCCCGAGGTGGATCTGAATTTTATTTGTCATCATCTGAATGTCAATCCATCAATTACCCCAAAGAAACAACCACCTCGGCGCTCTTCTAAAGAACATTCTGAGGCTGTTAAAGAAGAGGTGGTAAAGCTTAAGCGTGCAGGGGCAATAAAAGAGGTCTTTTACCTAGAATGGTTGGCTAACACGGTAGTGGTGAAAAAGAAGAATGGGAAGTAGCGAGTGTGTGTAGATTTCACAAATTTAAACAAAGCTTGCCCCAAGGACCCCTTCCCAATACCCCGAATAGACCAGTTAGTGGACGCAACGGTTGGTCATCCTCGGATGATTTTTTTTTATGCCTTTCAGGGGTACCATCAGATACCATTAGCTCTGGCCGACTAGGAGAAAACTGCTTTCGTAACGCCCACTGGGAATTATCATTATAAGCTAATGCCTTTTGGATTGAAGAATGAATGGTTTACTTACCAGAGGATGATGACTAGAATGTTTGAACCCCAACTTGGTAAGAATTTTGAGGTCTACATTGATGACATGGTGGTGAAAAGTAAGGCAGAGGCCGAGCATGTGAGTGACCTCGAAAGTGTCTTTGAGGTGTTGAGAAAGCATAAATTATGCCTTAATGCTTCTAAATGTTTCTTTGGCATAGGCTCAGGCAAGTTTTTGGGTTATATGGTCACCCACCGTGGGATTGAAGTTAACCCTGATCAGATTAAAGCAATAAATGATTTACAACCTCCTCGGAATCCCAAAGAAGTTAACCCTGAACAGATTTATCTCTTGATCCACAGATAGATGAAGGCCATTTTTCAAACTCTTGCACAAGTGGAAAGGTTTTGAATGGAATGAAGAATGTGCCCCCGCTTTTTAGCAGTTGAAGGATTACTTTTCTCGGCCACCCATTATGTCTAGACCCAAGAAGGAAGAAGTCATTTTTGCCTACATTGTCGTGGCCTCTCATGCAGTTAGTCTGGTATTGGTAAGGGTAGAAGATGGAGTACAATGGCCAGCCTATTATGTGAGTAAGTCGCTACACGAAGCTGAAGTTCGTTACTTACCTTTGGAAAAAGCCATTTTGGCTATGGTGCATGCTACACGAAAACTCCCCCACTACTTCCAAGCACATACAATTGTGGTTTTAACTCAACTCCCTCTGCAGTCGTTGCTACAAAAAGCTAATTATACGGGGAGAATTGCCAAGTGGGGGACAATCTTGGGAGCATTTGACATAAGGTACATGCCTCGTACCTCCATTAAAGGGCAAGTTCTTGCGGATTTGGTGGCAAAGTTTACCGAATCTCCAATAAAGGTGGAGGTCGAGGAACACAGATTAGAGGGAAAGAAAGTTCAGGCAATTTCTCTACAGAGGCCTACCCTGGAAGTTATATGTTGATAGTGCGGCAAATCAAAATGGATCCGGGGTGGGGTTGGTAATGGTGTCCCTGGATAGGATTACCATTGAGAAATCTTTAAGGTTAGGCTTCTCGGCCACGAACGCGGTTGAGAAATCTTTAAGGTTGGGATTTTTATGGTTCAGAAGATGGGAGGAAAGGTTGTTGAAGTGGTTATATGTTGATGGTGCGGCAAATCAAAAGGGATTCTGGGTGGGGCTGGTAATAGTGTCCTCAGATAGGATTACCATTGAGAAATCTTTAAGGTTGGGCTTCTCAGCCACAAATGCGGTTGAGAAATCTTTAAGGTTGGGATTTTTATGGTTCAAAAGATGGGAGGAAAGGTTGTTGAAGTGTTTTCAGACTCAAGGTTAATTGTAGGACAGGTAAAGGGAGAGTTGGAAGCTAGGGAGTTAAGAATGCAGGGGTACTTGAGTCAAGCCTGGCGTTTGCAGTCAAATTTTGAGTTTTTCACCATACAACAAATCCCGAGAAGCAGGAATACACATGCTGATTCTTTGGCAACTCTGGCAACCTCTTCTGGACAAGATCTACCTCGAGTCATATTTGTCGAGGATCTGCATAGGCCTGGTTGGACCAAATCAGGGTCAGATCTAGTTGGATGGATCCCTTAGTTCTGTTTCTAAAAGAAGGTGTTTTGCCTCATGAGAAGGGGCAGGTAGAAAAGATACGGGGGAAAACTCCACGTTTTTGGTTGTCCAAGGAGCAAAAGTTGTACAAACGCTTCTTCTCTGGGCCATACTTGCTTTGTGTTCATCCGGAGGCAGTGGAGCCACTTTTGGAAGAGTTGCACGAGGGGATATGTGGAAGTCATACAGGGGGTAGATTGTTATCACATAGAGCTCTTACTCAAGGGTATTGATGGCCAAGTATGCAAAAAGAGGCATAACCGCACAAGAGTATGTAAAAAAGTGTGATCAATGCCAGAGATTTGCTTTGAACATTCATCAGCCTGGGGAAGTACTTAATCCTTTGTCTAGCCCATGGACATTCGTTCAATGGGGCCTGAATATTGTAGGACCATTCCTTAGGGCCGTGGGGAACTGAAGATGGCTTCTGGTTGGAACTGATTACTTCACAAAGTGGGTCGAAGCTGAGCTATTGTCCAACATTAGAGATATTGATGAAAAGAAGTTTGTTTGGAAGAATATTGTAACCAGATTTGGAATTCCTCATACCCTCATCTCGGATAACGGGCTTCAGTTTGATAGTAAAGCCTTCAGGCAATATTGTTGTGAGCTGGGCATTAGGAACATATATTCAACCCTAGCCTATCTGCAAAGGAATGGACAGGCTGAAGTAGTCAATAAGGTCATAGTTAATGGGATTAAGAAGAGGTTGGATGAAGCAAAGGGTAGATGGGTTGAAGAACTGCCACATGTTCTTTGGACATATCAGACAACTCCTCGTCGGTCAACTGGGGAAACACCTTTTTCAATGACATATGGGCTCGAGGCTGTGATCCCTCTAGAGACTGGGTTTCTGACGCTAAGGACAAGCTTGTTCACCCTAAACAATAATGATCAATTACTAGAAAGGAGTTTGGATTTGGTCGAGAATGAAGAGAAGTAGCCATGGTACAACTGGCACATTACTAGTAAAAGCTTAAGCAGGGATATGATACAGGTGTGAGGGCTAGACCACTGGCACCATGTGACTTGGTGTTAAGAAAAGTAGTGGGGACTGCAAAGCACCCATCTTGGGGGAAAACTAGGGCCCAATTGGGAGGGGCCATATCGCATTACCTCTGTGGCTAGTATAAGACCTTATTTTCTAGAAGATTTAAATGAAAATGTTGTACCACGTCCGTGGAATGTAAACAATCTTCGAAGGTATTATTATTAATGAAAGACAATCTCACCATCTTTTGTTTTAACTATTATGTGTTCTAATTTTATTCATCTAAGTGTTAAACAGAACCTCGGTCATGCCTGATTCCTTGGACCACATACCTTGGGTAAATTAATGCTTTTTAATTTCCGAAGTGTTAAACAGAAACTCAGTCATGCCTGGTTCCTCGGATCACATACTTTGAGTAAATTAATACTTTTTACTTTTCTTAAGTGTTAAACAGAATCTTGGTCATGCCTGGTTCCTCGGACCACATACCTTGGGTAAATTAATACTTTTTACCAATAATGGATGATAAAGACTCTAAATGCAGCACCTTAATTGAAGAAATCTCCATGAGCATCACTTAAAACATTTGAAAGTATATCCATGAAATATTCTTTGGTGATAAGCATAATTTCATTATGCATTGCTCCTCGGATTACATACTCCGAATGCATTGACATCTTTCGCTTGATCCAATTTCAGGTACATAAGTACTCTCTTAAATATGTCTTTTGCTTTGTTGCTTGGGTATTAATGAATGCACTGGAATAATTTAGGGCCAATTGATAATCTTGGGAGACTTACAAGTTTTTTTTATACATTCAAATATAGTCATGATTGATATAAGGTTGATAACAATGCGTTTTATACTTAAAGAGAACCTTAAAAAAAAGAAAAAAGAGAAAAGGGATTAGAACAGTAGCATATGCCTTGAAGTAATTAAAATTTTTCATCAAGTAAAAGATGAGACTTTTCATTGGATCACAGAATCTTCCCTTGGGAAAAAACAAGGAGGGTACAATACACTTGGTATTACTTCCCTTCTGAAAACAACATGTTCAAAAAAAAAAAAAAGCAGCTAAACAGGTTCAGGACAGAATGGTAATGCCCTAGTTAACAGTGGATGGGGGCCGAGGGGGGGGGGGGGGTGTTTCCTTTAGCCCCTGACTGGGAGGAGGATTCAGGCGCTTTGCTCTGAGCTGCCTCCTTCTCCTCGGAAGCCTCTTGAGTTATTGATGGAGGTTTAGATTGCTCAAGCGCTTTGCTCGGGGCTACCTCTTTCTCCTGAGAAGCCTCTTTGGGCATTGGTGAAGGCTTAGTTTTTTCAGGCACTGTATCTTTGGCTGCCTCTTTCTCCTTGCCCCTTGAGCTTACCCTTTTGGACTCCTTTGAGGTCTCCAAAGTGGCTAGAAGGGTACTAGCATAAGCAGGCTAGGCAGGTTCAGGCGCTTTAGGAGTAGTGACCGTCTGGGAGCTAGGTTGAATTGCTACGCGCAAGGCTGAGGGATAGAAGATATTCTCTGTTCTCCTTAACTCTGAAGAAGTACCCACCCCTGCCAAGTTCAATGCCTCAGTCCATACCTGAAGGTAGTAACCTTGGAAAAATCTTGTGACATGGGCCCTTAGGATGTCTTTAGTCTCTTTTACCCCAATGTCATAATGTTTTGCTCGGTTCGAGCTGCAGCTTCCTCTATTTTCTCCATTTCCTTTTTCTGAGCTTCTATTTGCTCCTTAGCAACCGCAAGCTGCTCCTCGGCTTTACGCAATTGCAGGCGTTGGTCCTCAGCCTACTTCTCAGCACCAGTTAGTGTAGCTTCAGCGCTTTTCCTCTCCCTATCTACCTCGGCCAGCTTGGTGACGAGGTCTTTTATTCTTTTCTCCGCTATAGCTAAAGTTAGGATAGCAGCAACACGCCTTGCCTCCTCATCCTTTAGCTGAGTGTGGGCATCATCCACCCATTCCTCGGCAATGTTCGTTACTTGGATGGCCTAGAAGAAAGCAACACAGTGAATCCTTTAAATAAAACAAAGTATCTATTTATGTAATGATGACAGTGAAAGAAAGTTGCACATATATATATATATATATATATATATATATTTAGTATAAAAGGTGAAACAAAGGGCATACCATGGCTAAGTCTCTCTTTAAGGTTAGGAACACCTTGTGCTTCTTGAGAGTTCTAAGGTCAGCCATATCCTAAGGTAGAAGTAGGGGCTATTCTAGTGCGTTTGCCACATAGCTAGCCTTGCCCTTCTGGAAGTCCATAATGGAGGAGTCCAAGGGGAATGGGGCTCTGTCCAGTACAAGTGGTGGGTTCTAAGTCGGAACCCTGGGGTGACACTCGGGCATTCTCTCTACGCCTGTACCCTCAGTCGAGGTCTTCCTCTGTGCCTCTTTGGCAACTTTTGCCCCTTTTTGGGGTTCGAGCTCTTTGGAATGAGCAACCTCACCTTCCTCAGACACATCCTTCCCTTGTTTATCCCTCTTCCTCTTCTTGTCTGCTAGTTGGGAAGGGGAGGCATGGGTAGGGAGGGGGGTGGGGGGACAGGTTTGGATAGTCACCTCGGGAGCAAACCCTCCAGCGTGTGACTCCAATAATTCGAGGAGGCTAATGTTCTTCTTCCTTTGGAGCACCATGGCTGCGGGAACGTCGGAGGGCTCTTGGTTGTTGCTTCATTGAGTAGGGGGTAGGTGGGAAAAGGAAGTGTGTGGAGACTTGGCAGGGGGTGACTGATCGAGAACCTCAAAGTCTTCTAGAATTTGTGACCTCAATCACTCTGAATGTCTCTTCTTCCAGAGCGGGATGTGAAGAAGTTGCTTCTTCCCCAGATACACGCTTAGTGGGCAACTCAATTTTTTGAGTACCTTCAGGTGGAGGACTGACGAGGAACCCGGGCACTGCAATGTTAATTTGTTGCAATCGGGGGTCTTTCGCCTTAATCACGTACTTTGGGGATTGAGAGCTTGTTGATTTGGCTTGTATCTGCTCACAACTGTCAATCTGAGTGGAGGAAAATCTCGGACTGGAGTATCCTGGTAAGGTCGAGCTTGTTGACGAAGCTAAAATTAGGGGCTGTGAAATTTTTGTCTGAAAAAAAAAAAAGTGTAATTAGAGAAAGGGTTCAATAAACAAAGAGAAATAAATTTTTGAACTAAAAAAAAAAAGAAACTATGAAATTAGAATGTTCAGTGTTAAAGTAGGGAGCCTAAGCCTAAAATACCCCACCTGGCTTCCCCTCTCATGTTGGACAATAAAGACCATCATGCCACTCACCCGAGATAATAAAAAAATCTTGGTCCATGCCCTTATTAGATTTGGGGAGACATGAGATGAGCCTGACCTCGGGAAACCTAGTTTTAAGGTAATATCCCATACTTTTTAGGTGTTGGCAATTATACACCAAATTGACATCGTGATGGGTAAGATTTACTCCCATCTTGTCATTAAGGGCGTCCACACTACCTAGTATCCTAAAAAGGTTTGGGGAACACTTGGTCGGGTAAAGTCTATAAGCAATTAAAAAATCCCTAGTCACTCTCTCCATGGGAATCCTCATCCCTCCCTCTATAAAAGTGATCATAGGGATCACCACTTCCCCCTCTAACCTTAAAGCATGCCATTCTCCCTAAAGGCAATGCCGTATAGAAACCCCAGGTGGTATATTGTATCGAGCCTTGAAATTTTCTATGCGTTCGGGAGTATCCACTAAACTAGCAAACCTACCCATCTAAGAAATAAGAAAGGATTGTTAAGAGAATAAGGTGAAAATTAGGTGGCCGAGGAAGAAAAGGTCCTAAAAATAAGTAGTTGGGCTAAAGGTTACTTACAAAAATATGGGAAAGAGCACCTCGGACTAGTTCTTGAGAGTTGAAGATTCAAAAAGTGGGGCATTTCGATTCTTCGAGCAATTTATATAGGAGGGAAAAGTAAGTGGGAGAGTTCCTGCTCGAATCCCTATGGAAAATCCCTACCGTAGGATTTTCATCATACCGTAGAACATGGGGGACAGGGCGCTGTGTGGAGTAAATACAGAGGCGTCCCAGATGTCGAAGCGGTAGGAGCGTGCTCATTACAGGTGAAAAGACGCCTACACATAAGGAAATGTCATAAGCGTGGGAGGTACAGTAATCTAAAATCAAAACTCTACTTTTCCCTGGGGAGAGAAATAGTAGAATTTCGAGGGGCTATTATAGGGATGAAAGACCCAGATAAGGATATTAGGCCGTGGGCTGCACTCGAGGACGTCAAGGAGCCAGACGACAGATAAGTTTTAGTAAAGGTAAGTAAGTTATTGGGTCGAGGAAGAAGTCTGGTCATAATAAACAGGTGACGTTGTCCGAGGAGCCACCCTTCCTTGACCAACAGGGTGGCAGCTTGAAATCCGACCACCCATCAAGTACTCGACAATAGGCAACCGAGCTTGGCAGGACAAGCTTCAGAAAGAAGCGAGTCAACAGAGAATTGAGAAATATCTGGGAAGAAAACTGCTACAACCACATTGAATGCTCTGCACCTAACCAATTGGCCGCATTAATGTGGAGGTGATACCTGAACAGTGACTTCTAGCCTCACAGCTACCCACAAAAATTTCAAGAAGGTACTGATGGGACAAGTATCAAGGAAATTAGCAATTTGATCTACATGTGGACAGCTAAGATGAAAGAAGGAAATAGGGTATAAAAGGAGGAGGATTCCATTACAAGAAGGGGCATGAGAAAACTAGAAAAGAAATGACTATGTAACCAAGAACTTGAATATATTTGTATAAGTCTGAGAGAAATATAGAAGAACATACCATCCTCGGACTTGACCGAGGAGTATTTTTCTTTTCAAACTGTTTGTCTTATTCATTCTTATACCAACTAGCCTACTGTGATCTATACTTTAGCGTATTGAACGTTCATTAACAAGCCCACTCTTTAACAAATTTATTGTTTTGGGCTTATTGGGCCACTGTCCAAATCTCTTGGGCTGTGGATCAATTGCATCAGAGAGAAGTGAGTCAATAGAGAATTGAGAAATATCTAGGAAGAAAGCTGCTACAACCACATTGAATGCTCTGCACCTAATCAATTGGCCGCATTAATGTGGAGGTGATACCTAAACAGTGACTTCTAGCCTCACAGCTACCTACAAAGATTTCAAGAAGGTGCTGATGGGACAAGTATCAAGGAAATTAGCAATTTGATCTACACGTGGATGGCTAAGATGAAAGAAGGAAATGGGGTATAAAAGGAGGAGGATTCCATTACAAGAAGGGGCATGCGAAAACTAGAAAAGAAATGACTATGTAACCAAGAACTTGAATATATTTGTATAAGTCTGAGAGAAATATAGAAGAACATACCATCCTCGGACCTAACCAATGAGTATTTTTCTTTTCAAACTGTTTGTCTTATTCATTCTTATACCAACTAGCCTACTGTGATCTATACTTTAGCTCATTGAACGTTCATTAACAAGCCCACTCTCTAACAAATTTATTGTTTTGGGCTTATTGGGCCACTGTCCAAATCTCTTGGGTTGTGGATCAACTGCGTCCTTACAATTATTATTATTTGGATAATAAGTATTAAAATTAAGATTAGTTTCTTATATCAAATTTAAATAAAAATATAAATTCTTTATATAAAAGAATAATTAATGCACACATATAAATAAATTATTATGTTAATAGAAAATATAACTATAAATAATTAATGCATTTACACCATTGACACATTAAAGGAATTCTATTAATTCAAAATTTGTTAAGATTGAAGCCTAAATTGAAGAGTCTTAATGAATGTGTCACATGATGGAAGCTTTGGCTATTATTTTTTGAGGTTAATACTTTTTTATATACTAGTTAGAAACTCATGTAATGCACGATAAAGTTTAACAAAATATGATTAAAAAAAAAATATGATGTTTTCTATATTATTTTGTGTAGAGATATGAAAACTGAAAATTTATGATAGTTATTAATACACATTTATTTTGATTGTGCTTGTATATGAAATATTAAACAGGATTAAGATATTTATTAGGATTAGGATATATATTAATAGTTGTTTATTATGATTGTGTTTTTAAATGGAACTATTAAATATATGATTATGGTACTTATTAATAGATTTTTTTTGAGTAATGCTACAGCCACAAACTATTTTACAACATTTTTACAAACTATTGATGTGACAAATTCTTATTAGTTATAGTATGGGTCCACTACTAGCATCACATTTATGTTTACCAATAATTATTTGAAAATTACTAAAGTCACATCAGCAGTTTGTAAAAATATTGTAAAATAGTTTGTCTCTGTAGCATTACTTAAAAAAAAAAAAATACAAGATAAAAATTCTACTCTAACTTAATCTAAGTGTATATGTCTGTAAACCTTGGCTCCTTGCACCCCATTCTCACCCCATCAAGACTTTGTACTTGTAGAGTGACCATCATGGTAAGGGTGTGTCGTGGTATAGATATTTAGAATATAGAGAATATGTAATCTAACGGTGATATTTTTGAAATATTAATTAAATTAAAAGTAATTAGGTGGTGTAACATAATTGAAAGTTACACTAGGTTTAATAAAATATGATTTTATTTTATTTATCAAAAAATGATGTTTTCTCTATTATTTTGTACAGAATTATGAAAATTGAAAATTTATGGTAGTTGTTAATACACATTTATTTTGATTGTGCTTGTGTATGAAATATTAAACTGGATTAGGATATTTATTAGGATTAGGATATTTATTAATGGGTATTTATTATGATTGTGTTTTTAAATAGAAAAATATATGATTATGGTACTTATTAATAGATATGTTTTTTTAAACAAGATAGAAATTTTACTCTAACTTAATCTAAGTGAGGTTTGGCTTACCTCAAGTATTTTTTTTTTTTAACTAGAATCTTTTTTTATTTTAATGAGAAACTGCGAAATCACCCACTAACTAAATAAAAAATGGAGATTAAAACACACTACCATTTGCCATTGTATATTTCAAACGAAATGAGATGTCCATTTTAAAAAGGTAAGCCAAACCCATCTAAGTGTATATGTGTGTGAATCTTGGCCCCTTGCACCCCGTCCCCACCCCATAAGAACTTTGTACTTGTAGTAGAGTGACTATCACGCCAATTATGGGAAGTGGTATAAATATTTAGAATATAGAGAACATGTAATCTAACGATGATATTTTCTAAATATTAATTAAATAAAAAGTAATTAGGTGGTGTAACATAATTGAAAGTTAAACTTGGTTTAATAAAACATGATTTTATTTTATTTATCAAAAAATGATGTTTTCTCTATTATTTTGGATAGAAATATGAAAATTGAAATTTTATGATAGTTATTAATACACATTTATTTATTTATTTATTTATTTTTTTGAGAAACAAATTCATTACTTATTATTAAGGGAGGCTATTGAAATCAGCCTAAATTACAGTTAAAAGGTCTGGTGGAACATCTTCCATCCAGACGGGCAAAGGGGATGCAAAGATTGCTCTTCTAGCAAGCGAATGAGCAACCTTATTACATTATCGTCGAACATGTGAAACATAAAAACATGAGAAGCGTGAAGCAAAATAAAGAATATCATTTCTAATATGCCTACAAGGTTCCGAAGACCTACTATTACTATTCAAGAGCTTGATTAGGACTTCAGAATCACCCTCAAGGAAGATGTTATCAAATCCCAATTCTAGAGCAAACTCCACCGCCTGCCGTGCTGCTAGAGTTTCCACTTCAATAATGACCTTGGATGGGAGTGGAATAAGTTCAGACAGTGAAGCCATCACCATTCCATCATGGTTTCGAATAACAACTCCCAAACTAGCTCTGTTTTCTTGTTTAAAAAAATTGCTCCATTGCTTGATCTTGTATCCATATAAAGGTGGGGGAGTCCACGTTGCTGCTGCTTGTTTCGGGACTGCTAATGCCGAGATGGGACCAGGTAAGCACCCCAGTGTGAGCTCACGAGCTCTGTCTAGCAATTGCTCCAGAAGGATAGAAGGTTTCCCTAGTTTGAGATTGTTTTGTCGATTCCACAACGTCCAAGCCACCAATGAGAACAACTCCGGGTCCCTGTTTTCTGCAAAAATAGCAAACATTATATCCAAAAAACTAGTGCTTTGTCTAATGGTGTTGTGACTCCATAAAGGGATGTTTTGCCAGAAATTTTCCAGTTTTGGGCAACAATATAAAGCATGAGCTATGTCTTCCGAGTACAGGTTGCACATCTCACACAAATCGCTAGTAACCACTTGGCGTTTAACCAAATTTGTCTTGGTGGGCAGCACGTTCTTACAAGCACGCCAGATTAGATTTTTAACTTTCCCAAGGACTTTTAAGCTCCAAATCTTCTTCCACAAAGGCTGCAAGATGGTGGCATCAGAGGAACCAGGTTCACTAGCCTGGCACATATTCTGTAGAAATTTATACCCAGTTTGAACATGTGTTCTCCATCCGGTCTAAAAGGCCAGATTAGAACATCATCCTGTATAGGTCGACAGAGAGGTATGTTTTTTATAATTTCAGCTTCCCACTTAAAGAAATATGAATCAATGAGCTCATCCTTCCACAACCGGTTTGTTTGGTCAATTATAGAACTAACCATTGTTGTGCTCTCCCTAGCAATAGGAGGTGAGATGATTTTGTTATTGAACTTCCTTGGCAGCCACTTATCACCCCATATATGAACTGAATTTCCACTCCCAATCGTCCAAGCAGCCTCTCTTTTAATTACATCACGACCCTGTAGGATAGTCTTCCATGCATACGAAGCGTTACTTGGTTCCTTTGCTTCCATAACACTACAATTTGGGAAAATTTTTGCTTTGAAGACCCGATAAAATAATGATTGATGATCATGAAGGAGTCTCCAAGTGTGTTTTGCCAGAAGAGCATCATTGAAACGTGAGAGGTCCTTAAAACCCATACCACCATGTGACTTTGGCTTACACATATCCTGCCACTTCACCCAATGTATCTTCTTAGCATCCCCACATTGTCCCTAAATTTTTTTTCAGATCAATGCTTCAATCTCATGACAAAAAGTGACTGGTAGCTTAAAACAAGACATCGTATAGGTAGGGAGTGCTTGTACTATAGCTTTGATCAAAATTTCTCATCCTACCTATGATAAAAGCTTAACTTCCCACCCTTGCAATTTCTTCCAAATCCTTTGATTTAGATGAGCAAAACTTTCTTTTTTATTTTTACCCCCAAGGAAAGGCAAACCTAGATACTTTTCATATTGTTGAACCACTTGCACCCCAAGAGCCCCTTTGATCACTTCTTGCATATCAGATGTGGTTGATTTGCTGAAAAAAAGTGTTGTTTTGGCTCTATTAATTTGCTGCCCTGAGGCTCTCTCATAGGTCGCCAAAATATCCAGCAACCTTAAGCATTCGTCTTCCTTAGCCCTACAAAAAATTAAACTATCGTCTGCAAAAAGCAGATGTGTTAGTTTGGGTCCATTCCGACATATAGAGACCCCCTTAATATCCCCATTATATGCTGCATTTTTTATGAGACCGTGAAGTCCCTCTGTACACATGAAAAACAGGTATGGGGAGAGTGGATCGCCTTGTCTCAGGCCCTTGCTTGCCTTGATATCACCATGAGGCTCTCCATTAATTAAAATGGAATAAGAGGTAGTAGTTATACACTTATCATAAGATTCACCCACCGATTATCAAAACCCATCTTCCTCCTCATTTTCTCCATAAATTCCCATTCAACCCTATTGTATGCCTTACTCATGTCAAGCTTTAGAGCCATGTACCCTTTCTTACTTGCACAATGATTTCTCATGTGATGTAAAGTTTCAAATGCTACGATGATATTATCCAAGATCAAACAATCAGAAATGCTACGATGATATTATCCAAGATCAAACAATCAGAAAGGAATGCACTTTGGTGTTTTGAGATAAGCTGAGGCATTATTTTCTGCAACCTATTTGCCAAGACTTTAGAAAAAAATCCTGTATAGTACATTACTCAAACTGATTGGTCTAAATTGTGACACAAACTCTAGGTTCTTTACTTTAGGGATTAGAGTAACAAAAGAATGACCAAGGGCAGCAAGTAAAGAACCCGAATTTAAATAGTGCAAAACAGATTGTGTAACATCATTACCAAGTAAAGTCCAATAATTTTGATAGAATAAAGGAGGCATACCATTAGGTCCGGGAGCCTTTAATGGGGCTATTTGTTTCAAAGCTACCTCCACCTCCATGGCAGTGAAATCTTCAGTTAGATCGGCATTCATCTTGGCTGTGACCACCACGGCAATAACTTCAACTACCTCTTCCAAGTGCTTGAGTCTGCTTGTAGTGAACAAGTCAATATAGTAATCCATAATAATGTCATTTATTTGCTGTTGGTGAGTACACCAATTCCCGTCAGCATCATGGAGTCTAGTTATGTAATTTCATCATTGTCTTTGAGAAGCTTTACTATGAAAAAACTTTGTATTTTTGTCTCCATCTTTTGACCACATAATCTTGGATCTCTGCTGCCACATAGTAGCTTCCTTATATAGTAGCAAATTTATTTCTTCTTTCAACAATTTCATAAGCCTTGAGTCACCTCCACCGATTGCTATATTCTCTGCCTTGGTTAGTTGTTTTATGTTCCTCTCAATCTCACGCTTCACATTACCAAAAGCCTGCCTACTCCATCGTGTAAGAGCTTTACCATAGTGATCAATCTTGGTAATAATTTTCGTATCCCATGGCTCATCCACATTTTTCCTCCAAATAGTTTCTATTGTATTAGTGCAACCTTTATCCGTCATCCACATTTGCTCAAATAGAAAGGGTTTCTGAAAACTACACTCCATACCCTTTGGTACGATCCACAAAACTTTATGATCCGATGTAGTGACATCCAAGTGATGAATTTTTGTCCCTGGGAACATTGAAAACCAGTCATTTGTAGTTAAGGCTCTGTTAAGTCTCTCCCATACTGTATAATCTGCATAATGTTTGTGCCGTGTAAAAGGTGAGCCTACAAATCCCATATCCATAAAACCACACTCATTGAGAACATCTCCAAAGGGTTGCATCTAATTATGTGGTCTAACTCGTCCGCCTATTTTCTTAGATTGGCGTGTAATTTCATTAAAATCACCTGCACAAATCCAAGGAGAGTTACTACAATTTTTTAGATTACAAAGCTTTGCCTATGATTCATGCCTAAACCGCGTGTTTGGTTTCCCATAGAATGTTGTAAATCTCCATTCATCCTCTTTATTCTTATTGATCGTGGAATCAATATGGTTTGGGGAAAACGTTTCACTCGACAGGTCAAAATCTTCTTCCCAAAAAATTACTAATCCTCTTGCCTTGTTTCTCGTGGAACTTCGAGCATATTCTTGAAATCTATCTGTCTTTGAGCTTGGACTAGCCTATCTTTATTTGTCCATGTTTTGACTAAAAATACAACAGAGGGATCTTTTGCCCACACCAATTCTGCAAGTTGATCTTCTGTACGTAGGTTCCCAAGTCCATGATAGTTCCAAACTAATAGACTCATTGCTTCTGGCAAGGTTGTTTAACTGCCTCTGCCAATATCGTTGTAAATTCATCTTCACCATGGAAAACCACTTGCTTTTTGTTTGTTAATTCATGGTGAAATTTGTATTATTCATGCTTCTTTCCTGACTTCCCAAATTATGCGTTTGTATAATGGATGAACCTGTGGTAGCCCATGTAACTCTCTTCTAGGTCGGTTTAGTCTTGTTGCTGGGAATATTGTTGCTGGGTTGGTCACTTACAGTTACTGGTGGAGAGATATGTGGGGTTGGTGTGGGAGGAAGATGCGCGGGGGAGTAATTATTATAGTGTGAAGTGTCTCCATCCGTGAATACAAATTTATTTTGATTGTGCTTGTGGGTGAAATATTAAATAGGATTAGGATATTTATTAGGATTAGGATTAGGAAGTTTCAAGTACTTCAATATGAGCCTTAAGGAATATCTTTATTCTTAAGGGCTTGTCAGACGCATGGGATTACACAGGGACTTCACAGCAGGTGCATGGGCTTGTCAGACGCATGGGATTACACAGGGACTTCACAGCAAGCGTATGGGACTTCATCAAAGCATTTTTTGAATATTGTAACATTTTTAGCCATTGTGCAGGCTAGACAAATAGAGAAATCAACCATCAGTCATTTGCAAGATCAAGAATATCTTGACCAAACAGTTTCTGAATGTGGGAGTAGCATGGGAGAGTAACTTTATCAGTGAGAATAGTAGTGCTTTAACAGTAACAGTAACCCGGGGGGGGCCACATATTTAATCAGTAGAAGGACATCGGATGGATAACCATCAAACGGATCAAAAGGACCTTGAGGAGAATCACATTCATGTTCATGGTAAATAGCATATTGATTACAGAACCCACAATATAAAATTGGCTTAAACACCGGAGTTCTTCCTGAGATGAGAAGACTTCTTGGATTACGATGATCAGCTATCCGCAGATGAGCAATGGCATTAGAGTAAGGTCTGGGGCCAAAAATAGAAATTCTATCTGTGCTTCCCATAAAATGATAATTTTTCCATAGACTTTGAGCAACATCAATAATTTGGTTATTAAAATAATTTCTCCAACATTCTGCAAGAGCATAAGGATCATCAAAGGACAATTGAGAATTTCCTTCGAGCCATGGTCCTTGGTGAGTATGTCCATTAATGAGAATGAGATGCTTTGAGGGCTGGACATTCATCCAGTTATCTCTTTCCCATATTGGCAGAGTGCTCCAGCATCTGATGGAAACAAAAGGACTATTAAATCCTTTAATAGCATCTTGAATAATTTGTGGAAGTTGGCTAGCTTGATAATGGCTTGTTAATTTTATGTATCTGATAAAGCCATATTCAAACATTTGGGAAAGCCAGTTTGATGGTACTGTTAAAATAAGTTTTCAAAACAATCAACCCTTGAGGATCAACGAAGGAAGACATTCCTTTGTTGGATCTGAAAGTATTTCAAAAAGAGATCAAGATCTCAATGATTTTTTGCAAAAGAATCTTGAAAAACCCACTGATTTAAAACTGAAAGGTGTTTCAAGTGACAAATCTCAAATCAGCTTTGTTTTCTATTCCACTAAAGCTGAATCTTCCTCTCCATATAGCAGAACCGCTAATGAAGAAGAAGATGATACTAAATCTGTTTGTCCATCTGATTCTGATTTTCCTCCTATTGAAAATCTTGTTTACCAAAACCAATTAAGAGATCAAGATCTCAATGAATTTTTGCAAAAGAATCTTGAAAAACCCATTGATTTAAAGCTAAAAGGTGTTTCAAGTGATAAATCTCAAATTAGCTCTGTTTTCTATTCAACTAAACCAAAAACTTCCTCTCCATTTAGCAGAACTACTAATGAGGAAGAAGATGATACTAAATCTATTTGTCCATCTGATTCTGATTTTCCTCCTATTGAAAATCCTATTTATCAAAACCAATTAAGAGTTTTAAATGTTTTGGATGAAAACTTTGAAATTGATTTGGTTTCTCTGTATGATGAATTCATGCTTGTTAAAAACAGAAATAAAAGAAAATATTTCCAAAATAATTTTGCTTAGTCTGAAAAAGATCATGTTAAAAGAAAATGGTTAGAAAAAATGAATCAGTTGAAAAAACATATTTTGTTTTTTGACTTTCTTGAAAACTATTATGTTTCAAAAGATGAAGTTTCAAAAAATCATTTGAATGTGAAAAAAAAAATCAAATTTTGTTAAAGAAGACAAAACCACTGTTCGGTCTAGTCATCCGCCTTTTGAGACAATTTTGATAGCTACTAATAAAAAGACTGATGTTAAAACCTCCCCTTTCAAAATTGCTGATGATCAAACTCCCATTGTTAGTCTTTGTTAGGACATATGTGTTTCACTTGTTAAGAACATATGTCATTACTTTTATGTAATTGGCTAATCCTTTGACAAAACGCACTTTACTTATAATTGGGTAGATCTAGGATGTGTTGAAATACTTCAAGAAACTATGTTTCAAGATCAAGTGTGGAAGCCTTCAAGTCTGTCCAAGAAAACAAGCTGAAAGTGCAAGATTACTAAAGCTCGACAGCTAGTATGTGTCGAGGTTTAGAATGCTGTTCCAGCCCGTAAGCTCGACACCTGCTCGACAGCTTCTATCTGTCGAGATTTATAAAAATCAGAATTCTGATTTGATTTCTTGGGATCCGTGAATGTGTCTTTGGGCCTTCTTTTCTCCTAACCCTAGACATATAAAAGTATTGTTTTTAGGGCCGTCAAACAGTTCACAAGTTGCACAAGCATTGAGAAAACTCTGTTGAAGCAAATTGTGACCAGAGACGAAGTTCTTGCCCTAGTTCATCTCTTCTTTAAGAAGTTGCTGTGTATGTGCACCTTTGGGTTTTGTGACCAAGCATCTTCTTGATCTTCATCATGTACGATGAACTGAAGAACTTTGCTGCCAACCTCTCTTTCAGTTGGTGTTTGAAGTCGCGTACTGGGATCCGCGCATTGGTTAGTCACGTACTTGGGAGCTGTGCAACAAAAGGGGGAACTGTCACTACAGAACAAGTCCAATTGGGTATTGGGGTAAGGGTTCAACTGTAGGTTGGTAAGGTACTTGGGATTCCTTTAATTGTAACCGCTTGTTGTGATAATAGTGGAGTTTCGGGAGTGGTGACCTGAAAATCACCTGGTGGGCTTTTTGCCGTAAGGTTTTTCCCCATTCGTAAACAAATCACCGTGTCATTTAATTTTCGCTGCATACTTAGTTTATTGGTGATTTGTTTGTGCTTCCACGTGTTTGCATATTAAATTGATTAATTAATAACTTGGCTAATTAATTAATTGGTTTAATCACAAGGGGTCATTCAGTTTGTGGCCTATCAGTCTTATTGAACAAAACAATTTTACTAATGAATCTTTGCATGTTATTGGTCAACAGCTTGACCGTATTGAAGAAAAAATTGTTTCTGTTGAAAAATCTGTTGAAAAACCTGTTTTTGTCAAAACTGAGAAACCTTTAATTAATTTACCTAGTCAAGATAAAAAATTTAATTTTAAAACTTCCCAATCTAAAACTCTTGACATTGTTTAAAAAATGTTTGCTGATTTAAAGGTAAAAACTGAGGGAACTTCTACAAGTACTCCTGCTGCTCGAACTATTTCAAAAAATGAAAAAGAAATTGTTTCTGAAGAAAATACAGATTCTGATACAGTTTCTTTTGTTTCTACAAAAAGGATTTTTGATGATGATTTTCCTTAAATTAAAAGATTTGTTGGAAATTCCAAACCTACGTTTTTTACAAAAAAAATTGGTATTCAAAACCTACTCCTCCTGATATGCAATTTGAAGAAAGACCTTTTCAAACTCAGTTTTCTGTTTCTGCTGATAAGATTTATGAATGGAATATTGATGGTGCATTATTCAATTCATATTTAATCTTCATTTGAGAACCATTTGCAGAAACCAATCTTTCAGTTGATTTTTCAAAATATTTTGAAGGAATCAATACTTCCTGGATACAATTCATATCCGCACCAGAATCAATCATAGCAATAACAGTGAAATGATAGTCATGGGAAACAACAATTTTAACTTTTGTGAACCATTTTGGAGGAAGTATTTTATTAATATTAACAAGACTAGGTTGAGTATTAGCAACACCTTTATAAGAAAGAAGAGCCTGTTGATTGGATTCATCTCCATCTATGTGCTCATCTTGTTCATTATTAGACTTATTTTGATCAATATTTTTAACAAGTTTTAACAATACCAATTCTTGTTTAAGATTATTATTATCATTTTTAATGCTTTTAAATTCATGTTTTAATTCACTTATCTCTTGTTTAACAATATGAATTTCTTGTTGTAAATCATTAACAGTCAAATCTTTGGATTTCTTTTTATTAAATCTTTCCAAAGTTTCTTCAAAACTTATTGTTGATTTAAGTTTTTTACTAGTTTCATCTTTTAATAAGTTTTTCTTAAACTTATCAAAATATTCTTTTTGTAATTCAGGGTTTTCAAATTGTCCTATCAATTTAACCAATAAACTTTCATTTTCTTCACCTTTAGTGAGAGTATTAACAGATTTAATAACATTGCAACATGAATCTCTACAACCAATTTTAACATTTGGTGAATAAGAGGAATCATCTGCAGATTGATAGTAAGAATCAGTTGAAGAAGAAAAATCATCTTCCAAAGAATTAGACGAATTGTTTGATTCAAGGATTCTGAATAATTCTTCTTGATCTTTATCATCAATATTTAATCAATTGAGCAAGGTCATCACGTATGGAATGCCCGAAAACTGTTTTGTGGACTTGCTCTTTATAATCCTCCAGAACGTTATCCTACAATACGTACCAAAATTATTCACAATTCCTCACATGAATTACAAAGATTAACAACTTCTCAGTAATAGAATATATTAGATTAATCAGAAATATATAACATAAAGACAAAAAGAGAGTAGAAAAAATTGTAAAAACATGTCCAAGAATCAAAAAGAACAACACCCTTTTGGAGAAAATAGTTAAAAAGGACCAAAAGTTGGCAAATTTATAAGAGCCAAAAGGGGTTATTAAATGATACATACATTGGAGCCAAGAAGAGGAACAAAGCAATTACATTTCCTGCAGCGAAAGATAACAAAACAGAGGAACCATAAGTTGAAAAAGCCAAGAAAGTGTAGGGAATTCAACTGAAATTCCCAACCTGTGAGAAATAAAAAAAAAATAGAGAAAAACACACACCAAAAGAAAACAATCACACGTACAAGACAGTATTTACGTGGTTCGGCAATTTGCCTAGGTCCACGAAGTTGCAGGGATTTCACTATTATCAGGGAAAATACAAAGTGCGGCTACAGTGTTTCTCTCTCTCAAAAACAACAACAAGATAGAAACCCTAATCACCAAAAACAGTTTCTATATCTTGCACACAGGATTCACAATGGGATACAAAACGGGCCCAAGCCTCTGCTCCATGGACTAAGCCTCAGAAAATCTCCCATTAAAAACCACGCAACATTATTCGGGTTGGGTCGGGTTGTCAATCGGATCAAACATAACTAGGCTCCACAAAGCCCAACAGAAAGAAGGAAAGAAACGCAGAGAAATTGAATACAATCCACCAAAGATTCCGAAGATCGAATGCGCAGTATCTTGCATTTTGTTCATTGTTACAATACAAAATCTAGAAACAAGAAAGAGAACCCAGATGAGGAATCAAAGCCTTGAGAGAAACCAGATATCAGAATACCAGAGGCTGAGAACTGAGAGGTGCACAATACCAGAAGCACGTGTGTTTATATAGAGGAAAACAAAAAATTAACAGACAGTGATTAACATCTATTTGGAACACAGTAGATTTTTGAAGTTGGTCTTATCCCCTATTCCGTAGGAGATTCTGGCATTTTACCCTTAATTTTTAAAAAATTTGGCAATATGCCCCTGTTTGCAAACTATATAGGGGCGTGCCCCTGTTTCGATACTCGATTACCTTAAAATCGAGTTTCAATTAAATACTCGGTTCGTAGAAAATCGAGTTATGCCTGATCAAACTTAAAAAAAATAAAAAAAAATAATTTGAGTTCCATGCAAATTTTTTTATAAGCGTAATCGCCCCATACCAGGTTCAGGAAGCCTTATAGTGATGTTTTAAAGCTCTATAGCGGCATTTTCCTGCAATTTTTTTTTATAAGTGTGATTGCTCCATGCCAAGTTTAGGGAGCCCTATAGTAGCGTTTTTAAGCCCTATAGTGATGTTTTAAAGCCCTATAGCAGCGTTTTCCTGCAAATTTTTTTTTATAAGTGTGATCGCCCCATATTAGGTTCAGGGGGCCCTATAATGGCGTTTTAAAGCCCTATAGTGATGTTTTAAAGTCCTATAGTGGCGTTTTGGAACTCGAGTTCCATGCAATTATTATTATTATTATTATTATTTTTAAGTTTGATTGGGCATAACTCGATTTTCTACGAATTGAGTATTTCATTGAAACTCGATTTTAAGGTAATTGAGTATCGAAACAGGGGCATATCCCTATATAGTTTCGAAATAGGGGCATACTGCTAAATTTTTTTAAAATTAAGGGCAAAAGGCTAGAATTTCCCTATTCCGTAGGTATGCTTTTGAGTAAGGATTTTGTCTTTACTTTTGGTAGTAAGAAGCAAGAACTTTCCTCTTGTACTATGTGACAAATTCATGAATTGCTTGTACGTTAAGTGTTTGGTGATTGTGAAAAGCGCGAAGGGTTAAAAGTTTAAACTGGTCAAAAACGTGGGCATGCCCAACGTTTATCATAGGTTTATCGGACATTCTGGCCTTTTTCCCTTGATTTTTAAAATTTTTGGCAATATGCCCCTCTTTCGAAACTATATAGGGATATGCTCCTGTTTCGATACTCGATTACCTTAAAATCGAGTTTCAATGAAATACTCGATTTATAGAAAATCGGGTTATGCCCGATCAAACTAAAAAAAAAAAAATATTGCATAGAACTCGATTTTATGGAAATCGAGTTTTAAAACGCCACTATAGGGCTTAAAAACGTCACTATAGGGCTTAAAAACGCCACTATAGGGCTGCCTAAACCTGGTATGGGGCAATCAAACTTATAAAAAAAATTCTTTTTCAAAAAAACACCACTATAGGGATTAAAAATGTCACTATAGGGCTTAAAAGCACCACTATAAGGCTCCCTAAACCTGGTATGGGGCAATCGGACTTATAATTTTTTTTTTTTTTGCAAGAAAACGCCGCTATAGGACTTAAAAACGCCACTATAGGGCTCCCTAAACCTAGTATAGGGGCAATCAGGCTTATAAATTTTTTTTGCAGGAAAACGCAGCTATAAAGATTAAAAACATCACTATAGGGCTTAAAAACGCCACTATAGGTCTCCCTGAATATGGGGCGATCACACTTATAAAATTTTTTTGCATGGAACTCGATTTCCTGAAACTCGAGTTCCATGCAATTTTTTTATTTATTTATTTATTTTTTTTATTTTTTTTTTTTTTAAGTTTGACCGAGCATAACTCGATTTTGTACAAATCGAGTATTTAATTGAAACTCGATTTTAAGGTAATCGAGTATCAAAATAGGGGCACGCTCTTATATAGTTTGCAAACAGGGGCATATTGCCAATTTAAAAAAAAAAAATTAAGGGTAAAAGACCAGAATGTCCTAGGTTTATCATGCCCAATGTTTCGTAGAAAAATTAAAAACTGGTATTAATTTTTGTTTTTCCCAACAAATAGTGTTCTTACCAAATAATTTTTTTATTATATAAAAAGTGAGTTAGGGGAAAAAATGTGGAAAATATCACACAGTTGATTTGAGGCATGAGTTATCCTAAAAAGCACGTTATTCATGTTAGCTCGTGCATAATTTACTATTTACTTACATAACAACTCAGTATTATTTTTTATTTTATAATTTTACTGAATTACTTTTCAAAAAAATCCAGCTCAAATTATTTATTCCAGTTCAATAAATAAACCCAATTAGGTTGATTCTCAAAAAAAAAAGAAAAAGAAAAAAAAGCAAGCTCAGATTATTTATTCCAAATTATATTTTAATAAAATATTATTATTTTTAATTTATTAAAATAATTTTTCTCTCTTCAAATATTACAATCACTGTCTAATCTCTTTTTTCATTATCCCGATAATGCTAAGAAAAAATAAAAAAGTTGAAATACACACCAATATTGCTTACTTATATTTGCACAAATACTGCAGTAAAAGCGAAGAATTTCCGGATTAATATGATATAAAATCAGGTTTTGAAGTGGTCTATGGTTGAGTTGAGGTTTTATCTTGGGAGAAAACATGTCTGGAGAGAGAGAGAGAGAGAGAGAGAGAGAGAGAGAGAGAGAGAGAGAGAGAGAGAGAGAGAGAGAGAGAGAGAGAGTGTGTGTGTGTGTGTGTGTTTGTCCTTTACTTTCCATTATTCGAATTACTCTTTATGGTAAATTGGTAATATGATCTAACAACTAAAAGATTCTTACCACCGGATATTTGGGTTGTTTTACCATTAAAAAAGAAGAAAAAATTGGGTTATAAAGTTGGAGGTGAAAGTGAAAATATCTATTTGAGGGCGATTGCCTTATAGCATTCACATTGGGAATGACATATGCCATATGTAGGGAAAATTTAGCATAAAAGCCCAAAAACCCCCACACATCCGGAATTGTAAAAACTAACTATTGCAAAAAAAATTTGCAATAGTGCTACAGTGCAACTCTAAATGTAGAATTGCACTGTAGCTCAATTCTAAAATAAATAATAATATTTTATTCACTTACTTTATCAATTCCCCTCTCTCTCTCACCGGGTTTTTGTTTTTATTTGGGTTTTGGGATATATTATTTTATTGTGTAAAAATTTTATTTTATTGTGTTGTATTGTAATTTAAAAGTTGGGATGCTAAGAGTATTGTAAAATGGTATGGTATAATTAATAAAGTAGCTTTTTGGAATGGTAAAAATATGATGGGATAGAATTTTGGGATGTGAATGCTTATATAGTCGGAGGTAATAAATCAGAAACTTGAGATCTATTGGTACTACTATAGTACTATCACATGTATTAAGCTTTAAACTATTATCAGTATGTCACGGGTGTAAAATGTTTTTATTTTATTTTACTTTTTTTGAGTAACACTGGATCACAATATTTTCACAACAAATTTTAGATGATAAGCTATTACTAGTTCTAAGTTAGGACGTTACCACTAAAATTATTTTTTTTGCCTACCAACTGCAGCAAGTAAATGTTATCAAATTTTAGATGATCAGCTATTACTTCTTTTGTCTACCAACTAAAATTAATTTTGTGAAAATGTTGTAGATGTAGTATTTTTTTTAGACCTCACAACAAATTTTGGATATCAAGTTGTTACTAGTTCTAACCTAGGAGGAGGTATTTAGTATCAAATAATACCATGTTAGCGATATCAAAATCCAATAAGTGTTAAACATGTTAGTGAAAAATAATTACCTCATTAACAAATGAAAGATCTGTGTTAGTGGGTAGTTATTTTTATACATATATCTCTTACTTTTTGGGTTTTGATATTGATGACATGATATTATTTGATACAAAATACTTTTTCCTAACGTAGGTCATTGCAACTAAAATTACTTTTTCGCTTACTAGCTATAGCAAGTAACAACTTGCTACCTTAGATTTATTGTGAAAATGTTGTAGATGTAGTATTTTTTTTTTTTTTTAGATTATGTGATATTAAATATTAAATGAGGAGTCTTACATCCCTAACATTTTCATAATAAATTTTAGGTTTCAATCTATTATTGGTTTTTATTTGGGTCACCACAACATCAATTTTTTTTTAATCTACGTACCAATAATAATTTGTCACATAAATTTTGTTATGAAATTATTGTGTCACTAGTATTTCTTATATTAAATAGCCATGTATGAAGTAAAATAGTTACTAGGAAGTTCATATATATATATAAACATAATTAAAACCAAAGTTGAGAAAAAAAATCAATTAAATTCTAAATTGGATTCCAATTATTGCCTAATTTTGCGTCACATGTCCTATTTAAGTTTTGTTTTTTTGTTTTTAAAAAATTTTGTTCTAGGTGAATGTTATGCAAAATATAAAGAGTCTAATATAATTAAATCATTTGAACCTCAATAAACAAAAAAAAGAAGAAAGAATAAACTCATGTAAAAAACTAAAATAAAACAATGAGAGAGAGAGAGAGAGAGAAAACTCATCCATGGCTTAAAAAAAGGTATAACTCTTACATTAGGTATAATTTAAACCCATATATATGTGTAATTATGATAGTTTTTTAATTGTACTGTACATATACACGGATTATACATTAGTATTGTATAAAAGATATGTCCTAAATAAAATTTTGAACATTCCAAGTTATGTCTTTTGTAACCTTCTATTGCAATGGAGCGCAACGTGATTTTGTCAAATTTTACATAAGCAACAATTATAACGATAATACAACAAAAAGATTAACTTAATATGTTTATATATATATTTTTAAAATTAAAATAGAACCTTTCAACTCTCAAGTTTAATTTAGAATTTGACCTAAATTCAGGGACAAAACATATACTTTTATTGAAGTAAAATGATGAAGGGTGGTGAAATTGCTTTTAGTGATTTCTTTTTATTAAAAAAATTATTTTACAAACTATAGACTTAAACTTATGGTGTCCATTTCATGAAATTTCTTCCATTTGAAAGTAAACTGAATAAAATGTTGATAACTTGCTATTTGATTAGTCCAAAAGCCAGTATTCCAAGGATGGTGCAGCCTTTGCCCGTCGAGCATTTCCAAGTAATAGGTGCCCTTCCTGTTGCAATCAATGATTCTATACGGACCTTCCCAGTTGGGTCCTTACTTCCCTTGCATGGGATTTGTTGGGAAAACACATGGAAAAATACAGTTTTGTATCTCATACAAAAACACGCAGCGGAATATAAACGGACTACTTCATTCATGTGAGATAACATGCAACATATGAGTTTTAAGGTTTATAAAAGCGAAGCCCTACTTAAAGGGCAAATAGACGATCAAGGTCGCCCTCGAGCACCTGATCCTTCTCAAATGTTAAGTCCTACCTACGAAATGGACCGATGATCAAGGATGCCCTCGAGCACTTGATCCTTATCAAATCCTAAGTCCTACCTACGAGATTGACCGATGATCAAGGATGCCCTCAAGCACCTGATCCTTCTCAAATGTTAAGTCCTACCTACGGGATGGATCGACGATCAAGGATACCCTCGAGCTCCTGATCCTTATCAAATTCCAAGTCCTACCTACAGGATGGACCGATGATCAAGGAGGCCCTCAAGCACCTGATCCTTATCAAATCCTATGTCCTACCCGCAGGATGGACTGACAATCAAGGATGCCCTCGAGCACCTGGTCCTCATCAAATCTCAAGTCCTACCTAAGGGATAAAACCAACGATCAAGGAAGTCCTCGGACACCTGATCTATGTAAGTGCTAAAACCCTACCTGAAGGGTAAACCGACGATTCAAAGAAGAAAAGAAAGAAGAGAGTTGGGTTGAGGGAAACCGATGAATCATAATTCTCTTTCAAAGGGCCAATAGGTTCCCAACACTCTAAGAGAATACCTCCAGACCGACGACTAAACAAAAGTGAGTTGATGAAAGACAAACCAACGAGCACAAACACTTGTGTACAAAATGCAAAAGAAAAATTACTACAAAGTAAACATAAAACGTTATAAAATTACTGAAAAATGAAAGTATCAACCCAAAACAAAAAAGTAACTTAAGTTCAAAACAGGGCACCGTCATTGTTTTTGAGTTACAAACCAAAGACTAAAAAATAAATAATAAATAATAATAATAATAATACAGGAAAAAAAAGTTTTTCTTAAGGATCGGCAGGGGGGTTATTAGCTTGCTCTTGAGGGTCTTTGGGGTCGTCAGCCACATCCCCAGGTCCGTCGGTCACTAGCACCTCATGATCGGTCTCCACATTGTCGAGAATAGGCTCGACAGCTGGAGTCGTCGGGGTGTTGAGTCTGATATGGATTTAGGAGAAGTCCAAGTCTGGGAACAGGAGGACAACTTGCTTACGAAAGTCCTCAAAACCGTCCCCATAATAACCTCCCATCTCATTAAAATAAGGTTGAGACACTTGGAATTCCTCAATGGCCTCTTCCTTCACCTTATCCATGTGCTCATGAAGAGCAGCCACCTCGGACTTCAGGTTAGCATTCTCCTTCATCAGCTCGTCATATTGATGATTTACCCTACCAAGCTTGGCTTTCAGCTCAATCACCTCCTGACCAAGAGTTTGACCAGACTCCTTGAATTTCTTCAAAGAATTTGCCTCAGTCTCTAGACGATTCTTCAGGTTCTTAACCGACGCCTCCTGCGAAGCACAGTGGATTTGCAAAGCTCGCATCCTCACCAAGCCCTGATCAAAAGAGACAAATGTAAGTCAAAAGGGAAGAGTAAAATAAAGAGTCAGAAAGGGACAAAAGTACTTGAAAAATGGACGAATGAGATAGAAATACAACATACTCTCATCATATCATAGAGACTGAAGTCACCCAAAGGGTTAGTCTCATACTCCGAGCACTTGTCCAAGTCAGCATCCCAGACAATGGAACGAGTAGTGTCCACTGCATACTCCTTATCCTTCACCAGCAAAGGAAGAGGAGGGGCAATGTGGCCTTGGGAAGTCATAAGACCCTTCCCGATCCTATGGTGAGGAGCATCAACAATGACCTCGCATGTTTCCGGACGAATGGGGGGGCCACTGGCACTTTTTCCCGATGATTGAAGGTCGGAAGTGTACTTCCTCTTCGTGGATGCATGAAGGTACAATGTCGACAATACCCCACCTTGAGCCCTCAATGCGTCAGCCTTCTTGATCTCCTCCTACCTACTCTTCACAGCTTGCTTGTTCTTCAAAGAATCCATCTTTGAAACCGACGAATAAGTTAAAAAGTGGGAAGTTCAAACTAAAACAAAATGAAGGCGACGAAGTAATATACTTACGAACATGCGAAACCTGATCAAGTCATCGAGCTTCCTCGGAAGGGACGGGTCCACCGCAAAATGCGTGAAAAGTGTCCAAATGACAAGCCTCTTCCAAGACCTCTCCTCAAAAGGTATTTCAAAAACCCTTTCCAAAAAGGCCTCTTGCACATGAAGGATCGTCGGACAAACTGTGGCTGAAATGAACAAAAAATTACATTAGTTAAGTAGAAAGCATAAACCAAAGACCAAGACTATACCGACAACTCACCTGACTTATTCAAAACCCCCCAAGAATGGTCAAAAAAAGACCCTATGCTATCCCACTTGTCGGGATAGCATACCCAATTGACCCCCTACACAAAGAACCTAGCCTTCCATTGACGATTAGAGTCGAGCATGTCAGATATCAATCTTAGGGTAGCCCATCGACATACAGAGTTGTAAAAACCATTAGAACGGGGGATCTCCTAGGGTTTGTAACAATGAAAAAATTCCTCTAAAGTTAGAAATTGGTGTCCTCCACTAAGTTGACCCCATAGCACCTCAGCCCCAATGAGTATCCTCCAAGCATTGAGGGCAATTTGACAAACAGATACACCCATGTAAGCCGCTAACTGACGATGCAAGGAGGTCAAAGGTAGACGAAGCCTTGCTATGCAGGCAATCTCATAAAAGCCCACATCCGACGAGCTCCCAGTATAACATTTTTCCCCTCTGTCGCCCTTCTTAATGGACACATCGTCGGGAATCTGAAAGCAAGCCTCAACCTACAAAAAACTTCATCCCTTATATCAATTGGGAAGTCATGAACTGACTAGTTGTCAGGTAGAACAATCTCCTTAGGACATCGCCTAAAGGGACTAGCTTCCTCAAAAGGAGGATCGGACGCTGACTCCCTCTTAAAAACCGACGAACCCTTCGACATATACTCAAGCCTAGCATTGACTGGTCAGGTCGTCATTCGAACCCATGCGGACTGGCGGTGTACGCTCACTTGTCGCTTCACTATCTCCAAACATCTCTTACCTACAAGCGACGAATGAAAACTAAGATTCTACTCTACCTCCTAAGTATGTAACTAACAATGGAGAAAGAGCAAAAAAGAAAATACAAAACGAAACCGACAAAGCATACCTAAGACGGACGAATGCAAAGAAAACCGACGAAGGAGAAAAACCGACGAATGGGCTCTGGAATCAGAAATGGAAAATATTCAAATAATGAGGACAATAACGGCATTAGACTATTTATAGGGTGATCTGGCACGAAAAACGAAGCATCGCTACGCTTGGCACCCCGAATTAGAAAGTGACACATGTCCTTAGCCCTGTCAAAAGGACATAATTACCCCTATTTATGACGCATGACACTAAGGCAAAGCATTTATGGCAACATACTCCGCGACCCTTCGGCTACCCTGACGACTCACGGAGTAGGGGGCAGCTGATGAGGATAATTTTTTTATCAATGGCCACGGGGTGCTGAACCTTCCTCACCTGATCGTCGGCCTTTTGCCTAAACCAATCCTAAGGGAATGGCCAATCCCATGGGTCGTTAAGTCAAGTCGGATGCTGATCCAACCCCCATCCCGATGATCCATCGCCCTATGATTTCTTATGGGACTTGCGTGGGGCCCACTCATATGTCCCTACATGGAAATAACTTGTACACCATGACCAAACTATTGCACAACCAGATCTCCCCTATATGGGAAGATGATCCCCAAGATCTTGGGATCCTTCTCTCTATAAGGAAATTCTCCCCGTATTAAGGGATTTAGGTTAGCTATCCGCTACTATATAAACAACAAACCCAACCTTTTTTAGGTACGTGAATTCTCCCTAGCTCTTGCACTTTTGAGTTCTTGGAGATTTTTCTATCACTAACTTAACCTTCGGAGGGTCTTTGGCTGGCACTCCATCGGTGCTCTCTGTTTGGTTATTCTCTTTTGTTCTTCAGGTACACCCATTGCATGTGTGTGGACGATCAACTCACTTACGATTTTTGTGCATCATCATATAATAAGATCAACCAAAAGTTAAAATAAGATGTATGATCGATAGATTTGAGTTTGAGGGTTTTGCTTCAACAAAAACACTTAATGTTGATTTAAAATAATTTTAATATCAAAGTTATGAGTTATCCTAAAAAAAAAATTTAGATGTCCTAGATGTGGTAATTTACAATTTATCCCTTATTATTTGGCCTTATCGCAATTTAGTCCAAAACATGTCTTTTTATAGATGCATATATGTGTGTGTGTGTGTGTGTGTGTGTGTGAGCCTACAGTTCAATTATTTTTTAATATGATAATCAAACCGTCTAATAAAAAATTCTTATCTTTGCTTGTGCTCTTCAACAAAAAAAATTTGGGAATTATCATAATATATAAAAGGTGATTACACTAAAAAAAAAAAAAAAAAAAAAAAAAAAAAAAAAAAATCAAAACATTTGTACAAATAATTTAGAGTTTTTGGCCTCTATAAATTACATTTTCAATGATATTATCAAGATTATTATTATTATTATTATTTTGGAAATCTAGATGCGCAAGTGTGAACGATTAAGTCCCTCACGTTGGATGATAGTTATGAATGACTGGTTGATAAACCCACAAACATAAACTTTAAAGTGGTCTTCCAACATGTTATCTTAAGACTCGCTCTATGTGATAATCTCCTTAAAGATTTGTAAACGATTTCTCATCACTAAAAATCAACAATTCCAGAAAATACTAATTGCATTGTCGTCGTGTTTATGTTGAGCCAACCCCCAACCAAACCCTTCAAAGGTTACATATGCTAGCAGATAAAATCCCACGTACAATGCTGCATATTAATTTCATTGTCTTTCAGGCGCCTTTAATTGAAACCTGACAATTCCATGGTGAAGCGGCAATCATCCACCGCCACAAGATATGTAAATATATATAAACCAAAACATTTATAAACTTAAGCGAAAGAAACATAATTGGGAGTACAGAGCCTATGATAATACAGATCCATTTTATTATAATAAAGCAAAATACAAATGTACACAATGAACTAGTCATGGCATTAGCACATTGGGTAGCTTCATGAAATTAAAACAGTACTTCATCTCATCGATCATGTGATGAACATGATAAGATAGTACCCTCTTGCAGAACATTTTATCATATGTAAAATCTTAATCCGCTATAGAAAGAAAGGGGAAAAAAAAAAAAAGGAAATCTAAACCATTTCAAAAGACATATCCCCAGATTCAGTCAACATTTTACATTTTGTTTGTACCATGATCTGTGCCTTCCAAAATAGCATTGTTTCATTAGAAGATTATTAGGAACAGAGTAAATATTCAGCACATAATAGAACTAAATTTTTGATACTAGAGGCAGAGCACGATTGAAGAAAATGATTGGGGGTACAGTCCCAAGCCTCCAAAAGGGCAGAAGCTACGAGTTTATACGTGGCCATTCTGAGCACCGTTTGTGTTGGATAGCTCCTTATCTTCGTTGGGTTCATCAGGAAGTCCCAGCTCCACGGATACTACAGAGGTGTTTTTGTTTTTGTTCTCGTTTTTGCCCTTGCCCTTGTTTTTACGGTAGATAAAGTACAGAATCAGCTGCAGGGCCCCAAGAAAAGAACCGAACCCATTGTTCACCTACAACAACATTACACATTTCCATAAGAGCGAGCAGTGTTTATTATACACACTTAGTTATACATACATTTACACCCATGCGAAAACCAACTAAAATCGTAACTTCAGGTCATAATTTCCAAATTAAAAAACACGACTTTTAAGTCAGTTTTTATTTCGCTTGTGTGTAATAGCTTTTTCCCTTTCTGTAAAAATTAATACACAATATTGGTATATATATATTTTTTTTTAATAAGACACCATATTGGTACTTGTTTTGAAACTGAGGGAACTTTAGCGATGCAATTTCATTTTTATTTATTTTTGAGATAGCAGCTTCAAAATTTGGGAACTCACGCTGTAAATTGGCCATGCCTAAGCTCTTTGTGGAACACAAATTTTCTTACTAGGGATATGCAAACAGATAATGCTAAGGAATTTTATATATGGGCATTGAGAGGATCTAAAATTGTAAAAGATACTAACATATTCATTAAGGAAATAAAAATAAAACTATGACTGTTTGACGAAAAAAGAGAGCAACTTTAAGTATAATAGAATAATTGAAAAGAATACATGTGACCAATCTCGATTAGTTTGTTGAAAAAATTTATAACTGGTCTTAAACTTTTGGGGAGTATGATAATATATCCACAACATTCCAATATTTCCTTTTCCCAAAACTTCTCAGCCATACAACGAAGCATTTGTAAGATAATAGTTAAGGAATTCAGAGAAGTTGCTTACATATACAAAAGGGTCATTGCCGAGCAGACCAAAGATAAACCAGGAAGTGCCGCACAAGAAACAAAACAGCGACAGGAAAAAAGGCATGAATTCAACACTCTTTGTTCTAATCACAATCCTCTGCATATATAAAACCCATATAAGTTCATGCACCAAAAAGTATGTTTAACCAAACTTTCTTAGGAAGCATAATTGTATGTTTAACTTTAAAACAAATAATAAGAGCACTAGCAGAGGGGTGTAAACACCCTCAACTTCTATTTTACAACCTAAGCCCTAAAACCCATCCATCCGGATTTGTAAACTTCAAAAATTTTGCAACCTATGAATAGTAAGGTTGCATACCTTATTGTTCATAGCTTGTAAAAATATATATATTATTTTAATATGTGGTTGTGTGCAAAGAGAAAAAGTGAGTGGGGAAAAAGAGAGAGAATAGTACTTTTTATTATTTTATTAAGTAGTTTATATTATTTTATTGGGTTGTATGTAAAAATAAAAATTGAGATGTAGGGTGAGTTATAAAATGAGTTGGTAAATAGATAGAGTAGTATTTGATGATGCAAAATAAGTTTTTTTTTTTTTTTTTTTTTTGTCCTTGAATGCTAAATGCTTTGATATATTGGTAAAATTTTACATACAATTTTTTAGGTACTGTATTTAAGATTTGTATATGATTGAATTTAATCAATATTAAAAAATGTAAAACTATTTTTGTCGAACCGGTCAACATAATCATTTTGTTGAAATCAATTTGACAACCTAAGCGGCTAGGATACAGTACTTAGAGCATTCTTAGCAAAGATGTCAAATGCTAAAATGCTATAATTTAAATGCTAAAACACTAAAAAGTGGGTTACATCAAAGGTGCTATAGCTAAATGAAATAACATCTTGGCTATAGTAAGCTGTTATCTTTGACAGCTTATTGTAGCTATATCTTATAAAAAAATATATTATTTTAAAGCTTTCTCTCTCTTCTTCTCTTTAAAGCTTATTGTAGCAAAATAAGTTTTTTTTTTTTTTTTCTCGCTCTCTGAAATCGATCTCCCTGTGGCTTCCAATTTTTTTTCAGTGGGTTTCAATGGTGGGTCACGGTGGCGGTGATTTGGAGGCACAGTGGTGAGATCAATGAGTGTGTGGGTTCGATCTTGGGGTTATAATTTTGTTTTGATAGCCGGCCTTTTTTTTTTTTTTTTTTTTCCTTCCTATAGTGGGTTAGATCAACCACCGGTGAGTGCTTGGCTGAGATTTTGTTTTTGTGGTGGTTGGATGTTTTTGCAGTGGCTGGTTCTTTTCTTCCTGCAGAGAATTGTGGTTGCCACGGTGGTGCTGTGACTTGTGGTGGTGGTGGCTGTGGTGGGTTGTGGTTGCTACAATGGAGGTTATGGCAAGTGGAGCGGTGGTGGAGGAGGTGGTTACTATAGTTTTTTGCGTAGTTGTTTTATTATTATTTTAATGAGTAGTTTATATTACTTAAATGAAATGATAAAAAATATAGAAGTTTTAATGTTTGATGTATCTTAAAGTATGGTGGTATAATAAATAAAGTAAGTTTTTGAAGTATTAAATGCAAAAAATTTTAGAATTAGGAATCCTCTTGGAATTAGGATACTATACCAAAATTTTGTAGTTATATTCTGATTCCTGAGTGGGATAACCAATTTCTTGATTGGCTAACTTGCTTAGAAAATGGCATAACCTAAAGAATTGGGCCGAAGCTGTCACACTTCCCCGTGACCAAGCTATCATAATTGATAATTCACAAAAATAAGTGCAAATTGCATACTGAGAATAACTGAACCTGGGTCCAGTGGCTGAGGCATAATCTTTGAAACCAAATCAATCAGGGTCCAGTCAATTCCTTCATTAAATATTTAACAAGAAAAAAAAAAAATCAAGAAATAGCTTAAGAGTTAAAACTCACCATGATTGATAAAGGTGAGCCATACATGATTATGGAGAAAACGGCAGTTGCAAAGCCACAGAAGAGCTTTCTGGTATTGCCATGCAAGGCTAGGAGGGAGATCAAGGCCACGGCTGCGAAAAAGGTGAGCACAAACGCGAAGAGCCCCAAAATCTTGGCTTTTTCTTTCTTTGGGGCATAGACGATGAAGATCAACACATATATGACCTCTATTCCTGCACCAGTGCCATTGATTGTTGAAACTAAAAGATTGTTTTTTGACACAAGGGGTAGGCCATACCTGTTCAAAATTTATTTCATGTATAAAATCAGTAATTATAAGACAATTGAACTAGACAACTCTGAAGATATGAAACAAGGAAATCATTTTGGACTATTGGCAGCACAATTAATTCAAAAGAAAAAAAAGAAGAGAATTTCAAAAGATTTTATGGTTCATATTTTAGATTTTTTGTTATTTTATTTCTTTACAATTTAAAATTGAAGGAACTAGCAGATCGAGAGAATGTTTTTTTGAAAAAAAATAGAGATAATTTTGGGAAAGGTCTAAATTTTTTTATGAATGACACACCAATTGAAATTTTAGTTACTAAAGAAACAAATATTAAACAGTACCATGCACAGTACAGAATAAATTAACATTAATCAACCAAGCATTAAATTTCATTTTCTAAAGCAAGAAATGTTAAACCAAAATTTTCATCCTGTTTAATTGCTAGCCTAGACTCCCAAGCCCAACCAACCAACACAGAGGCCCCTGAATGCCCGGGTGGCCATTAAATTAACATGAATTAACTATAAAATCCCCATCATTATCATCATCATAATAATAGTAATTAAAGACACACATAATCCATGACAAAAACAAAAACAGAGAAGCATAGGGGAAAAAAAGGTAACAAATGAAGAAAAGAAACAATAAAAATTAAATAGAACCCGGTTGATGAAACAAGAAGCATATATTATATACCAAGCAGAAAGAAGGCAGTTCATCAAGGTCATCACGTATGGAATGCCCGAAAACTGTTCTGTGGACTTGCTCTTTATAATCCTCCAGAATGTTATCCTACAATACGTACCAAAATTATTCACAATTCCTCACATGAATTACACAGATTAACAACTTCTCAGTAATAGAATATGTCAGTCAGATTAATCAGATATATATATATATATATATATAAAGACTAAAAGAGAGTAGAAAAGATTGTAAAAACATGTCCAAGAATCAAAAAGAACAACACCCTTTTGCAGAAAGGAGTTAAAAAGGACCAAAAGTTGGCAACTTTATAAGAGCCAAAAGGGGTTCTCAAATGATACATACATTGGAGCCAAGAAGAGGAACAGAGCAGTAACATTTCCTGCAGAGAAAGATAACAAAACAGAGGAACCATAAGTCTAAAAAGCCAAGAAAGAAAGAAAGAAACGCAGAGAAATTGAATACAACCCACCAAAGATTCCGAACACCAAATGCGCAGTGTTTTGCATTTTGTTCAATGTTTCAACAAAAAATCTAGAAACAAGAAAGAGAACCCAGATGAGGAATCAAAAAAGCCTTGAGAGAAACCAGATATCAGAATACCAGAAGCTGAGAAGAGAGAGGTGCACAATACGTGTTTATATAGAGGAAAACAAAAAATTAACACACAGTTGATTTTTGAAGTTGGTCTTAACACAGCTGATTGTACGTTAAGTGTTCGGTGAAACTGTGAAAAGCGCGAAGGGTTAAAAGTTAAAACTGGTCAAAAACGTGGGCGTCATAGGTTTATCCCAACAAATACTGTTCTTACCAAATAATTTTTTTATTACATAAAAAGTGTGAGTTAGGGAAAATATCACACAGTTGATTTGAGGCATGAGTTATCCTAAAAAACACGTTATTCATGTCGGCTCATGCATAAATTACTATTTACTTACATAACAACTTATTATTATTTTTTTTATATAACTTTACTGAATTATTTCTCAAAAACACTCCCCTTAGATTATTTATTCTAAATTATATTTTAATATATTTTTTTTAAATTTATTAAAATAATTTTTCTCTCTTCACGCATCATAGCCACCATCTAATTTCATTCTTCATTATCCAAAAATGCTAACAAAAAATTAAAAAGTTGAAATACACAACAATAGTGCTTACGTATATTTACACAAATACTGCAGTAGAAGCAGAGAATTACCGGAATACCATGATAAAAAAATCAGGTTTTAAAGTGGTCTATGGTTGAGTTGAGGAATTATCTTGGGAGAAATCATGTATGGAGAGAGAGAGAGAGAGAGAGAGAGAGAGTGTTTGTCCTTTACTTTCCACTATTCGAATTACTCTTTGTGGTAAATTGGTAATATGATCCAACAATTAAAAGATTCTTACCACTGGATATTTGGGTTGTGTTACCGTTAAAAAAGAAGAAAGATTGGGTTATAAAGTTGGAGGTGAAAGTGAAAGTATCTGTAGATTCCGTACGTACCAAACAATTTGAGGGTGATTGCCTTATATAGTCGGAGGCAATAAATCAAAAACCTAAGATATATTGGTACTACTATAGTACTATCACATGTATAAAACTTTAAACTATTATCAGTATGTCGCGGGTGTAAAATGTTTTTATTTTATTTTATTTTTTTAGAGTAACGCACAATAAATTTTAAATGACAAGCTATTACTAGTTCTAACTTAAGACGTTACCACTAAAATTATTTTTTTTGCCTAACAACTACAACAAGTAACAACTTACTACTTAGAATTTATTGTGAAAATGTTGTAGATGTAGTATTTATTTTTAGACCTCACAACAAATTTTGGATATCAAGTTGTTACTAGTTCTAACCTAGGAGAAGATATTTAGCATCAAATGATACAATGTTAGTGGTATTAAAATCCAATAAGTGTGAGATATTTCAGTGAAAAATAACTAACTCATTAACAGATGAAAAACATGTGTTAGTGAGTAGTTATTTTTATACATATATCTCTCATTTTTTTGGGTTTGAATATGGATGACATGGTATTATTTGATACAAAATATTTTTTCCTAACGTAGGTCATTACCACTAAAATTATTTTTTTGCTTACTAGCTACAACAAGTAACAACTTGCTCCTATCAAAAAAAAAAAAAAAAAAAAAGTAACAACTTGCTACCTAAGATTTGTTGTGAAAATGTTGTAGATGTAGTATTGTTTTTTAGATTGTGTGATATTAAATATTAAATGAGGAGTCTTACATCCCTAACATTTTCATAATAAATTTTAGATGTCAATCTATTATTGGTTTTTATTTGGGTCACCACAGACATCAATTTTATTTATTTATTTTTTTTTTTTATCTACATACCACTAATAATTTGTCACATAAATTTTGTTGTGAAATTATTGTGTCGCTAGTATTTCTCACATTAAATTGCCATGTATGAAGTAAAATAGTAACTAGGAAGTTCATATATATATACACATAATTAAAGCCAAAGTTGAGAAAAAATTCAATTAGATTCTAAATTGGATTCCAATTGTTGCCTAATTTTGTGTCACATGTCCTATTTAAGTTTTTTTTTTTTTTTTTTAATTTTTGTTCTAGGTGAGTTAATGCTATGCAAAAAATGAAGAGTCTAATATAATTAAATCATCAAAAACTCAATAAACAAAAAAAGAAGAAAGAATAAACTCATGTGTATATATAAAAAAACTAAAATAAAACAATGAGAGAGAAAGAGAGAGAGAGAGAGAACTCATCCATGGCTTAAAAAAAGGTATAACTCTTACATTAGGTATAATTTAAACTCATATATATATATATATATATATATTATGATTGTTTTTTTAATTGTACTATGCATATACACGGATTATACACTAGTATTGTATAAAACATATGTCCTAAAAACAATTGTGAACATTCCAAGTTATGTCTTTTGTAACCTTCTATTGCAATGGAGTGCAACGTGATTTTGTCAAATTTTACATAAGCAACAATTATAACGATAATACAACAAAAAGATTAACTTAATATGTTTATATATATTTTTAGAACTAAAATAGAACCTTTCAACTTTCAAGTTTAATTTAGAATTTGACCTAAATTCAGGGACAAAACGTATACTTTTACTAAAGTAAAATGACGAAGGGTGGTGAAATTGCTTTTAGTGATTTCTTTTTATTAAAAACCTTATTTTAGAAACAATAGACTTAAACTTATGGTGTCCACTTCATGAAATTTACTTTTTAACGATTATAATCAAGACAATGAACAATTGGTTTTTTGTGTAAGTAAAATTTAGATTTAAGTCTCTAATGCGAGGACAAGCCCCAATGCCAGCTCTAGTATATAGATGACTAAGGCAGTTGCTTAAGGCCTTCAAATAAAAGAATGCCCCATCTTTTAACTAATATAATATATTTATGTTATATTTTAATTAAAACTTATTTACCTTTTTATCCAAATTAGGAAAAAAATTTAAAGACCCTTTTAATGGCTAATTGAATGCATTGTATATTAAAAAAAGCCCCACTATAAACTAGTATGTACTTAGTAAATAAAAAAAATTAAATAAAAGATAAAGATTAATGGATTTATGCTTTATACCATCTAGCCATCATCACGTGGGTCCGATGTGATTTTTTTTTTTTTTTTTTTGGTAACCGTGGGACCGATGTGATTGTTACTTTATTTAATTTTATTTAAATATATTTTATTGAAGTTTGATCTTTCCAATTTCCAATAATATATATTAATACTTCTAGTAATTTATTTAATTTGTATTGTTTAAGTATATTTTCATTAGTTATCCTTTAAAAATAATTTACTTTTTTTATTAGTATTAATTTATTTAGTTATATGAAATAAATTTTTAATTGTACAAATTTAGAATATAAAGTGACCATATTATTTAGTGAAGCTTTTGATAAATTAGATCTATTGTCCTACACTTTAAATTATATTTTAATTCAATTATAATTTTCTATTATAAATCACGTTTCATTTATTTATAAATATTTTTTTAATTATAAATGGTTATTAGAAAATATCTATCTAGATATGAAAAAAATTAAATAAAAAAAAGAAGAGAAAGAAACTAGAAAAAAAAATTGAATTTAAAAAGGCATCTATAGATAAAATTGTTATTAATATTAAATAAGACACAATAAAAATTTGAGTGAAAATGTAACAAATGAATAAGAAATACATTAAAAAGATTTAGAAGATAATAATAAAATAATGAAAATAGTCTTAATTAAATAAATATAATTTAATTATATTTAAATATAAAAATAAAATAAAATAAAAAGGCCACCACATGTACGATCTATACACACACTCTATCTCTCTCTTGTCCTCTTCAGAAGTAAGGCAATGGTAATCACAAAATCTCAAGCAATAAAAGAAACCCTCTCTCTCTAGCTAACTTTTTTTTCTCCCTTAAAAGTGAATAAAGAATTAAACGATATTTGTCTTATTCTTAGGTTACCTAACATGTAAATGTCTCCCCCCACTATTTCATTGATTGATATAAAATTATTAATTTCTATCATATATCTAAGGGAGTCCAAATGGTAGTGCGAAACAATGACAACATGGTGAGGGAGCTTTTTTTCTTTCTTTTTTTCAGTTTTCTTTTCGGTGTGGTCAATTATTAACTAGGCAAAAATGTAATATACATTTGTTAACTTTGCCTAAAATTTATTTTAGTCTTTTAAATATGAAATTGGTCCTTTTAGATTGGTAACTTTGCCCAAAAATACTTTTTGTCATTTAACTTTGAAATTAGTCATTTTGATCTTATTACTTTACTTAAAAATCATTTTATTTCTTAAAGTTTGGAGTTGGCCATTTTATTTTAGTAACTTTGCTAACTCTGTCAATCAGTCCTTTCCTTCATTGCCGTTAAGAGTGCTCTCTTAAGGTAGTCAAAATGATGCTGTATAAGTGTGTATTAAGAATTTAAGAATTATAATATTATTAAAACAATAATTTATTAATTTAACTCAAAAAAAATAAAAAATCAGAACAGTGTTTCATTACAAAACAAAACTCTCAAATTTTTTTCCCACAAAGCAAAGCTAAAATCCCTCTTGAAACTAAAATTCCATTCTTTTTTTTTCCTTTGTTTTTGTGTGTGTGCGTGTGAAAAAAATGAATTTGGGAATTTTAGCTTTTGGAGGTATTTCAGCTTTACTTTGTGAAAAAAAAAAAAAAAAATCAAGGCTTTTGTTATGTTATGTTATTCTAACTAGATTGCCAGTCATTAGAACCATTGTTTTGTTTTTTTCTTTTCCTTAAATTTTTGTTAAATTCATGTTTTTAAAAACCGGACTAGTTAAAGAACTGAAACAATGTCCAATTCCTAGTTTTTACTTGTTTAACTGATAGTTTTTATGGTTGAACCACCCATTTTAATGGTTTTTATCTGATTAAATTAGTGTTCGATTTCTTATTGAACAAGTTGGTTCAATTCAGTTTTTAAAACCACATTAAATTAATAAAATATTAGCTAAACAATATTTTGATTCTCAAAATACCTATATGGTGTTATTTTGGGTGACTTAACAGGAATGAGTTGACTGGGTTAGCAAAGTTACCGAACTAAAATTACCATGACTCCAAACTTAAAGAACTAAAAAGATTTTTGGGCAAAGTTAATAAGCTAAAATGAACAATTTCAAACTTGAACAACTAAAAATGACCAATTTAAAACTTAAAATACTATTATGATTTTTGGGCAAAGTAAGTGGGTGTAAGTTCCATTTTTTCCTATAAACTAATATTATTCTTGTGTGATATACTACTTAATTCAATATCATATGTAAAATAAAAACCATATTTCAAAAATGTAGTTTGATTGTTTTAAGTTACATAACAAATGTACATCATATAAGAATAATCAAAAAACAAAATTACAACTAATTATAAAATAATTTAGAATAAATATTAAAATTCCCTTAAATTTTTGAAACTTTTGATAATTGAGTTAATTAGAGTAATATTTTAATGGAAAAACTATAATTTGGTCATGGTTTCCGTAGGGACCGGATTTGAGCACTTCTACTATTGAAAGAGTGGACCCAAGTCCAGTTAGCCCATTACAATGAATTTGTAGAGGGTGGGTTGAAAAACCAGGCCCTAACAAGCGGGCAACGTTCAATCGTTCTGTTAGGAGACGCCGGAGGCTGGCACACCGAGATTATGATCCGAAGTCTGTCCTCGGCCCATGTCCGAGGAGCTTTGGGAGGGCTTTTTCCCTGGGGATTACCCCCCCTTCTTCCGATCCTCTCCCTCGTCATATATAGTCCCTCCTTTAACCTCTCTCTTCCACCTGTTGATCATCCATGCTTCCTCCCTTTGACTGCCCGTCCCATCAGCCACTTTTCTCGCACCCCTGTGAGTTGTGGCAACCAAGGCAACCCTGTCTAGAAGTCACATCTCCATTAATGCGGCTGGGGGGGGGGGGGGGGGGTTAGGTGAGCGCATTCAGTATGGAGGTGACAAGTTGTCTTGAGCGTGTTCCCCCGCCGTGCTGCTACGGCCGACGTGTTGGTCTCGGCAGGATCGTCCTCGGCAAGATTCTTGGCCGTTAAGGCCTTCACACTCCTTCCTCGGACTGTTCTTCCTCCTCGGAATGGGCCTTGGGCTGGATGTAAAATGGGCCGGGGTTGCCAGAGTATTAGGCCCCACAGTTTCAGTTTAGTTCCTATAAATTTTTATTTTTAAGGAAAATGTAAGAATATTTTATTGCGGAAAATCCTATTGGAATACATCATCCAAATTTGGTAGTAGGTCTTCTAACCACATATCACTATCTACAACTAAATCTACTTTTCTAGCAAAGGCATGGGCAAGCTCATTCCCATCCTTATACAATTAATTTTTTCAATTTTGTTCTTTGACTTTCTAAATCATTCTATAAACTTTTTTTTTTTTTTTGAGAAACAAACACACACACACATGAGAGAGGGAAATGGGTTATAACACAAAGGCACACCACAACTCTACTCAAAAGCCATGGTAATCTATAAACTATTAATTGTTTTAGTTTTATCTCTCAACTTTCAAGACCAAATCACTATTATTCTTATAAGTTTTAATGATATATATTTTTTTTGATAAAGTTTATTATAAAATTGATTTGACTTTAAAAGTTGAGAGATGAGATAGACACAATTAAATACATATGGATGAAATTAAAATTATCCTTTTATGTGTATGCATGTCGTAGCTAAAACCTCTAAAAACTAATTTGAAATTCAAACTCTAGCAATCAAATGTATACATTTGCATGATGTTTGCATAGCGCTTTTAAGGGTGTTTTGGGGATTTTGAGCCCTAGAGCATTTCTATCTCTTTCTAGTTACCATTTATGGATTGAATTACTCAATATAAGGAGGTTACGGGTTCGGTTCAAAATATATCAAGTACACCAACCTAACCCGACCCATATATACCCTAAGTCTATTTATTTTTTTCTTTACTCTTCAGTAGATTCAGAATTTCTCTTTTTATTAGCGTCGGGCACGAGTAATAACGTTTTTGTGTGTTCGAATCGACTGTTTTAACAATAGAAATTATAGGCATAATAGAAATAGAATATTATTTATTGTTTCAATGATGATGAAGAAAAAACAACATTATTTTTTTTAATCTATGATTATGTTTTTGTTAATTGTTACTTTTACCTAGTGTTTTAAATAACAATACTTATGAGTTTTCATGCATTACAATAATCGGAGACGGACCCAGGATTTTAAGATAGCGGGGACCGGTGTATAAAGAAAAAGAAAACTCTAAATAGACATCCATATGGTATTAAAAAATTATAAATACTCAAAATCGTTGTTTCTAAATACATTAAGATACAATCATTTACCAACAAAGACAAATAAAAATAAAATAATGTCTTGTTTTAATACTACACTGGCTATGATTTTTTTTTTTTTTTTTTGTTGAAGTTAGAGCATTCACATTGGTGGTGCCAAAAATTTTGATTTTTAGCACCTCAGAAAGTTATTTTATCTATTTTACCACCTCGCTTTACAATACACCTAATATCAAATGTTCTATTTTTTTTTATAAGTTCATTTAAAATAATATAAATAATTCATTAAAGTAATAAAAGAAGCGAGAGAATTTGAGTTTTTTAATTGAAAGAAGAGATATAATCTTAATAAAATATTGTATTTTATTTTCAACAACTTATTACAGTTACCTAGTATTTATACTAGTTTATTGTAGTTGCAAAAAATTTAGATTCTCCAATAACACATGATTTTTTGGTTCTTTGGTGGAAAAATAGTTTTTTTTTTTTTTTTGCTAAAATACAATTACCATTGTAAATATTTTTATTGTTTTTGTCAAGTTTTTTGGTTGGATAGTTGCTATTTGGGTAAGACTAGTTAGGCTTGTTGTGGAAAGAGAGGGCCTTAGGTTTTGGAATGGGCTAACTACAAAAATAAAAAATATTATAACAAAGAAAGAAAAATTTGGACCCAGGGGGACCTGGGCCCCCACCTAGGCCCGTCCCTGACAATACTTAGTGTGTAGCTTGTACATATGTACGGGTATAATTTAAAAAATTACAATTATACAATTTAAATTATACATTTTTTTTTATAGAAGATGTTCAAATTATATTTGGTATTAAGTTACACTTTTTTTTAAAACCATACATTTCTAAAATATGTAATGGTTTTTTTTTGGAGAAACATAATGGTTTCATATTATATATATATATATATATATATAATTTAGAATTTAATTGGATTTAGACTCATTGGTTTTTGCACCAAAAAATTAAAAACTTAGATGGACATATGGCGGAAAATTGGATTCCAATTGAAATCCAAGTTAGAATTTAATTGGATTTAGACTTTTCGATTTTTACACTCAATAATTCAGTTGGTACAAAATTAAAAATTAAATGGGACGCATGGCGCAAAATTGATAATCCAATATAAATTTAATTGGATTTTCTTGACTATTAATATATATATATATATATATATATATATATATATATAAATGATTTAGGATCTAAACTCTTCGGTTTTTGCACCCAATAATTTATTTGCCACAAAAATTAAAAAATTAGATGGCACATATAATGCAAAATTGAATTCTAATTAAAATTCAATTTAGAATCTAATTGAATTTAGACTCTTTGATTTTTGCATATAATAATTCACCTGACACACAAATTTAAAAATTAGATGAGACATATGACGCAAAATTAGACTCTAATTTAGAATTTAATTAGATTTTCTCTCAACCTTCACTAATAATAATAATCATAATTTACAATTTTTTAATTTTTAAAAAAGTGTGCAATGCATGGGCCTATAACTTTGGAGGTAAAGTTTGACCTTGACAAATAATAAAAAAGCATATAGAAAACAATTATTTAGATGTTTAAGTTACATATTAATTTGAATATTTAAATTGAATTTAAATGTTTCACTAAAGAAATAAAATAATAATTTAAGTACCGTATAATATTTTAGGAAACCAAGTCTTACACAAGCAGGCATATGGTGAGTAGTCACCATCTGTTCTCTTTTACAGGCAAATAACCAGGGACGGACTCTGGTGGGGCCTAAGGGGCGGCCCCTGGGTCCAATTTTTTTTTTTTTTTAAATTTTTTTAGTCACTCAATATTTCATTTTGTAGTTGGGCTCCTCCCCTTTTTCTCAATCAGTCTAGATAGCCTAACTCAAGTAGTAATTATTCAACTCAAAAACTTAACAAAAATAATAAAAATATTCACAATGACGATTGTATTTTAGTAAAAAAAACTATTTTACTACTAAAGGACAAAAAAATCATGTGTTATTGGAGAAACTAAAGCTAAATTTTTTGCAACTACAGTAAACTAGTATAAATATCATTTGACCATAGCAAGTTGTTAAAAATAAAATAAAATATTTTATTAAGATTATATCTCTTCCTTCAATTAAAAAACTCAAATTCTCTTCTTCCTTATTATTCTAATGAGTTATTTATATTATTTTAAATGAAGTGATAAACAAAAATAGAACATTTGATATTGGGTTATTATAAAGTGAGGTGGTAAAGTAGATAAAGTAATTTTTTGAGGTACTAAAGCTAAAATTTTTAGCACCACCATTGTAAATACTCTAACTTTAACCAAAAAAAATCCTAGCCAGCCTAGAATTAGAAAAAAATAAATAAATAAATATATATATATTGTCTTTTTTGGTAAATGATTCCATTTTAATGTATTTAAAAACGACGATTTTGTGTATTTATAATTTTTTAATACTATATAGATGTCTATTTAAAGTTTTTTTTTTTTAATATTCTGGCCCCCACTAGTTTAAAATCTTAGTCTATCTCTACAAATAACAAGACCTTGAATTTTTTTTATTTGAGAGAGAGTTTCAACCTATGACGTTTGTTCCTAATAATAGCTATTTATCATCAGACCAAAATACCAATCGATTTTTGGTGTAGATGGGGATTGAATCTCAAATCTCTTATTCAATCCAATAATAACCCAACAAGGCATTGACTTTAAGCCACCATCTTATGGTGAGTAATCTTTTTCTTTTTTTGGTAAAATAGGTGAGTAGTCTAAGATTCTTAGATGTTCCAACTTCAACGTGCCTAATTCCTCGTCCAAACGTCAAATTATCAAAGTAAATCCATTATATCTTGCAATTTGCAGTTACCAATAGCTACCTGCTAGGCAGTGACCTTAAAATGGCACGTTTATATACTTGAAAACAACAAATTAAGATATATTAGTTGTCCTCTTTTTTTTTTTTTTTTAACAGAGGATTTTATTAATTTGAAAATATATAATTTTGAAATGGAGTAATTAGTTTACATGCTTGACACAGTTTGTAGTATGTGTATGAGTTTGAAATGATGGTGTTTTAATTTATATAGTCATGCAAATTATTTCGTGCATTACTTTTCAATGGTTGCTTCTTAAGTTTCCGACACTCTAGTTGATAGATTCATACATTATATTCAATTTCTCTAAGAAATAAGCCATTCGATAATCTTGAACCACAGTACAGGTCTTCAGAGTTTGGGAACAACAAATTGAAAGAAGCGATAACAAACAATGTGACATACATAAGTTATATTGCAGTTCATAAAAAGATGGAAAGAATATCATATTTCCGGTTGAGAAATAATGGGACTATTTTAATTTTTAAGAGAGGATTTCCATGCATCTGAAATGAGTAATTTTAAAAAAAGAAAAATGAAAAATTTACGTAGGAGTTTCCATTTTCCAATAAAAAATGTGCACACTTTGTCACTTCTAGCGAGCTAGCTAATCCGTCATGAAAATGGAAAATTCATAGCAACTCCTAAAAGCTATTAAAAAAAAAAAAAAAAAAGACGATGAAAGATTCTGATACTTAGCTTGGCAGCCCAATATGATTCTAAAGCTCTATATAAGTGGGGTGGGATATATAGGTCCAACCTTTCCTTAGTTAGAAGATTAAAAGTTTTCCTTAATTTATGATGTAAGTTATGATGGTATCATTTTAACTTCACATAATGGACAATTTTTGCATTTATGAATTTGACTTGCATGACTCATACCTACTCACATGAAATACTAGAGGGGTGTTTGGTTTGTCATGATGTTATATTACACTGTAATATTAAGTTATTATAATTTTACATTAATGTCATTTGTTGATGGTAGAATAAAACTGTTTTTTCCTGCACTTTTCTTCTTCATCGACAAAAAATTACACCACTTGTATAACCAACTGATCTGTATTTTCATCTATGATTCTTTTCTCATTCTCTCTTTCTTCCTTCTATATTTTCTTTCTATCTAATTAAATAGTTTGATAAATGTTCTATAGTTTTTCGAGTCCAAAAAGTCTTTTTGTGCTTGCTCCAATTCCAAGAGAATGACCACATATGTGGTTAAAAATCCATACACTTCAAAAGCAAAATCTTATATAAGTTAATATTTATTTTCCTTAGTTTAACGTTTACTCTCAGACCTACTCTTAGGTGTGTTACTATTCTTCTTTATCATATATTTTTATTTAATTGATATTACATATGATTATAATAAATTATTATTAATTTGACAAATATTATGATTACTTATTTATTTTTATTTATTTATGCATTCTATCGTTGTTTTCTTACCGATCTTTAAACTATTAATAATTCTTTTAGACTATTTTACAATATAGTTGTATTGTCTACTATTTAGAATACTATGTTAGATTACTGTATGTAATATGACAATTGTATATATAAAAAAAATTAATCATTTCATTTTAAACTCCCCCACAACAAAATCCTAACTCAAGACACTATTGACTCCCTTAAAAGAAAATCTTGGGGCTGCCACTGTTAATAGGCATAAGTGTATGCGACTGAAAAATGTGACTCTAATCAAGGTTCATTTATTTTCTAATTCTTAATTGTTTTTATTTTATTTATTGATAATTCAATTGTTGGGTAGTAAGATTTGAACCCTAGATGTTTTTTTGAAATACTAGAAAATACCAACTAGTTGACTTACAAAACGCTTAGCATAATTCTTAACATTTAAGAGATGAAAAAACTTCCTAAATTTTACGAGGTCCTAAGAATCATTAAACCAACCCCTTAAAGTTAAATACTTTTATATCTTATGTTCAAAAGAAATTATCCAATCATTTAGTATTTTGTTGAATGGTTGGGTTACTCAAAAGTCCTAGATACTCATATATATATATATATATATATATATATATATATATATATAATTGAGTTCAAGTTATACCTAGTTTAACTCTAAATAATTTTTACACCACTCAATATTTTTTAATTGGATGCGAATTTTGACAAATTTACCGTTAGATTCCATTATCTTCGTATATTCTCCATACTTGCAAAATTTCAAGGTAATAAAAAATTAATAGCCATGTCATCAATCAATTGTTTAAATTCAAGTTTTTGTAGTTTAAAATAATGCATAAAAAATGAGTTTATGGATTGAATAGTAAATAAAATTCAATATATTGATATGAAAATTGACATGATTGTTAAGAACATATAAAACATATAATTCAACGGTGGGATTTTCAAAATATAAATTCTATAACAAATTATTGGGTGGTGTAATATTGCTTATAATTACACTAGGTGTAACTTGAACCCAATTATATATATATATATATATATAACTGTCTTATTATTCTATATGCACCTTTCGTGTTTCATAAGTCTCAAAATTCGAACAGGTGTCATTTTTTATTTCCCAGTCTCCATATATATGCCACTTTTCTTCCATTTTGTTATTCCCTTTTTACTCCAGCTTTCAAGTTTCAAGGCGAATCCCGCTTTTATATGCTACCATTTTATTGAACTTTGAATGGCAATGAACCTTTTTTAGTTATGAGATTAGCCAAAACAGGTATGCAATTTCCGCATAGGAGCACATGTTTGTGGTGGCTATAAGGGATAGTTTTGATGGCTCTGATTGCTTCTAAATTATTAATCACGATCATGCATCTGATAAAATATTATTTTTTTTGAAAAGAATTTGTTAAAATATTATGAATTTGGAATATATAAAAAATACTCTGTACCAATTTAGTAGTTGGTAGTGAATAAAAATACTCAGAATCACTTTTTGTGTTCCATTAATCACCAATTATAACGTATTTACTTGACTTTTCTTATAAAATAACCAAAATTTAAAATGAAAAAAAAAAAAAAAAATCAAACATTTGACCTATTAAGAATGGTGAAACATAAAATAAAACACGAAAAGTGGTACAAAAAATTTGTACTGGTAGTTAGTAATGGTGTGAGTTTTTAACTATATAAGGCTAGTTCATTCTTACGAGCACATGGCTAATAAGTCAAATAAAAAAGTACAAGAGCTTAGCAATCAAAATCACCCAATGTTTTTCATGCAAACATAACATAAGGGCAAGAACCAAGTGCTCATGTTTCCGACAAGGAAAAAGGATACGGGACCACGGGTGGATTTCAGAACAAGGAGAATGTCAGTTAAAGAAGATTACGTACAATTTTCTGGAATTCTTAATATAATTTTTACTCTAGAGTTCTTAAAAACTCTACCATTAGATTATGTATTTTAGGTGGGAATGATTATCGGATTATAAGGTATTAATGGCAATGGATTTCGTGGAACCTACTCTTCCTTTGGACTAAATGAAAGGGTGCTTCTAGGCCTGTGATGGTGAGACCCCACATATATGCAAGGGCGGCTTCACATTGAGTCTATGGTGATTACAGGATCTCTACAACCTGAAAAAAAAAATTATTATATAAATAAAAATTTTATGATTTTTTTAAAATAAAAATTGTGACTGCCATAAATATTTTTAGGCCCAACATATTTAAATTTTGTACAAAGTTTGGTAATAAACTTAATTGCAGACTAAGGCTACAATTCCTCTCTCTCTCTCTCTCTCTCTCTCTCTCTCTCTACACACACACACACACACACACACACACACATATATATATATATATATATATATTTTATTGGACGTGAATTTTGACAAATCCCCCAATGGACTACATTTTCTTCTTATATTCTCCTCTATACTTGCAAAATTTCGAAGAGATCAAAGATCAATAACTGTGTTATCAATCAAATCTTTTAATTTTGAGTTTTATATATATATATATATTATTGGATGTGAATTTTGACAAATCTACCATTGGACTACATTTTCTTCTTATATTCTCCTCTATACTTGAAAATTTTCAAGGAGATCAAAGATCAATAGCTGTGTTATCAATTAAATATTTCAATTTCGAATTTTTGTAGTTTAAAATGATACATAAAAAATAAGTTTATAGATTAAATAGTAGATAACATTCGATTGGCATGAAATTTGACATGTATTTTAAGAACATAAAAAACATACAATTCAACAGCTAGAATTTTAAAGTATATAACTATGTTAATTTGGTTAGTGACAGTTGTAGCCTTATGCTATAACTAAATTTGTAACCAAATTTTGTTATTAAATTTTGGTCCACTTAACAATATATTAGGTCCTTACAAACAAAAAGAAAAAACTCAAGAATTATTCTATTGAACTAAAATTTTGAAAGAGATGAAACTTGCAGCATTGATAATGAGACTATCATGCAACGATTTCAAAATAAAAAAAAATTCTTATAAGAAAATTGTAAGACCTTATATATTTGCATATGTTTGTTTGTTTGTTTGTTTGTTTTTTTTTTTTTTTTTTTTTTTTTTGGTCGTCAATATATGAATTTCTCTTTTTATTAGATTTGGTATAATTTAATTTTTTGAATGACCACCTTAAAAAAAATTCCTCAAGCCGCCACTACATATATGTGAAAATATATACACACAAACACATTGACAGTGTGTTCACTAGCATGTCATGGCCTTGACAATGTGTCCATCAGCATGCCATGACCTTATATAAGATGATTTTGCATACACCTAGGGGCGGGGCTAGAAAATTTTTTTTTGGGGGCTGAGATGTGACACTAATATATTAGTCAAGAGAAACCTCCACATATATATACACTTTTTTATTTGATAAGTTATATATATATATATATATATACACTCAAAAAAATAAAAATAAAAAGAGTTTAGTATTTTTTATCAAAAATATGTTTGTATCAAACCTTATACCAAAGTGTGTAAAAAATATTTCAATTGAACTAATGAAATTTAAAAAAACTAGAGGGCTCGAGTTTGACTCCAAACATGTTTGGAGCTATTTTGCTCTAACACATTATTTGGCAACTGAAGAAGCATTTAATGTATAGTTTTAGTCACAATATTTGTTTTTTGATGAGTCACTGACTTGTTTAATCACCACATCCAGTGACAGCTCCACATTGTGTCCAGGGTGATCCATGACTTGGGAAAAAAATAATTATTATATATAAATTTTAAAAATTTTATAATTTTAAAAATTTTTTTATCATTTAAAAAAATTTTGTGCACCCAAATATTTTTTAGACCCAACATAATTAAATTTTGAACAAAGTTTGACAAAAAAACTTGATTGTGGTCTTGTAGAGCAAAGTTATAACTCCGCTCAATATTTTTTCTATTGGATGTGAATTTTGAAAAATCCACTATTGGATTACATTATTTTTTTTATATCATACATATTTGCAAATTTTCAAGAAGATCAAAGATCAATAGTTATGTTATCAATCAAAAATTTAAATTTCAAGTTTTTGTAGTCTCAAATTATATTTAAAAAAAAATGTTTATGGATCGAATAGTAAATAATATCTGATTGACATGAAATTTGACATGTGTTTTAATAACATAAAAAACATTCAATTCAATGGTTAGATTTTCAATCTGCCGCTAGAAGCAATTGGTAATGGAATAAGAGGATCAGCCAAAGGGGTACCTATTTGCATAAATATGTAGCCATGTTAATTTGTTTAGTGAGAGTTGTAGCTTAGGTTACAACTAAGTTTGTAGCCAAATTTTGTCCTTAAACTTTTGCCCTCTTAACAATATATTAAGTCTTTACAAACAAAAAGAAAAGACCCAAGAAAATTTTTATTTAACTAAAATTTTGAAAGAGATGTAGTTTGCAGCATTGATAATGAGACTATCATGCAATGATTTCAAAATATTAAAAAAAAAATTATTAGAAGGAAATTGTAAGACTTTATGTATTTGCTTTTTTATTTATTTATCAATATATGAAGTTCTCTTTTTATTAGATTTTGTATAATTTAAGTTTCTTAATGACCACCCTATAAAAAATTCTTGAGCCGCCACCGGCCATATAATGAGTTGAAAAAAATAAATTCAGACATGTTTGATGCCAAACTTGATAAAAAATTTAACACATATAAGAGCACATTTTACAATAAAAAATGAAATTGAGAAAAATAAAGTACTATCTTTATAACAATTAGACTAAGAACTTTAATTTTTAAGAGCATCATTGGATTAACTCAAATATTTGGAGGGGTCACCTATTATTTTTGTAAGTTAAAATTTCAAAATATTAAAATAATTTTATATATAATAAGGATTTTTTTTTTTCAAAATTTTGGGAGCCGTCCCCTACACACACCACGCACTTGCATGCATGAATAAGAAGGCATAAATCACGCATGCATGCGTGACTAAGAGATTTTGCATCTTGGGCCCTGTTCATTTTTAAATGGTAGAATATGCAGATTATATGTATATATATGGCATGTTAGGTATAAAGAAAAACCTCGAAAATCCCTCTCTGATCTGGTGGATTTGCTTTAGGTCAAACACTAAACATTCTAGAACGTTTCTCGTATTTTGATTTAAATGATTAAACAATATTTAGATTTTCAACCCATCATATTGTTGGTATAATTTATTTTAAATCATATAAATGTCAATTAAGATGATCACATAAGAAACTTGGAGGAAAAGAAAACCCTCATTTTATTTGGCATTATGTAGTTTTTGATAGTTTATTTTTTATTTTTTTTTAAAAGTAAGAAAAAGAAAACTAAAAATGATTTTTTTTTAACTCTTTGCCAAACGGTAACAAGAAAAAGAAAAAGAAAAAGAAAAAGGAAAAAAAGAAAAGAAAAGAATCCTTCAATGTTGAAGAAAGCATGCATGTGCATTTGAATTAAATTTTTTTTTTTTCACTAGTGTCAGGGACAGACCCAAGTGGGGGCCTGCACCCCCCGGATCCAATTTTTTTATATAGTTATTATATATTTTATTTTTGTAATTGGACCCCCTACTAAAACCTTAGGCCCATTTTTTCCGAATCAGCCTAGCTAGTCTAACCCAAATAGCAACTATTCAACCCAAAAACTTAACAAAAACATTTAGAATGGTGATTGTATTTTAGCAAAAAAAATTTATTTTACCACTAAAGAACCAAAAAATCATGTGTTATAAAAGAAGTTAAAGCTAAATTTTTTGCAACTACAGTAAACTGGTATAAATACTAGTTGACTGTAACAAGTTGTTAAAAATAAAATACAATATTTTATTGTTGGTATAATTTATTTTAAATCATATAAAAATCAATCAAGATGATCACATAAGAAACTTGAAGAAAAAAAACCCTCATTTTCTTTGGCATTATGTATGTTAGGTTCTAAGGAATTAGGAACTAATGTATTAGAACTTCATTTTGTAATGTTGGCAAACCATGATCAAAACATTTTAGTCTTGTTTAGACTTGCTCAAAGTATGTTTTAGTGTAAAGTTGGAATCAAGTGTTCTGCAGGATTTACTGTGTAAATCTGCCAGGCTCGATCAATTGAAAAATAGGCTCGATCGATCGAAAGTCGTGCAGATTGTTTTTTTGCAGAATTTTCCAACTCAGCCTAAGCCCGTTTGACGTGTAGAGTTTTATGTTTTGTCTTAAGTATAAAAGGGAAAACCCTAGCCACGTTTTAAGGTTGCTTTTACTGCTATGTGTGTGAATCTCTTGTGAGATCTAGAGGTTTTTGCCTTCACACATACTTAGGGTTTCCAATCTCAAGATTGATGTTGAGAGTTTGGTGATCAATTCAGTTGCAGATTCAAGAGTTTAAAGATATACAAGCGGGAGTGCTTGTGCTTGTTGGGAATCTAAGAAAGAAGTAGTCCGTGAACTCAGAGCTGTCACGTGGTCGTGGTAGTAAGTTTCCTACTCGAGGTAGCAATAAGATGTTAGTGGTCTAAGGAGCTATTGTGTAAACTTCAATTCTTTCATAGTGGATTTGTTTTACCTTGAGGGTATCTAGGTTAAATCTTCCACAGGTTTTTTACCGGTTTGGTTTTCCTAGGTCATCATATCGTTGTGTTCTTTATTTTCCGCACTTTACAATGATATGATTTATCTGTGTTAACCTAAATCTGTTTAATTTGACTAAGTAATCACTTGGCTAATTAACTATGTTAATTTGGTTGTGTTTTAAGGGGTCTAAAAATGTATAAGTGGTATCAGAGCAGGTAGCTCTCTTGTTGTAGATCTTTTGATCTAAGAGCTGATTCTTGACCCCATTTGTCATGGAACACGAACACTCTCTTGTTATTCCACCCCACTTTGATGGGAATAATTATGCTTATTGGAAAGTAAGGATGAAAGCATTCCTGAAATCTATTGACGAGAGAGTTTGGAATTCCGTTGAATATGGATAGGAGAAGCCCACTATTCTTGTGAGTGAGTGGCAAACTTCTTAGAAAAAAGCAGTCGCTTTTAATAGTAAGGCTATGAATGCTATCTTTAATGTTGTTTCTATGGAGGAATTTAAGAGAATCTCTAATGTTGAGGTTACTCATACTGCTTGGAATATCCTTCAGATTGTGCATGAAGGCGAAAAGGCAGTTAAGATCAATAAGTTGCAGCAATTAGCAACTAGATTTGAAAGCATTAAGATGTCTGATGATGAATCTTTTTAATGAATTCTATGCTAAGCTTAATGATATTGTTAATTCTGCATATAATTTGGGTGAAATCTATGATCAACCTAAAATTGTTAGGAAGATTCTTAGATCTTTAACTGAGAATTTTAGACCCAAAGTGACTGTCATCACTGAAAGCAAAGATGTGGACTCTATCCCTGTTGATGAACTTGTAGGATCTCTTCAGTCCTATGAGTTGGACCTACCTAAGACTAGCAAATCCAAATTAATGGCTCTTAAGTCTGTTGATGATATCGATGTGAGTGGATTTGATGATGAGCTCTTTGCTACAAAGATTGCTTATCTTGCCAAGAACTTTAGAAACTTTCTTAGGAACAACAATAGAAGAGCAAGAGGTAAGAACAATGCTGAACCTAGAAACTTTAGGAGGAATGATCCCACTAAGGTGAACAACACTGAAAAATCTAAAGATAAAGTTGGTCAACCTATTAATAATTCTATGGGTCAAAAATATTTTGGTTGTCAAGGGTATGGTCATGTGAAATCAGAATGTCCTACATTCTTGAGGTCTAAGGGTAACGCTATGGCTGTAACCCTTAGTGATGATGAAATTTCAGATAATGAGTCTAGTAGTGATGAGGATGGAAATTTCATTGCTTTCACTGCTACTGTTGTAGTTGATGAAAGTGTTGTTGTTGAAGAGAACCTTTTTGATCGGAAATTCTCTAAGGATGCAGATTTACAAAAAGCCTATAATAAACTTTGCAAAGTTGCTACAAAGGATGCTATGAGTGTTGATTTAGGCTTAAAGAAAATTGCATATCTTGAACTTGATAAGAAAAACTTGCTTGTGTAACTATTTAATGCTAATGAACTGTTGAATAATGTGAAGACTGAGAATATGCTCTTACTTGATAAAGTTAAGAATTTGGAACTTGAATTATCTGTTGCTAGAGAACAAACTAATAGGTCTGCAAGCTCCAAACTTGATCACATGTTGAGTGTTCAAAAGTCTCCCTCTGACAAAACTGGTTTAGGTTTTGTAGAAAGCATCTCTATGCCTGAACCTCGTTCCACAAACTTTGTTCATTCTTCTGAACCCCCTATGAGTAAGGTTGTTAAACTTATAGAAGTCACACCTCCTAGAAAGATTAGGGTTGATCTTCAAGAGTCTAATCCTAAGAATTCTACTCTTTCTAAGGGCAAGTTGCATGATAAGCCTGCATGGGTTTGTCATTTTTGTAGAAAGTCTGGGCACATTCGTCCAAACTGTTTCAAGTTGCAAGCCGCTAAGCGAACAAATAAGTCAAAAGTACCTGTGCCTCGAGCACAAGATCATATGAGACTTATTGGTGAGTTGGTAAAGGCTTTAAACCTTTATTCCAATCCTGGAGTTGCTCAGAATTCTAATTTGAAGAATAACTCCAATGCTAGAGTTGCATCTACAAAGTTTTAGATGCAAAAGGCTCAATCTAATTGAGTTTTTCTGATATGATCTTTGTGCTTCATCACTCTACTCTTTGTGACCATTTTTTTTTTTTTGCTTTATTTGTTTTTCTAGGATTCGCATTGCATAACATTCATGCATTTCATTCTAGGTTGTTTTTGTTATTTCTTTTCAATAAATAAAAAATAAAAAAAAAAGAGGAAAAAGGGAAGCAAAATGTGTTTTTGCATTATTTTTCTTGGATTTGAAATCAAGGTTGGCTAATTTATTTTTACATAACATGTTTATGTATCTTGTTTAGCTTGGATGAGCTTACTTATTGCACTTTACTAGTTGAAACTTTGTAGTGCATGTTGTGTGGGAAGATGTTTATAGTTTTTGATCACATGATCTTGATCTTGAAGTCACATGCCTTTGATTGTCGGACTTGAACTTATTAAGAAATGCATAAATAACCATCTCACCACTGTTTACTAGCCAATCATGAACACCTTAGTGCATATTGTAAGATTTTGTGCTCAAGAAAGTGTAGCACATGCATAAAAAAAACATAAGGTGTAACCTCGGCTTATAATAATAATAAAATTGGTTTGTACATTATCTAATAAAAAAAATGAATTTTTGAGAAACCAAATTTCCTCTCAAGATGAGAAGATGAAAAGCTTGGAACAAGAGTTAAATGAATCTAAAGCTAAAATTGAAAATTTGACTAGTACCAAGCCTGCTGTTGATAACAAAAGTGTTTCTGTTTCTTTTAAGTCTAAAACTGAGAAAGTTTATATTCCTCCTTTCAAGAGGAATAATAAAGAAAAGACTTATTTTGCTATGTTATACAAAGGTAAAAGTTCTGATGTAGACGCTGAAGTTTCTAAACCTATGTCTAAACCTACTGTTAGAGAGCATAATAAATTTGTTTTTGTGCCTACTTGTCACCTTTGTGGTGTTGTTGATCATATTAGATCAAATTGTTCTTTGTTGAGGCAAAAACCAAAATCTAAGACTAGATTTGTTGTTAGGAATACTGATATTTCTAAATTTGTTCCTGTTTGTCACTTTTGTGGTGTCTCCGGTCATATTCGTCCTAATTATCTTAAATTGAAATTTAAAATTTTTGTATTTCAATCTAGGATATGTGATGATATTTCTCCTGCCATAAGTTCATACAAATTATTTCATATTCATTTGAAAAATTTAAGCTTGTTGGCTTGTGAAAGGAATTTACAGGATTTTAGTCTTTCTCATAAGATTAGTGTAATCTCTCAAATACACTCTGCTTCACATCGTGCTATATGGGTGAGAAAAGACTTGCTAAGATGAGTGTTGTTTACTTGTCCTTGATTTAATTCTTTCAATTAATTATGGACATGTTTTCTTTTAGTGTTTGGTTGTTTTTTTTTTTTTTTTTTTTTTTTTTTTTTTTTTTTAAATCCAAAAACATTGAAAAATTTAAAAAGGCAAAAATATTTTATTTTGTGTCTAGTTTTATTTTTCTTGAGGATTACATGAATTATGATATCTCTATCTTGATTTAGAACATGCTTGACATTGTGGAGAAACATGAGTAGTGTGTGTTATATAAGTACTAAGCTATTTTTGATTTTGTGTGAGTATGTACTAGTTTGTACATGTACTCAAGGATTAATTAAGAAATTAATATTTCTTATTTGTGTACCCTCTATAGCTTAGTTAAGCACTGTCATGCATTGCATTTGCATTTTTAATCATTTAGCACAATGTGTGCTTTTTTGTTTTTGGTCATAAATTTTTTTTTTAAACCAAAAAGATTTTTGTGTTTTGTATTATATGTTAGGACATATGTGTTTTCATTTTTTAAGAACATATGTCACTTATTTATGTAAATTGCATAATCCTTTGACAAAATGCATTCTACTTGTAATTGGGTAGTTCTAGGTGTTTTTAATACTTCAAGAAACAAGGTTTCAAGATCAAGTGTTGAAGTCATCAAGTCTGTCCAAGAAAAAACAAGCTGAAGTGCAAATTCATTAAAGCTCGACACCTGCTCGATAGCTACCTCGACACCTGCTATCTGTTGAGAATTACAAAATCAGATTTTCTGATTTGATTTCCTTGGGATCCGTGAATATGCTTTCGGGCCTTCTTTTCTTCTAACCCTAAACATATAAAATGATTGTTTTAAGAGCCGTCATATAGAACACAAGTTGCAAAAGCATTGAGCAATCTCTGTTCAATCAACTTGTGATCAAAGACGAAGTTCTTAACCTAGTTCATCATCTCTGAAAGAAGTTGTTGTGTATTTGCACCAAAGAGTTTTGTAACCAAGCATCTTCCTGATCTTCATCGTGTATGATGAACTGAAGAACTTTGCAGCCAACCTCTCCTTCTTAGTTGGTGTTTGAAGTCACGTACTGGGATTCGCACATTGGTTAGTCACGTACTTGGGAGCCGTGCATCAAAGGTGGAAATTGTCACTACAGATCAAGTCCAATTGGGTATTGGGGTAAGGGTTCAACTGTAGGTTGGTAAGGTACTTGGGATTCCTTTACTTGTAACCGCTTGATTTGATAATAGTGGAGTTTCGGGAGAGGTGACTTGAAAATCACTCGGTGGGGTTTTTGCCGCAAGGGTTTTCCTCATTCGTAAACAAATCACTGTGTCATTTAATTTCCGCTGCATATTTAGTTATTTGGTGATTTGTTTGTGCTTCCACGTATTTGCATGTTAAATTGATTAATTAATAACTTGACTAATTAATTAATTGGTTTAATCATAAGGGGTCATTCAGTTTGTGGCTTATCAAGTGGTATCAGAGAGGGCACACTCTGATTAGGGTTTAATCTTTGCTGTGTTTGATCCATTGACCCCTGTTTGTCATGGATAGAGGACAGTCGTTAATTATACCTCCTTTATTTGATGGGACTATGCATACTGGAAAGTGCGCATGAGAGCTTTTTTGCAGTCCTTAGATGAAAAGGTGTGGCAAGCTGTTGAGATTGGCTGCACTAAGCCAAAAGACGCGCCGGCCGATTGGGATGAAGCCAAGATCAAGGCGGTAAACTTCAACAGTAGGGCATTGAATGCGTTGTTCAGTGCAGTCACCAATGAGGAGTTCAAGAAGATATCCTCAACTGAAACTGCTAACGAGGCGTGGACCATCCTACAGACAACCTATGAAGGAACAAAGGCTATCAAAGATTCAAAGCTTCAGAGGCTCACTACAAGCTTTGAAGAGATTAAGATGGAGGAGGATGAGTCGTTTGATGAGTTCTATGACAAGCTCAAGGACATAGTGAACTCAGCCTTCAATCTTGGGGAAACCATCCTTGAACCCAAGATTGTAAGGAAGGTGCTCAGATCTCTACCTGAGAGATTCCATGCCAAGATAACGGCAATAGAGGAATCAAAGGATATTGACAAGATTCCTTTGACTGAGCTGGTTGGAAACTTGCAAACCTATGAGATAGGGTTATCTAGGATTGGCAAGTCAAGTAAAGGCAAAAGCATAGCCTTGAAGGCAAAGAGCAGTGATACAGATGAGTCTTCCGATGATGAAGATTCCAAGATGAAGTCCTACATCACCCGACAGTTCAAGAAGTTTATGAAGAATGCCAATGGAAGGAGCTTCGACAAGGACCGCAGGCAGTCCAGTTCTTCTAAGTTTAAAAGCCAAGACAAAGGGAAGAAGGATGCTAAGGATGGCGGTCAGTATACTGTTCCCGCAGGACCTAAGTGCTTTGGATGTCATGGGTTCGGACACATGAAACATGAGTGTCCTACATATCTCAAGAGCATTGGAAAAAGTAAGGCATTTGCTGCTACCTTGAGTAACACTGAGTCCGAAGATGATTCTGACAATGAGGATGACAGAATCTTAAATGCTTTCACTGCCACAGTCAATCCTACTGAAGGGATTGTTGAAGAAGTTGATGAAGAAGAAGAAGTGGTGGAGTCCAAATTTGAGAAGATGGATGATCAAGATGATATCCATTCAGCCTATGAGAAGCTTTACAAGCTCTCTGAGAAGCATGAAAAATTGTATAGGCTGGCCACCAAGAAGCTTAGTGATGTGGAACTCGATTGTGAAGAGTTGTCCACAAAGTTTGATGAGGCAAATCAAACTATTGGAGCACTGAGGTTTGAGAACAACTTCTTGGCTGAGAAGACCAAGAAGCTTGAAGCGGAGCTGTTTCAAGTCAGAGCTCAACTGGAGAGGACTTCAAGTCCAAAGCTTGATGAGATGCTCAGCAATCAGAAATCTGCTTCGGATCGAACAGGCTTAGGGTATGGTCTTTCTTTCTCTAATACTGCTTCTACTAGTAATACTGTTTTTGTTTCTCCTGCTAATAACACTGAAATTGAGAACACTGAGGTTAAAACTGAATTAGCTAGTGAGAACCTAGACAAGAGTAAATCTATCTTAGGAGCACCCCCTAAGCAAGATAAGAAAGATGCTAAAAACCCTAGGGCTAAGAAGGCTAACTCTCAAAAGCCTAAACAGAAGAAGCAGCATCTCTGTCATCATTGTGGAACTGCCAGTCATACTCGATCAAATTGCTATAAGTGGTTAGCCACTCAACAGAGCAATGACATGATAGCATCTGGAAGCCAAAATCAGCTTCAATCCTCTCTTGCTCATCTTGGAGATCTTCTGAAAGCCCTCATGTTCATTTCGAACTTGAACGGTTTCAATTCTTCCCCCTCACCGCCTGTTCAAGAGTTCAATCAAAGGAAAGGTTCTTCCAAGGTGTGGAAGAAAAAGGACTCTAAGTGATTTTATCACTTTCTTCTATCTTCTTGTTTTTGTGTGTTGCATTACTTGTGTGTTTTGCATTTTTTTTTAGTTTATCTAGTTTTATGCTTTGCTTTGATAACATGTTTTTGTTTGTTTATTTTTCAGTTTTGTTTATTTGTTTTTGATATAAAAATAAAAAAAAAAAATTGAAAAATTGAAAAATACAAAAACAAAAACAGTGTGTGTTTTGTCTACATAGGTACTTGTGTACCTTGGATGGCCATTGAAACAAAGTTTTCTAAACTTTGTATGTTTTGTAGCTTAGATGAGCATCTCTATGCACAACTAAGCAAGTGAGCTTTGTGGCTCCTGTTTGTGATGAGTAAGATTAAGTTATCTCTTAAAACTTAACACTCATATCACTCTTTTTGACGGGTAGGACTGGAAAATCCTAAGAGAAATGCATAAATGACCATCTCACCACTGTTGCCCGCCAATCATAGTATGACACCTGTATCCTTCGGCATAGCAAAAGTGCAGTGTCATAGACACCTGTACTTTTTGGCATAGTAAAAGTGCAGTGTACAGTGTCAAAGACATCCGTATGCTTCGGCATAGCAAAAGTGCAATGTCTATGCTTAACATGTTGGGTATTTATTTTCTCTCTTATATATGCCCATAGATGATATGCTTAAAAGAAAATATGCAAAGAAAATATAAAGCAAAGAGATTAAATTGCTTTAAATATGATTGCAAGCGTGGTTTCTAGGAGATGTGGGAGTTATAGGATGTACCTCGAAGGTGATAGTCCCCATCAAACAGTTATGATTGTGTGTGAGTTAAAGTTATTTTCTCATATCTCAGATCGTCATAACATGAATACACATATGCAATCTTGCGATGTTTTTCACACACAACACGCAATATTCTTTGCTACTTTTGATACATGTGCAGGTACAATGTGATTTGGCCATCACAAGTGTTTACATGTGCTAATGTATGCTCACTAAACCGTCTTGACTTGTTTTTGAAAAATAAAATTGGTTAGACTTGTTTAGTGTGTGTGCGTGTTTCTGAGGATCCATGTGCTTAAAATTTCTGTTGAGAGATGATTTTGAGAGCTTAATATGTTGATTGGATCATTGGTTGAGGTGCTTGTTGGATTGCATTCATGTCTGTGTTTTTCTGTTCTCGAAAAACTGCTTTTTAAAGATGGCTCGACACCTCCTCGATACCTGGTTATCTGTCGAGCTTCTCAAGCCTTTTTCTTATCGTAATCTCGACAGCTCTTCGACACCTGATGGATCGATCGAGAAATCTCCTGTCTCCTCGATACCTTCTCGATACCTTGTCGATCGATCGAGCTTTTGTTCTTGGTTCTGGTGTTCATTCCTCGACACCTTCTCGACACCTTCAGCTGTCGACGACCATTTCCTCGATACCTTTCTCGACAGCTTCCTCGATACCTCTCGACACCTCAGCTGTCGAGATTTACTGAGGTGTCTATTTAAGGCTCTGTCGCAATTATACTCTCATTTCACTTGATCTCTCTCGATCTGTCCGTGGCGGTTCCTCTCCCAAACACCTTTTTCTTACTCAAAACTTCCAACCCACTTGGATCTTGACCATTCCTTGCTTCTAATCACTTGGTAAGATCACATTTCCCTTCCTTTTTCATGCATTTCATGTTTTGAAACTTAGGTTTTGGGGTTTTTTGAAATTTTTGGGGTTTTTCAAAATTAATGAGTGTTTCTTGAAATTTTGGGTTGGGTTTTCACTTAAATGTTTTCAAAATGTCATACATTGCATTTCATGTGCATTAGAATGGTATTTACATGCATTTAGATTTGTGTTTTATGCATGTGTGCTGCTAGGATTGGATTGGGCTTAGCCCATGATGCTTTTCAATTTGCATGTCACATGTTCATGCATTCCCATGCATACGTAATTTTTTTTTGTTCAATATATTTGATATATGTGAACTGTGTTGGGACTTTTCTGATTGTCTCCTTCTCTATCTCTCTTTCATTCTGTTTACGTTAGTAGTGTCTATGGCACCCAAACGTAAATCCACTCCGGCTCGGAACCCTCTGCATTCTGGAGCTTCCTCTTCTTCTGATTCTGCTCCTCTAAATCTTCGGTTCCGTGATGGAGATGCCCACAAGGCATTTTCTGAGAACTTTTTTAGACGAGGTGTTCATTCGGAACGCCAAGTCATTTTGGCGGACTTCGCCGACACTGACCTTCCCTCTGTCATTCACAGTAGGAGATGGGAGTCACTGTGTGACATCTTGGTCACCTGTCCTCTCGTGCTCATTCAGGAGTTTTACTCCAACATGCACGGGATAGATCGTTCAGTACCTCTCTTTTTCACTCGCGTTTGAGGTACGCGCATCCCTGTCACACCGTAGCTAGTTGCAGATGTGCTTAGGGTTCCTAGGATAGATTTCCCTAACTATCCTTCCTGTGAGCGTCTGAGGACTGTGTCCAAAGAAGAGCTCATTTCTGCTTTTTGTCAGCGCCCCGCTAATTGGGGTGAGCATCAGTACACATCATGTAGGCCTTTTGCTAAAGGTCCTAGATTTCTAAACATGGTGATGACCTTTGTACTCCATCCACTCTCTCACTATAACTCCATAACAGAGCCTCGTGCTCGACTTTTGTTATCACTTCTAGAGCATCTTACTATAGATTTTCCGTCTCATTTCATCCTTTCTGTCATAGATGTCCATCTAGATTCGGCGTCCCGTGATAAGCTCATCTTTCCTTCTGCTATCACGAGGATCTTACGCCATTTTTCTATCCCTTTTCCTATGTCCGACCACTTCACTCACATCTGTGCCGTAGATGCCGCTACCGTAAAACGTAGTGAGGCTCAGTTTAGGTCGAGACAGACGGATTCCTCTCCTCCCTCCCGTTCAGCTCCATCCAGATCTGCTCCATCTTCATTTGCTCCTTCTTCCTCTATTGGCGATGTATCTCTTGGAGACATTATGGCGCAGCTGCAACGCATGGATGCTCGCCTCGATACACTCTCTACTGAGTTGAATCAGGTGAATGTTCGTGTTGGTCGTATTGCACGACGGCAGGCGACCATGGGTGGTTTTGCTTCTGAGGCTACTCCTTCACCACCTCCTCCAACGGCTTCTGACTCTGAGGATGATGATGATGATGGTGATGACGATGATGCTTCGGATGATGATGGAGAAGCTATCTCTACTGATGAGATGTCTACATGACACTCTACCCTTTGACACTCGTGACAAAAAGGGGGAGTAGTTTTAGGTTATGAGAGTAGTCATCTTAGGGGGAGTGTTGATATGTTGAGGGATGTAGTGACGTTTTGATGTATCTTTTCTTTTCTATTCTTTATAGATACATTGTTCTTGTATATGAGGTCTTTTGACCAGTGTTAGGACATATGTGTTTTCACTTGTTAAGAACATATGTCACTTATTTATGTAAATTGGCTAATCCTTTGACAAAATGCACTCTACTTGTAATTGGGTAGTTCTAGGTGTTTTTAATACTTCAAGAAACAAGGTTTCAAGGTCAAGTGTTGAAGTCATCAAGTCTATCCAAGAAAAAAACAAGCTGAAGTGCAATTTCATTAAATCTCGACACCTGCTCGATAGCTACCTTGACACCTGCTATCTGTCGAGAATTACAAAATCAGATTTTCTGATCTAATTTCCTTGGGATCTGTGAATATGCTTTTGGGCTTTCTTTTCTTCTAACCCTAAACATATAAAAGGATTGTTTTAAGAGCCGTCAAATAGTACACAAGTTGCAAAAGCATTGAGCAATCTCTGTTCAAGCAAATTGTGATAAAAAACGAAGTTCTTAACCTAGTTCATCTTCTCTGAAGAAGTTGCTGTGTATTTGCACCAAAGGGTTTTGTAACCAAGCATCTTCCTGATCTTCATCGTGTAGGATGAACTGAAGAACTTTGCAGCCAACCTCTCCTTCTTAGTTAGTGTTTGAAGTCGCGTATTGGGATCCGCGCATTGGTTAGTCACGTAATTGGGAGCCGTGCATTAAAGGTGGAAATTGTCACTACAGATCAAGTCCAATTGGGTATTGGGGTAAGGGTTCAACTGTAGGTTGGTAAGGTACATGGGATTCCTTTACTTGTAACCGCTTGATTTCATAAAAGTGGAGTTTCGGGAGTGGTGACCTGAAAATCACCCGGCGGGGTTTTTGTCGCAAGGGTTTTCCCCATTCGTAAACAAATCACCGTGTTATTTATTTTCCGCTGCTTAATTAGTTTATTGGTGATTTGTTTGTGCTTCCACGCGTTTGCATGATTAATTGATTAATTAACAACTTGGCTAATTAATTAATTGGTTTAATCACAAGGGGTCATTCAGATTGTGGCCTATCAAGTGGTATAAGAGCAGGCACACTCTGATTAGGGTTTAATCTTTGCTGTGTTTGATCCATTGACCCCTGTTTGTCATGGATAGAGGACAGTATACTGACCGCCAGTATACTGTCCTGCGGGAACAGTATACTGACCGCCATCCTTAGCATCCTTCTTCCCTTTGTCTTGGCTTTTAAACTGAGAAGAACTGGACTACCTGCGGTCCTTGTCGAAGCTCCTTCCATTGGCATTCTTCATAAACTTCTTGAACTACCGGGTGATGTAGGACTTCATCTTGGAATCTTCATCATCGGAAGACTCATCCGTATCACTGCTCTTTGTCTTCAAGGCCATGCTTTTGCCTTTACTTGACTTGCCAATCCTAGATAACCCTATCTCATAGGTTTGCAAGTTTCCAACCAGCTCAGTCAAATGAATCTTGTCAATATCCTTTGATTCCTCTATTGCCGTAATCGAAATCTCTCAGGTAGAGATCTGAGCACCTTCCTTACAATCTTGGGTTCAGGGATGGTTTCCCCAAGATTGAAGGCTGAGTTCACTATGTCCTTGAGCTTGGCATAAAACTCATCAAACGACTCATCCTCCTCCATCTTAATTTCCTCAAAGCTTGTAGTGAGCCTCTGAAGCTTTGAATCTTTGACAGCCTTCGTTCCTTCATAGGTTGTCTAGAGGATGGTCCAAGCCTCCTTAGCAGTTTCAGTTGAGGATATCTTCTTGAACTCCTCATTGGTGACCGCACTGAACAACGCATTCAATGCCCTACTGTTGACCCCTTGTGACCCTTTGTGATTAAACCAATTAATTAATTAGCCAAGTTGTTAATTAATCAATTAATCATGCAAATGCGTGGAAGCACAAAAAAATTACCAATAAACTAATTAAGCAGCGGAAAATAAATAACACGGTGATTTGTTTACGAATGGGGAAAAACCTTGCGGCAAAAACCCCACCGGGTGATTTTCAGGTCACCACTCCCGAAACTCCACTATTATCAAATCAAGCGGTTACAAGTAAAGGAATCCCAAGTACCTTACCAACCTACAGTTGAACCCTTACCCCAATACCCAATTGGACTTGATTTGTAGTGACAATTTCCCCTTTTGATGCACGGCTCCCAAGTACGTGACTAACCAATGCGCGGATCCCAGTACGCGACTTCAAACACCAACTAAGAAGAAGAGGTTGGCTGCAAAGTTCTTCAGTTCATCCTACACGATGAAGATCAGGAAGATGCTTGGTTACAAAACCCTTTGGTGCAAATACACAGCAACTTCTTTAGAGAAGATGAACTAGGTTAAGAACTTCGTCTTTGATCACAATTTGCTTGAACAGAGATTGCTCAATGCTTTTGCAACTTGTGTACTATTTGACGGCTCTTAAAACAATCCTTTTATATGTTTAGGGTTAGAAGAAAAGAAAGCCCAAAAGCATATTCACGGATCCCAAGGAAATCAGATCAGAAAATCTGATTTTGTAATTCTCGACAGATAACAGGTGTCGAGATTTAATGAAATTGCACTTCAGCTTGTTTTTTCTTGGACAGGCTTGATGACTTCAACACTTGACCTTGAAACCTTGTTTTTTGAAGTATTAAAAACACCTAGAACTACCCAATTACAAGTAGAGTGCGTTTTGTCAAAGGATTAGCCAATTTACATAAATAAGTGACATATGTTCTTAACAAGTGAAAACACATATGTCCTAACAAGTTTTACATACATTGTACTTATCTTCTCTTTATATGTGGGTGTATGTTTCTTTCACCTCTCTCTACATGTGTTGTTTCTTTTCAATCTTTATACACATGATTTTTATACTTGTATGCAATCTATTATTTCTGTGTCACACAAGATGACTTGATGAGTTTTGTTTAAAGTGTTTCAGAAATACAGGTTGTCAAAGTCTACTTGCCATAAACTCTCTTCTTGCAAAGTTTTTCAAGAGTTTGTGTTAGGATAGATTTTATTGTATTCAACAAGTGAATATGAGTTGAGTGATTTATGACTTCTCTCATATGTTCATTTGTTTGTTGTGGTTTTGTCACGGATTGCCAAATGGGGAGATTGTTAGGACATATGTGTTTTCACTTGTTAAGAACATATGCCACTTATTTATGTAAATTGGCTAATCCTTTGACAAAATGCATTCTACTTGTAATTGGGTAGTTCTAGGTGTTTTTAATACTTCAAGAAACAAGGTTTCAAGATCAAGTGTTGAAGTCATCAAGTCTGTCCTAGAAAAAACAAGCTGAAGTGCAAATTCATTAAAGCTCGACGCCTGCTCGATAGCTACCTCGACACCTGCTATCTATCGAGAATTACAAAATCAAATTTTCTGATCTGATTTCCTTGGGATCCGTAAATATGCTTTTGGGCCTTCTTTTCTTCTAACCCTAAACATATAAAAGGATTGTTTTAAGAGCCGTCATATAGAACACAAGTTGCAAAAGCATTGAGCAATCTTTGTTCAAGCAAATTGTGATCAAAGACGAAGTTCTTAACCTAGTTCATCTTCTCTGAAAGAAGTTGTTGTGTATTTGCGCCAAAGGGTTTTGTAACCAAGCATCTTCCTGATCTTCATTGTGTATGATGAACTGAAGAACTTTGCAGCCAACCTCTCCTTCTTAGTTGGTGTTTGAAGTCGCGTACTGGGATCCGCGCATTAGTTAGTCACGTACTTGGAAGCCGTGCATCAAAGGTGGAAATTGTCACTACAGATCAAGTCCAATTGGGTATTGGGGTAAGGGTTCAACTGTAGGTTGGTAAGGTACTTGGGATTCCTTTACTTGTAACTGCTTGATTTGATAATAGTGGAGTTTCGGGAGTGGTGACCTGAAAATCACCTGGCGGGGTTTTTGCCGCAAGGGTTTTCCCCATTCGTAAACAAATCACCGTGTCATTTATTTTCCGCTGCATATTTAGTTATTTGGTGATTTGTTTGTGCTTTCACGTATTTGCATGTTAAATTGATTAATTAATAACTTGGCTAATTAATTAATTGGTTTAATCACAATGGGTCATTCAGTTTGTGGCCTATCATTATATCTTGGATTTATAATCAAGGTTGACCATATTATCTTTACATAACATGTTTATGTACCTTGTTTAGCTTGGATGAGCTTATTTTATGGCACTTTACTAGTTTGAGCTTTGTAGTGCATGTTGTGTGGGAGTTGTTTATAATTTTTGATCACATGATCTTGATCTTGAAATCACATGCTTTTGATTGTAAGACCTAAAAAACTCTAAGAGAAGGGCATAGATAACCATCTCACCACTGTTTACTAGCCAATCATGAACACTTTAGTGCATATAATAAGATTTTGTGCTTGAGAAAGTGTAGCACATGCACAAAAAGAACATAAGGTGTAGCCTTGGCTTATAATAATAATAATAAAATTGGTGTGCACATTATCTCGACTATTCTTATAATCTTTAAATCAAATAAAATTGGTGTGTACGTTATGAGGCAAATCAAGAAACTTACATGATTGCAAGCTTTTATTCTAAGAGATGTGAGAGTTATATAATGTAACTCTTTAGGTGATAGTCTCTTTCAAATGTATGTGATGAATTTTGTAGAAATTGTGATTGCTTACTATTCACATATCACCTCACATGTATCTCAAGGTTTTGCTAGTTGCACACACTACACAAGTTACTCTTTTCTAAACTTTGTACATGTTATTGTGTGTGATTTTGTTGTGGCCATCCAAGATTATGTTTTCTATAGTGCTTGATGCAAAATATGTTTAAGGGTTGGCAAAAATTGTGTTTTTGATAATTAAAAACCTTGTTTTGAAGTTCTGGATTGAAAACTCATGTTTTTGAAAATTTTTGGAATCATTCTCATGCATTATATGTCATAAAAAATCTTTTGAAAATTGATCAATGAGTTCTATATGTGAGTTCTATATGTACCTGACTTAAAAATCACAAAATTTGACTTTGGAAATTGATCGATGGGTATTTGTTGTGGGACACTATAAAATTGATCTTTGTGTCTTAATTTGATCAATTTGATGTTTTGGAAAAAATTTGAAATTCTAAGGCTTGTAACTACCCGAATTGGGGATTTTGTTCAATTGTTTTTAAATTGATGAAATTGGCTTGTTAGATTGATTAATTTGATCATTATTTTGTGTTATCTATCCTATGTGATGATCAATTTGATTAATTTGTTGGTTTTTTGAAAGTGGGTTTTCAAAATTTTGGGGCTTTTGATACAAACTCTATGCTCAAGCCAATTTTGTGATTTTTAAGTCAAATTGAACTTATTCTCACTGCATTAGAGCATGCATCATATGTTAATATTGTTCATGCATCATATAGAATTGTTATTTTATATATTTTTTGTGCTAACTTGCAGTTTGCCCTTGGTTTTTCTATTTTCTTCCTCTGTCTCTTCTGTCTGTCCTTGTGATCCTTAACATCATGGTTAGGAAGACTAGAGCTCATAGGACCCCCTCCTCTTCCTCTGCTCCTTCCTTTTAGAGTGATAGATTTCTGAGTGAGAAACATCAGGAGACCTATGAGAAGTTGAACCTTGTTAGGAATATTTGGGCTGAGAGAAAGGTTGTTCTAGATGAGCTCGATCCTGAAATTAGGAGAAACTTTGAGCGTAAGGGCTAGTTACCATTGGTGGATATTTCTCATCCACCTCTAGCTACCCTGATTAGAGAGTTCTACTCAAACATCTCTATCCACTCCTATGATTCCAACACTCAAGTGAAGAGTTGGATACGAGGTGATGAGCAATGTGAAACAATAAGCAATGTGAAACAAGAAACATATACAATCAATGTATCTCCCCTATCATAACAAAATATATCATGAGCCAAAATGATAAATACAAAATGAAGCACCTAGATACAGTCTAAAGCTCTACAGCTCCAAAACACAAAAAAAATCTCCCCCTAACAACAAAATCTCCTCAACATATGTACTTCCCCTTTTTGTGATGAATTGCCAAAAGGCACTCACTCATCATCAAAAGGAGGTGGCGGAGGCAACCGTCTAAAATGCTCCAAATCCGCTCGCAAAGCACGAAACTCATCAAGCATGTCCACCAAAATCTGACCATGAGCTGCCTGAATAGTCATGACAATCTCCAACATATGACGAATGTCTGAATCATCCGAAGCAGATGATGGAGGAACAGCAGCAGCAGCAGCAGTCAGATCTATAGACGCCTCAACTGAAGTATCACCTGTAGAAGAAGGAGGAGGAGGTGCGACACCGGAAGGCTCAACCCTAGGACGTTTAGAGCTTGCTCTCATCTGAGCAGCCCTCTACCTAAGAAAGGTGGCACTTATGGGAGCTACTATATGGACAGACTCAGATGCAGGAAACTACTCTAATCCTAAATGCAAAAGAATTCGATGAATGAAAACCGGAAAGAAAAGAGCATGAGCAATAGAACTACTCCTATGAACCTCAATCAAAGAACGAATGAAAAGATAAGGAAAACTCATAGGAGCATCTGTGACAAGGGCATACAAAAACTCACAACGCTCGATAGGGATGGTGTGCAAATGAGAGATAGGCCACAAAGAATGACAAGCAATCCGAAAGAAAAGATAATGAATCTCATCAACTCAGCAGAAGTGAATAGAGGATCAGAATCCTACTGGATAGAAGTACCAGTGATGTATGACATGATATCATCAAGGGGTGGAGACTCATCGTACGGATAAACAGGATGTTGGACCAACGGCACCCCAAGAGCATCAGCTACTACTGAAGGAGTAATGGTGTACTCATCACCCCGTATCCAACTCTTCACTTGAGTGTTGGAATCATAGGAGTGAACAGAGAGGTTCGAGTAGAACTCTCTAATCAGGGTAGCTGGAGGTGGATGAGAAATATCCATCAATGGTAACCAGCCCCTATGCTCAAATTTTCTCCTAATTTCAAGATCGAGCTCATCTAGAACTACCTTTCTCTCAGCCCAAATATTCCTAACAAGGTTCAACTTCTCATAGGTCTCCTGATGTTTCTCACTCAGAAATCTATCACTCTTAAAGGAAGGAGCAGAGGAAGAGGAGGGATCCTATGAGCACTAGTCTTCCTAACCATGATGCTAAGTATCACAAGGACAGACAGAAGAGACAAAGGAAGAAAATAGAAAAACCAAGGGCAGACTGCAAGTTAGCACAAAAAATATAGAAAATAACAATTTTATATGATGCATGAACAATATCAACATATGATGCATACTCTAACGCAGTGAGAATAAGTTCAATTTGACTTAAAAATCACAAAATTTGACTTTGGAGAGTTCTAAAGGAGATTTAAACTCCTAACAAGGTTAGATCGAGTACCAATCTAACACTCAGGTACATATAGAACTCTTAGAGAGTTCTACTCAAACCTCTCTATCCACTCCTATAATTCCAACACTCAGGTGAAGAGTTGGATACGGGGTGATGAGTACACCATTACTACTTCAACAGTAGCTGATGCTCTTGGGGTGCCTGTGGTTCAGCATCTTGTCTATCCTTATGATGAGTCTCCTCCTTTTGATGATATCATGTCATACATCACTGGTACTTCTATCCAGTGAGGTTCTGATCCTCAGATCACTTCTATTGAGTTGACTGAGATTCATTATCTTTTCTTTCGGATTGCTTGTCATTCTTTGTGGCCTATCTCTCATTTACACACCATCCCTATCAAGCGTTGTGCATTTTTGTATGCCTTTGTCATAGACACTCCTATGAGTTTTCCTTATCTTTTCATTCGTTCTTTGATTGAGGTTCATAGGAGTAGTTCAATTTCTCATGCTCTTTTCTTTCTGTTTTTCATTCATCTGATTCTTTTGCATTTAGAATTAGAGCAGTTTCCCGTGTCTGAGCCTGTCCATATAGTAGCTCCCATAGGTGCCACCTTTCTTAGTGTTGGGAAATTTAGACCCCGGTTGATAGAATTAATAAGTTTTAAACCCAAGTTGTTAATTAGATTTATTATGAATAAAACTTGTTAAAACAAACAAACATCAATATCATGTCAATAATGAATGCAGCGAAAAAATAAATAAGACAAGATATGATGACCTAGGAAAACCAATGAAACCAACCAGTTTCACAGTAAAAAACTTGGGGGGAAACCTTCCCGAAAAGCAATCCACTATAGTAAAGAGAAGTTTCAGATCTAGTACAAAACCTTTGTCCCTAGACTCTACAGTCCCCGTAGATGAACTCACAGCAGAAACCTTCTACCGCTTCAGAACCTCTGAACTCTTTAATATATGAACGCCACCCTTTGATGATGCATGAATCCCAATACGTGACTAACCAATTGCGTGGATCCCAGTACGCGACTTAATCACCAACTAGAAGAAGATTTTGGCTGCAAAGTTCTTCACTTCATCAACAATGAAGATCAAGAAGCACTTGGTTACAAAACCCTAAAGTGTAAAGACGCAGTAGCTTCTTTTAGAGAGAATAAGGCATCGGTCACCTTTTGCATATGTTCTCCTTGTATTCTCTTATGTGACGACCTCTAAAATAAGCCTTATATAGGTCTAGGGTTGTGAGAAAAGAAACCCTACACAAATACATAAGCCTAGCCCAAAAATCAGATCTGAAAATTCTGATTTCCGTAACCTCGATAGATAGCTAGTGTCGAGGAGGTGTCGAGTTTTAAATCTCGATAGATAGCTAGGTGTCGAGGAGGTGCCGAGAAGCTGTCGAGGGGACAGGAGCTTTCTTGATCGATCCACCAGCTGTCGAGAAGGTGTCGAGATTGCGATAACAATCAACTGAAGAGCTCGATAGATAGCCAGCTGTCGAGCTTTAATGAAATTGCACTATAGCTTGTTTTTCTTGGACAGACTTGATGACTTCAACACTTGATCTTGAAACCTTGTTTCTTGAAGTATTAAAAACACCTAGAACTACCCAATTACAAGTAAAGTGCGTTTTGTCAAAAGGATTAGCCAATTACATAAAAGAATTACATATGTTCTTAACAAGTGAACTACATATGTCCTAACACCTAGGCAGAGGGCTGCTCAGATAAGAGCAAGCTCTAAACGTCCTAGGGTTGAGCCTATTGGTGTCACACCTCTTCTTCCTTCTTTTATAGGTGATACTTCAGTTGAGGCGTCTATAGATCTGACTGCTGCTATTGCTACTGTTCCTCTACCATCTACTTTGAATGATTCAGACATTCGTCATATGTTGGAGACTGTCATGACTGTTCAGGCGGCTCATGGTCAGATTTTGGTGGATATGCTTGATGAGCTTCGTGCTTTGCGAGCGGATTTGGAGCATATTAGACGGTCGCCTCTGCCACCTCCTTTTGATGATGAGTGAGTGCCCTTTGGCAATTCGTCACAAAAAGGGGGAGTACATATGTAGAGGAGATTTTGTTGTTAGGGGGAGATTTTTTTTTTTGTGTTTTGGAGTTGTGGAGCTATAGATTGTATCTAGGTGCTTCATTCTGTATTTATCATTTTGGCTCATGATATATTTTGTTATGATAGGGAAGATACATTGATTGTATATGTTTCTTGTTTCACATTGCTTATTGATTTATATTTATGAGGTTATTCATGATATATGTCTTTATTTTGTGTTTTGTGAAATCAAGAAGTTATTTTGTTTTACATGTATTTTCCACACATGCGTTTATGCATTTGTTGAGTGTTTCAAGAAATATACAGGTTGATTCAGTCGTGTTGCTGTCTACACTTGCAACTGATAGATAGTAGGTAGGTTGAATTTGGTATGTTGGGCTATGTTTTTGTAATGGGCTGTTTTTATGTAAACTTTGAGCATTTTGTTAAGTTTGTGTTTTATCACGGATTGCCAAAGAGGGAGTTTGTTAGGTTCTAAGGAATTAGGAACTAATGTATTAGAACTTCATTTTGTAATGTTGGCAAACCATGATCAAAACGTTTTAATCTTGTTTAGACTTGCTCAAAGTATGTTTAAGTGTAAAGTTGGAATCGAGTGTTCTGCAGGATTTACTGTGTAAATCTACCTAGCTCGATCGATTGAAAATTAGGCTCGATCGATCGAAAGTTGTGCATATTGTTTTTCTGCAGAATTTTCCAATTCAGCCCAAGCCCGTTTGACGTGTAGGGTTTTATGTTTTGTCTTAAGTATAAAAGGGAAAACCCTAGCCACGTTTTGAGGTTGCTCTTTATGCCGTGTGTGTGAATCTCTTGTGAGATCTAAAGGTGTTTGCCTTCACACATACTTAGGGTTTCCAATCTCAAGATTGATGTCGAGAGTTTGGTGATCAGTTCAGTTGCAGATTCAAGAGCTTAAAGATATACAAGCGGGAGTGCTTGTGCTTGCCGGGAATCCAAGAAAGAAGTAGTCCGTGGACTTGGAGCTGTCACGTGGTCGTGGTAGTAAGTTTCCTACTCAAAGTAGCAATAGGATGTTAGTGGTCTAAGTCGCTATTGTGTAAACTTCAATTCTTTCATAGTGGATTTTTTTTACCTTGAGAATAGCTAGGTTAAATCCTCCCCAGGTTTTTTACCGGTTTGGTTTTTCTGGGTTATCATATCGTTGTGTTCTTTATTTTCCACACTTTACAATGATATGATTTATCTGTGTTAACCTAGATAGGAATGGAAACGACCCGACCCGACCCGCGGGCCTAGACCTGTGACCCGGACCTGGCCGGATTATTAAACGGATTTTTTTTACGTGGACCAGACCCGCCCCATCGGGCTCCATGGGCCCTGTTTAGCCCAACCAGATTTGGGTAACAGAAAGGAAGTTTTTCTTGCTGAAAGCCCTAAAAGTCCTAGCTATTGTAGCAGACTCTGGGATGATGTTAAACGCTGTCCCTCCTTGGATTATGGCAACAGAAACCACAAATCAAACAGCTAAAAAAGCCAAATGCTTTAAAACTTGAAATTGTTGCTAAATAACACAAGGGGATCAAAATCCACTAACCTCCTAAAGTTTATTTCTTTTTTTTTTCTTTTTTTTCTGTACATGTTATAATTATCCAAAAACCAATCTTAACCAAATATAAAGATCACCCACTAAGTAAATTATACAAAACACTAAAAAAAATTTAGTCAGGAATCGAAGCATCTACGAAGTAAGCTCGATCTAATGGAAAATCGTATGAATCAAACCCAATTTCTTCAAAGAACCCACTGTTTTCCTAAACCAAACCTATTCAAGAGCTAATTACAGTAATCTAAAGCAAAATCCAGCTCAGAAACACAAATTTTTGTAATAAAATATTACATTTTTTGTAATAAAATACATGACGAAATTCAACTCCATTGTAGACTAAAGTGTAAACCAAATGATCAACTTCATTTCATGGGGGTTCAAACTATAAAATTATAATTAGCACCTGAGGATCTAAAGGGTCTATCTCCCTTGACACAATATTTTGCAAGCCAATTACTGACGTTGATATAGCCAAAATTGGATCAAGGGACCGACGGTGACAATAGAGAACAGATCAGTGGTGACAGTTGGCGATGGGACCAGCTGTGAGAGGCAAAGAGCTTGGGCGATGCCGCAGCGGTGCTTAAGAGTGAGTGAGATAGAGGTTGTGTGAGTGTGTGAGCTGTAAGATTGAGAGTAAGTGACAGAGTGCTCTTGTGCATGCTCTTGATCTTGAGTGACTGAGTGAGTGACAGAGAGAATGAGGGTGCTGTTGTGTGAGGCGTGAGCTGAAATGAGAGGTGGGTGGGTTAGGGTTTCCTATTATATATATATATATATATATATATATATATATATGTAAGGGGTTTTTTTTTTGTAATTTCGGAGTAACCGGGTTTGGGTCCAGGCCGAGTTTCAGGCCGGGTTTTGATAAAACTTGGACCTGGTTTAGGTTTTTTTTTCTTTTTAAACCCATACCCGACCCTATTCTTTATCGAGCCGAGTAAAATCCAGCCCATTAGGGTTGGGCTGGGCCGGGTATCCACGGGTCAGATATAAATTGCCATCCCTAAACCTAGATCTGTTTAATTTAACTAAGTAATCACTTGGCTAATTAACTAGGTTAATCTGGTTGTATTTTAAGGGGTCTAAAAACATAAAAGTGGTATGTCTTGTTTAGACTTGCTCAAAGTACGTTTAAGTGTAAAGTTGGAATCTGCAGGATTTACTGTGTAAATCTGCCTGGCTCGATTGATTGAAAATTAGATTCGATCAATCGAAAGTCGTGCAGATTGTTTTTCTCCAGAACTTTTCAACTCAACCCAAGCCCGTTTGACGTGTAGGGTTTTATGTTTTGTCTTAAGTATAAAAGGGAAAACCTTAGCCACGTTTTAAGGTTGCTTTTAATACTGTGTGTGTGAATCTCTTGTGAGATCTAGAGGTGTTTGCCTTCACACATATTTAGGGTTTCCAATCTCAAGAGTTTGGTGATCAATTCAGTTGCAGATTCAAGAGCTTAAAGATACACAAGCGAGAGTGCTTGTGCTTGCTGGGAATCCAAGAAAGAAGTAGTCTGTGGACTCAGAGTTGTCACGTGGTCGTGGTAGTAAGTTTCCTACTCGAGGTAGCAATAGGATGTTAGTGGTCTAAGTCGCTATTGTGTAAACTTCAATTCTTTCATAGTGGATTTGTTTTACCTTGAGGATGGCTAGATTAAATCCTCCCCAGGTTTTTTATAGGTTTGGTTTTCATGGGTTATCATATCGTTGTGTTTTTTATTTTCCGCACTTTACAATTATATGATTTATCTGTGTTAACCTAGACCTGTTTAATTTGACTAAGTAATCACTTGGCTAATTAACTAGGTTAATCTGGTTGTGTTTTAAGGGGTTTAAAAACGTACAATGTAGTTTTTGATAGTTTATTTTTTTATTTTTTTTTAAAAACAAGAAAAAGAAAAAAAAAACGAAAATTTTTTAACTTTTTGCCAAACAGTAATAATAAAAAGAAAAAAGAAAAAAGAAAACGAAAAGAATCCTTCAATGTGGAAGAAAGCATGCATGTGCAATTGAATTAAAATATATATATATTTTTTTTTCACTAGGTAAGGGCCCAAGAGGGCCTGGGCCCCCGGGTCCAATTTTTTAATATTTTTTTATATAGCTAATATATATTTTATTTTAGTAGTCGGGCCCCCCTTCAAAAACCTTAGGCCCCTTTTTTCCCAATAGCAACTATTCAACCCAAAAACTTAACCAAAAAAAAAAAAAAAAAAATCACAATGGTAATAGCATTTTAGCAAAAAAAAAACTATTTTACCACCAAAGAACCAAAAAAGCATGTGTTATAGGAGAACCTAAAGCTAAATTTTTTGCAACAATAATCTGTATAAATACTAGTTGACTGTAGCAAATTGTTAAAAATAAAATACAATATTTTATTGTTGGTATAATTTATTTTAAAGTGTAAAATGCAAAACTGACCCTCTAAGTTTCTCTAGATTTTATTTCAGTCCTCTAACTTTGCTTTTGTTCCTTTCAGTCCTCTAACTTTCAAGTTTATTCTATTAAGACTTTTCCATTAACTTTTGTTATATGTTGTGGTTAATTTTTCAATTTTATAAATTTTTCTTCAAATTTTTTAAATTAAAAAAATTCAATTAATGATTGAAAAATATATTCCAGATTTTTTTTTTTTCAAAAAATTTTAACAAAAGTTAACGGAAAGGCCTTAATTGAATAAATCTGAAACTTAGAGGATTGAAATTAAGGAAATCAAAGTTAGAGGATTGAAATGAAATCTGAAGAAAGTTAAATGGTCGGTTTTGCATTTTAGCCTATTTTAAATTATATAAATCTCAATCAAGATGATCACATAAGAAACTTGGAGGAAAAAAAAACCCTCATTTTATTTGGCATTATGTACTTTCCGATAGTTTATTTTTTATTTTTCTAAAAAGAAGAAAAAGAAAACAAAAAACCAATTTTTTTTATAAACTTTTTGCCAAACGGTGATAAGAAAAAGAAAAAGAAAAAAAGAAGAAGAAAAGAATCCATCAAAGTTGAAGAAAGCATGCATGTACATTTAAATTAAAATTTTGTTTTTCACTAGTATCAAGGATGAACACAGATGGGGGCCCAGGTCTCCCGGGTCCAATTTTTTATATAGTTATTATATGTTTTATTTTTATAGTTGGACCCCCCTTTCAAAACCTTAGGCCCATTTTTTCCCAATTAGCCTAGCTAGTTTAACTCAAATAGCAACTATATCCAACCCAAAAACTTAACAAAAACAATAAAAACGTTTACAATGGTGATTGTATTTTAGTAATAAAAACTATTTTACCACCAAAAAATCAAAAAATCATATGTTATAGGAGAAAATAAACTAAATTTTTTACAACAACAGTAAATTGGTATAAATACTAGTTGACTGTAGCAAATTGTTAAAAATAAAATACAATATTTTATTGTTGGTATAATTTATTTTAAATCATATAAATGTCAATCAAGATGATCACATAAGAAAATTGGAGGAAAAAGAAACCCTCATTTTATTTAGCATTATGTAGTTTTTGATAGTTTTTTTTTTTATTTTTTTTTATTTTTTTATTTAAAGCAAGAAAAAGAAAACAAAAAATGATTTTTTTTTAATTTTTACCAAACGGTAATAAGAAAAAGAAAAAAAAAAAAAAAAAGGAAAAGAATCCTTCAATGTTGAAGTAAAAATCCATGTGCATTTGAATTAAATTTTTTTTTTCACTAGTGTCAAGGACGAACCCAGGTGGGGGCCCGGGCCCCCCAATCCAATTTTTTAATATAGTTATTATATATTTTATTTTTATAGTTGGGGTCCCCTTCAAAAACCTTAGGCCCATTTTTTTTCCAATCAGCCTAGCTAGTCTAACCCAAATAATAACTATTCAACTCAAAAACTTATCCAAAACAATAAAAAAAACATTCACAATGGTGATTGTATTTTAGCAAAGAAACTATTTCACCATCAAAGAACCAAAAAATCATGTGTTATAGGAGAAGTTAAAGCTAAATTTTTTGCAAGTACAGTAAACTGATATAAATATTAATTGACTGTAACAAGTTGTTAAAAATAAAATACAATATTTTATTATTGGTATAATTTATTTTAAATCATATAAATGTCAATCAAGATGATCACATTCGAAACTTGGAGGGAAAAAAAAAACCCTCATTTTATTTAGCATTACGTAGTTTTTGATAGTTTATTTTTTATTTTTTTTTTAAAGCAAGAAAAAGAAAACAAAAAACGAATTTTTTTTTAACTTTTTGCGAAACGGTAATAAGAAAAGAGAAGAAGAAAAAAACCTCATTTTATTTGGCATTATGTAGTTTTTGATAGTTTATTTATTATTATTTTTTTTTAAAAGCAAGAAAAAGAAAAGAAATAACTTTTTTTTTTTTTTTTAACTTTTTGCCAAACGGCAATAAGAAAAAAAAAAGAAAGAAAAGAATCCTTCGATGTTGAAGAAAGCATGCATGTGCATTTGAATTAATTTTTTTTTTCACTAGTGTCAGGGACGAACTCAGGCGAGGGCCCGGGCCCCCCAGGTCCAATTTTTTATATAGTTATTATATTTTTTATTTTTGTAGTTGGACCCCCTTTCCAAAACATTAGTCCCCTTTTTTCAAATCAACCTAGCTAGTCTAACCCAAATAGCAACTATGCAACCCAAAACTTAACAAAAAAATTAAAAACATTAACAACGGTAATTGTATTTTTGCAAAAAAAACTATTTTACCACCAAAGAACCAAAAAAATCATTTGTTATAAAAGAATCTAAAGCTAAATTTTTTGCAATTACAGTAAACTGGTATAAATGTCAGTTGACTGTAGTAAGTTGATAAAAATAAAATAAAATAAAATATTTTATTGTTGGTATAATTTATTTTAAATCATATAAATGTCAATCCAGATGATCACATAAGAAAGTTGGAGGAAAAAAAAGCCCTCATCTTATTTGGCAATATGTAGTTTTTGATAGTTTATTTTTTATTTTTTTTAAATGTAAGAAAAAGAAAACAAAAATCGATTTTTTTTTTAAAGTTTTTGCAAAACAGTAATAAGAAAAAGAAAAAAAATAAAGAAAAAGAAAGTATCCTTCAATGTTGAAGAAAGCATGCATGTGCATTTCAATTAAATTTTTTTTTTTCCACTAGTGTCAAGGACGGACTCAGGTGGGGGCCCAAGGGGGCCCGGGCACCCCTGGGTCCAATTTTTGATTTTTTTTTATAGTTATTATATATTTTTTTTTATAGTTGGGCCCTCCTTCCAAAATCTTATACCCAGTTTTTCCCAATCAACCTAGCTAGTCTAACCCAAATTGCCACCATCCAACCCAAAAACTTAAAAAAAAAAAAGAATAGAAACGTTCACAATGGTGATTGTATTTTAGTAAAAAAACTATTTTATCACCAAAGAACAAAAAATCATGTGTTATAGGAGAAGTTAAAGCTAAATTTTTTGCAGCTGCAGTAAACTGGTATAAATACTAGTTGACTGTAGCAAGTTGTTAAAAATGAAATACAATATTTTATTGTTGGTATAATTTATTTTTAATCATATAAATGTCAATCAAGATGATCGCATAAGAAACTTGGGAGAAAAAAAATCCTCATTTTATTTGGCATTATGTAGTTTTTGATAGTTTACTTTTTATTTTTTTTAAAAGTAAGAAAAAGGAAACAAAAAATGAAATTTTTTTTATAAATTTTTGCCAAACGGTAATAACAAAAAGAAACCAAGAAAGGGATAATTACACTTTACCCACCTGTGGTTTGCCTCTAATTTGACTTGCCTATCTGTGATTTTAATTTTGACACTTTACCCACCCGAGGTTCAATCCGTTAGTGCTCCGTAACCTACCTCCCTGTCTATCGTTACTCTAACACATTTTCTTTCAAAATCAAAACACAAAACAGATCAAAAAGTTAAGGTTTGGTAAGAAGAAAATAGCTCTTGCTGAGAAAATATGATATTTATAGTGGTATATTCAACAAACACTTTATTTGTAATTTGTTTTGTTGAGAAAATAGTTTGTTGGGGATGTGGCTTTGTTTCTTGGCATCTTTGTCAGCTTTCTTTTGATGGAAAGATAGAAAAAATTTATTGATAATAAAATGGTATACAACTTAAGCCCACTGGACAAACACAGGGCATCAAACAAGACAAAAGATTACAAACTGCATCATTGTACAAATAAGGACCCAACGGGTAATACATGCATAAACAGCCAAGTTAACCTCCGTGTACAGCAGGTTGATCTCCGTGTGTAGCTCTGTTCTGTGCAGCTACAAAGTGTTGGTACTCTGCTAAAAATCCAAGGGCGCCATCCAGAATCTTTCTTGGGTGGAGCTGGACTTGCTCGAAATAAAATTTATTTCGAGCATTCCACAACGCCCAGGAGACCGTGGCCCATTTTTCCAGTTCAGCTTGAGGCAGTCTTCGCACCATCAAACGGAATAGCAGAAAAAAATACTGAGCCTCGTTTGAACACTTGTGAATCCTCCCACTGCATAACGGCCATACATTTCTTGCAAATGGGCATTTCTTTTGGATTTTGTTGTTGTATGTCCATTTCGTTGTGCTTGGAACCAGTAATAGTAATGCCACTGGTGATTCTCTTAAATTACAACCCAGTAATGTCAACACCGATTCAATCAATACCCATTTGCCCGATCCCCATTAAATTCAATCTGACACCCATTTGGAAACTACCCGGGTTCACAAGAGCAAGAGCAAAAGCAAATTAAACCATATTTTCTATAAATATATTACTATAAATATACCACTATAAATATCATATTTTCTCAGCAAGAGCAAGAGCTATTTTCTTCTTACCAAACCCTAACTTTTTGATATGTTTTGTGTTTTGATTTTTGAAAGAAAACGTGTTAGAGTAACGGCAGACAGGGAGGTGGGTTACGGAGCAGTAACGGATTGAACCTCGGGTAGGTAAAGTGTTAAAATTGAAATCACGGGTAGGCAAGTCAAATTAGAGGCAAACCACAGGTGAGTAAAGTGTAATTATCCCAAAAAGAAAAGAATCATTCAATGTTGAAGAAAGCATGCATGTGTATTTGAATTAAATTTTTTTTTTTCACTTGTGTCAGGGATGGGCCCCCGTGTCCAATTATTTATGTTTTTTTTATATAGTTGTTATATATTTTATTTTTGTTGTTAGGCCTCTCTTCCAAAATCTTGGGTCCTGTTTTTCTCAATCAGCCTAATTAGTCTAACCCAAATAGCAACTATTCAACCCAAAAACTTAACAAAAACAATAAAAATATTGACAATGGTGATTGTATTTTAGCAAAAAAAACTATTTTACCACCAAATAACCAAAAAATCATGTGTTATAGGAGAAGTTACACTAAATTTTATGCAACTATAGTAAACTGGTATAAATACTAGTTGATTGTAGCAAGTTGTTAAAAATAAAATAAAATATTTTATTGTTGGAATAATTTATTTTAAATCATATAAATTTCAATCAAGATGATCACATAAGAAACTTGGAGGAAAAAAAAAACACCCACATTTTATTTGGCATTATGTAGTTTTTGATAGTTTATTTTTTATTTTTTTTTAACAGTAAGAACAAGAAAACAAAAAAAAACAAAAAAAAACAAAAAAAAACGATTTTTTTTTTAACTTTTTGCCAAACGGTAATAAGAATAAGAAAAAGAAAAATAAAGGAAAAGAAAAGAATCCTTCAATGTTGAAGAAAGAATGCATGTGCATTTAAATTAAAAAAAAAAAAAAAATTCACTAGTTTCAAGGACGGACCCAGGTGGGGGCCCAAGGTGTCCTAGGCCTTCCGAGTCCTTTTTTTTTTTATAGTTGAGCTCTCTTTCCAAAACCTTAGGCCCATTTTTTCCCAATCAGCCTAGCTAGTCTAACCCAAATAGCAACTATCCAACCCAAAACCCCTCATTTTCTTTGGCATTATGTAGTTTTTGATAGTTTATTTTTTATTTTTTTATAAAAGTAAGAAAAAGAAAATAAAAAATGATTTTTTTTTAACTTTTTCCTAAATGGTAATAAGAAAAAGTCAAAAAAAAAAAAAGAAAAAAAAAAAAGAATCCTTCAATGTTGAAGAAAGCATGCATGTGCATTTAAATTTAAAAAAATAAAAATAAAATTTCACTAGTGTCAGGGACAGACCCAAGTGGAGGCCGGGGACCCTCGGGTCCAATTTTTTATATATTTATTATATATTTTATTTTTATTGTTGGGCCCCCCTTGCAAAACCCTAAGCCCATTTTTTTTCCAATCAGCCTAGCTAGTCTAACCCAAATAGCAACTATCTAACCCAAAAACTTAACAAAAACAATAAAAACGTTCACAACGGTGATTGTATTTTAGCAAAAAATCTATTTTTCCACCAAAGAACCAAAAAAATCATGTATTATAGGAGAAGCTAAAGCTAAATTTTTTGCAACTATAGTAATCTGGTATAAATACTAGTTAACTATAGCAACTTGTTAAAATTAAAATACAATATTTTATTGTTGGTATAATTTATTTTAATTCATATAAATGTCAATCAAGATGATCACATAAGAAACTTGGAGGAAAAAAAAAACCCTCATTTTATTTGGCATTATGTAGTTTTTGATAGTTTATTTTATTATTTTTTTTAAGTAAGAAAAAGAAAACAGTAGACGATTTTTTTTTTTTTCACCAAACGGTAATAAGAAAAAGACAAAAAGAAAAAGAAAAAGAAATGAATCCTTCAATGTTGAAGAAAGCATGCATGTGCATTTGATTTTTTTTTTTTTTTTTTTCAATAGAGTCTAGTGTTGAGAGAGGATAGCTCTAGACTAATTTGAATTAACTTTTTTTTTTGTTAGTGTTGAAGGAAGATAATTCCAAACTAGTTGGGAGATGAATTTTTTCTATGAAAAAAAGGCATGGTATAAAAATAATAACCTGTTTAGATTGATTTTTGTTTTCTTGAACTTGATTTTGATTTGACTCAAACAGGTCCAACCCAAACCTAATTCGCTCATCAAACCCAAACCTAACAATGTGTATTTTTTTTATGAGTTCATTATACATTTTTCTTCCTAATTATTTACTCTTTTATATATATATATACTCACACACAATATGTTATATTTTATTTTTTTTAAATTCTATTTACTAGTTGTGGGGCCAGAATAAGTCAAGAAACCCCGGCCCACTTCAGACTAGGCCCAGAGGCCCACGCCGAGGACGCGTCCAAGGTCCGAGGTCGAAAGTGCAGAGCCTAGAGCCCAAGGAGCATTGCCGAGGATGGTTACATCCTCGGGCGACCGAAGTCAGAAAGTGGGCAAACAGCATATCCTTAAGGGGAATCTCCCTGAGCATCCAAGGAGCAAATAGCACGTACCAAGCACCGGGCATGGAAGCATGGTGGAGGAGCAAGTCCCAGGTGAACTGTCACCTCCACATTAAATGCCCTCAACTAACGCCCTGGTCGCATTAATGAGGATAAGACCTCTGAATAGTGCCGTTTTGGGCGCTGCAACCCACAGGAGGGATGGGAATGCGGCTGATGGGACAGGCTCTCAAGTGGAAGCCGGGTTGATCAACAAATGTAGGGCTAGGATCAACTGAGAGAGAAGTATATAATGTAAGAAGTCCCTCTTGAGAAGGGGACGGACGGAAAGCCAGAGAAAAGAAATACTGTAGCAGTTTATATTCTCTCCAACCTTGTAACCTTTCTGAAAAGAGATAATAAGAACTTCAAGCTCTATAAGATCCGTCCGAGGAGCCTTATTGTGCATTCCAACCCACATTTAAGTTTTTAGCATTCACGTACAACCATGCATGGCCACTGCACTCCTTACTAGGGCCTAGCTCTTGAACCCATACTCTATAAATTTATTGGAGGGTTAGCTGGGCTTGCGTCCACTCTCTCAATCTGAGGAGAGCGCTCGAAACCGGTCCCTACAATTGGCGCCGTCTGTGGGGAGAGCTTGTGTGTTAGTAAGGACAACAGTCAAACATGGCAGGATCAAGTCTTCACCAAAGAACTCCCAATCGACTTGAACCGACGAAGTTAAGGCATCAGGGTAACTATGGCGACCCCGGGGGCAGTCAGAACGACAACAGACGATTTCGAGAAGGAAGCGTGCATACTTCAACGGCGAGCGAAAGCCAGGGGGACGGGCACGTTCCCCAGAAGCGCGACGATGGCCAGGCCACGCGATCGGAAGAGGCCCACAGCCACGCTTCCCAGAGGAAGGACGATAAGGTGGCCATGCAGCGCGAGATAGATGATCTGAAGAGGAAGCTGCGCCGTGCGCAGCGAAGACGGTTCGAACCCAGCCCTGACCTGCCCTCTGACGACGAGAGTGATGACGAATACAGGCAGAGGTCAAGAACGCCCCCCAGCGAGACTTTCTCCCACGAGGAGGAACGCTACCAGAGGCGTAGGCGTGCCAACCTAACCCCTAGGGGCTTAGGAGGTGACGCCATGAGCAAGGCGCTGGATCAGCTCTCCAGGTCGCCCTTCACGCGTCGTATAGAGGAGGCGGAGCTTCCTCGGCGGTTCCAGCAGCCGACCTTCATTGCTTACAACGGCAAAACGGATCCCGTGGAGCATGTGAGCCAGTTCAACCAGAGGATGGCTGTCCACTCCAAGAACGAGGCGCTGATGTGCAAAGTCTTCCCATCCAGCTTGGGACCTGTGGCGATGAGGTGGTTCAACGGTCTAAGGACGAATTCCATAGACTCGTACAGACAGCTGACCCAGGCCTTTGGTTCCCGCTTTGTCACGAATAGCAGACCTCCTCGGCCCATGAGCGCATTGTTGTCCCTATCCATGCGTGACGGGGAGACCCTCAAGGCTTATTCAGACAAGTACTGGGAGATTTACAACGAGCTAGACGGCAAGTATGACGCCGTCGCCATCAGTACATCATTCCAGAATGGGCTACCAATGGGGCACGGCTTTGAGGAAGTCCTTGACCGGAAAGCCCGCCACCAGCGTGCGGCAACTGATGGATCGGATCGACAAGTACAAGCGGGTGGAGGAAGATATGCTGCAGGGCAAAGGCAAGGAGAAGGTTATCCCTCAGGAGAGGAGGGATTTCAGGTCGGACAGGTACAGCAACGCCTGCCCGAGGAGGGATTTCGGTGGGCAATCCGGGGCGACCAATGCCCAGACTGTCGGCGCAGTATTCCGAGAACCCGTGCACAAGGTTCTGGAAAAGATAAAGAACGAGCCATACTTCAGATGGCCGGCTAAGATGATGGGGGAGCCTGATAGGCGCAACCAGAGTCGTTACTGCCAGTACCACCAGGACCACGGACATGCCACGGAGGATTGTAGGAACCTCTAGAACCACCTGGACCAGCTAGTCCAGGATGGAAGGCTGAAGCACCTTTTGCACCATTCCAGCGGCCAGCAGGGCCAAACCTACCAAGAGCCTCGGAGGGACGCCGCCATGGGGCAGCCCGCTGGGACGATCAACATAATCTTGGCCGCGCCAGGAAGAACAGGCACACCCCCGTTGTGAGTGTTGTCTATAGCCCAACTGCCCGCCGAGGACCATCGGACGGGGCCGAAGAGGTCCAGGAGGAATCCTCCCCCAGCACTGAGTTTCTCGGAGGAGGACAAGGTTGGGACCATCCAACCACACAAGGATGCCCTAATCGTCACCCTCAGAATCGGGGGCTATGACGTGAAAAGGGTGATGGTGGACGGTGGCAGCGCCGCCGAGGTCATGTGTCCAGACCTCTACAAGGGGCTGGGGCTAAAACTGGAAGACCTCACACCTTATAGCTCCCCCCTAATGAGCTTCGACGGAAAGCTCGTCATCCCAAAGGGCATGATCAGACTGCCCGTACAGACAGGCCCAGTGGTGGTGGAGGCGAACTTTGTAGTGGTGGACACATACTCCCCCTACACGGCCATCGTAGGAAGGCCCTGGCTACACGCCTTGGATGGCGTAGCCTCCACCTTGCACTAGAAGGTGAAATTCCCATCAGGGGACCAGGTTCTGGAGATCCGAGGTTGCCAACCCACAGCTAGGCAGTGCACGGTGGCTGCCATATCCTACCGGCTTGATGCACAGTCCTCGGCCCCAGCCGAGGAAGATTCATAGCAATCAAAGACCCAGGTGGCGCCTCTGGATGCACCTGCCGAGGATGCTAAATGTGAGAACCTGGAGAAGGTGGTAATTGGCGATGATCCGGAGAAATTCTTCCAGGTCGGAACCCAGCTGCCTTCACAGGAGAAGGAGGAGTTACTTAAGTTCCTCAAGAGGAACCTTGACGTGTTCGCATGGGACCCCTGCGATGCCCCTGGGATTGATCCATCCTTCATCTGTCACCACCTTAACGTCAACCCATCGGTGATCCCCAAGCAGCAGCCACCCCGGCGTCCGTCGAAGGAGCACGCTGATGCGATCAGGGAAGAGGTGGATAAGGTTAAGCGCGCGGGGGCTATCAAAGAGGTCTTTTACCCCAAATGGTTGGCCAACACTGTGGTGGTCAAGAAGAAAAGTGGGAAGTGGAGGGTCTGTGTAGACTTCACAGACCTGAACAAAGCATGCCCAAAGGACCCCTTCCCAATGCCACGAATAGACCAGCTAGTAGATGCGACGGCAGGCCATCCTCGGATGAGCTTCCTAGACTCCTTTCAGGGCTATCATCAAATCCCACTAGCCTTGGAGGACCAAGAGAAGACAGCCTTTGTGACGCCCATAGGGAACTACCACTACAAGGTTACGCCCTTTGGCCTGAAAAACACCGTATCCACCTATCAGAGAATGATGACGAGAATGTTTGAGCCGATGTTGGGCAAGAGCATCGAGGTCTATGTTGACGATATGGTGGTGAAGAGCAAGCTGGTGTCCGAGCACTTGGAGGACCTCGGCCGCACATTTGGCGTCCTGAGAGAGCACAAGCTCCGCCTTAATGCCTCAAAATGCTCGTTTGGCGTAAGCTCTGGCAAGTTTCTGGGGTATATGATCACCCACCGTGGAATCGAAGTCAACCCTGACCAAATCAAGGCCATTCACAATTTGAGGCCTCTGCAGAACCCCAAAGAGATCCAAAAGCTTACTGGGATGATCGCGGCCCTGAACCGATTCATTTCCAGGTCGGCTGACAGGTGCAGGCCTTTCTATCTCCTTATCAACAAATGGAAAGGATTTGAGTGGTCCGAGGATTGTGCCGTAGCTTTCCAACAATTCAAGGAGTATCTATCCCGGCCGCCTATCATGTCCAATCCTGAGCCCGACGAGGTCCTATACGCCTACCTGGTGGTGGCGCCCCACGCAGTGAGCTTAGTGCTGATACGGGAAGACAATGGCGTTCAAAAGCCAGTTTACTACGTCAGCAAGTCGCTGCACGAAGCAGAGGTCAGATACCTACCCCTGGAGAAAGCCATACTGGCGGTGGTCCACGCCATGAGAAAGCTCCCCCATTACTTCCAAGCTCACACGGTAGTTGTCCTAACCCAATTGCCCTTGAAGTCTGTACTCCGAACCGCTGACTACACGGGAAGAATCGCGAAGTGGAACACAATTCTGGGGGCTTTTGACGTCAAGTACATGCCTCGGACTTCCATAAAAGGCCAGGTTCTGGTGGATCTGACGGTCGAGTTCGCCAAGTTCGCTGAACCAGTCGTAGAAGTGACAGCCGGGGAGAAGAGCTGTGATGAGAAGTCAGTTGGGGCAATCTCCATCCCGGTGTCACCATGTTGGAAAGTATATGTAGATGGTGCGGCAAACCAAAGGGGGTCCGGAGTGGGGCTGGTCCTAGTATCCCCTGAAGATCATGTCATTGAGAAATCCCTGAGGCTCGGATTCACGACCACAAACAACGAGGCCGAGTATGAGGCACTACTGCAAGGGATGATCATGGTGCAAAAGATGGGAGGAAAGTCGATAGAAATGTTCTCAGACTCCAGATTGGTGGTAGGGCAGGTGAAGAGGGAGATGCAGGCCAGAGATTCGAGAATGCAAGAATACCTGAGCCAGGTCAAGCGCTTGCAGTTGGAGTTTCGCCCCTTCATCTTGTCCCATATTCCTAGGAATGGGAACAGTCATGCCGATTCACTTGCCACACTCGCAACCTCCTCGGCAGGGGCTTTGCCTCGGATCATACTTATGGAGCACCTGGAGAGGGCAAGTGAAGTGCGAAAGGGAGTGATCCCCGTCCATCAAGTTGTGATGGGTCCCAGCTGGATGGACCCCATAGTGAGATTCCTCAAAGATGATGTCCTGCCTGAGGAGAGGTCAGAGGCAGAAAAGATACGAAGGAAAGCTCCTCGGTTCTGGTTGTCCGAGGATCACAAGCTATACAGGCGCTCCTACTCTGGGCCATATCTACTGTGCGTTCACCCCGAAGCGGCAGAATCCTTGCTCGAAGAGCTGCACGAAGGAATCTGTGGGAGCCACACAGGGGGGAGATCCTTGGCCCACCGAGCCGTCACACAAGGATACCGGTGGCCGGGAATGCAGCAAGAGGCCCAGGAGTATGTCAAGAAGTGTGACCAATGCCAAAGGTTCGCCCCAAACATTCACCAGCCAGGAGGGGTCCTTAACCCTCTGTCCAGTCCATGGTCTTTCGCCCAATGGGGCTTAGACATTGTGGACCTTTCCCCAAAGCACCAGGGAACAAGAAGTTTCTGTTGGTGGCCACGGACTACTTCACCAAGTGGGTCGAGGCCGAGCCACTAGCCAACATCAGGGACGTAGACGTGAAGAAATTCCTTTGGAGGAACATAGTTACACGGTTCGGGGTCCCTTAGACCCTCATCTCGGATAATGGGCTCCAGTTCGATAGCAAGGCCTTCAGGAGGTACTGTTGTGAACTTGGGATCACAAACAGGTACTCAACGCCAGCCTACCCTCAGGGAAATGGACAGGCCGAGGCGGTCAATAAGGCCATCGTCAACGGGCTTAAGAAGAGACTGAATGATGCCAAAGGGAGATGGGTAGAAGAGCTGCCCCACGTCCTCTGGACGCACCGGACTACGCCCCGGCGCTCAACGGGGGAAACACCTTTTGCCATGACTTATGGTGCGGAGGCAATGATCCCCCTGGAAACAAACTTCCCGACGCTAAGGATGAGCTCCTTCACCCCAGACAGCAATGATGAACTGCTGGGGCGGAGCCTGGACATGGTAGATGAACGAAGAGAACAGGCAATGATCCAACTGGCCTACTACCAACAAAAGCTCAAACAAGGATATGACGCCAATGTAAAGCTCAGACCACTAGCACCGGTAGACCTGGTGCTTAGAAAAGTCGTAGGAGCTGCCAAGAACCCTTCTTGGGGAAAGCTCGGACCCAACTGGGAGGGCCCCTACCGAATCACCTCAGTGGCAGGGATAGGAGCATACTATTTAGAAGATTTAGATGACAAACCTGTACCTCGTCCATGGAATGTAAATAACCTGAAAAGGTATTACTATTAATAAAGAAGTCTCTTTTGATTCAGATGTTTTGCCTGTCATAATCACACGTCTCGCGTCCCAACGCCACTCATATCTGGGTACTAGACTGAACCTAGGTCTTGCATGGTCTAAGGACTCAAGCCTATGGGGAAACTAGTTACTTACAGCCAAATTTAAGGTTAGCAATTGTACCTAGGTCTTGCATGGTCCTCGGACTCAAGCCTATAGGGAGCTAACCACATATATTGAAGGTAGCAATTGTACCTAGGTCTTGCATGGTCCAAGGACTCAAGCCTATGGGGAGCTAACCACTTATATTGAAGGTAGCAATTGTACCTAGGTCTTGCATGGTCCAAGGAATCAAGCCTATGGGGAGCTAACCACTTATATTGAAGGTAGCAATTGTACCTAGGTCTTGCATGGTCCAAGGACTCAAGCCTATAGGGAGCTAACCACTTATATTGAAGGTAGCAATTGTACCTAGGTCTTGCATGGTCCTCGGACTCAAGCCTATGGGGAGCTAACCACTTATATTGAAGGTAGCAATTATACCTAGGTCTTGCATAGTCCAAGGACTCAAGCCTATGGGGAGCTAACCACTTATATTGAAGGTAGCAATTGTACCTAGGTCTTGCATGGTCCAAGGACTCAAGCCTATGGGGAGCTAACCACTTATATTGAAGGAAGCAATTGTACCTAGGTCTTGCATGGTCCAAGGACTCAAGCCTATGGGGAGCTAACCACTTATATTGAAGGTAGCAATTGTAACTAGGTCTTGCATGGTCCTCGGACTCAAGCCTATGAGGAGCTAACCACTTATATTGAAGGTAGCAATTGTACCTAGGTCTTGCATGGTCCACGGACTCAAGCCTATGGGGAGCTAACCACTTATATTGAAGGTAGCAATTGTACCTAGGTCTTGCATGGTCCAAGGACTCAAGCCTATGGAGAGCTAACCACTTATATTGAAGGTAGCAATTGTACCTAGGTCTTGCATGGTCCTCGGACTCAAGCCTATGGGGAGCTAACCACTTATATTGAAGGTAGCAATTGTACCTAGGTCTTGCATGGTCCAAGGACTCAAGCCTATAGGGAGCTAACCACTTATATTGAAGGTAGCAATTGTACCTAGATCTTGCATGGTCCTCGGACTCAAGCCTATGGGGAGCTAACCACTTATATTGAAGGTAGCAATTGTACCTAGGTCTTGCATGGTCCTCGGACTCAAGCCTGTGGGGAGCTAACCACTTATATAGAAGGTAGCAATTGTACCTAGGTCTTGCATGGTCCAAGGACTCAAGCCTATGGGGAGCTAACCACTTATATTGAAGGTAGCAATTGTACCTAGGTCTTGCATGGTCCTCGGACTCAAGCTTATGGGGAGCTAACCACTTGTATTGAAGGTAGCAATTGTACCTAGGTCTTGCATAGTCCAAGGACTCAAGCCTATGGGGAGCTAACCATTTATATTGAAGGTAGCAATTGTACCTAGGTCTTGCATGGTCCTCAGACTCAAGCCTATGGGGAGCTAACCATTTATATTGAAGGTAGCAATTGCACCTAGGTCTTGCATGGCCCTCGGACTCAAGCCTATGGGGAGCTAACTACTTATATTGAAGGTAGCAATTGTACCTAGGTCTTGCATGGTCCAAGGACTCAAGCCTATGGGGAGCTAACCACTTATATTGAAGGTAGCAATTGTACCTAGGTCTTGCATGGTCCTCGGACTCAAGCCTATGGGGAGCTAACCATTTATATTGAAGGTAGCAATTGTACCTAGGTCTTGCATGGTCCAAGGACTCAAGCCTATGGGGAGCTAACCACTTATATTGAAGGTAGCAATTGTACCTAGGTCTTGCATGGTCCAAGGACTCAAGCCTATATGGCTCCCACAAATTCCTTCGTGCAGCTCTTCGAGCAAGGATTCTGCCGCTTCGGGGTGGACACATAGAAGGTATGGCCCAGAGTAGGATCGCCTGTATAGCTTGTGATCCTCGGACAACCAGAACCGAGGAGCTTTCCTTCGTATCTTTTCTGCCTCTGATCTCTCCTCAGGCAGGACATCATCTTTGAGGAATCTCACTATGGGGTCCATCCAGCTGGGACCCATCACAACTTGATGGACGTGGATCACTCCCTTTGGCACTTCACTTGCCCTCTCCAGGTGCTCCACAAGTATGATCCGAGGCAGAGCCCCTGCCGAGGAGGTTGCGAGTGTGGCAAGTAAATCGGCATGACTGTTCCCATTCCTAGGAATATGGGACAAGCTGAAGGGGTGAAACTCTAACTGCAAGCACTTGACCTGGCTCAGGTATTCTTGCATTCTCGAATCTCTGGCCTCCATCTCCCCCTTCACCTGCCCTACCACCAATCTGGAGTCTGAGAACATCTCTATCGACTTTCCTCCCATCCTTTGCACCATGATCATCCCTTGCAGTAATGCCTCATACTCGGCCTCGTTGTTTGTGGCCGTGAATCCGAGCCTCAGGGATTTCTCAATGACATGATCTTCAGGGGATACTAGAACCAGCCCCACTCCGGACCCCCTTTGGTTTGCTGCGCCATCCACATATACTTTCCAACATGGTGACTCCGGGATGGAGATTGCCCCAACTGATTTCTCATCACGGCTCTTATCCTCGGCTGTCACTTCTACGACTGGTTCGGCGAACTCGACCGTCAAATCTGCCAGAACCTGGCCTTTTATGGAAGTCCGAGGCATGTACTTGACATCGAAAGCCCCCAGAATTGTGTTCCACTTCGCGATTCTTTCCGTGTAGTCAGCGGTCCGGAGTACAGACTTCAAGGGCAATTGGGTTAGGACAACCACCGTGTGAGCTTGGAAGTAATGGGGGAGCTTTCTCATGGCGTGGTCCACCGCCAGTATGGTTTTCTCCAAGGGTAGGTATCTGACCTCTGCTTCGTGCAGCGACTTGCTGACATAGTAAACTGGCTTTTGAACGCCATTGTCTTCCCGTACCAGCACTAAGCTCACTGCGTGGGGCGCCACCACCAGGTAGGCGTATAGGACCTCGTCGGACTCAGGATTGGACATGATAGGCGGCCGGGATAGATACTCCTTGAGTTGCTGGAAAGCTATGGCACAATCCTCGGACCACTCAAATCCTTTCCATTTGTTGATCAGGAGATAAAAGGGCCTGCACCTGTCGGCCGACCTGGAAATGAATCGGTTCAGCGCCGCGATCATCCCAGTAAGCTTTTGGATCTCCTTGGGGTTCTGCCGAGGCTTCAAATTGTGAATGGCCTTGATCTGGTCGGGGTTGACTTCGATCCCACGGTGGGTGATCATGTACCCCAAAAACTTGCCAGAGCCTACGCCAAACGAGCATTTTGAGGCATTAAGGCGGAGCTTGTGTTCTCTCAGGACGTCAAAAGTGCGGCCGAGGTCCTCCAAGTGCTCGGACACTAGCTTGCTTTTCACCACCATATCGTCAACATAGACCTCGATGCTCTTGCCCAACATCGGCTCAAACATTCTCGTCATCATCCTCTGGTAGGTGGATCCGGCGTTTTTCAAGCCAAAGGGCATAACCTTGTAGTGGTAGTTCCCTATGGGCGTCACAAAGGCTGTCTTCTCTTGGTCCTCCAAGGCTAGTGGGATTTGGTGATAGCCCTGAAAGGCATCTAGGAAGCTCATCCGATGATGGCCTGTCGTCGCATCTACTAGCTGGTCTATTCGTGGCATTGGGAAGGGGTCCTTTGGTCATGCTCTGTTCAAGTCTGTAAAGTCTACACAAACCCTCCACTTCCCACTTTTCTTCTTGACCACCACAGTGTTGGCCAACCATTTGGGGTAAAAGATCTCCTTGATAGCCCCCGCGCGCTTAAGCTTATTGACCTCTTCCCTGATCGCATCAGCGTGCTCCTTCGACGGGCGCCGAGGTGGCTGCTGCTTGGGGATCACAGATGGGTTGACGTTAAGGTGGTGACAGATAAAGGATGGATCAATCCCAGGGGCATCGCAGGGGTCCCATGTGAACACGTCAAGGTTCCTCTTGAGGAACTCAAGTAACTCCTCCTTCCCATGTGGAGGCAGCTGGGTTCCGACCTGGAAGAACTTCTCCGGATCATCGCCAATTACCACATTCTCCAAGTTCTCACATTTAGCATCCTCGGCAGGTGCATCCGGAGGCGCCACCTGGGTCTTTAATTGCTATGAACCTTCCTCGGCTGGGGCCGAGGACTGTGCATCAAGCCGATAGGATATGGCAGCCACCGTGCACTGCCTAGCCATGGGTTGGCAACCTCGGATCTCCAGAACCTGGTCCCCTGATAGGAATTTCACCTTCTGGTGCAAGGTGGAGGCTACGCCATCCAAGGCGTGTAGCCAGGGCCTTCCTACGATGGCCGTGTAGGGGGAGTATGTGTCCACCACTACAAAGTTCGCCTCCACCACCACTGGGCCTGTCTGTACGGGCAGTCTGATCATGCCCTTTGGGATGACGAGCTTTCCGTCGAAACTCATTAGGGGGGAGCTATAAGGTGTGAGGTCTTCCGGTTTTAGCCCCAGCCCCTTGTAGAGGTCTGGACACATGACCTCGGCTGCACTGCCACCGTCCACCATCACCCTTTTCACGTCATAGCCCCCGATTCTGAGGGTGACGATTAGGGCGTCCTCGTGTGGTTGGATGGTCCCAACCTTGTCCTCCTCCGAGAAACTCAATGCTGGGGGAGGGTTCCTCCTAGACCTCTTCGGCCTCGTCCGATGGTCCTCGGCGGGCAGTTGGGCTATAGACGAGACTCGCAACGGGGGTGTGCCTGTTCTTCCTGGCGCGGCCAAGATTATGTTGATCGTCCCAGCGGGCTGCCCCATGGCGGCGTCCCTCCGAGGCTCTTGGTAGGTTCGGCCCTGCTGACCGCTGGAATGGTGCAAAAGGTGCTTCAGCCTTCCATCCTGGACTAGCTGGTCCAGGTGGTTCCAGAGGTTCCTGCAATCCTCCGTAGCATGTCCGTGGTCCTGGTGGTACTGGCAGTAACGGTTCTGGTCGCGCCTATCAGGCTCTCCGATCATCTTCGTCAGCCACCTAAAGTATGGCTCGTTCTTTATCTTTTCCAGAACCTTGTGTACAGGTTCTCGGAATACTGCGCCAATAGTTTGGGCATTGGTTGCCCCGGATTGCCCATCGAAATCCCTTCTCGGGCGGGCGTTGCTGTACCTGTCCGACCTGAAATCCCTCCTCTCCTGAGGGATAACCTTCTCCTTGCCTTTGCCCTGCAGCATATCTTCCTCCACCCGCTTGTACTTGTCGATCCGATCCATCAGTTGCCGCACGCTGGTGGCGGGCTTTCCGGTCAAGGACTTCCTCAGGCCGTGCCCCATTGGTAGCCCATTCTGGAATGTACTGATGGCGACGGCGTCATACTTGCCGTCCAGCTCGTTGTAGATCTCCCCGTACTTGTTCGAATAAGCCTTGAGGGTCTCCCCGTCACGCATGGATAGGGACAGCAATGCGCTCATGGGCCGAGGAGGCCTGCTGTTCGTGACAAAGCGGGAACCAAAGGCCTGGGTCAGCTGTCTGTACGAGTCTATGGAATTCGTCCTTAGACCGTTGAACCACCTCATCGCCACAGGTCCCAAGCTGGATGGGAAGACTTTGCACATCAGCGCCTCGTTCTTGGAGTGGACAGCCATCCTCTGGTTGAACTGGCTCACATGCTCCACAGGATCCATTTTGCCGTTGTAAGCAATGAAGGTTGGCTGCTGGAACCGCCGAGGAAGCTCTGCCTCCTCTATACGACACGTGAAGGGCGACCTGGAGAGCTGATCCAGCGCCTTGCTCATGGCGTCACCTCCTAAGCCCCTAGGGGTTGGGTTGGCACGCCTACGCCTCTGGTAGCGCTCCTCCTCGTGGGAGAAAGTCTCGCTGGGGGGCGTTCTTGACCTTTGCCTGTATTCATCATCACTTTCATCGTCAGAGGGCAGGTCAGGGCTGAGTTCGGACTGTCTTCGCTGCGCACGGCGCAGCTTCCTCTTCAGATCGTCTATCTCGCGCTGCATGGCCACCTTATCATCCCTTCTCTGGGAGGCGTGGCTATGGGCCTCTTCCGATCGCGTGGCCTGGCCATCGTCGCGCTTCTGGGGAACGTGCCCGTCCCCCTGGCTTTCGCTCGCCGTTGAAGTATGCATGCTTCCTTCTTGAAATCGTCTGTTGTCGTTCTAACCGCCCCCGGGGTCGCCATAGTTACCCTGATGCCTTGACTTCGCCGATTCAAGTCGATTGGGAGTTCTTTGGTGAGGACCTGATCCTTCCATGTTTGACTGTTGTCCTTTCTAACGCACAAGCTCTTCCCACAGACGGCGCCAATTGTAGGGGCAGGTTTCGAGCGCTCTCCTCAGATTGAGAGAGTGGACCCAAGCCCAGCTAACCCTCCAATAAATTTATAGAGTATGGGTTCAAGAGCTAGGCCCTAGTAAGGAATGCAGCGGCCATGCATGGTTGTACGTGAATGATAATAACTTAAGTGTGGGTCGAAATGCACAATAAGGCTCCTCGGACGGATCTTATAGAGCTTGAAGTTCTTATTATCTCTCTTCAGAAAGGTTACAAGGTTGGAGAGAATATAAACTGCTACAGTATTTCTTTCCTCTGGTTTTTCGTCTGTCCCCCTCTCAAGAGGGACTTCTTACATTATATACTTCTCTCTCAGTTGATCCTAGCCCTACATTTGTTGATCAACCCGGCTTCCACTTGAGAGCCTGTCCCATCAGCCGCATTCTCATCCCTCCTGTGGGTTGCAGCGCCCAAGACGGCACTGTTCAGAGGTCCTTTCCTCATTAATGCGGCCAGGGCGTTAGTTGAGGGCATTTAATGTGGAGGTGACAGTTCACCTAGGACTTGCTCCTCCACCATGCTTCCATATCCGGTGCTTGGTACTTGCTATTTGCTCCTTGGATGCTCAGGGAGATTCCCCTTAAGGGTATGCCGTTTGCTCACTTTCTGATCTTGGTCTCCCGAGGATGTAACCATCCTCGGCAATGCTCCTTGGGCCCTGGGCTATACATTTTCGTCCTCGGACCTTGGACGCATCCTCGGCGTGGGCCTCTGGGCCTAGTCTGAAGTGGGCCGAGGTTGCTTGACTTATTCTGGCCCCACACCTACAATTAAGGAGGTGCTGCCATGTAGGAAAAATACCCACTTAAAATTCTTCCACGTATAAGTTGAAATGCGGTAAATTATATTGTTTGCCAACGCTGCAGTACCGTTTAAAAGCCTCTCATTATAAATAACAAAAAATAACCGGTTAAAATGAAAAGTACATGGAAATAGAAATAGAGAGCCCTGATGTTTTGTCTATTGTAAATTTGGATGTTTTTGATATGTATTATGTAAGATTGTGCTATGTTGACCTTGCCCCTGTGGCGAGGCAGTGACTATGCTCTGTTGTTTGTTGTTTGTTTTTAATGAAACCCTTTAACCAAAAAAAAGAAAAGAAAAAAAGAAAAAGAAATAGAGAGGCGATTAGGACATGGAGAGAAGCAGAGAGAGAGAGGCGATGAAATAGAGAGGATGAGGTTTGGGACAGAGATAAAGAAACAGAGAAAGAGGCAAAACGATGAAGAATGCATCGATTAGGCATAAGAAATCAAAAAGTTACAAAACACGATTTTGCAGATTCAAAACCTAGGCAGAACGGTAAACAGAGAAGGCACAGAGAAAGAAACAGAGAAAGAGGAGGAGTTTCTAAGGTCGTCCGTTGTGCGTTACAATCAAAAGGAAAAGAGAGTAGAGTTCGTCCGAACCATACACCGTCCATTCCCTTGCCAAATTTAGACCACCAAACAGCGGAACCAACATCAACAACGGTACATTTTTTTCTCAATTTTGTAGGTTTGGGTCTAAAACGTTACTTTTAATTGAGTTCTTCTTCTTTTTTCTTTTTTCTTTTTTTTTTTTTTTTTTGGGTAGGTTTAGATTTGATTCGTTTTTGTTTTGTATTTTTGGAATCTCTATCAAAATGTTTGTTTTCTCAATTTTAGATATTTTCTTATGTTTTGTTTTTGGTTTGTTTTTCTAGATTACAAAAATCACTAAAAATATTGTTTTTAGTTTGGGTACTTTTGTTTCTAATGTTAACGAAATCGTTGGGATTAAATAAGAATAGGATTGAATGTTGCGTTGATATTTATTTTAGGTTTTTTTTTCCGTATACCCATAACTAGTAAAGTTATTGTTATTGTTTTTTTTCCTTTTTCTTTTTCGAATCTGGGGATTGGATATGAATTAGGTTTGAATTTTTTGGTTGGATTGCTTTAGATTTAGTTATTTGAGTTAAAAACTTAAAATGCAATCAAAACTCAAAAGGCTTGAGATACAGAGATAGTAGAGACAGAGTTCATAGGGTGATTTTTATTTAGGTATATGGGTTACATTAGGTTTTGATTTGATTTTTGAAATTTGGGGTTATATATGATTTAGGTTTGGAGAGGACAAAGACAGAGAAATAAGAGAGAATGTGAGTTCACTATTCGGAAAGAGCATTGGTAATGAGAGAAATTTGATGTCTTCCGGTCAAACCACCAGAAATCTTTATTGGTAATTTTTAAAAAAAATATTGCTTTAAATGTTTGAGTTGATATAGTCTTAGGTTTGGGTATTTAATTGAATTGATTTTGATTCAAGATCTGTCTTCCTTTTTTTACTTTTTTTCCCTCTAAAACTGCACCCTAAAATACCATTTAGAGGATAGAAAAACAGACATCTCCTTCCATTAAAGAGCAAGAGGGAGATTAGAAAAGTTTGATTTTTTTTTTTTTAATTTGATTTTAATTGCCAATTTGTCATATACTTACTGCTGCAATTATTGTTTCTTCATGTCTTACTCTTATTTCCTTTTATGCATGTTTTGATTTCATGTTGGGTTAAAATTATAGGAAAAAATAATTGTGTTAAGTTGTTAAAATTTTTTGTTGCATATGACTAATTGTTAACAAAGCTCTATTCAATTTTTAGCTATTTTAGATTAGTTCTATGACAGATTTTGTTTGATGTTTCTGAAATGATTTCAAATTGCAGAGAGAATATTTGTGGTGTAAATTTGAAATTATTTTCTAGGTTGTTTAAATTCTCAGTGTGATTCTGTTTTTGAAAAATAATTTCCTCAAACTAATTTTCGAATAGAATGATAACTGAAAACATCATCTTTTAAAATAGTCTTTCTCACAATAAAAAATCTAGGTATCAATATACATATTAATAGTTATTTGCTCTGTTAAATCTCACTACTTCATGCTTTCACAATTTTTTGAACCGTTTAACTGTACTTTCTTTAAAGAACAAAATAATAATAAAAATACTGCATTTACGTCTCTTATAAGAGAAATCCAAAGATGAGCATGTGAATGAGAAAAAAAAAATTTGTTATAAGTTTATTCCTTGAAACCTTTTTTTTATAGTTGATACTTGCCTTTGTAATTAGTATTTTGCAAAAACAGTTCTACGCTTCTTTTGTAATAAAGGCATTCTCTTTGTTGGTGTAAAGTAAAGACTTTTTGGCCTTTCGATACTTTAGTAAATTGTAGTTAATCTAGGTGAAATATATTAAGTGGTTATAATATTATTTACTTGAATGGTTTCAGATAAATGCCTTCACATATTTATATGTCTAATATTCAATTGCAAAAGAAAATCATATAATAACATTATTGCAATAGAATATGCTATTACTTTACAATTTGATTCAAAATTTTGTAATGAAAAGTGAAAAAAAAAAAAAATCATTAATAGGTATTGATGAAAGATTGTTAAAAAAACTTTTAAGGGAACCTTCTTATAGATATAGGAGATTCAAAAGCAAGGGCAGGTTCTTTGGATATGATTCTCACTAAGGTTCACCCCTCTCTGCAATTTTATTCGTTTCCCCTTGACTTTGAGTTTGTTTATGTTAGCACAATTCTCCACAAGATGAAGTATATATGCTCCCCATTTTTTGACAATGTAAGAATGAGTCTGGAGTTGTTTATAAATTCATAGCAAATAACATTCTTTTCATTTCCATTTGAAACATGGACCCCATTTGTTTGACAAAACTTTCACTCACTCTTGCTGGGAATGGGGGTTTCGTTTTTTCCTATTTGAACGGTTTTAGACCCCTTAACACACAACCAGATTGAGTAGCCTAGTTAATTAGCCAAGTTGTTACTTAGTCAAATTAAGCAATTCTAGGTTAAAACAATCAAACAATCATATCATGAAAATATATAGCAGCGGAATAATAAATAACACACGATATGATCACCCAGGAAAACCAAACCGGTAAAAAACCTGGGGAGAATTTTACCCACCGATCCTCAAAGCAAAACTGAATTCACTATGAAAGAATTGAAGTTCTTACAAAAGGACTTACAAGCTTCCCGCTTGACTTCCTAATGCTACCTACCAATAGAACTTACTAACACGACCCCGTGCAAGCTCCGAATCCACGGACTCCTTCTTTCTTGAATTCTTCAATCAGCTACAAGCACCCACGCTTGATATTCTTTAAGCTTCGAAGGCAGCAACCAAGTTGATCATCAAGATGTTGAAGTAATCTCCATCTAGAAAATCCTAAGCTTTGTGTAAAGGAAAGCTCCTCTAGATCTCACAAGAGATTTACACAAAATAGCAATGTATGAGCAACAATACAACTGGAGCAACTCTAAAAACGTGGCTAGGGTTTTGCCTTATATACCTAGGACAAAAACATAAAAACCAAAACGTTTTAAAGAGTTAGGGCTGAGTTGGAAAACTGCAGAAAAACGCAATCTGATCGATTTTCGATCGATCGAATCTATTCTTCGATCGATCGAGACAGACCGAAATGCCCCAATACATCTACAGTCTCTCGATTCCAACTTTACAATAATTAATCAACTTTGAGCATACTTAAACAAGTCTAAACATGTTGTTTTGATCATGGTTTGCCAATATTACAAATTAGAGTTCTAAATGCATAAATTCCTAAACCTTTAGAACCTAACACTATTTAAAACAAATTAGCATGGATGCCTTGAATTTTTACTGCAGGAGTTTCTGTTTTAGTTCACCATGTGGAGAGAGACACCAAAGATGCTTGGGAGGCCTATAGAAACATGTGTTTGACATGCTACCTCCTGTGCTTTTCGGTGGTTTTACTTATAATTTTTCTTTTGATATACAAACTAACCCCAATTCACAGGAATTACTTAAAATTGTTATTACCCTTTTTGTTCTCTAGGTTGCTGGATAACTCTTTGTTTTAGCTTTATTTGAAAGCGGGGAAAAAGTTAAAATATTTATCTTTGAGAGTTTTCCTTTGAATTATTTTCTCAATTGATGATAAAGATTGGTGGGGAGATATTTCTAAGAAAGGGGCTCTGCCTTGGCAAATAACAGCTGTGATGGAAGATATCTGAGACTTGCTGGCTTAGTGTAGACATTTATATTTTGTACATAGAAATTTGTTGGAAAAAGAAAAGTCTTAGATGCATTTTTTGGGGACAATAACTGCAATGCATAGTAGTTTTTCTATCTTCAAGATTTATAGAAAGCTTACAGAAATGTTCAAAGGGCTTTAAAAGGTTTGTAATACCATATGCAATATACTTGGATCAATGATGATTTAAATGTAAATCTTCTTTTGAAAATAGATTTTTTCTATTTTGTGTTTTAATAATTTTCTAACTTAGTACATTTTTTTCTCACACTTTTTTACGGTACGAAGTTTAGCCATTAGTAGTTGACTTATCTCTTAGGTGTTAAATATCATGGGTATTTTGATTGGATTGGTTTTGATTTAGGTATTTGGGTTAGATTTATTTATTTTAAATAATTTGAATTTTTTTGTAATTTAGGTACGTATTTAGGTTAGAAGCAGTTTTGCTGTGGGTATTCGTGTAAGATTTGGTTCTAATTTGTAATATATAATTGCTAAACTTCTATTCAGTCATAAGTTAATCTTTGACTTGGGAGGGGAGAATGTTCCACATGGAAGCCTTTCAAAATTGGATATGGAATTTGAGCATATTGGTTTGATGGGCATGTTTCATTTTCTTTGCAAGTATTGATTTTTAAGGTTTTCAGCCTGTGGGTCTTTACATTTTCAATTAGTTAAGAGATTTTTTTTCCCAATTTCCTTTGGGGCTTCTTGAATGCTGAAAAAAATGTTAGAAAGACAAAGAATTACCATTTTCTGTTTGCAAGATTTGGGGGCTGTGCAAGCTTGAATACAATATAATTTAGCTTGATTTAAAAAAATATATATTTTTCTTTGTTTAGCATTTGAGAAAAATATTTTCAAGGTTCTTTTGTTTTGATAAATAAAAAGTTCACGTTAGTGATGCAAAATAACTAAGCTAAGCTGTGTTAGAGAGTTTTATTTATTTTACCATAAATAACAAATAAGAGTATCCTAATTCAAAATAAATAAATAAAACTAAATAGCCCGCACATTGTGCGGGTCATACACTAGTTAGAATTAATTACCAAATTTAATTTGAGAAGTTTTTGATCCTTACTCAACCTGTTCGAAACTTGAAACTGCCTGATTCAACCATTTGTCACAGGAATCTTATATTGTAACTTTGCCCCATCCCTTGTGTTTATGGACAAATTTTCCATGACAACCTTACAAACTTCTCTTATCTCTTTTTATTGGATATAAATTTTAAGAATCTAATAATTGGCTTACATGTTTTTAATATATTTTTCATACTCGCAAAATTTCAAAAATATTAAAGATCAATAGTTATGTCATAAATGACAAGTTTAAATTTCAATTTTTTGTAGTAAAAAATTATGCATAAAAAATAAGTTTATTAATCAAATAGTAAATAAGATCTGATTTGAACGAAATTTGGCATGTTTGTTAAGAACATAAAGAACATGCAATCTAATGGTTAGATTTTTAAAATTTACATCAAATAAAACGATATAAAAGAAGTTTAAAGGGTTCTCTCTAAACTAGTTTGGTGAGAAACCTTGTCCTCTTAAGACCAGCAATTTCATTAACAGCACAAATGACATAACTTTAATGCCCAAAATTGAGATTAGTAGATAAAATATTATTATAAATAAAGAGATAATATAAAATTTGACACACAACACTTTTTTTCTTTTAAATGAGAGACACACAACACTTGATCTTTTATAACAGTTGAAATTCAATTTTCTCATATTGCTATAGCTTTTTTGGTTCAAATCAAAATCATTTACCAAACTTAGTTTAAAAATTTTCGTGGCAATCCTACTCCCAGTAGCTGGTCCATATTTAAAAATTATATCTTATTTCCTCATTGTTGATGGTCATTTTGGAAGTCAAAAATAAAGAAGAAGCCCAACAACACGGGCAAAAAGGAGTTGGTAAATAGATAGAAAAACCATTAAGCCTAAGCGACAAGAATAATGGATCACAAATCCATGAAATAAACAAATGGGCCTTGAGGAGGCAAATGGGCTTAAAAGAGCTCGGAAAGAGAGAAATAGCAAACCCATAGGCAGTATATGAAGTGGAAAAGTGAGGATGGGCCACAACAAGCCCAAAGTAATGAAAGCAAAGAAAGTAAGGGGTTGATGGCAAGCCTATGAGCGCCAAGGATGAGGGATAAGGTAATTGGGCCGGGGAAGCCCAAAGAAATTAGTAAAAGCCCATGGGAATGCAAAGTTAGGAAAATGGCCAAAGAAGCCCGAGGAAAGCAAATGGGCCAAGGACGCCCAAGAGAAAACAAATGGGACACAGGAGCCCGCCAGTAATGTAATAAAAGAACTAATGGCCGTACTGAGCCATTGGGAGAAGAATAAACAGCAGGCCCAAAGAGGCCCAGCAGGATTGAGGCAAACAACGTCGCAATAGGAATGACAAAGTGGTATGGTAGGAGATGGTAGTAGAAAAAGAGTGGGCTGAAGAAGGCAAAGCCCACCATCAAGTAAAGCCCAGCCCTTGAGTGGGGCAAGCCATAAAAGAAAGGGAAATCAGAAAGCATCTCAGATAAGAAGTCAAAGACAGATGGCAGACTATGCAGGCCAACCACGACGAATGCATGAGCAGTAGGCAGATTTTTAACATACATAGAAGAGAGGCACGCGCGAGGTCCAGACATCACCAACCTGTACCAAGCCAATACAGGACACGGTGAGGTCATGGGTCAGAGGTAAGAGGGCATGGTTTGGCGGTGGGGAGAGGGGAAAAACCTATTCTGAGGTTCCTGCTCAGGCTCTTTTGGGGGAAGTGTCATGCTGGGATGACATACCACCCAAAAGAAGCAAGGTTGAGTTGGATCCACTAGGTGCATGCCATGAGGGATCGAGAGAGAGAGCACCCACACCGTAGCAGGAAAGGGTGCCACGGCAGACAAACAAACAAAAGAGTCTTCTTTGTCTGGTGATGAGGAGTGGCACACAGACGGATCAGTGGTGGTCGGCAAGTACACCTTGACTAGACAAAGGTGGTTAAGGGCTAAAATAGTAAAACCTAGTCACGGCAAGCACTATAAAAGGAGGCCCTTACCGTGCATAGGGGACACCACAATCACGAGAATAGGAACTTCAAAGAAAAAAACAACAGAATAGAAAACAAGTATTGAGAAAAAGAGAAGAAAGAAAAAAGATAAAAAAGGGGAATACTAGAAGATAAGAAAAGAAAAAAATAGAGAGTTAGAACGACAGGCATGCATCAATAGGTTGATTCCCTCTTTCCCTCTCAAAGTCCTGCTTTCTACCAGAAGCAAAGAATTCTCTTAGGCACCAACCATTCAGGTCCGTTTCCCTCAAAGTGATTAATTTCCACGGCAGGATTTCCCTGTGAGATTATTCGCGTTGAGAAGAAACGTTCTTCCCTCTCTGGTTTTGGTCCTGCAGATCAGATTTGATCTGATTTCTTTCTTTTTTGATTAACCCATATACTACCCACTTATTCCCCTTGCTTTCTTTTATAAAAGTGATTGTTGTTATTGTGATTATCTTTCTTAATTAGGGATTATTTATTCACTTTAATTAAGAAGCCGAAGTACTTTCTTTTGTTTTATTATTATCATGTCTGCTTGCCACAACTCATCTAAAATAGCTCTGCCTGCCATAAGCATGCTCTTGGCAAACGAGGCATAGTTTGCGCACAAGCCGGACCAAATTGAGTTGCAGTTGGACCGGTCTCAACTCCCTTACTCAGAATATTTGGGCTCAGTACCGCAAGAGGCAGCCCAGCCCAATATAACAAAAAGGCCCACAACACTCATGAAACTATATCCTTAATTCTCCATCTTTCCATTAATCTTTTACTTAAATCTCTTGAATCTTTCATAATTTTAAACATTGGGTTTTGGCTATAAAATCTGGGTTTTTCCAGCAATGAATAGTGTTAAAAATCAATGACACAATCAAATAAGAGATCAATAGATGAATGATTTTTTAGTTACATACATAAATAAAGATAAATTTTAAAACTATTGGAAATAAATAAATCATGAACCGACTTCAAAACATGAAAACTCGTCGAGAGCGAGCAACTGAGTAAATAAACCTAGATATGAAAAGTATGGCCAAAATGGGCAAATGCCATTTTCGTGCAAACAAAGTGGTGTTTTGCCCTCTTTCTCAAATTAATTAGGGAAATGCCCCTCTTTTGTAACTCGATTTTCTAAAAATCGAGTTATAAAAAATAAAAAAATTCTGGAGCCTTATAATGGCGTTTTAAGGAGCCTATAGTGACGTTTTAAGGACTTATAGTGGCGTTTTACCTATAACTCGAGTTCATGGAGCTTGAGTTCCAAAACGCCACTATAGGTTTTTAAAACGTCACTATAGGCTCCTTAAAAACGTCACTATAAAGCTTAACTCGATTTTGAGAAAATCGAGTTTCAAAAGAGGGGTATTTCCCTAATTAGTTTGGAAAATGGGGCAAAATGCTATTTTGTTTGCGCGAAAAGGGCATTTGCCCATTTTCCCCTGAAAAGTATATTACAATATGCATTTATATTACATTTTGTATGACTATTACATTTATCTATTTTAAATAATGTCAGATAATTTTAACATAGGGCAAGTCATTTCATGTGGAACATTTTATCATCAATATCGACTCATGTTAGGAGCCATCAAAATCAAAGAATAATTGAAGGCAGGTACTGAAGGTTTTCACCCAATACTACATTGCCTTTTTGGGAGGACTCTTCTTGTCTAGATGATCACTGGCTGAAAGTGCACCACATTGCGTTGTGGATATCTTTGCATTTATAATTCGACGTTCAATTCCAAAACCAAATTGTACTTAAATTTAGTTGGATTAATCAAATTTGTGGACGCAACTTCACATATCATAAATGTGCCCTCAATTCTTTTATCAATGGTGACTAGAATGAGAATCTGGTCCATTTTTTGAGTGTCCTATGACCCAGGTAACTCTGCGTTAAAGATTGAAACAAGGTAGCTAAGAATTGTTTTGTTTTTCTTGTTCTCTATTTATTTATTATTGTTTTTCTGGATATTTGTAGAACATTTGTGGGAAAATTATGTTCTTAAATGACTAACTGATAAGATTTGTAGTTGTCACTTTGCTTTGAATTAGAGGGGAGATCTACAAAATGGACAAGGCAAACTTTAATGTGAATTTCATGATTTGCATGTTTCTATCTTAATATAAATTATGATATAGCGACGTTCCATCAAGATTAATAGTGTATCATTCAACATATTCCGGTAGATTTTCGTGTATTTTGAATTATTTAGTACCTTGTGGAAAATATTTATGAAAATACATTACACTAATGATATAGAGTAGGCCCTTTTGGATATACACTACTGTAAGTTTCTTTAAAAAACCTTCTTCCCTCTCCGTGTGTGTGTGTTAAAAATACTTAGTATTCTCAAAAGAAAAAACAGTGAGTTAATCCCACATTGAAAAATGAGTATTAGTTAAAGAGATTTAAAACCTGTGTTGTGTATCAAAGAGTTCGGCCTTTTTGGATATACACCACTGTAAGTTTCTTTAAAAAACCTTCTCCACTCTTCCCATGTGTGTGTGTTAAAAATACTTAGCATTTTCAAAAGAAAAAACAATGGGTTAATCCCACATTGAAAAATGAGTATCAGTTAAAGAGGTTTAAAGCCTGTATTTGTGTTATGTATCTAAGAGTTAGGCTCGTGTGTATATGTTAAAAATACTTAGTATTCTCAAAAAAAAAAAAAAAAATGATATAGAGTTTTTTTTTTTAAATTTATTGAAGCTGGCTTTCCGTTTGCTAAAGTTGTGGTGGGTATTCAAGAGTCTATGACCGAAGGGTGTGACTCCCTCATTATTTCTCAGGCTTTGGGTGAGCATTCCTCAGTTGTCTATGGTACGCTGGCACTATTCAATATTCATGAGTTTTGTCAATTTGGGATATCTTATGTCTGCAGACAAGGCAATAGACTTACTTATTTGTTAGCAAAATATGTGTTAATTGTCATTTTGGAAGCCAAAAAAAGAAAGAGGTAGCCCAGCAACACAAACCGAAAAGAAGTTGGCAAATAGATTGAAAAAAGAACCATTAAGCCAAGCGGCAGGAATGATGGATTACAGGTCCATAAAATAAATAAATGGATCTTGAGGAAGCAAATGGGCTCAAAGGGGCCCGGAAAGAGAGAAATAGCAAATAGCAAACCTATGGGTAGTGTATGATGTAGAAAACTGAGAATGGACCGCGGTAGGCCCAAAGCAATGCAAGCAAAGAGAGTAAGGGGTTAATGGCAGGCCTATGAACCCCGAGGATGAGTATGAGGTAATTGGGCCGGGGAAGCCCAATGAAGTTAGTAAAAGTCCATGGGAACACAGAGTTAGGAAAAGGGCCGAGGAAGCCCAAGAAAAGCAAATGGGCCGAGGATGCCCAAGAGGAAACCAAAGGGACACAGGAGCCCATTAGTAAGAAAACTCATGGCCATGCTAAGCCACTGGGGAAAGAATGAATGGCAGGCCTGAAGAAGCCCAGCTGGATCAAGTCATCACAGCAGGAATGACAGAGTAATATGGCAGGACATGATGGCAATCAAGGAATAGGCTGAAAGAAATATAAAGCCCAGTATCAAATAAAGCCCAGCCCCTAAGGGGAGCGGGAAATCATAGGACAACCCACATAAAAGGCCAAAGAAGGACGACAGTATGTGCAGACAAGCCTCCAGACAATGGCGAACATATGAGCGGTAGACAAATTTTGGACATACATGAAAAGGAGGCACGCGCAAGGCCCAGGCACCACCAACCTATACCCAGCCAATATATGACATGGTGGGGTCATGGGTCAGTGGTAAGAGGGCGTGGTGTGACGGTGGGGAGAGGGGAAAAAACCTATTTTATGATTCCTGCCCAAGCTCTTTTGGGGGGTACGTCCTGCTGGGATGACAGACCACCCAAAAGAAGCAAGGTTGAGTGGGAACCACTAGGTGCATGCCATGGGGGATAGAGAGAGAGAAACATCCACACCGTGGCAGGAAAGGATGCCACGGCAGACTAATAAATAAAATAACTCTCCTTTGTCTGGAAAAGGGGAATGGCACACAGACAAACCAATGGTGGTCGACAAGTACACCCAGACCAAACAAAGGTGGTTAAAAGCTAAAATAGTAAAATCTGGTCACAGCAGGCACTATATAAGAAGACCCTTGTCGTGCCTAAAGAAGGGGGGAACGAGATCGCCTCTAGGGGAATGAGATCACCTTTGAGGGAATGGGATCGCCTCTGAGGAATCATAAAATAGTAAACAAGGGTAAAAGAAAAGAAGAAAAAAAGATAAGAGGAAAAGCTAAAAAAACAAAAGAAAGAAGAAAGGAAAAAATAAAGAGAATTAGTTCGGCAGGCATGCACCAGTATGTTGATTTTCCCTCTCTCCCTCTCGAAATCTTGCTCTCTGTCCGAAAGTAAAAGGATTCCTTTGGACACTAACCATTCAGGTCCGTTTCCCTTAAAGCCATTTGTCTCCACGGTAGGATTTTCCCTGGGAGATTAACTGTGTTGAGAGGAGGCGTTCTTCCCTCTTTGGTTTTTGCTCCTACGGACCAGTCTTGATTTGATTTCTGTCTCTTTTGATTAACCTATATTACCTTTTGTTCCTTTCACTTCCTTTGTAAAAGTCATTGTTATTATTTTGATTATGTTTCGTGAATAAGGGTTATTTGGTCATTATCTGTTAAATAGCCAGAGTGCTCTATTTTATTGCTATTATTATATTTGCCTGTCGTGACTCATCTGAAACAGCTTTACCTGCCGTAAGCACACTCCTGGCAGACGAGGCATAGTTTGTGCACAAGCCGGTCCAAATTGAGTTGCAGTTGGACCGGTCTCAACTCCATTACTCAGAATATTTGGGCCTATTACCGCAGGAGGCAGCCCAGCCCAATGCAACAAAAAAGGCCCCTACATTAAATTGGCGACTTCACTAGGGAGTTGAGAAGCAGATAGGGACGAAAGCCCTCGCAAACAAATGCCTCCAAAGTCCAGGATGACGCGAAATACGAGTGTCGTACCCTCACAAGCAGAGTCTAGGCCAACAACGCCTCGCCAGCAGCAGCCTAATCAGGTAAAAGGCGTTAACGGAATGGGGGCTGAACCCCAACCGCCGCCCAGAATTCCTACTGATAATGGCAACATCTTTATTGAAGTCTTGTAGTCCTTGCAACACTTATAGCAACAAATAATGGAAGAAATCCGTCAACTAAAAGCAGACAAAACAAAAGAGAAAGGAAGCCAGCATGACTCAGAACATGCAGCAAACAAAGAGGAGACACTAGCAGGAGGTGTCCCACAGAATGCAGAATAACGTTTTATCACTATGGCCGAAGTAGCGGTTCTCCTAGAACAAGAAATAGTCAGAGCAACCAGGGTGAGATTCTATTCGCGAAGGCCTCCTTACCCACTGAAGGTACTCAATAAACCATACCCCAAGAGGTATGAGCCACGGACCTTTGCGCAGTATGATGGCAGGAAGGGAAATGTCGTTGAACGCGTGAGTAAGTTCGTTGATACTCTTGGCCCTTATGCCGCAGACGAAGACTTGTGTCTTCGAGAATTCTCCAAGTCACTATGTGACCGGGCGTACACCTGGTACATTGGCCTAAAACCAGGATCCATTCCAACCTAGGATGACATGGTGGACGTATTTTGCACTAAGTAATTCCACGGAGAAGAAACAGTAATACTTGCAACTCTGCAAGCAATCAAGCAGAGAAGTGGGGAAGACTTGATGGAATACATCAAAAGGTTCAAGGACATAGCACTCGATTGCTATGATCATTGTGAAGAAAGAACATTGGTGGAAATGTGTATGACAAACATGATAAGGGAGTACAGGGCAGTCCTGGAAAACTTAGAAATTTTCCAGTTTGCACAGTTGTTCTAAAAGGCCAGAAAGATTGCCCAATCTGTAAAACCAAGCACGGACAAGAGAAGCGCTCCGCATGCTATGGCAGTATCTACTGGTGAGCGGAAAAGAAAGACAGATTGAAGGGACTACGATACTCCCCCACCAATACCATGCACTCCGAAAAAGTTGGACGTGCTGTTAAACAAGTGGATAGCAGACGGAGTTTTCAAACCCAATCAAGTTTCTATAGAGCCCACAGAAGAGGAGCGGAGGGACCCACGCTTCTGCCGTTTGCACAACTACATACAACATCCTACCATGGAGTGTTGGGCGCTCCGTAGATTGGTGCATCGCAGGATCAAAGAAGGGACTCTAGAACTATCCCAGCAGGAGGTTCAAAGAAACCCACTCCCAAACCACAAAGGGAAGGGTGTAGCAGCAGTAGTAATTTGTGCGGATCCAGGGAAGGATGAAGAAGAGAATCCAGCCCTGCCTGCCACAGCGATTACCACTTTACAGCAAAGCTCCAAGTTCAAAAATCTATTTGACCAACTGGGGTTCACACCGAAGGAAAGGAAGATAGCCACGGAGGCTCTGGTGAGCATTGCCTCTAGGGCAGGAGTAGAATGCTTATCAATGGAAACCCCGGATGACAGAGCCTTGTTGTAGGAGTCAACTGAAATCACTTTTAATAATGAGGATATGGAGGTAGGATACCCAGACCACAGGAGGCCCCTCTATTTGGCAGAATCCATAAATCAAATCCCCATGAAGAGGGCCTTGGTAGATACAGGTGCTTCCGTAAACCTCATTCCATCGAACACTCTACAAGCCGCAGGAATTTCAGAAAGAAAAATTCAAGGATGTCCAATGGAAGTAACAGGATTCGGCGGAAGGGGCGAATACATCGCAGGCCATATCTAGCTGTGGTTAAAGGTGGGACCCATAGCTTCTTTAGCTCGGTTTCACGTGGTGAAAACAGAAGTCTCGTACCATGTGCTTTTGGGGAGACCATGGTTGCACAGACATCGGCTAGTACCATCCACCTACCACCAGTGTGTGAAGGGAAGGTTGAATGGCAGAATAATACGCATAGCCGCAAACCCCTCACCATTCGAGCAAGCAGAGGCCCATTTAGTAGAAACTATGTTCTATGATCAATGGGCTCCATCTGGGGAAAGCTCAGTATCGAAGCCATGAGGTACCTTCGTGCCTAAGTGGGAAGACATCCAAGGTGACCCAGAGCCTGATCTTAGGGAATTATTAGTACGAAAGAAGAAAAGAAAAGAAGCACCCGTCGCAGAATCAGATGACATGCCCCAATGTGTTAAGGTCCGAGGCTTTGATGGCAGGATTGTGTACAAATTATGAAGGCGCGCGGGGCCCACGATTGATTCTGCGAGGGGTGCAAAACGGTGACAGAACTACTAGCCACTTCAAACTGAGAAGGAGCAGTAGGAAGTGGACCTACCAAGAAAGCACAAAGTGTGAAATGAGAAGCCGTGATCTAAAAAAGGAACAAATTCACAAGGAAGAAATGAAGAAGGAGACAAAGGGAAAGGAAACTTACCAGGATCAGTAGGAATGGAGGCTGTGGGAATGGCAGAAACAGGCACAGAAGAAACGGCAGGAATGGGGGCTGTGGGAATGGCAGAAACAGGCACAGAAGGAACTGCAGAAATGGGCGTTGTGGGAATGGCAAAAACAGGTGCTATAGGTGTGGTAGGAGGAGCGGCTGAGGACGTGCCTATGTCTGCTGCAACTCTTGGTCCCTCAAAGGTCTCTGCAAATAGGGAAATGGGCATACGAATGAAGAGAGACCGTAGCAGGAGAGTAACACAAATGCATATGAATAAGGCAGAGTGAAATTTAGCAATATAATAAAAAAATAAAAAAATAAAAAAGAGAGGGAAGGAAACACATACCCATGAACTCGATCTCTGGGGCAGCACCCTCCTCTTCGTCAGAATCAGAAATCCTCTTCCTCAAGACAGGCTCATCTTCAGGATCCTCAAGAATGTCCTCAAATCCCTCAGAAGACAAGTCCGCATCAGGCCCACGTGTAGCAGAGCTAGGAATGGAGGAAAGAGTCACTACCAAGGAAGAACCATCCTTCACAGCCTGAGATAGAGCTGTGAAGGGGTCACTGGTGGAGATAACAAGGGGTCTGACAGGAGGAGCAACTTCGATCGGAACAGTAGCAGGAGGAGTGATCCTCTCTTGGGAAACAGGTGTCTCGGCAGGAATGGCAGTGGCCTCACCAACCTTCCCAGTATGAGTACCCTCATCTATGGGTACCGGTTTAGTGGGAGAGGTAGGAGCCTCAGCAGGAACTCCATGCGTAGCAGCAGAAGGGGCAGGTGTTGCAAACACTGTGTCCACCCCATCAAAAAAGCCTCCCATGGGTACGCCCATGGAGGCAGAAAGCTCCTCGACTGTGGGGTGGTACACAGAGAGAGGCTCGGGCTCATTTTAGAAAACAAAAAAAGGAAGGGGATATGAAGATCAAAGTAACTTTTGGGCGAATGAGGTAAACAAGAGCATATGGCAGACTGAACACATGCAAATAAAGAAAAAAGAGAGGAGATGTACCTCGAATTCAGGTTCATCAAGCAGTATGGGATGGGTGACAGATGCATCCTCCTTATGCTTAGACTGCAAAAAAGAGAAAAAGGGGGACAAGAGACAAAGTCAAAGAAGGAAGTCAGCAAGTGTGTCAGATTCAACCACAAGGAAAGTAAAAAAAAAAAATATATATATATATATATATATGTACAAAGGACAAAGCAAAATTAAAAAGTGACGTACTCTCCGCTCAGCAGTAAACGCAGGATGGGGAGTCATCTTTCTCTTGCTGCCTCATGTTCTGCTGGCAGGAGTGGCATCTATGGGTGGCTGGAGAGTAGCAGATTTGGGCTTACTGGCAGATTTAAGCTTGGCAGGACCTTTCTTGACCGGTGTAGGAGCATTCGTCACTTTAACTTTTTTCTCCCAACTTGGAGGATAATCACCTGTGTGCCAATACCATCCCCTCTTCTCCTCGTCTCATTCAAAGATGGCAGACCGATTCTGTTTCCTAACATACGCCAACACAAACTTGGAAGGTAGGAGCAACCGAGGATTAGGCGATACAACCATGTTAGAATTTAGACCCCTTAAAACAACAATTGGATTAACCTAGTTTATTTAGCCAAGTGATTAACTTAGTCAAATTATGCAAATCTAGGTTAACACAATCAAATAATCATATCAAGATATAAAAGCAATGGAAATATAAATAACACAAAGATATGATGACCTAGGAAACCACACGGTAAAAACCTGAGGAGGATTTGACCTAGCTATCCTCAAGGTAAACTTGAATCCATTATACGGAAGAATCGAAGTTCATACAAAAGGACTTACAAGCTCCCCGCTTGACTTCCTAATGCTACCCACCAGTAGAACTTACTAACACGACCACGTGCAAGCTCCGAATCCACGGACTACTTCTTTCTTGGATTCTCCAATCAGCTACAAGCACCCATGCTTGTTATTCTTTAAGCTCCAAAGGCAGTAACCGAGTTGATCATCAAGATATTGAAATAATCTCTACCTTGAAAACCCTAAGTTTATGTGAAGGAAAACTCTTCAATGATCTCACAAGAGATTCACACAAACCGCAATGTATGAGCAACAATACAACAAAAGCAACTATCAAAAACGTTCTAGGGTTTCCCTTATATATAAGAGTGTTTTACTTGAACCCCAAGACATTTAAATAGAGTTTGGGCTGAGTTAGAATTCTGCAGAAAACGCATCTGACCCGAGATTCGATCGATCGAGCCAGGCCGAAATGCACTAATACTTCTGCAGCCACTTGATTCCAACTTTACATAAAATATATAACTTTGAGCAAGCCTAAACAAGACTAAACATATTGTTTTGATCATGGTTTGCCAATATTACACATTAGAGTTCTAAATACATAAATTCCTAAATCTTTAGAACCTAACAAACTCCTCCTTTGGCAATCCGTAACAAAACACAAAATAAAAGCTCAAAGTTTACAAAGTAAAACCCCTTTTACAAAAATAATGCTCATAACACAAATTCAATCCTAACTACTATCCATTAGTTGCAAGTGTAGACAGCAGCTCAATTGAATCAACCTGTATATTCCTGAAATACTCAACAAACACATAAACGCATGTGTGACAGAAAAACAGTAAATCAACAAATAAATTCTTGACTTCACAAAAACACAAAACAAAGACATATATCATGAATAACTCATAAATATAAATCAATGAGTAGTGAACAAGAAACAAAAATAAAAACATAAGTAAACTAACTCTCCCCCTAAGTTAGATACAACAAAAAGTTCATATTTATATTCTCCCCTTTCAAAAATAATTTCAACTCCCCCTAAACAAGACAAACATGATTCCCATAAATCAATAATTTCTCCCCCTTTTTGTCACGTATTGACAAAGACAACTCATACAAAGAGTAAACAGTCACCATACGCAATAAAGGATAAGAGAAAATAGAGAATCAAGGGGACAAAAAAAATCAGCTCTAACTCATTATGAACAACAATGGTTCAAAAAACTTCTCCCCCCTATAAAAATAGGAAACACAAAACAAGTGATGGGAAAAAGGTTTTGGGGAAAAATAGGAGGTGAGGAAAATAAAAACACACAAACCAAAGTTAAAAACTAAGGTGAGGATACACATGAAAAAAATATTATCTCTTTCAATAAAAGCAAACTTGACACTATGTGACCCATAAACAGTTGCATGAATAGAGAAAAATATTTGCACATTAATTATCCATCATATCTCTTAAGAAAAATATTTTCTGCAGTTCACACATAAGGAATAACATATACTAGAATGTACAAAACTCAAAAATTAATCAATCAATTTTTAAATCAAGTTGAGTACCCAATTTAGCAAAGTGTATGCATGCTATGTGTGAAAACAATGAGAGATATGACTGCAAAACTGCAAGATGGATACAAAAATCAATGTAATGCATGTGAATCCTAAACACAAACTAAGTTCAATATAAGTTAAATTAACAAAATTGGCTTGAGCATAGAGTTTCTAATAAAACTCCAAAAATTTAAAACCACTTGTTAAGTTTTTAGGGAAAATTTGACCAATTGATCATCACAGAAGCTAGAATACATAATATAATGATCAATTACATCAATTCAACAAGCCAGTTGCATTAATTGAACCCAATTTGAACAAAATCCCCAATTCGGGTACATTCAAGCACTTTAAACACATTTTGCATTAAGATCAAGGAACTTTTAATCTTGGATGGCCACAACAAGATCACACACAATAAAATGTACCAAGTTTAGCAAAGAGTAACTTTTGTAGTGTGTGCAACTAGCAAAAGTTTGAGATACATGTGAGGTGATATGTGAATAGCAATCAATCATAAAGTCTACAAAATTCATAACATAGAATTTAAAAGAGACTATCACCTAAAGAGTTACATCATATAACTCCCACATCTCCTAGAACATAAGTTTGCAATCATGTAAGTTTCTTGAATTTGCCTCATAATATACACACCAATTTTAATTATATTATTTGGCATCAAGCCTAATAGTACACACCAATTTTAAGCATTTAGCAATTAAACCGAGGCTACATCTTATGTTCTTTTTGTGCATGTGCTACACTTTCTCGAGCACAAAATCTTATGATATGCACTAAGGTGTTCATGATTGGCTAGTGAACAATGGTGAGATGGTTATTTATGTCTTTCTCAAAAGGATCAAGTCCGACAGTCAAATAACATGTAACTTCAAGATTAAGACAAAGTGATAAACACCATAAACATCTTTCCCACACAACATGCACTACAAAGTTTCAACTAGTAAAGTGCAATAAATAAGCTTATCAAAGCTAAACAAGGTACATAAACTTGTTATGTAAAGATAATATGGTCAATCCTTGATTATAAATCCAAGATGTGAAATACAAAACACAAAAATCTTTTTGGTTTTAAAAATTATATGACCAAAAACAAAAAAGCACATATTATGCTAAATGAACAATGCAAATGCAATGCATGACAATGCTTAACTAAGCTATAGAGGGTACACAAACAAGAAATATCAATTTCTTAATTAACCCTTGAGTACATGTACAAACTAGTACATACTCACACAAAATCAGAAATAGCTTAGTACAGACTATTCAAATTTCTCCACAATGTCAAGCATGTTCTAAATCAAGAGAGAGATATTATAACTCGTGTAATCCTCAAGAAAAATAAAACAAGACACAAAATAAAATATTTTTGTCTTTTTGAAATTTTTCAATGTTTTTGGATTTTTCTTTAAAACAAAACAATCAAAGAAAATAAAACAACCAAAAACTAAAACAAAACATGTCCACAATTAATTGAAAGAATTAAATCAAGGACAGGTTAGCAACACTCACCTTGGAGAATCTTTTCTCACCCATTTAGCACGAGTATTCGGCTTTAGAGGTGAAAATCCATGAGAAGCAGAGTGTATTTGAGGAATTACACAAATCTTCTGAGAAAGACTAAAATCCTGCAAATTCCTTTCACAAGCCAACAAGCTCAAATTTTTCAAAAGAATATGAAACAATTTATTTGGACTTATGGCAGGAGAAATATCATCACATATCCTAGATTGAAACACAGAATGCTTAAATTTCAATTTATGACAATTAGGACGAATGTGACCACAGACACCACAAAAGTGACAAACAGGAACAAATTTAGGAACATCAATATTCCTAACAGCAAATCTAGTCTCAGATTTTGGTTTTTGCCTCAACAAAGAACAATTTGGTCTAATATGACCAACAACACCACAAAGGTGACAGGTAGGCACAAAAACAGATTTATTATGCTCTCTAATAGTAGGCTTAAACTTAGGTTTAGAAACTTCAGCGTCTACATCAGAACTTTTACCTTTGTCTAACCTAGCAAAATAAGCCTTTTCTTTATTATTTCTCTTAAAATGAGGGATATAAACTTTCTCAGTTTTAGGCTTAAGAGAAACAGAAACACTTCTGTTATCAACAGTAGGCTTGGTACTAGTCAAATTTTCAATTTTAGTTTTAGATTCAACTAACTCTTGTTCCAAGCTTTTCATCTTCTCATCTTGAGAGGAAATTTGATTTCTCAAAAATTCATTCTTTTTATTAGACTGATCTAATCTCACAATCAAATCCTCTTTTTCAAGATTAGCCAATTTTAACTCTTCTTTAAATTTCTTAGCAATTTTCAAAGATTTAGATAATTCCTTACGAAGAGTTTCAAAAGCATCAAAAAAATCAACAGAAACAATAGTGTCCTTTTTATTCAAAACATCACAGGCATCAATAAAATCAGCAGAAGCATGAGCAGAAACATGATCAGAAAGACACTTCAAATTATCCATGACAATAGAGGTCAAGGATCAGCTTAGAGATCAAAAGATCTACAACAAGAGAGCTACCCGCTCTGATACCACTTGTTAGAATTTAGACCCCTTAAAACAACAATTGGATTAACCTAGTTTATTTAGCCAAGTGATTAACTTAGTCAAATTATGCAAATCTAGGTTAACACAATCAAATAATCATATCAAGATATAAAAGCAGCGGAAATATAAATAACACAAAGATATGATGACCCAGGAAACCACACGGTAAAAATCTGGGGAGGATTTGACCTAGTTATCCTCAAGGTAAACTTAAATCCACTATACGAAAGAATCGAAGTTCATACAAAAGGACTTACAAGCTCCCCGCTTGACTTCCTAATGCTACCCACCAGTAGAACTTATTGACACGACCACGTGCAAGCTCCGAATCCACGGACTCCTTCTTTCTTGGATTCTCCAATCAGCTACAAGCACCTACGCTTGTTATTCTTTAAGCTCCAAAGGCAAGAACCGAGTTGATCATCAAGATATTGAAATAATCTCTACCTTGAAAACCCTAAGTTTATGTGAAGGAAAGCTCCTCAATGATCTCATAAGAGATTCACATAAACCGCAATGTATGAGCAACAATACAATAAGAGCAACTATCAAAAACGTTCTAGGGTTTCCCTTATATATAGGAGTGTTTTACTTGAACCCCAAGACGTTTAAATAGAGTTTGGGCTGAGTTGAAATTCTGCAAAAAATGCATCTGACCCGAGATTCGATCGATCAAGCCTAAGCTTCGATCGATCGAGCCAGGCCGAAATGCACTAATACTTCTGCAGCCACTTGATTCCAACTTTACATAAAATATATAACTTTGAGCAAGCCTAAACAAGACTAAACATATTGTTTTGATCATGGTTTGCCAATATTACACATTAGAGTTCTAAATACATAAATTTCTAAATCTTTAGAACCTAACAAAGCGATACAACCATACTGAGCCCCTCAGGAGGAATGAGAGAGAAACCGCAACTACTTGCCAACTCTTGCTCAAACAAAGTCATTACGGCTTGCCAGTATCCATGCATGGCAGGGGTGCAAAGGCCCTCCCTCAGTGAGCCAGGAACTATAACTGCACTAAAACGCTGTCTCCAAAAATCAAAGGCAGTATGCTACAGAAAAGGTCTAACCAAAGTAGGGGACTCCATAAGAAAGGAAAGGTCATCAAAGATGTCCTGATCTAGCCCAAACTGCCTTCTTACTCGATTGGCAGGATAATGGACAAACCTGATACCTTCATCAGCCAAGTAGGGCAACCATCCGGCATTGGTGGCCGCCAAATAAGTGATTCCTATCTCATCGAAACCAGCCAAAGGAGTAGTAGTTCCAACAGTATCAACAAACGAACCCATTGCATAATCTATACATGTATAACCCGTACCCAAGTTTCGGTAAGCTCTCCAAGAAAAACCAGCACCTTCATCAAAAGACTCAACAACGGAATAATCAATAGGTTTCAAACTAGACCAACGGAAGGCCAGCAGAAAACGGACTCAAATCTGCCGCAAAAATCAGTAATTACCCTTGGGCATGATTGATACTTCTCTTTAGCAAAGAGAATGGGTCTACACTTTGCCAAATGTTGGGCACAACGCTCAAATAACAACTGCTGCAAGATAGTGCTATGGACGAAGGAGGAAACTATGTGGCAAGAGCCCGCTTGGCTCTCATCACTACGAAGAATGTCTAGTTGGACATACAAATGCCCCAGGAACATAAGAGCCAGCGGCAGACTCACCACGGCAGATATTTTGATGGCCAAATAGAAATACAAAGGCTTTATGGCATAATGGGGGTGGGACCCAAAAACAAACTTCCAAAGCTAAAAGGCAACAAAAGCCACACAGCAGGCAACTACAGAAAATTTGGAAGAAGAACTAACCCAATACGATAACTTGGCATTTCCGGTCATCCTTTTCTTTAACTCAGCTTCAATGGCTTCTTCCTCCGAAGAAAGTTCTAGGGTGGTAGGATCAACATCGCCAAGGACCAGCAAGAGTAATTGATTAGCCACGTCTTCAAGGGTAACGGTGAGTTCGCCGCAAGAGAAGAAGAATGTGTGGGTGGTGGTACACCACCGGCGAACCAAATGACGAATGTTGTAAAGGTCTCGGAAGTTGGAGAGGCATCGGGATAAGACCACGGCCTTCAGAACACCAGCCCGTTGTAACAAACCCATGAACCCTGTATCGGATAACTCGCTGTCTACCCATTCCCTCCAACCCAAAGCAATACCTGACCCAAATTTGAAATGGATAGGCATGGGAAGTGCAAGGCCTTGACGAATGACTAAACCGGGGATTAAAGAGGCCAATGGGGCCCAAGAAACATCGGGGTTTCGCCGACAAAGAGCGAGCCACACACGGCCTGGCAGCGGCGGCGCATAATCACCGGGAATCTTGGGAAAATGAGGATGGACGTCATACCAAGGATCAATTAAGGGGGCGCATTCACTATCTGGGTCGCGTTGCGCCTCTTCCTCGTCGGAATGGTCCGACTCAGAGTACGCGACCTCCTTGCCAATCTCCTGTGCGGCGGGAGGATCGGAAATGGCTTCTTTCCCTTTACGGCGGGAAGAGCCCTGGCTTTTCACCGACGCCATAGTATGAGGGCTTGATCGGAGTAAAATGGATGAATGTTTGAAAAGGAGAAAATGGTGGAGGAAGGGAAACGGATAGAGTTTTTTTTTTTTTTTTGAAAGAAAGAGTTTGTGTTTAGGTTGCAAAGGGACTCTCTTTTAAATAACTGGGTCATTAATACCGGCATGAAGGGAGGCGATGAGTCAGCCATCAAGAAGAGAATGAAATTAATGAAACGGCAGCTATGTTTCAGAATTACTGCCAATCTGGGAAGTTCGAAGAGAAAGCACTATTCGAGGCAAAAAAAGAAAAAAAAAGTATATATATACATATACTTATATATGAATGAGGTAGGGTCCACTGTTCAAAAAGCCCGTGAAGGAAAAGAAGGAAGAGAGACAGAAAGGACAGGAAAGTCTTTTGTTCACATATGAACCGCAGGAACGCTTCAAATGTTTAGGGGGCTAAATGTTGATAGTCATTTTGGAAGCCAAAAAAAGAAAGAGGGAGCCCAGCAACACAAACCGAAAAAAAGTTGGCAAATAGATAGAAAAAAGAACCATTAAGCCAAGCGGCAGGAATGATGGATCACAGGTCCATAAAATAAATAAATAGATCTTGAGGAAGCAAATGGGCTCAAAGGGGCCCAAAAAGAGAGAAATAGCAAATAGCAAACCCATGGGCAGTGTATGATGTAGAAAAGTGATAATGGACCACGGCAGGCCCAAAGCAATGCAAGCAAAGAGAGTAAGGGGTTGATGGCAGGCCCATGAACCCCAAGGATGAGTATGAGGTAATTGGGTCGGGAAAGCCCAAGAAAAACAATAGGCCAAGGATGCCCAAGAGAAAACCAAAGGGACACAAGAGCCCATAAGTAAGAAAACCCATGGTCATGCTAAGCCATTGGGGAAAGAATGAACGGCAGGCTTGAAGAAGCCTAGCAGGATCAAGTCATCACAGCAGGAATGGCAGAGTAATATGGCAAGTCATGATGGCAATCAAGGAATAGGATAAAAGAAATATAAAGCCCAGTATCAAATAAAGCCCAGCCCCTAAAGGGAGCGGGAAATCATAGGACAACCCACATAAAAGGCCAAAGAAGGACGGCAGAATGTGCAGACAAGCCTCCAGACCTCAACGAACACATGAGCGGCAGATAGATTTTGGACATACATGAAAAGGAGGCACGCGCAAGGCCCAGGCACCACCAGCCTATACCCAGCCAATATGGGACATGGTGGGGTCATGGGTCAGTGGTAAGAGGGCATGGTTTGGCGGTAGGGAGAGGGGAAAAAACCTATTTTGTGGTTCCTGCCCAAGCTCTTTTGGGGGGTACGTCCTACTGGGATGACAGACCACCCAAAAGAAGCAAGGTTGAGTGGGAACCGCTAGGTGCATGCCATGGGGGATAGAGAGAGAGAAACATCCACACCGTGGCAGGAAAGGATGCCACAGCAGACTAATAAATAAAATAGCTCTCCTTTGTCTAGAAAAGGGGAATGTCACACAGACGGACCAGTGGTGGTCGGCAAGTACACCCAGACCAAACAAAGGTGGTTAAGGGCTAAAATAGTAAAATATGGTCACGGCAGGCACTATATAAGGAGACCCTTGTCGTGCCCAAAGAAGGGGGGAACGAGATCGCCTCTAGGGGAACGAGATTGCCTCTAAGGGAACGAGATCGCCTTTGAGGAATCATAAAATAGAAAACAAGGGTAAAAGAAAAGAAAAAGAAAAAAGATAAGAGGAAAAGCTAAAAAACAAAAGAAAGAATAAAGGAAAAAACAGAGAGAATTAGACCGGCAGGCATGCACCAGTAGGTTGATTTTCCCTCTCTACCTCTCGAAATCCTACTCTCTGTCCGAAAGTAAAAGGATTCCTTTGGACACTAACCATTCAGGTCCGTTTCCCTCAAAGCCATTAATCTCCACGGCAGGATTTTTCCTGGGAGATTAACTGTGTTGAGAGGAGGCGTTCTTCCCTCTTTGGGTTTTGCTCCTACAGACTAGCCTTGATTTGATTTTTGTCTCTTTTGATTAACCCATATTACCTTTTGTTCCTTTCACTTCCTTTGTAAAAGTCATTGTTATTATTGTGATTATGTTTCATGAATAGAGGTTATTTGGTCATTATCTATTAAATAGCCAGAGTGCTCTATTTTATTGCTATTATTATATTTGTCTGCCGTGACTCATCTGAAACAGCTCTGCCTGCCGTAAGCACACTCCTGGAAGACGAGGCATAGTTTGTGCACAAGCCGGTCCAAATTGAGTTGCAGTTGGACCGGTCTCAACTCCCTTACTCAGAATACTTAGGCCTATTACCGCAGGAGGCAGCCCAGCTCAATGCAACAAAAAAGGCCCCTACAATATGCATTAGACATCAATGATTTTTTTCTATGGATTGAAGAGAGTCATTATTTCTTAGAGCAAGTTCTTCTCCATAATGTACTTGTTGCTTTTCATTTTGAATAAAATTCAAAATATTCACATAAAAAAAAAAACAAAAAACAAAAAGACAGACCTTCTACTTCCCCCACCCCCCCCCCCCCTATATATATATATATATGCAATGTTATACCAATTTCAAATAAAATTAAAGATTTTAATCATTTGGATAAATAATGCAAAATGTTGAAATGTTTTATTTTTAAAATCTCACCTTATATAGGTACATTTATATTTATATTTTAAGTTATTTTTTTAAACAAATAAATCATTGAAAATTAACTATCTCAAATACAAATTTTCATTGAAAAATCTCACTCTAGGGTTATGCATTCAACCCACCAATGCCAACCAAACCCAATCCAACATGACGCCTTAGGTTGGCTTTCTATGCCAGATAATAAGTGTTGATCAAAGCGATTACCCTTGATATCCCTACATATGCGATGAGTTGTTTCAAGATGCTTGATGGTCTTTGCTCTGAGCTACAAGCCATGATTAAAAGATTTTAGTGGGTCAAAGGAGTAATGACAAAAAGGTGCATTGGCTCGCTGTATTGGGCAAAATTAAGCAGACTCAAGGTTGGTGCTTTGATGAAAACAAAATTTGTTCTTACATGCTAGGCTTGTGACATATAACTTAAGGTTATTTTTATATTTATTTATTTGTATTAATAATTTTATTGTTTCATTGATATTTGTGATGTTTCTTTACTTTAAATATGATGTATACTGTTAATCTATATATTACTAAAAGCTGAAACGTAGCATTTAATGTTGCTACGCTTAGGTTAAGCCACATCAGCTGCCATGTCATTACCATTCTTTTTCTTGAATTTGTCCTATAATTTAAAATTAGTTTTCTTAAATTTAAAAATACTAATAAAAAGAAAATAATTCTCAACCCTTTGTGTTCTACATTTATAATTTTAGATGGCAACCATTTGTGTTCCATGGTTACAATTTTAAATAGCAATCCTTTGTGTTCCACGGTTACAATCTCAAACGGCAACCCTTCAGCTTCCTAACGCCAGACTTTGGCTTTCTAATTCCTTCATCTCTTCCTCTCCTCACGCTATATTAATACTGAAAAGCTGGACAATTTAGTTTAAGTCTCTAAATCCCAATTGCTCTTGACCTCTATTCTTGTGGCTGCCTACATAATAGTTCAATGTAAGGATTAGATTAATAGTGTTGTTCTTTTTTATTGCTGTTTTTTTCTTTTCTTTTTTAATTTTGTTACTACCTTTTTTGGAATTTTATTTCCAAATAACATTAAATATTAAAAAATTTTGTTAATTGACACGTTTCAAAACAATGTTGAAAACTAGCATCTCGAGTGTCTAAAACTCGAGTTCCAAGATAAAAATCGAGTTTTTAAGTCTCGATTTGTGGAGATCAAATGTTAGAAATCGAGTTTTTGAGACTCGAGTTTGGAACTCGAGTCTCAAAAACTCGATTTTCACTTCGGTTTTTACTTTTTGGATCTCGAGTCTTAAAGACTCGAGATGCTAGTTTCCAACTTTCTTCGGAACGCGTCTTAACTTACTATATTCTCCCTCTACACTGTGCTATTCTGCACATTCCCCCACCTTTTTTGTGTTGTGGGTCATAAATGAGTTTTTATGTATTTAGGTTAGGTATTTGTACTGATATATGATTGTTTGTTTCTACGTTTAAAATTGATTTGGTTTTTTTTTTTTTAAATGTTTGAGACGGTAACATTATTGGTTTATATTGTGTTATCCGTGTGATAGAATTTTAGTAGTATTCATGTGATAGAGTTTTAGTAGTTAGAAAATTGAATGATAGAGCTTTAGTAGTATCTGTGCTTGCAGAAATTCTATTTGCTAAAGTATTTTAGTAGTTAGCAAATTGAATTACAGAGTTTAAAATTCAATACTATACTCAGAACATGATACTTCTCTTTTTTTCTTGGGCTCCTCATTTAAGTGAATCCCTCCTTCATCATAGAAATCGATTTAAAATTCCTTCTATTAGCTTTGATTGTTCTCTTGGCTATATCATAAAAGACTGTTTTTTGATATAATCTTTTTATGGTAATTTTCATCATTTTTATTGTAGTTGAATCAAAATAAGATTATGCTAGATCTGCATAATTAGTAGTTGTTGCATCTTCATCATTATCACAAGTTTAAGATAGTGATTACCCTCATTGATAGTTGATGCGTCTTCTTCATTGCCAAACTTGATTATCTTGACAAAAATTTTATTTATCTGATTGTACCACTAGTATTTATTTACTTATCGATTCTATTTGATTGTAAGATTTTTTTGTCTTTTGATATAAATTAACTAGCCGGAATGCTAGCCAAACTGCTTGCTTCTTTTGTTTTTTTTTTTTAATATTTTACTTTGCCTCCAATACTATCGTAATTGGTTGTCTCTTTAATGACATGTTCTGTCTCCATCGCTATATATATATATATATATATATATTGTTTTGTAGGATCCAAGCAAGAAAGAGTTTAAGATGCTTGGTGTGTTATCCTCTCAAATTTTTTAAAGCATGAACAACTTGCAGTATTGAAGTAATTACTGACTATTTTATATCAATAGTTATTTGTTAATAGGTGTTTGACGACTTTTGAATATGAAAAGTTTTAGGTTAAATGGGTAACAACTTTAATTTTGTTAATTTTTGCATTCTAAATTACTAATAGTGATTTATCATGTTAGAATGGTAGTTTATTTGTATATTAATCAGCTACAATGTTGTAATATTATTTATTTTTTCTTTCTAATTTGTGAGGTTTAATTCAAATAATTTTGAATAAGTCCTCTGAAATCAAATTCAATACAAAAGAAATTTTGTTAGGGACTCTGTAAGACTAAGGGAAGCTTGAAGATAATATAATTATATAAGTTTTGGCCTCATATAATATACTTATATTGTGAGTTTCAGATGCTACAAGTAGTATTGTAATAACTTAGATATGAAACTCTAGATGCAACACAAGCAGCTAAGAATAATGACATTCACTAATATTTGTCTTTTAATTTAAATGGCATTTTGCATAATTGTAAGGGACTCTGTAAGACTAAGGGAAGCTTGAAGATAATATAATTATATAAGTTTTGGCCTCATATAATATACTTATATTGTGAGTTTCAGATGCTACAAGTAGTATTGTAATAACTTAGATATGAAACTCTAGATGTAACACAAGCAGCTAAGAATAATGACATTCACTAATATTTGTCTTTTAATTTAAATGGCATTTTGCATAATTGCTTTGCGTCCATTAGATTTCATTTTCAGTAATTTTCCTGTGCATCGCACGGGTTAGCGACTAGTTATTATAAAACTTAGACAACCAAAATTTATGAAGTAACGCAAGCATTTCTTTGCTTGTACTCAAGTTTGACCTTAATCCTTTTTTGTGTGGATTTTGTCAACATTTTCCGGTCGAAGCTTTTTAACAATACGATCACGACACCAAAAATCTGCAGACTCACATTATGCCCACGTGAATACAGAATAATGAGGGGAAAAAAAGGAAGAGAAGTCTAGATTTGCTGTATTTAAATTATTGAGCCCTGAAAGATCTCAATTCCAAGAGAATGTCTGTATTACTTTTATTAAGTATTAACAATAAAATATAATTCACAAGTTTAAGAACTTTGAGACAAGATTGCCAACCTTTGCCAGCAAAAACTTTTGCAACCTTTTTGGCACTTGCATTATCATCAAAAGTGATTTTATCCATGAAACCAATCTCTTTAGGAATGTTCACCATCCCTTACCAAAACTAGCTTTTCTTTTGCCACGTTCAAAGTTTTGGAGTTTCACATTGTTAGACCCTCCTACTATGTGGCACCTCTTGTCTTGCATATGATTTATGACCATAATAATAAAAAGGAATGGAAGGTGAAAAAAAGGTGTTACATCATACATGGAATCCTTTCCCAAGTCATGTTTTCAATAAATTCCGTAACATAGTTTGGTTAAACATATTGCTTTATGGGCATCAAAACTATGAGCATCAAATACAAGTAATCAGAAGAGCATCACATCATATACAAGTAACCATCTCTCTCTCTCTCTCTCTCTATAGTCTTTATCATAGCCGTAGTAAGCAGACTTCAAAAGCATTTTGTCTATGTTAATCTTCATACTCTAGATTCTTGCCTGTCAATTTGTTGTCACAAATCACAATATGCAGCATTTTCACAATTATGCCCTGGGTTTGATACTTTGGTTGATTGATTTGAACTTGCAAAGAAAAAGGAGGATTGAAACGACAGGTGCCTTGGATAATTATTAATAACTTGCAAAGAAAAATTAGACAAGGCGATTACAATTTTGCTTTATTCCAGAACGGAGTATTTTTAGTAGGTGCAACAAATCCTAATTTTCAGCAAAAATTGGTTTGCATGCAAAGAAATACATACTACCCACAGTTTTTATATACCCCTTTGGTCTGAGCTGGTATGTTACCCTCTAGTTACTAAAGGAAAATGACATCAGAAAGACATTGAACAAACTCAATCTGTTTGTGCATGTTCTTCCTTTTGTCCACAATTTCGGCATGTGTGGCTGTACATCTAATATAATATCTCTGCACTCAAAAACATTATGTACTGTTGCCTTAAACTTAAACTCCCTCTACAAGTGCATCATTATGTTCTGTTCAAGGATAATATTTAGTATCTTTTAGCATCAGTTACAGTATGCAGAGGAGCTACTGATAATACACATCTAGGCCAGAACATGACAAACTTTTCATTATATCCCACATTCCCACCAAAAGATTCCAAAAACTGTTAATTTTTTCCATGTGCCCTTCTAATAACACCTATTGAATTTTTATGTCTTTTCACCCTTTACAGCAAAAACCTGATTCGGAACATAATACATGGACAAGCATTGTTGGTCTGTCAAGAATCTAGATAATATTTCTAAGAAAAAAAGAAATTCTGGTTGAACAGTGGTGTCATATGACTACTATTTTGGTTTCAACACTCACAATGAATAAGGTTAGAATGAATTAGAAATTATAATTCAAAAGCATCAAAATGGAAACGGGCACCCAAAACTAAAAGTTAGAAAAGCATCTCACTATTCCTGTTTTTTTGTTGGAATCTGAAGCAGAGTCATGGCAGCTTTATAATTGTGATCGGTAATCAATAAACCGTTTTTAAATGGGTAAGTACTGTTTTTTTATGTTAAAACTGAAAAAGAAAGGAGGGGGGAGGGGGGGGAACAAGATGCAGAATTCACAACTGGGAAGGTTGTGATATCCTTAAGAGGTAATGATTTCCAGAAACAGGATGGGACTTCAGGTGGCTTTTAGCCTTTAGAATGTGGGCTTATGGTTCAAAGTGGGCTTATGGTTCTTCAGCCAGAATTAGCACCTACTAGTGTTCCACCTGTTGCATAGGATTCTTTTAGGTTTAATGAGTCGTCCAGGCCATAATAATTTTTATTGCCATTTGTAAAGTCACAGCTCTTGTGAGTGTTTTTTTTTTTTTTTTGAAACCCACAGCTCTTGTGAGTGTCAAAATTAAGTTTCAGTTTTACTGAACAAGGTTACTTTGTAATGCCCATCCTACCACCTAAAATTAGTTTCAAAATTAATATAATAGTTATTATATCTCTAAAATTAAAATCCTAGTTGTCATTAGTTTGTAATATCCACTCCAATTAATTGACCAATTTGTTGATTTTATCATTAGATTTGGATGATGAGGTGGACAATACAAATTAATCTATAAACTATTACTATTTGAGAAAGCTTCCTTCTTGTTTTCTTCTTTGGAAGAGAAGGAGGGGAAGATAAGAAAGCTATTCAAATAAATTAAATTAAAACATTATTTAGTGTATAGTGTGGATCAATGATAACAAGTTTGTGTCGGTATATTGAAACTAACATGTTTAGTTGCAAAAATTACACATTAACTCACTGCAGTTATCTTCAGGCATGAAAGGAGCCCCTTGCAAGCTGCAAGCGTTAGAGCAGCCAGCCATTAATTATAAACTCTCCTTTATACCTTCATCACCAATTACAGTGACATCCAAATTGTTAATGATTGTTTCCTTTTGTAGTATCAACTCTACAGGTTGAATTTCTCACCTTCAAAACCATGGAAATGTTTGAATTTTACTAGGATGGCCCAATGCTTTGATGTTTCTCATGCTAGACAATGAACTCCAACTCTGGTTTGTTATCCATTTTCAATGAGGGGCCAGAAGGAAGCCACCATTGTAACAAATCATTCCATCTCTTAGATGATATAAGGGTCAGGCTTAACACACTAATTCTTCCCCTGGCCATAGTTCTTCACCATGCCACCATAACCTTGATTTTGCAAGTTCATGCCTGCCCACAGTTTTCTCTTGCCTGATTCTACAAGTTGGGTGACATTTAATCTGGGTTTTTCAATTCAACCTCCAAAATTTCATGTACCTAAAACCTCTCGTACCTTCTCATTTTGTGTCATAAAAGAGAGGTTTTTCTTGGAAGTAATTAGGACCCTGCTTTTTGAATAAACTTTGCTCCAGGAACAGAATAAAGATAATGAATTTTTCCCAAGACGTGTAATTTAAATACTCAACTTCCTCATAGCATCTCAGGAGGCACATGTTATTAGGGCAATGAACCATGGGAGTTTTTCATGATCCATAACATACTGCTTTCAAGTGTCCATTTAAACATGATAAAGCCCAATAGATTTCCTTTCTTTCCTCATGACTTGTATCTCTGGCAAGAAATTCATGGACCTTATCCCCTACTTGGATTGAGCTACAACCAGGAACTTTTTCCATGCCTTGCTGTCTCATTGCTACCCGAGAGATTAAAGCAGCTCTCCACTGTCCAATTGATGCACTCAAATTTGAAATCAGTGTTAAATAGTTAGAATTTGAAGGCTCCAGCTCCATAATTTTCCTGGTTACAGACTCTAACATGTCCCCATTTCCATGAATCTTACATGAACCTAGTAAAGTGGCCCAAATAACAGCATTTGGCTCTAAATGCATGCCTTTGATAAATTGTACTGCTTCTTCCAACTTCCCTGCTCGACCCAGAAGATCAACCATGCAACCATAATGCTCAATTCGGGGTACAATACCAAACTTGTGCACCATCTGATCAAATACCCTTTCACCTTCTTCCACCAACCCTCCATGAGTGCAAGCAGACAGAACAGCAATAAAAATGACATCATCTGGCTTAATACCTTCTACATGCATCCTATCGAAGAGAGCTAGAGCTTCTTTACAATGACCATTAACAGCTAGACCCAAAATCATCGTAGTCCATGTAATTACACATGTTTTAGCCATCTTATCAAAAACTGCTTTTGCATTTTCTATATCTCCACATTTTGCAAACATGTCTATCAAAGCATTGCCTAAAGGAATAGACAAGTCGAAATTGTTTCTCTTGGTATAAGAATCAATCCATTTCCCATGTTCAAGAGACCCCATGTGAGAACACGCAGAAAGAACACTGAGCAAAGTTGTCTGATCAGGCCTGCACTTGCCATCTTTTAACATCTGATGAAACACATAAAGAGCTCGTTCAAACTCATGGTTATGAACATAACCAGAAATCATAGCATTCCAAGAGACAACATTCTTAAATGGCATCTGATCAAAAACGTTCCTCGCAGATTCAAGATCACCGATCATAGTGTATCCAGAAATCATAGCCGTCCAAGAAACTACAGTTCTCTTTGGCATCTGATCAAAAATACACTGTGCAGACTTGATATCACCCAACCTTACATAGCCAGAAATCACAGAATTCCAAGAAACCTCATTTCTCTCTGGCATCCTTTCAAAGACCGAGCGAGCTAATTCCATATTTCCAGCTTTAGAAAGCCACGAAACAACAGAATTCCACGAAACCATACTCCTCTCAGGCATCAAATCAAACAACCCAATTGCAAATTCAACCTCTCCATGCGCCAAGTACCCAGAAATCATTGAATTCCACGACACCACGTCTCTTTCAGGCATTTCCTCAAACACCCGACACGCAGAATCCAAATTCCCACTGCATTTAGCATAGAAATCCAAAAGGGTATTCTGAACAAAAACACTTGAACCAAATCCTAGCTTCACAATATCACCATGAATCACTCTACCATCTCCTAGAGCTTCAAACGATTCAAAACACCTCAGAAGAAAAGTGAAGGTAAAACTATTCGGCAAAATCGCCAAGGCCTTCATTTGATCATAAACACGCAATGCACCTTGATGGGTCTTTCCAACAAAGCATTTAATCATGGTATTGTAGGAAATTACATTGGGATACTGAGAATTTCGAAATATGCGAACCGCGTAATCAAGGGAAACAAGTTCGGAGGCAAGAGTGATAAGCTTAGGCAACACAAAATCGCTTTCATGGAGGCCATGCATGAGAATTTGAAGATGGGTTTGCTTCAATTCCCTGATAGTTTTACAGTTGTGCAAGAGTTTCAGCATTCTTAGCCGCCCTTTTAGGCTTATGGGTCATTCAAAAGACAGTTGCTCTAGCTGCTTCATAGAGGGAAGAGTTCAAAACATTTGGGAAGGGCATTTATGTTATTAAGTCACTTCGGCATGTTTAGTTGCCAAGCTCGGTTGACATTTTAATATTTGGATGGCACTCTCCACACACATTTGGATGTTTTAATTTCTTTCAACTGTTTCAAGATAGTAACTATAAACTATTTGTTAATTTTTCAACTTAATGCGGCAAAACAACTCTATCAAGTATTGTAGGGTACCAAATTTCAATATGAACATTGTTAGAATTTGTTAAAGTACTCACCAAAATGGCTAGTTATTGTTAACAATCAGCAACCAAAAAAAAAGAAGAAGATTTGAGGCATCTTCATCTTGTAATCTAGAATCAATAAGTTTAGAGGATGATGATATTCCACAGGTTCCAATTGTAAACTTGGAGAGACCACTAGGGGTGAAGGCCGAAAAAGAAAGATTAAAGAAATAAAAGTGCAAACAAGGTACGACTTCACATATGGAAGACATATTGAATGTCATGATGGAAGAAAGAAGAAAAATGAGTGAGATGAAAATAGCTTGTATTGAGAAAGGACGTCTTGCAGACCATGAGCATTAGATGACAAGAATTCAACTTAAGGATTAAAAACTTGAAATGGCAAGAATGAAAATGGAACTGGATATGAAAAGATCAAAAGAGGAATATGAAATGGAAAAATTGAGAATGGAAAAGCTGAAGGAGAACAATAAAATGGAGAAATTGAGAATGAATAAGATGAACGAAGAAAAAAAGATTATGATGATGGATGTAAGTACATTGTCTTCAGTGCAGCAAGAATATATTTGTCAATGCCAAATGGAAATCCTTGAAAAGCAAAGGTCTCGTTCTTAGACTATTATCATCATCAATGATCTTATTTATGTATATGATTAAGAGAGCGCTTTAATCTTGTTTTGTTGCAATGTGATCCTACTAACTAAGAATGTGTGTTGGGTCACTCATTTTTGTTTTGCTGCAATATGATCCTATTGCACTATTCATTTTGTTTTGCTACAATGTGATACTATTGCACTATATATGTATATCTAAGGTGATGTTCAACCTTATTGCTAATTCCCATTAGCTTTGTACTAGTTTTAAATTAAGCTTTTAAAATGCCATTACTGCTATACTACTAATTCTCATTAGCTTTGTACTAGTTCTTAAACTTTGTACTAATTTCCATGATTGCTATACTGCTAATTCCCATTAGTTTTTAAAATGTCAAATTTCTTTTGTATTAGTACAATGAAACAGGCGGTGCCCTAGTTAAGAAGGTTGAACAGATTGCATTAAAGCTTTTGTTCTTTTGTTCAGATTCCATGCTTCCCATATACAGGGAACTATAGCAATAAAGATGGTTTCCTAATATATATATATTGTGTGTGTGAGAGTAAAAAAAAAAAAATAGCCTGTTGGAAAATATGACTATTATAAATTTTGAAAACATTTTTGTTGGGAGATTTGAAAATAGAGAGATGTTATGTCCACAACATTTTTACAACAAATCATAGGTAGTTAGTTGTTATTGATTCAAATTTAAACCTAACACTAAGATTACTTTTTTGCCCCAACAATAACAACAAATAACAATCTGCCACTTAAGATTTGTTGTAAAAATGTTGTGAAAATGTTGTGGACATATCATTTCTCTTAAAAATATAGCCGTTGGGAATGAATAGAGGAATAATAAAAAATATTAAAAAAAGAATAAAGAAAAATTAAAGAAAGAACAAAGAAAGAATATTTAAATGAGATAGAGAAATGATAGAGAATTTATTGGAAGTGTATTTTTAAAAAAAAAAATAGGTAGGTAAAAGGTAAAAACAACTGTTCACACTCCAAACAGTACACAAATTAGGAAAAGCTGCTAGAGATGCTTTTAGGACCGATTTGGTTTCAAAAATAGGTGTATCCAGTTTTCATTTTCTTTATTCTATATTCAAATCCTGAATTATATATATATATATATATATATAAGCACTTATTTTTACATTTGATAGTGTTTGATAAGTTGTTTTAAATACATAATTTGGGTATATAATACATCATACCCATGTTTGGTCATTATTTTCTTTTTTTTTTTTAAGTAAATTTTCTCACTCACATCACATCACTAAAAAAAAAAAAAAAAAAAAAGTAACTTTATGCTTTCACAATATTTACGAATATGCCACTATATTCGTATTCATAGAAAACAAAAATGGTGAAAAGTTGTATTCATTTTTTTTTATTCAAATCCAACTTTTAGGATACTGAAAATGAAAACTGAATTCAAATGCTAAAACCAAGCCAATTTTTTAGTGGTGAGACCCTCTAAAAACTGAAAATGAAAACAAAAAATGGTGCATCTTCAACTAACCAAACAACCCCTTTTAACCTTTTATGGTCGACCAAAACAGCAATTATTTTTATTGGTGTAGGGTAAGATTGAACCCAAATCTCTTATTCGATGACAAAAAACTTATCAAAACACACTTTATAATGAGATGAGAGTTTGTCAAAAAAAAAAAAGAGGTGGCGTCTGCTCCTAATGGTTGTTATTTATCATTTGATCAAGACACCAATTAGTTTTATTGGTATAGGGTAAGATCGAATTCCAAATCTTTTATTAAATGACAAAAAAACCCATCAAAAACACACTTTATAATGAGGTGAGAGTTTGTAAAAATGATGAGGTGAGAGAGGTGCATGTTATAAGAAGCTCCCTCCAAAAATTAAATAAAGAGTTGGATTTGCAGTGGAAAATAAATGAAACTTTAAAAAATGAGAGTAACCTTGTCCCAAAATTTTAAAGAAACTACAAGCTGCCCAGTCTACCATCATCAAACACAAACCCAGTACATACATCAAAATCCAAAAACAATTAACCAAAGCTCTGATTATTGTACCCTACCAATTCTCACTAATTGGAGTTTCCTCATAAGGAATCACATCTCTCAAGGATCACTTAGAGAAGCTCTTGTTGTGTACAATAATATTAGGTGTAAAGGACTTGACTATGTGGGTGTAGTCCCTTTAATTCTCAAGGCTTGTGCTTCTCTTTCTTTCCTTGGTTTTGGGAAAGCTTTGCACGCCGAGATAATAAAGACCGGGGTGGATTGCAATGTGATTGTTGGGACCTCATTGCTTGGTATGTATGCTAAATGTGGTGATATCATTGATTCACGTAAAGTGTTTGATTATATGCCTGAGAGAAATGTTGTAACATGGAATGCCATGATTGGTGAATACTTGAGGAATAAAGATACGAATTCTGCATCAATTTTGTTCGAAAAGATGTCAATAAGAAATGCAGTGACTTGGAATGAAATGATTTATGGGTTTGCAAAGGGTGGAGATATTGGTATTGCAAGGCAATTGTTCAACAGGGTTCCTCATGAGTTAAGGAATGTGGTTACCTGGACTGTGATGGTTGATGGGTATACCAGCAATGGGGAGATGGAGGCGGCAAGGGAACTTTTTGAGGAGATGCCCCACCGGAATTTCTTTGCGTGGTCTTCGATGATTTCTGGGTACTGCAAGAAGGGTGATGTGAATGAGGCCAAGGCTATTTTTGATCGAATTCCTGTCCGGAATTTAGTGAATTGGAATTCGTTGATTTCTGGGTATGCTCAGAATGGTTTTTGTATGGAAGCTATGGAAGCATTTGGCCAAATGCAAGCTGAAGGATTTGCACCTGATGAAGTCACTATCGTGTGTGTTTTATCTGCTTGTGCTCAGTTGGGGCTGTTGGATGCTGGTAAAGAAATCCATTGTATGATACATCGTAAGAAGATTCGGGTTAATGTGTTTGTTTTGAGTGGATTGGTTGACATGTATGCGAAATGTGGGGATTTGATTAATGCAAGGTTGGTCTTTGGAAGGATGACTGAGAGGAACACTACCTGTTGGAATGCTATAATCTCGGGTTTTGCCACTCATGGACAATGCAAAGAGGCTCTTGAGTTTTTTGACAGAATGGAAAGTTCAAACAAAAGGCCTGATGATATAACTTTTCTTTCTGTTCTCTCAGCATGCGCGCATGGGGGGCTTGTGAATGAAGGTATAAAAATATTCTCCAAGATGGAGAAGTATGGCTTGGAAGCAGGTGTCAGGCACTACGGGTGCTTAGTTGACCTTTTGGGGCGAGCAGGGAGACTAAGAGAGGCTTATGATCTGGTGAAGAGAATGCCAATGAAACCTAATGACACCGTTTGGACAGCTATGCTGGGAGCTTGTTGGATTCATCAGGACAAGGATATGACAGAAAAGATGGTGAAAGAGAGCACACAAAATGTGAACATGGTGACTGCTACTGATTCACATTTCGTTCTTCTGTCACATATTTATGCTGCTTCAGACAGCTGGGAGAAAGCTGAAAGGATGAGAACGGTTATGGGTAACAAAGGGCTACAAAAGACACCAGGGTGCAGCTTGATTATGCCAGGCAGCACTAAGAACACATTTCGTGTTGATGCTAGATAAAGCATAGATCTGTACTGGATTTTGCATAACCATGTTTGTTTCTAACTTCTTGACTATATGCTACTTTCCAAAAGGATCCTGTCATCACTGGAAGAAGGAACTAATGTGATTGACATTCTGCTTCAGTTTAATTGGATATTTTGCCCCTTCCCATCCAAAACCAAGACTCACCATGCAAAGAGGTATTCAGGAGCTGGCTGTCAAGTTTAATGATTATCAGAAAGTTTAATTGCAAAGGTGCTGAACTTTGAAGGTTTAGTCATATACTACTTTGATGCTTCAAACCCGTGTCAGGTAACTGCAAGAAAGCTTTTTACGAATTTGATTTGCACCAAAAATGTATGATATCAAGTTGAACCCAAAATTTCCACCACCAACACACTTAGTTTTTAAATCTTTCTTCCATTTTTTTTTTTATACTGTAATTGTTGTAAATTACACTATAGAAACAATATATTTATGCCATTTGACATGCACCAAGATGTATGATATCAAGTTGAACCCAAAATTTCCACCACCAATACACTTTGCTTTTAACTATTTTTGAAGTATTTTCTTTTTTCCTCTAATTGTTGTAAATTACACTACAGAAACAATATCTTTATGCTGTCTCATTTAATGAGAGACTTAAATTAGACAACGCGAAAAGAGTCGGATATCCTTTTCAAATCATTGTTGTGCCTCTTCCACTGAAGACCTACAAAAAGAAAAAGAATTTTATCAAAAAACAAAGAATTATTGAATACTTTTCCTTTGGTTATATTGAAGCATATCAAAATAAATATCCATACCACTTGCTGTTACATTAAACAAGTAGAGGCGATTTCCAGCCGCAGTTGCAGTGATAAGAGCATGAGGTGGCTCTAATTCATACTGGTAGTATGTTCTTCCTGAGTGTTCTGCTACATTCATACTTATAACCTTCCCTTCTACATTTTCACCAATCACTTCAGGTCCAAATGCATTAATCACTTTATCCGGAGGTCCAATTAGTTCAATTTTAGCATTGTCACCAAGACCTATGCATATAATACACAACCACAACAAATATGTGAATATCAAACTTCATTAACGCACACGCGCTCACACAGATTATTGCTAGAGAGCTAAGTTCATATGAAGATTTGCTTTCCTCAAGCACACACAAGCATTCTCTACATGGTTCTTCCTCACCACCATTCTTATTAAAAAAAAAGTTCATATGAAGATTTGACGCACAACTAATCAGATTTCTTATAGCAATAAGGCATCCGAGGGAATTCTTTTAAATGAAGAATGCTTAAATTTAGGGAACCTCACCATCACTAAATCTGAGAACAGGAGCAACAATTACAAATAGTTTTCCTTCCTTAGAGCTACCAAATCTCAAATCAATTTCTGTCCCACCTAGATCTGCTATTGATACTGGAACCTGTTATACAGACATAATGAAAAATATAGAGAAATAAGATAAGATAAACAAAAAAAAGTGAAACGGAGAATATCCAAGTTAAAAGAGACATGGAATTAGATATTTCATGAAAACAGAAGGAAATTTCTTTGAAATGTAATGACTTGAATATGCAGTTCAAATGTAAGTTCAAAGTTAAAACTCATGGTCCATTTGGATTGAGGGGAAGGGAGGGGGAGTAGAGTAGAGTAGATTTAGCACAAAATTAGCTTATTTTTAACCAATTCTACTCTACTCCCCTCCACTTCCCCTCCTTCCCCCTTCCATCCAAACAGGCCATCAGGTTTCAGTTGTACATTATCACCTGTTCCCAATCCTAAGAGATAGTAAATACTTAGGGGATGATAGGACTCCAAAAGAGACATGGAATTAGATATTTCATTTTGTTTCTATGAAAAAAAAAGGAAATTTCTTTGAAATGTAACGACTTGAATATGCAGTTGTACATTATCACCTCTTCCCAATCCTGAGGGACAGAAAATTCGTAGGGGATGATAGGACTCCATCCAACACCATGTCCTCCAGACTTCTCATCTGGCCTGCGGTATGTCCTCCAACCTGTCTGAGCATATGTTTTCCTAGTTAACTTGGCCATACTCATAAAAAGAACAAAAATAAATAAATAAAGACAATAGCAAGTAGTTTGAAAGGTTCCAAAAGTTTCAAGCATATGAAATTATAGAGGCATTCTATACACAATTTTGGGCTCCGTATGGAAACCACAGAAAGTAGTTCAAAATCTATGAGGTAAGTAAAATTTTTTGCATAGTCCAAGACTAGATAGAACTTTGAGATGCCATTTATTAATGTTGATTGATCTTTTAGTTCTATCAGTTCTGTCCCTTCCACCACCCCCCCTCCTCTTTTTGTTGCCTGATAAGTATATGTACCAGATAGTAACTCCGGCTTACAGATATTGATGGAGAATGTTAAAGGGATCATTTCCTGCTTTTTTTTTTTTTTTGTAATTTGGTTTACATTATAAAAACTAAATTGGAAAGAAATAGTTCTAGATAATTTTTCTTTAAAAAAAAAAACGAAAAAAGAAAAAAAGGCTACTATATATGAACTTAATCACTGAAAATGTCAAGATACTCCCAAGCAAAAGGGGATATGATTTTTAATAATATTACAGTTCTCTTCCAAGCTGAGAAAGGCAAAAAGAAATATTTTTTTCCTTCATGACTATAAGACATAACTAAGGAGCAATTATGTCCTCTCCATAGAAGCTTTCCTCAATTGCATGTTGATATCATTTATCATTACTATCATTTAAGAATTAGGCAATTAAAAAAAAACAGGGCAATTAGAATGGAAGTGAACAGAACAATATGAAAACCGCATGTTGATATCATTTATCATTACTATCATTTAAGAATTAGGCAATTAAAAAAAAACAGGGCAATTAGAATGGAAGTGAACAGAACAATATGAAAACCAACCTTGTTCATCTGGTTCAGACAGACCAGGTATCCTCCCAGCTAGAAGGCCTTGTTTAACCACAGCCAAACCTTCTCTTGGAGAACCCAAACCTGTTGAAGAGATTAAAGAAACCCCAGAAACCAAAACTGATCTTCTCTTCATCAACCCAGACCATTTCTCAATTCCTCCATCAACTACTTTACTCTCTCCTGAATCAGGAATAACTTTTGCTGTAGAAATCCCATTTTCCAGTGAACACTGAGTAAGCATATGACTAGAAGGAATTATCTGCTGGTGGTATCTCCAAGAAAAGCTGCAGCTAGTAAATAGGGTTGTTCCCATGTTCTTCTTCTTCAAAACTCAAAGGTAAAAAGACAAGTGTATTCTGATTCAAAGAGCCCAAATTTTTCCAGCTAAAGATAGAAACTTGGTGTGCTTTTTTTGTCTCAGGAAAATTTAACACCAGCAACTGCTTGTGGCAAAACCGAAACTAGGTTGAGGTCCTCAGGTGTTTGGAGTTTGGTTAATGGCTATGTGTGGACGTGGCATCAAAACTGTGCACAATCTGGATCCTATATGCTAAAAGATTATCAGTCTTAGCCTGACGCGTGGCAAAGTTATTTCATCACCTTTCTGCAAGATCTCCTTTCTCTTTGGGCCTTTAGGATACCCATCATTGAACCCTTTGTTTTTTTTAACCCTGCATTTTAGAAAATTACATTAAATAAAGTAGCAGCTTTTGCCTAACACATATCTCATGCTTAAATCAACACCTTACTTATGTGTCAATTATTGAGGTATGTTTGAAAATTACTTATTTTGTTAAAATTAAAATTTTTTTTACTGAAAATGTGATAGATAAAGATAAAAATTAATTGATATAGTGTAGTGGTACTCATAAATAGTACCAAAAGTGTAGTGAGATTTATGAATAGGAGCAAAAATAAACTGAATAGTAAAATAAATTGGCAAAAATAATATCTTCCAAACGGACACTAAATTTCGGCACTCTATGTGAGTCCACCATAGGTAATTGAGTATGTTGTGTCAACTTATACACTAATCATGAGTGGACACAAAAGTAGTGTGTGAATTTGGGTGTAGGAAATAGTGTGTCCCAAGTATTATTCTATGTTATGACCTCATTATAAATTATTAAGAAAAAATTGGTGCCTTTGTATTGAGATGCTAATGCTTTAAGGGACAAAACGTTCTTTAATAAGAATTGCATCAAGGTTTTTTCATGGGTAAAATTTTATTTTCTAACTTTGCCAAAATAGAGTGTTTTATTATTAAAATCTTATATGATATGATACTAGATTCGTTTTAAGATTGGTAAAAGTTAATATGAATCATAAAAATAGATCAATTTCAAATAGAAATAATCTTCATACGAAATAAATGACTTTTGAACATCTCTTCTCTACCATAAAAAATAGATCAATTTTGAGTGGAAATGATCCTCATGCGAAATAAATGGCTTCTGAACATCTATACCATAACATGTGTTACATATATACATACTTGTCCAATGGTGTGGATGTTGGGCTCCTCAAAATCACATTCTTGAATCGAGGATTGAGCTAAATACAAATCCAATGCGTACAAGATCCATTCTATAGATAGAATTAATTAATATTTAGGTCAAGCATTTTTCCTCTCTCTTTTTTCTCCTAACATCAGAGTCCATAACTCTTTGAACACTTGACTAATTTTTCTAGGTGCATGATGGAAGCTAGAATCATTTTTCAAGAGAGCCATATATATATATATATATATATATATATATAATTTTATAAAAATTGTAAGGGGAAGGGAAATTTTTAGAAGCCAAGGGCCATGCCGCCCTCCTTTGCCCGTGATCAAGTAAGTACATGGAAGAACTCCTTGGGAAAGGTTTCTAAAATGCCGGTTATGAGTATTTCCGAACTTAAGATCTAATGAGATTTTTGAAACCATTAAACTAACCCTGAATTAGGCAAAGCTTCTTCAATACCATGGTAACAGGATTAACTGTATAAACAAAGGCAAAACAAAAGTGGCTGTAGATTGCTTGAGCTATATAATATGAGTTCTTTTATCTTGTGTCACATTTACCTACACGTGGCACCGCTACCGGTGATTTACGCATCATAAATCTACTGTGAATAAACTTCACTTATATTAACTATTTATGCACTGAGGATTTACAATTTAGATTAGGAAAATGTTAAACATTACTAATTTTATTATAAATTTTTATAAATACAAAATATTTATAAACACAGTTGATAATTAATTAATGTGATTGATTGGTGCTAAATTAACAATACGATAAATAGATTTTTTAATTATCTTTTTATGATATGTTTATAAATTAACTCATCAATAAATATGATTTACATATAATAAATTTATAATATATATCCTTAACGAGATACTCTTTACATCAATTTTTTATAAAAAAAAGATTAACCTTGGTCTGCAATATTGATGCTGAGAAAGAAATTCTTGGACAAATAATTGCAAATTGGCGCATTTTGTGGAGCAGAAATGATGGAAATGAATGATGGGACTGTATAATGGAAATGATTCCGCTATTTTTTGTAGTGTTGAAACTAGGTGTGCTAAATTGTTTGTTTCTTATTTGAAAGTTTGCATGTAAGCATCTCTCTCTCTCTCTCTCTCATAATATAATGTACTTGTTGTTTTGTTCGGATAAAAGAATTTAAAGAGATATTACAAAATAAAATTAATTTTGTAGTGAGTTAACGAGGTTATATGTTTTGTGTTGTTTAATTCTGCATGACGAATGCATAGGCTTGTCACACTCACATATGGGTAGCAAGATCTCATTAGATCACTTAATTTGTAGCTAATTTGTGGGAGAACTTATACTACTATAACAACATATATACTAAGAAAAGCTCATTACTCTTAAAACATATGCTAATTTGTAATACATGCTTAGATGCACCACAACTTTCTCAAAATAATTGATGAGGCTAACATTCATCTTTTATTGCTAATAAGCAAGATTTCAATCTGAATTCTAGCCCCATTAATCCCAGTCTACGCAAAATACATCTCAAGTTTCAACCAACTCAGAAATATAGGAGTTGGGCTTGGATGACTTGTAAGTTGTTGATAATCATAGGTAATTAACCACGGATCTATAGGATGAGCCAGGCTTCCACCCATTTGGAATGACATCTTTTGCCACAAGAGTCTGGCCTGAGTACTGTGAGGTCAAGCGAATGGAGAGTGGAGCTTGGAGTAGTGACCCAGCATCTAGCTTCCAAACTGCACCCCATGATTGTTGCATGGTACGCCATTCATCATTTGACTCTGTTGAGGATTCCTTCAGATCAACACTACCAAGATCTCCATCTCCTTCTTCATATTCAATCACTACAGCAAAGTAGTATGGGTTTGACCCTTGATCCACATGGAATGTTATGGTTTTTCCTGAATAATCACATGCCACACTGCCAAACATAAAGAAATTTAGTTAGGCCTGTCTGATTATAATTTTTAAGCTACATGGAACTGCTATTAGAGGAGTTTTGCCTAATTAAAGTAATTTGGTTTCCCAAAATCTTTATCAAGGTGTTCTTTTATTACCAAGTTACCTATTAAAAACAAAAAAGGCTGCCCATTAAGTCAAATATTCCGAGTAATGTTTTTGAGCATGGCGATTCACGTCATTTTAGTGTTTAGTCTTCTTGTAATACTCAATCCATAGTTATATAGTTGATGATTCCTTTTGTCTTTTGTTTAGTCCTTTTGTTCATGTTCGGATTGTATTTGTTTGCAGTTTTCTGCATGTTATAACTTGTACAGGTGCTCTTGTTTGTTTGTTTGTTTGAATATAAAATATATTTCCATTAAAAAAAAAAAAAGAGTGTGACAAAAAAGTGTATGGTGGTGTTGATTTAATGAATTAATAAACACATGTCATCCTAATTAATTTACAAATATATTAATGTTCAAAAAGTTCTGAACTTGTACACTTTTTTAACCTATTTATTACAAAGTGCCTATTAAATAACGTTAAAGAAACTAAAAGGTTTTGTTCTTTTGGGTCAAAAAACAAGAAGCAAAATAAAATAACAAAACATTTGCAAGAATAAGGAAAAAGTATATGGTTGAGGAGTGAAGTTTTACCGTGCATAACTAATTTCCAACACTCCTGCGTCACGAAGCTTGTCTGCTTGACCAGGAAGTGCCATGGCACCAAATGCAGTCCCACTTAGATCGAAATGTGCAGCATCGGATGCGCATGGTCCTCCGGGGCAAAAATCCGTTATGACCACTCTTACTGGTTTTCCCGAACAAGATGAGTGTTTGCTACATTTAACCTAGTAATTTATAAACAATTAATCTTTGTATTATATATCCAAACATACCATAAACAACAAAAAGAAAAAGACAACTATTTAAAAGAATTTTTATCATGCTAAACTTTATTGTGTACATTAATAGAACTATGCAATAATATAAATAGCAATTACTTTGATTTTTTTTTTTTCCTCTTTTTGAAGTATGTAACTCTTAGAAATATAAATAGAAAAAGCATGATTGCTTTTACTACTATATATAGAAGAAGAAAAAAAGGTGATAATATTAGAAAAAGAAAGAAAGACATTGGCCAACAGTTTGTGAATTATATTAGTAATGGAAAAAGAATTCAAAGAAGTTGAACAAGACAAAGTAACTAACGACCGACCATGGGCTCCTAGTATATTGATTGAAAATTTGAAATAGTTTTGTGACAATATTGCATATCTTATTTCTAGCCTTATTGAGAATAGAATAATAGCAGAGTGGAAAGGAAGCCACATAGGGGGAGGAAAAAAGTAAGTATAATAGAAAAAAATATGTATTATGAATAAATAAAGTCAAGACAAGACTCATCCAAAAAGAAAAGAGAGAGGGTGACAAAGAAAAGAGCAATTTATAGGGAAACTTGGTCAATCATTCTTGTTCCAAATGTCATCATTTAACTTCAGTTCATTGAGTATTCCATGGGTCCAAAATTTTCTGCCAGGGACTTCAGTGTGAAATCAAAAGTTGGAGTTTACAATAGCCAAGAAGTTGAAACTTCTTTATGTTTTCAGAAATAATATCTAGAGTTCAAATCCCTCTTTCAGCCCCATTGTAACTATCAAATTATTAACAACCAAAAACAGTTCTAGTTTACAATTAGGAGTGCATTTAAATGCATTTTACTGAATGTTTATTTACTAAAAGCACTGTTAAAAATAAGTTTTAAATATCTTTTTTAATGTGAACTGTGAAGCCTGTCAAGATGAACTAAAATGTCCAAAAAAACTGCGTGTCTTTTTTTTCCTTGCCAAATGTACACTAGGTTTATAGTACCTGATAACAGGCTCCACATTCTTTGCCTGAATTGTAAAGAGAAGGGCCTATTCCAGTAACCATGGAAGAGAATGGCGGTTGTGACACTGCATTACCATACCCACAAGACCCTCCTGCATGCATAAATATATTTTATTAGTACACAATACAAAGAGTACAATTCACTCTCTCTCTCTCTCTCTCTCTATTACCATCGCTTCCTGCACCATCGCGGCTACCATACCAGGTAGCTCCGGCAGATGACCAAGAGGTTCCAGTCGTTGACAACCTGTGGTATTTTGGATTGAAGCAAAAACACAGCTCAAAGAAGAAAAAGAAAAGTAGTATATTGAAAAGGGATAAACCATGAAGTACTGTGGCCATTGCTACACTCTCACTCTCACTAGCTAGTAGTATTTACTATGTGTTTTACAAATCCCTAATGCACTACTATTGGTTACTTTGGATTATGATTTTTGATAAGAGTCTGCCAGTATTTATGGAGGAAAAATGCTTGCACTTTTGCACCCAACCCACGTTCAACATTCATTTTTTCCCCCTATTTTAATCATAGTTTTATAAGACCTCAACTCACGTTAGTGTTAGAATGAGGGGCGGACTAGCGTGGGGGTTAGGGAGGCATGGCCCTTGACTTTTCCAAAATCCCTACTCCCTCTTATATTTTTGGTAAAAATAAAATAATTTTAGATATATATAAATTTAAATCTCCTAGATTTTTATTAAAACATGTAACACATTTATTTAGATGACTAATACATCGCTATTAATTGTTTCCTCTAATTACTTTTATATCATAAATAATTCATTAATTCAAAGTGTATTTAATATATTTTATAAAAATAGAAAATTTTATATATCATTAATGGACTATTTTTCTCTAATAACTCTTATACCATAATAGCATATCCTAGAAATATATAGGCAAATATTTTTAATAAAAAATTCTTTTAATTTTAGAAAATCACAGATATGGACATTATTTTTTCCCTTTTTAGAAGAAACAAGAAATTTTTTTAAAATTTTATTTTATGAAAGAAAGAAGAAATGTTAATTTCATGGTTAGGAGTAAAAAATCTTAGTTTATATATATATATATATATATATATATATATAGTTTGGCCCAATTTATAAAAAAAAAAAAAAAAAAAAAATCTAGCTCTGTCACTAGTTAAAATATAAAAATATAAAAAAATAAAAAAATAAAAAAAAAAATAAAAAAGAAAAAAGAAAAAAGAGAAAGTAAAAGGATTAATGTAATTTAACTTGACGGCCTATGTACACATAAAACAAGATCAAACTTCGACATCTTTGTTATATTAAATTATGTGTTAGATTAATAAATTATACTTAATATATAGTAATTCTAAAAGCATGATAACTCAATCAAACGTCGATGTCTTTGTTTTACAACATTTTTACAAAATGTTGATGTAGTCAACCTCTTATTGGTTTTTATTTAGACCCACCACTAATATCATTTTTTTCATTTGTCAATAATCACTCACCAAATCAGCAGTTTGTAAAAAATTTTGTAAAATAGTTTATATCTCTAGCATTATTCATATTAAATTATGTGTTAATTAGATTAATAAATTATGCTTAATATATAGTAATTCTAAAAGCACGATTTAACTCATAATATTACATTAGTGATATATAAAATTTAATCCGGTAACTCTAAAGGTATAGTCTCAAAGAATATGGATTTCTTAACTAGGATTTGGTTTACCTCTAGTACTTTTTTAACTTGAGATTTGGTTTACCTCCAATACTTTTTTAACTGGACATGCCCTTTTGTTTTAAATATACAATGACAAGTGGTAGTGGATTTTAATCCCCACATTTTATTTAGTTAGTGAATGATGTAGCAGTCTCTCATTAAAATAAAATGAGATTCATTTTTAAAAAGTACTAGATGTAAACCAAACCCGGTTTCTTATTTTATATATATATATATATATATATATATATATATACATAAAAATACATCTATATACAACAAGAGATTAAATTCTGTAAGGATATAGTATAAGACCCATGTTTTACTTCTTCAATCCCAATATGTCACATCATTTTATCACATATTTAAGAATAAGTACAACTACACCTAATTAATTCTAATACACATATATAAATCCAACCAAATTGGGAGTTTATTAAGATGTTATTAGGTGTGGTAGGATGTATTGAATTTTAAGTAAAATGTTAATATAATAATATTTTATTTAATAGTGTAAAACTCATATTTTACATTCAATCCTTATCAAATTCAGACTCATATAACAAAAGAGACATGAGAAAAGAAAAGCTAAGACAAGTTAAGAAGAAATCAAGTACAAGTATTATATGCAGATGTGTCTAGCTTTTATGGTGAAAGTTAGAAATAAAAGAAAGTTGTTATATTTTTTTGAGAAAGAAGATGGTTGTTATATTAGGTGGCATGAATAAATAGTTACAAAAGTGCATAATGGTAAAACCACAGTAACTAGTATTACAAAATTAACCTAGCTAACCCATACTCATAGTATTCTAAAATTGCATTATATATCTACGTATTGATAATAATATCCTATAATATATTCTTACCATTGGTATTCATGTGTCTGAGATAAATAAATTACATAAGATTGTAACAATGCTATAAACGATTAGATGCTTAATCTCCATTATATTTAAATAATAAAAAAACAATTTTTTTTAGTAAACAGTAAATAAAAATAAAAATAAAAAGTTACATACGTTGTATTAAGCATCAATGTAAAATTTTCCTTAAAAAAAAAAGGTATCAATGTAAATGATCTTAAATTGTTAATATATTTATTCTTGTTAAATAAAAACAAAAATGGCAAATTATAACTTACTCACCTGTAATTTGGCTAAAATTTAAATTGTCTACCTGTAGTTTAAAATTTGACACTTTACCTACTTGAGGTTTGACTAAAATTTAAGTTACCTACATGTGGTTTGAAATTTCATGATGCAAGTATTCCAATGAATAATTTTTTTTTATCTTATTTGATCTTGTATTTTATATTTTTTGTGTTTTTGGATGAGAGATATATAAAAGTACAGCAAAATTACATATTTAGTTCTATTTTTAACAGATGTGGGTTATAAAAATCTAACTGAGCTAATCTTAAGTAAAGTGTTAAATTTCAAATCACAGGTAAACAACTTAAATTTCGGTCAAACTATAAGTAGGTAAATTGTAATTTACCCAAACAAAAATAATAATAGTAAAATCTGAGGAAAATGAAATTCAGAATAGAACTATCACCCCCCACTTTTTGACATTGTATCTTTAATTTAACGAACGAGAGCGGAATTTGCTCCAAACGTGAAACGCCATTGGTTATTGTATTAGGAACTTTGACGTATTTGAGTCACATGACTCATAATTATGGCTTGAAATGTGGAGTTATACTTACGTCCAAACTTTCAAACAATAATTTCTCTCAAATCTTCAAAATGCAAACTTGTCCAAGATGCCAAACTTCGGAGACGGCATTTTTTGGCTGCTTTCTCTCTCTCTTTTTGGTGTGTGTATGTGATGAGCTTGGACATTGTTGCTTAATAAACCTTTAAAATAATAGATTAAAAAAAAAAAAAACACTCCCTCAAAAAGCCGAACCCCAGGCCCAAAAGACACCTAAGCTGACCCCACCGATGCAATATAGAGCCAAATTTTCTTGACTATTTTGCATGGCTTGGATAAATCATGTTTCGCTCAATTCAATCATACGGACCAAAAGTTTGGTTCCTAACTAATTTGGAATTATTTTTTTTCAACCCGTTATATGATGATTTAAAAAACTATTCATATATATTATTTAAACAAATTATGTGACTTATTAAAATAGTCATACAATTAAAACTACACATAAAAAGTCTCTTTAATCACCACATTATATGTTGACGTAAAATGACTCTAAATTAGTTTAGAACGAAACTTCTTAATTATTTTAAAATTTTTTATTATCTTATCAGATATTGTGTCCCAATCTCTTCACCCCAAAAAAGTACTTTGTCGGTAGACTAAGGGTCCAGAGGCTTATCCTTGATTAGAAGTTAGAACATTCGATTTTTTGACTATATTAAAACAATTTCCATGGATGCTGCCGTTGATGGCGGTTATTGGTCGTTAAATCGCTTGAGATTTTCGCAAATTACTCGCACATGGAATGGGGATAATAGAATTTGAATATCAAGGTCCCCTCAATCACGAAATTAATTTATTGCCCATGAGGTTGATGGGATTGATATTATATTTGCTAATTTTGAAGATCATGTTTCTATGGTTGTGGTTTCAGTTGGGTAGGCATAATTCAACTGTAATATGCATATTGATACTATGGTTTTTGGAATTATTCACAGAAACCCTAGTGTCAGAAGCATTTGAAGGATCTCATTGAGAATGAAATCTTACCCACCATATCTATCATTTTCTTAAGCTTACCTTTATTTCTTGCGCCCTCCAAACAAATTAATTATATAATAATAGTTTGTAATCCAAGCAATTTACACGAAAGTTAACGTAATAAGATTTTTTCTCGATATTATTATTATTATTATTATTCTTTAGTTATTAATAGTCATTTATTATAATTATGTTTGTATATAAAACTATATATTATATACTTAAAAAAAAATATGATGCATCAAAATTTCAATGGAAAGTTTAAATATAGAATGAAATTCCAAAAGTCAAACATCTTTAGTCCTGTCTAGTTATATATATATATATATTCAATAATTTTAAGTTATCTAAAATTATCATAGTTTTCAGTTAGTTTAACTAGTAAAGTTTCTGATGGTTGAATAAGAAATCTGAAATTCAATCCCTAACTACACAAAAAACCGACTAGTGTCTTAGTTTGATAATAAAAGAGCTATTATAAAAAACGGACACTATAGATTAAAACACTCTGAAAAAAAGTTATCTAAAATTATCAAGAAGAATTTTCCTAGCGACTTTAAAGTGTTAACTAGAAAATTTAAACTTAGAATCTCATGAAGCATGCATATGAGCTATAGGAATCACTAGACTAACCTCTTAAAAAAATTTCTTAAAAAAAAAAGAAATGAAAAAATAATCAATATTTTACATAATCAAAATGAAAATTTTGTGTAGCATATTCGATCTGGTGCTCTCTCTCATATTTATGGATTCTTTGTATGGACATCAAAGAAGAGAGCCAATACAAAATTAGGAAAACTTAGGACAAGTTACATGCATAGGACTTGAGGCATTAATGAAGCTAGGGATGACAAAATTTTTCCACCACAATCCAACCATCAATGCCTTGCCCGGTATGGATTTTGCCTACCTCAAAGAGGGAATAAGGAGAGGACAAAATTTGCCTGCCTCATCCTGTCTCATCCCTCCCCATCTCAGATGTGTGTGTACACACACTATTAATCTCCAAAACACTCATTTCTTGCTTGTACTATTCTTAGAGTTGCCCATCCCCCTTCTATCTCATCTTTCTTACTCTCATAAGTGTTGAGGTCATTTCATGGGGATGGCAAAATGCCTTCGCCGTGCCCCACCTAAACCTACCCTACCTTGTGCAAATTTTCCTTACCCCAAGATGAAGGCAAGACGCCCGTGATCGAATCAATGTCTTACTATACTTAATGCCCAACCTAATGTGGATATGGATGCAATGATTGTGGTTTTGGGGGATTTAGGCAGGTTTAGGTGGTGTGATGGGCATGAAGTTTATTATTTGGGGGATTTGAGTAGGTCAGATTATAAGTTTTGGAAATGGGATGGTGTTCATGCTAGTGACTTGGTTTGGTGGGGGTTTAGCTGTAGATCTCAACCAGTTGGTGTTTGGATGAAGTGGAGCTACCAAATTGAGTGTTTTTTTTTTTTTTTTTTTTTTTTTTTGAGAATAAGGAGTGGTGTTTTAAGTATCAACAATATTACATATACAACAAATTTCTTAATATTTTTTACAACGTGCTAAGGTCATAAATTGTAATTAATTAGTACAACATCACTTTTATATAGGATCACCACTTTCATCACTTTTGTTGTACATCATTAACAAATTACCACCTTAACAATTTAAAAATTTTTTGTAAAATTTGTTGTGTCTTTATTAGACTTATTATTTGAATATAGACTTATGATTTGGCAAATCAAGGATTATGAATTTGGGGGTTTGATAATGATGATGACAGATGGAGTTCATTGTTTTGTTTAGGGCATTTTTCTAGCTACCAATAAAATCTAAGACGAAAGAGGATGTAAAAAAAGAAAAAAGAAAAGAAAAGACGTTAATGAAACTGGGAAAAAAATAGAAATGTGGCTATTTTATGCTAGCAAACTTTATGGTGTGGTGTGGCTATATCATACGGCCTCTTCTAGGACCAGATCATTTTCTATAATTTTTATTACAATTTGTTGGAATGGTTAATTGTGAGTGGTGAACATTTGTTTGCACATAAACCTTTTTTCTTTTACTCACAATTAATCATATTGGAGTTGTGGCACAAAAATTCTGTCCACACTTTCTCTTTCATACCATGTAGGTTGATGATGTGTTCATTTTATGTTGCCTAAATATCTTTTTATTGTGCTTGAGTGAAGCATTTCATTAGCCATATCAATATTTTGAATATTTTCGGTCAGTCAATGATAGTAAGGATAAGTCATAAGATTCAAACATGCTCAAAAATACCAATAACTAAAACGATACTATTCATTTTAGAATAAAAATGAAATAAAGTACTAAAAGTAAAAATAAAGGATAATGGAGTGATTTTTGCCATTGGACAATCCAACGTGCCCATTGCACATTTGACGTCCTTTGTTTTTTATAAGCTCAAGAGCTCCATTTAATTAGTCTTAGTGCATTTTGCCAATGGAGAACCCATCTTCACAACGTGACATTTTCCTTATTTTTTTTCTCCCTAGAGGTCCCTTATTTTACCTAGCAAAAAAGACTCAAGAGTCAAGAACTCCGATTAATTAGTTTAAGTTTCGACATTGAATTTAATTTCTTCTCTCTTTTAAAATACTGCATCTAGTATTTGCTTATTTTTTACTTTTTGCTTCATTTGTAGACATATTTCTATTATTATTGACATTACATATTTAAGAATGATGATAAGTTAGTGATTAGGTCTTGTACGTCTTTCCCCATTTATTAAGTATAAGTTTTGAAGTATTTATGAATAAGCAAAGTGGCTGGCTGCAAAGGGATTAGAATTAATGAGGATGATCACAAAAGCATTAATTGACAGAAGCTAGTGACATATCTTGTTTTAGGAATTAGATAGCATAGCCAATATGGTACTTCTTGCTAGCCTAGTGGAAAATCCATCGTGTTTTCTTGTTATAATTAATTTATATATGTAAAGGGGTGGCAATTGGCAAATGATAATTTTTACCCAAACTCATTAACCCACTCATGACCCACTTAATTTGGGTAAGTTTTAAGCAGGAACGGACCTAGGTGGGGGCTCAGGCCCCCCCTTGAGTCCAAAAATTTTGTTTTTTTAGTTATTTTGTATTTCATTTTTGTAGTTAGGCTCCCATTCTCTCTAGTCAGTCTAGCTAGCATAACTCAAATAGTAACTATTCATCCCAAAAACTTAACAAAAATAATAAAAATATTCACAATGATGATTGTATTTTAGCCAAAAAAAAAAAACTATTTTACCACTAAAAAACAAAAAAATCATGTGTTATTGGAGAACCTAAAGCTAAATTTTTTGCAATTACAGTAAACTGGTATAAATACCTAGTGACTGTAGCAAATTATTAAAAATTAAATACAATATTTTATTAAGATTATAGTTCTTCTTTCAATTAAAAAACTCAAATTCTCTCTCTTCCTTATTATTTTAATGAGTTGTTTATATTATTTTAAATGAAGTGATAAAAAAATAGAACATTTGATATTGGTTGTATTGTAAATAAAAGTGAGGTGGTAAAATAAATAAAGTAGATTTTTTAGATACTAAAAGCTACAATTTTTAGTACTACCACTATGAATGCTCTAATTTCAACAACAACAAAATTCCTAGTTAGCCTAGTATTAAAATTTTTTTTTTTTTTTTTTTTTTTTTGGTCTTTGTTGGTAGATAATTGCATTTTAATGTATTTAGAAACAACGATTTTATGTATTTATAATTTTTTAGTACTATATGGATATCTATTTGGAGTTTTTTTTTTTTTTTTTTCTTTATACTCCGACCCTTGCTAGCTTAAAATCTTAGGTTCGTCCCTGGTTTTAACCCAACCCAATTAAAATTAGGATAAAATGGATAAAAACCTATTGAATAATTTAATTAAATGAGTTTTAATGGTAAATTCATTGAGATGGATACCCATCTAAAAATTTTAATAACATTAAAAAATAATAATAATAAAAAAAACCCCTTAGCCTAACTTGCTTCTCTACACAGCCACCAGACCCAATCTCCCTCACCTTTCTTTTTATTGACTACCAAACATATTTCTCTATCCCTCTCTATCTTTTGCTTATTGTTATAATTATACATTGTAAACTTTCAATCTATAATTTGGAGATTATTTTTTGAGAAGTATGTAAAATACATATATGCCCAATTGGGGGCAACGACTCACATAAATGTAAACATATGATAATTTTTTTTTTTTTGATTTATTATATGATAAATATTTAAACCTTATTAAAGCCCACCATTAGACAAAAAGAAAACCTGTGAAAAATAAATTTCAACTAGGTTCTGAATAACTTCTTTTTTGTTTTTTAATTCCCGGATATGGGTTCGGTTTGGGTAAGACTTTGGGCTGTACCATACTTGGGGGTGATTGGGTACTTCCTGTCCCCATTGATATATATGATGATTTGGGTCCATTAAGCATAAAGCTAAAGCCGACCTAACTCCATGGTTGCGTTCAGGCCTCACACTAGCCCAATTAAAGTTTCAGCCCTCAAAAGAAAATTATTTTGTGGTGGACTTGATGATAAGGCTTTGTCTTCAAGTTGTATTCCTACTTTCCTATGACTATGATGGTTCAACGGCATGGTGTAAAAATCTACTCCATCCCTTTTTACAAGTGAGAGAGGTACCATAGCTAGTAGCACCAAATGGGCAATGAGCATCTTTATGACTGCCAATTTTTGTTAAATTGTTTTGAAACACATGAATATCGAACGAGAAAGTTTAGACACACAAAAATTTTGACACCTACGAACATATTGTTAATAGTTATTAAAAAAAAATGTTAGTGATAGACCCAGAGCCAATGAAAGTTTAGAGCATTCATAGACACAGTGATAGTGTTAAAAAATTTAGTTTTTAAAACTCTAAAAAATTTAACATATGTTGATGTGACAGATTGTTAGTGATACGTAAAAAAAGTAATATTTATAGTAAATCTAAATAAAAACCAAAAAATTTACTAATTTAGTTATTATGATTTTTTTTTTTTTTTTTTGATAAGTATTATGAAATTCTTTAGGTATGGAGTAGCATTGCTATGTGAATCGCCCTTCAGGCAATGATGTTACTTAGAAACTAGTATAATATTAATATAATAGAGATAACTACAATTCGGAGACGGGACTCCACTCAAACGGTCCCAAACAGTATCCAAAACCCAAACCTTTTGGTAAAGAGTGCCCAAAGATATATTTTCGACAGAATGTGGCTGGCAGTGAAGCCAGCAGGGCTCTAAACCTGCAATTCTTAGAGCATCTCCAACGAGTATGTATAGTTAAAATATAGAGAATATATGTTACTGTTTATGCTCTATATGCTACTATTTATGCTCTAGCAACTTCTCTATATCTGGAAATTTTTTTTGCTGTAGCTCATCAAGTCTAATGGGCTACTGTTCATTCTTCAAATTATTTTTTTCTATTATAATAATTTGGTGTTGAATAAAAAAATGTTAAAAAATATGTAGTTGTTAAAAAAAGAATAAATAATGGATGAAAAAATAATATTTAAATGAAATAGAAAATTAGATAGAATCTGTTGGAAAGTGTATTTGAAAAAGTAGATAGATAAAGGTAAAAATCACTATTTATTTTTCAAACAGTACAAAAATTTGATGAATCTACTAGAGATACTCCTGTAATCAAACCACATGCTTCGCCAAAGTCCAGAAACTACGATATTTTGTTTTGACTTTACTATTTTTATTATAGCATTTACAACATCGTTGCTCGTTCCAAACAAGGAAAGAGTGAAAGACTGCTCATCTCAACCTGTACTATACAACTTTGAACTCTCCCTCTCCCTCTCTCCCTCTCTCTCTCTCTCTCTCTCGTTTGTGTGTACTGTGTGTGTAGAAGCTTGGAAGAAGCTATGGCAGTTGGGTTAGCCAAAACAAGTGAAGAAGGGCAATATAATGCCAAGATGACCCTTTTGGTTGTCCTATCTTGTATGGTTGCTGCCACAGGAGGAATTATCTTTGGCTACGATCTTGGAATTTCAGGTCCCTTCTTCCTAAAATTTTATATTCATCATGTTTATAATATATATATATATATAAATCTTAGTTTTATTTTTATTTTTCACCTACCAATTAAGAAAATTAAGAAAATCCATACTGATTTTAATTTATACTTGCATCTAGTTGCGGTGGTACTTTATCTGGTGTGTTGGCTTATGTTTTTGCGCTGGCCCAACCTAATTTGGGGAAGGCGAAAGATTTATGTGGGACTTTTATATGTATATATTAATTAAATAAAATTATTTAATGGTAATCAAATTGAGGTTAATTTGATGTATTAAATACATAATTTAATGAATAATACTAACTAAAACTAAGGTTAATTTCATATAGATAATTGAATATCATAATTGAAACATAAATTTAAAAAAAAGAAAAAATATATATTATTTAAAAAAAAAATTAATTTATCTTCAATATATGACGATACATAGTTAATTACATTTATAATCTAATATATAATATATGATATTAATTGATGTGTGGCTTTGTAGTAGATTAGTTTACAAATATGAAAGTTTCAAACTATTAAGGGGGATTAATCATCATTGATAATCTAACACATTTGTAAATTTTTTTTAAAGTTTGGTTAGAAATAAAACTGAAAAATACTAAAGGTACTACAAAATGTTCACAATATAATATGATAATAACAGTGGTTGATGAACTTCAATAATGTAATTGATGAATATTTAAAATATTTTTTTGTGATTGGTAACATGTCAAATTATAAATCTATAGTAAAATTTGTGATATCCCTAACATCACTAATAATTAAAAGTGCACAACCATTTGAAAAAATTCAAATCTTTTATAAAATTTTGAGCCTTTTACAATGGGATGGGAGCCTTTTTTGTTAAAGGGTAAATATTTTTTGCGGTGGGGCCCTGGTTTTTGCACACATTAAACTCAATTAAGGTTAAACAAAAAAACAAAAACATTTCAATGCTTAAGGCTTTCCAGCTTCTTAGTAGTTCAGTTTTGTGTTATAATTTTGGCATCAATATGACTGGCTAATAAGCAATGTATCATTCTAATAAACCACACTACAAAAGAAGTTTGAAACAGTTTCACTAACATATGAAAGCAACTATGAAGGAGGAGTGACCTCTATGGAGCCATTTCTCAAAAAGTTCTTCCCAGAGGTGTACACTAAGATGAATGAAGACACTAAGATCAGCAACTACTGCAAATTTAATAGCCAACTGTTGACCTCCTTCACATCCTCACTCTACATTGCCGGCCTTGTTGCTTCCTTCTTTGCCTCAACAGTCACTAGAGTCTTTGGGCGCAAGCCATCAATTCTTATAGGAGGTACCGCATTCCTTGCTGGTTCAGCTCTTGGTGGTGCAGCTTTGAATGTGTACATGATTATATTTGGTCGAATTTTGCTTGGAATTGGTGTTGGTTTCGCCAACCAGGTATTAAAGTTACTCTAATTTTTTCCCTCCTTTTGTGAAACCTCTTGCATTCATCTCTGGAACATTTTCTGAACCTTCTTTTAATAGCATCAGTAACATTTTAGTAAGTTACTTTAATGTTCATTCCACAAAAGGAATGGAAATTGAGTATGCCAGAAATTGTGAAGGTTATATGTGTAGACACATACAAAAGTAAGACAAGACAACATATTTTAATCTTGTATCATTATGGGAATATCTTTGAATTGGATCTTAGTCTAAATTTTGTTCTAAAATGGACTTTGTTTTTGCAGTCAGTACCCTTGTATCTCTCAGAAATGGCACCACCAAACTACAGAGGAGCAATTAACATTGGCTTTGAACTCTGGGTTGGCATTGGGGTTCTATTAGCTAACCTCATAAATTTTGGTACTGAGAAGATTAAAGGCGGTTGGGGTTGGCGAATCTCCCTAGCCATGGCTGCAGTCCCAGCTTCAATCCTTACACTAGGTGCTCTATTTCTCCCAGAGACACCCAACAGCCTAATCCAGAACAGCAAAGACCATGAAAAGGCCAAGCTAATGCTGCAACGTATCCGAGGCACCAATGATGTGCAAGCAGAATTAGATGATCTCATCAAAGCTAGTTCCATATCAAAAACCATTAAGCACCCATTTAAGAATATCATACATAGAAAGTATAGGCCTCAACTGGTTATGGCAATAGCAATTCCATTTTTCCAACAAGTAACCGGAATAAATGTCATCACCTTCTATGCACCAGTACTTTTTCGAACAATTGGTTTAGGTGAAAGTGCATCACTATTCTCCGCAGTCATGACTGGGGTTGTTGGTGCTGTCTCAACCTCCATATCCATGCTTATAGTGGATAAACTTGGCCGAAGAGCTTTGTTTATGATTGGGGGTATTCAGATGTTCCTCTCACAAATTATAATTGGTGGACTTATGGCTGCTCAACTTGGCGATCATGGTGGGATTAGCAAAGGGTATGCAACTTCGATTATAATTTTTATTTGTATATATGTGTCCGGGTTTGGATGGTCATGGGGGCCACTAGGATGGTTGGTTACAAGTGAGATTTTTCCTTTAGAAATTCGATCGGCAGAACAAAGTATTACAGTAGCAGTGAGCTTTATCTTCATATTTTTGGGTGCTCAAACTTTTCTTGCCATGCTTTGCCATTTCAAATCTGGTATTTTCTTCTTTTTTGGGGGATGGGTGGCTGTGATGACTGCATTTGTGTACTTCTTGTTGCCGGAGACTAAGAATGTGCCCATTGAACAGATGAGTAAAGTGTGGAGGGAGCATTGGTTTTGGAAGAGAATTGTTGGGGAAGTGAATGAAGATATAAAGATGGAAGCAGCATGATATGTTTACTTATTGTAGACCAGTTCATAGTTACTATGTTCTCATTAGAATTTCCAATTTCGCTCTCTCATCTCTTGCAATTTTAGCTTCTTTTATGTTAGGTAATTGCAAAGTTATTAAAGGATGGTGTGAGAAGGTGAGGATTCGGATAAGGAACACAAACATGTACATGAACCAACTAAGTAATTTATATAGACTGAGCACATATCTTCAAGCTAAGGTTATCAGTTACAGCCCCTATTTTTCTTGCCATCTGGATTTGAAATAGCACTTGCTAATTGCTTTCATTATATGATAAGTTATAAAGTATTTTGATGGGAAAATTTTTTTTCTTACCACACGAACATATTACCATTATTTGTAGAAGATAGAATCATAAGTTCATAACCATCAAACAAAACCACAACAAAAAACAAATCCTTAAGCCCAAAAATTTTGGGGTTAACTATGGATCCTTGATACAATAGTTAAGGTCGACCGTGTATATATGACCTCTAGATAAAATATAAAGGCTGAGGATTGCAGTTTGGTTAAGTCTTTGAGCTGTATTATTTTTGGGCCATTCATGTCCCCATTTGTATGTTGATTGGGTTCCAATTCAATAGATAAAATATGGCTGGCTGAACCCAACATGAACATGATAGTTGCATGCAGGCCTCACACAGTAGCCCACCCAAAGTTTCAGCCCTCAAAAGATTTTTTTTTTTTTTTGTTAAGATTTAGACACGTTTTAGCACTAACAAAGTTATATCATTGGCAATTGTAGCTTATGGTTCTCTCCTACTTAAAATAATAATAATAATAATAAACAAACGATGGAGTAGATTTTTATAGTATGCCATCATGTAAAGATTTTTTTTTTTTTTTTTTTTTGGCGGTGAACTTGATGAAGATAAGGTTGTGACTTCATGTTGTATTCCAATGACCATGACTCTGGTTCCGTTAAAATTACATGATGGCATACTATAAAAATCTACTCCATATCCTTTGTTTATTTTATTTTATTTTATTATTATTTAAAGTAGGAGAGAACCATAAGCTACAATTGCCAATGATATAACTTTGTCAGTGCTAACACGTGGCTAAATCTTAACCAAAAAAAAAAACTGTCAGTGCTCTTTTTTTTTTCCTTACTATGTTTGGTTCATGTAAAATATTTTTCGGAAATGCTATTTTCGGAAAAGGAAAATATTTTCAAGTGTTTGGTTGCATTTCAAAAAATGTTTTGGAAAATATTTTCTAGTGTTTGGTTGTGTTCTGAAAATTCTAGTTTTTCATATTTTCTCATCTATTTTCTCAGCTACTAAACAAATTTTATAATAGAACATTTCAATATATAAACTTAAAAAAACAAAAATCAAAAATCAAAACAACAACATTCGGTTAAACTCCACAATCCGGTCAAACTGAGAGAGGGAGAAGATCAGTATGGGCAACGAGAGGGCGACGAGATTGGTCTGGGCAACGAGATCGAGACGACGAGATCATTGGTGCAATGAGATTGAGACAACGAGATCGGCGGAGCCGATGAGCACTTGGTCGAGAACGAGAACGAGATCGGTAACGTCGGCGCTGATGAGATCGGTTTTGGGTGGATCGGTCTTGGGTGGTGACGATCTAGATGGCGGCGCCGGTGCTGGGGGTGCAATCGGTAACTCTCTCTCTCTCTCTCTCTCTCTCTCTCTCTGCGCGTCTGAGACCCGAAAATGGTTTGAAGTGAAAATAGAAATGTAAACCAATTTCCGGGTCAAAGCCATAAAACACACGGTCAAAGGAAACCAATTTCTGAAAAATTTATTTTCCATGCGCAACCAAACACCCGCATTTACGGAAAAGCATTTCCGGAAGTGATTTGAAGCCCAAACAAACACAGCCTTTTTTTTTTTTCTTTTTTTTCTTCGTCAGTGCTCACTCTTTACTCAAGTGTTTTGGATCACACAATATCAAATCCAGAAACTCTGATATTTTGTTTTGGCTTTATCACATTGATGTTGAAGCCCGTCAAAGAAGAGTGCTGTTTTGTTCTGAACCATAGATACAACTTTGAAGTTTGAACACACAGACACACATTCTCTCTTGCTTCTGCCTACTGTGTTGGAGCTTGGAAGAAGAGATGGCAGTTGGGCTAGCTATAACTAGTGAAAAAGGGCAATATAATGGCAAGATGACACCCTTTGTCGTCCTATCTTGTATGATTGCTGCCACGGGAGGAGTTATCTTTGGCTACGATATTGGAATTTCAGGTCCCTTCTTCCTAAGCTTTTAGATTCATCAAGATTAAAAATAAAATAAAATCCTTAGTTTTATTTTTCTCCTATATATGCAACGTTAGAGACCAATTGAGAAACACATACTAATCTGTACTTACAGTTGACGATGATGTGTGTGTGTATATATTGGTACTGAATTTTCAAGTACCTTTTAAAGTAATCCAAGACACATCAGACTTTTGTTTTTACAAACATTAATGTACTCAATTAAGGATTAAAAAGAATTCAATGTTTAAGCTTACCATCTGCTTACCAGTTCATTTTCTGTTATAATTTGGCATCAATATGACTAACTAATATCTCCATCAATAAGCGATGTCATTAACTAATAAACCACGCTACAAAATAAGTTTGAAACAGTTCCACTAACATATGTAAGCAACTATGAAGGAGGAGTGACCTCTATGGAGCCATTTCTCAAAAAGTTCTTCCCAGAGGTGTACACTAAGATGAATGAAGACACCAATATTAGCAACTACTGCAAATTTGATAGCCAACTGCTGACCACCTTCACATCCTCACTCTATATCGCTGGCCTTGTTGCTTCCTTATTTGCCTCATCAGTCACTAGAGTTTTTGGGCGCAAGCCATCAATTCTTTTAGGTGGTGCGGCATTCCTTGCTGGTTCAGCCCTTGGTGGTGCAGCTTTGAATGTGTACATGCTTATATTTGGTCGAATTTTGCTTGGAATTGGTGTTGGTTTTGCCAACCAGGTATTAAAGTTAAATCTTTTTCCCCCCTTCTGTGAAACCTCTGGAGTTCATCTCTGGAGCATTTCGAAATCTTCATTAAATGGCATCAGTAATATGTTAGTAAGTTACCTTAATGTTTGTTTGACAAAAGGAATGTGGAAATTGAATTTGGAAGAAATTGTGATGGTTAAATGTATAGACATTAGACGCATACAAAAGCAGGACAAGACATCGGTAATATGTTAGTTACCTTAATCTTAGAATTTTGTCTTGTTGCTGAAATGTGGTTCTAAATCCTAGCACGTGTTTTTGCAGGCAGTGCCCTTGTATCTCTCAGAAATGGCACCACCAAAGTACAGAGGGGCAATTAACATTGGCTTTCAAGTCTTTACTGGCATAGGTCTCCTATCGGCAAACCTCATCAACTTTGGTACTGAGAAGATTAAAAGTGGTTGGGGCTGGCGAATCTCCCTAGCCATGGCTGCTGCTCCAGCTTCAATCCTCACACTAGGTTCTCTATTCCTTCCTGAGACACCCAACAGCCTAATCCAGAATAGCAAAGACTACGAAAAGGCCAAGCTTATGCTGCAACGTGTCCGAGGCACCAATGATGTGCAAGCAGAATTAGATGATCTCATCAAAGCTAGTTCCATATCAAAAACCATTAAACACCCATTTAAGAATATCATACATAGAAAGTATAGGCCTCAACTGGTTATGGCTATAGCAATTCCATTTTTCCAACAAGTAACTGGAATAAACGTCATCACCTTCTATGCTCCAGTACTTTTTCGAACGATTAGTTTAGGTGAAAGTGATTCACTTTTATCTGCGGTCGTGACTGTGGTTGTTGGTACTGTCTCAACCTTCATATCCATGCTTATAGTGGATAAACTTGGCCGAAGAGCTTTGTTTATGATTGGGGGCATCCAGATGTTCCTCTCACTAATTTTGGCCGGAGGACTTATAGCTGCTCAGCTTGGAGATCATGGTGGGATTAGCAAAGGGTATGCAACTTTGATTATAATTTTTATTTGCATATATGTGTCCGGGTTTGCTTGGTCATGGGGGCCACTAGGATGGTTGGTTCCAAGTGAGATTTTTCCATTGGAAATACGATCAGTAGGGCAAAGTATTACAGTAGCAGTGAGCTTTCTCTTCATTTTTATCAGTGCTCAAACTTTTCTTACCATGCTTTGCCATTTCAAGTCTGGTATTTTCTTCTTTTTTGGGGGATGGGTGATGGTGATGACTGCATTTGTGTACTTGTTGTTGCCGGAGACTAAGAATATACCCATTGAACAGATGACCAAAGTGTGGAGGGAGCATTGGTTTTGGAAGAGAATTGTTGGGGAAGTGAATGAAGATAGAAGCATGGAAGCTCCATGATATGTTTACTTGTTTTATACCAGTTCATTATCACTATGTTCCCATGAGAATGTCCTTTTTTTGCCCGCCCATTTCTTGCAATTTTAGCTTCTGTTTTCTAGGCTAATTGCAAAGTTGTGAGAAAGTGAGGATATTCCTGATGGTTGACTAATCAAGGCCAAATTTGCCTAATAGCACAATTTTAGCAAAAACGCATAATGACAAATTTATTTAGTTATGTAGCACATTTTTGGAACTCAAATTTGACAAACTTGAGTTCCAAGCAGCTCGCAAGCAATGGAGCTCATATTGCTTGGAATTGAAGTTCCAAAAATGTGCTATATAACTAAATAACTTTGCTAGGATGCTTTTTTTCCTAAAATTTTTCTAAAATTATGCTATTTGGCAAATTTGGTCACTAATCAAGGAACACGAACACATACGGTGTACCATGAAATTCTTGAAAATTTCCTCTAGTTTTCTGATTTGGTAGATAAATAATTTATATTAAGGATCCGACTAACTAATTTATATGGTAGTATACATCTTCAAGTTAAGTCTATTAGTTTGAGCCACATGTTTTCTTACAATTTGGATTTGAAATAGCACCTGCTAATTTCTTTCATTAGATGATAAGTAATACAATATTTTGATGGGGGAAAAGTTTTTCTTACCAAACTAACTTATGACCATTATCTTCCCCTACCAAAAAAAAAAAAAAAAAAAAAATATTATTATTATTATTACCATTATCTATAGAAGATAGTATCATAAGTTCAAAACCATCAAAACATAGTATAGCTCGTCTCTTTATTTAAATCCCTAATGATTCTAACATACAGTTTTATTATTGCCATAATGATTCTCATTTAAGAACCTCTTCTCTTATTTCTTTAAGTCAGTAAGTATTGGTCTATTGGTGTCGTTCATGTAAATGCACATGTGAGAAACTAACACGCATTGAACACTGTGTTTGATGAAAGTGCTATGCTAAAAGAAATTATGAACTTATGAATGCTTGTGTACCATAGTAGTAAAAACTTGGTGGTTTATAATCTTACCTAATCTTGATTGGTCATCTCCTTAATGTTGATATTTTTGTGAGCAACAAAAATGACTAAGGGCCTGTTTGGATTACCTCTGTTTTGAGTCATATGACTCAGTTCTTATCACTCAAACTGAGTATTGCGTAGGACCCACTGAAAATATTGTGTTTGGCTTGATTTCCTCTCCCTATTTTCATCACTCAAACTTAGTTTGAGTTGAGCTACAGTGCAGAAAACTAGAAACACCAAATTGGTGTTTTCAGTTTCTGAGTTACATAACTCAGTGGCATTGCTATAAATATTCGAACTCAGTGGGACCCAGCGCTTCTGTGTTGTCCCGTTAGTTCAGAGCTGTTTGATATTACCGTTGCAAACAACCACAACACCACCACACCACCACCACAACAATCCCAGCGCCGATCCACACCACCGAAACACCAACCCAGCGTCGATCTACGCCACCGAAGCACCAACCCGTCACCGATCTCCACCATAACCCAACCCCAACCGAAACACCTCGCTGAGTCAACCGATTCTCACACTCCAACCCACACCCACAACTCGGTCCGCACTCGTTCCCCATATCCAACTCATCCATCTCAGAAAAACAAGGACACTCATCTGGGTCCTCATTGTCATACCTCTCACAATCACGCCCAAACACGCTGTGCCCCAACTCATCCACCAAACTCACCGGTTCCACACCGAGTCGACTCGCCGAGATGCTAAAACCCAGCGAACCCCATGATTGGCGCTGGGGTTGTGAAGAAGAAGGGAAAATCTGTGAAGGGGTGTAGATGAAATGGGCATATGGGTGGTCATCTATGGTGTTGTGGAATGGGATGGGGAGGTTTTCAAAGGATCTGGAAGCGTCAGAGGATCGACAGAGAGTGGTGGATTTGGAGAGTTGGTTTAAGGATTTGGAGGTTAGAGAAAAAAAAAATCAAACACAGATTGAAGAGGGGAGAAACAGAGAAAGCTGAGAAAGAAACTGAGAAGAGTGGGAAAAAAAATATCAAATATAGAGTGAAGAGGGGAGAGACAGAGAAAGAGAGATAGACAAAAAAAAAAATTGATAGAAAAGAGGGAGAGTCAGAGAAAGGTGGGAGGATGCATGGGAGAAATAAAGGTGGAAGATTTTTTTTTTGTTAATAAGACGCGGGTAGTAACAGTATTGCACTAGGTAGTGTCAGTGGGTGGGGTCCACGGTTTTGGAGATAAGTTGTATAAATATGTAACTGGAAACTGAGTCAAACATGTGTTTTGCAATTTTTGAGTGAAAGTGAGGTTTGAGAATTGAGTTATGAGTTTTGAGTTTGAGTTATGAGTTTTGAAAACTAAAAACTAAAAATTGAGTTAGGTCTAAACCAAACAGGCCCTAAATCATCAAACTCGTCTGAATCGTTGAGGCACACCAACTGTTCGACTAAATGCCTCACTGACACATAAGAGCATCTCCAGCAGATTTATCAAATTTTTGTACTGTTTAAAGAATGAACAGTGACTTTTACCTTTATCTACCCACTTTTTCAAATATACTTTCCAACAGATTTTCTATCTCATTCTCTATCTTATTTAAATATTATTTCTTCATTCATTATTTATTCTTTTTTTAATAACTACACATCTTCCAATATTTTTTTATTCAACACCTAATTATTATAATTAAAAAAAAAAAAATTGAAGAATGAACAGTAGCCCATTAGACTTGATGGGCTACTGTTCAAATGGGCTACTGTTTATGAGCCAAAAAAAAAATCCAAGTTTGCCTAAGTTGTTGGAGCATGAATAGTGTTCAAATTCTCCAAATTTTAGCTAATATACCCGGATAGCTATGTTGTTAGAGATGCTCATGGTTTTTAACTTGTTGGCTCCTTCTCTGCTTTTGGCTTTTGTTTTTTCCTTCCCTGCAATCTCCCAACTTCCCTTCCGTGAAGTCTGCATTTCTGATCTTGACTTGTCTTAATTTTTTGTTTGCTGGTTTTTGGAAATTGTGTTATGTTTCTTGTTATTTGCTGTACAGAGTTTCCTTGTTCTGTGTACCTTCACCTTACTTCAGCTTTTGCTTGAATATATAGTTAGTTAGTTGAAACGAATGACTATAGTTCTAACTAGGGGTGTCCAGACCCGACTCAGACCCGCCAGCCCGAAGAACCCGCCTGATCCCAACCTGATTTCAGACCGAACCGACGCTCCCGTCGGTCGGTGACGGGTTTTCGCGCCCAAGACCCGACACCGGCGGGTCGAGTGGTGGTTTTCTTCTCCAAAACCTGAGCCACCCGACCCGACCGATGATAGCTCAGATTCGAGGAGATCCCGGCGAGATTCAAGCTGATTTCGGCGAGATCTCAACCATATTTGGTGAGATCCGGCGAGATTCAAGGAGATCAAAGCTGATTTCGGCGATTTTCGGTGCAAATAGAGTGAGGTTTTGCAGATTTCGGCGAAGCTTTTGCAGAATCCGGCGACGTTTGCAGATCAGGCAAATCTCTCCACCGACCAAGCCGACCCGAGCATCACCCGAACCCAAAATCGACTCGATCGATTGACGCCGGCAGTCGGTTTCGGGTCCCTCCGCCTTCTACCCGACACCGGCGGGTCGGTTCCAAGTTGGGTCCAAAACCGACCCAGCCCGACCCGTGGACAGCCCTAGTTCTAACTAAAAGAAAAGTAATATGATTAAATATTTTAAAAATATAATAGTTGGATTATATATTTTTTATGTTTTTAATGTTTATGTTAAATTTCGTGTTAATCAGATATTATTTATTATTTAATTTATTAACTTATTTTTTATACATAATTTTAGACTGTAGAGACATGAAATTCAAGTATTTTATTGATAATATAGTTATTGATATTTGATTTTTTGAAAATTTTGTAAGTATAGAAAATATAAAAAGAAAATGTAAATTAATTTTCGGATTTGTCAAAATTTATATCCAATAAAAAGATATTAAGTAAAGTTGTAACCATTAATTAAAACCAAGTTTGTAACAAATTTTATCCGGAACTAGTCGCAGACTCATGCAATGCGTGGGAATAGATAATTATTTTGTAGTTATGGTATAATATATAGTTTGTTCTCTAAGTTTTGTGTAAAATAATTCTTTCTAGCTCCCAAAAAATTAAACAATTTCTAAAAATAATTTATTCTCTAAGTTATGTCTAAAATTGAACACTTCTCCTATCAAAATGAAAGAAAATCATTTGTATAACGTACAACATGCACTTTCATTTTTATATTAAGATTTAATTGCCTTTAATTGGACATTCATATCACATTTATTGTTGCTACACTCATATTGAGGCTCCTCATCTGCCACATCATTATTCTTTTTATTATTTATTATTTATTTTTAATTTTTTGACTATATTAAATATTTAAATATATTGACTTTACAAATTCATTTTATGCATTTTTAGCTTTACATATTCATCTATTTTAATTTTGATGTTATAACTAAATAATAAATCGATGAAAAATTAAACCATAAATATTGTTTATACTTATTCATTTTGGGAAATTTTAATAGTTGATAGACATTCAAATACGTGGGCAAGATTGTGTTTTGATATAACTTCAAAATCTCACTTCCAAAATAACTAAGTATTATGTCAAAAAAATCAAACAAAAGCTATTAGAGGAAGAGAGAAAACTTGTGATGGAAAACTAAAAAAATACACACTACCAAATCGAATTAACCCAAAATAGTAAAAATACAAGGAAAAATTACACTTTGTCCATCTATGGTTTGTCCCAAAAACACTTTGACTACATGTGATTTAAAAATTAGCATTTTACTCATCTGAGGTAAACTCTATTTGTCTCCTGTTACCTACCTTTGTTAAAAACATAGATAAATTTGTATTTTTATTATCCTTTTATATCTATCTCCTCTCAAAACATTAAAAAAAAAATCAAGAGTAAATAAAATCTAAAAGCTAGATTTTATAAAAATTAACACCTAGCTTTTAATTTTAGGTTTTAATTTTGGTTTTGGAGAAAGTTTATAGTTTGTCAGTAAAATGAGACATTTGTGAAGTATAGTTTTCTCTACTGATCTGATTCTCTCAGGATTTCATCATGTTCACTAGTTGGACATTCTTTTATGATTATTGATGTAAATGTACGTGTAATATGAGAGCAAAAGACCCTGGAAATTTTTTGATTTAATTAATTCCATTTGCAATGCTTGCCATTAAGACCCGTGAAGCTTTTGAAAAGACTCGTCTTTTTGAGAACCATTTGTTCAAATTATGACGTAAAATTCTGAACCAAGGCATGGCTGGCAAATGTTGTGCAAGGAATTTCTTCATACTGTTGGGACATTGCCTCAAATTCTAATTGTGACTTAGAAAGTCAATTAGGTTCCTAGTTGAAAAAAGAAAAAATTAATTTGGGTTTCTTTATTATAGAAGGAAAGACTATTCCTTGGTGTGGAAGAAAATCTATTCCTTATTAAGAAGATAATATATTCCTAGTTCAGAGGGAATAGACTCCTTGTTAAACAGGTAATATATTCTTAATTCAAGAGGGAATAACAAAATAGTCTTATAAATAAACAATGCTACAAAGAATTTGATGGCTTTAGTTTTGGCTTTGGCCCAAGGGTCCTCCCTATAGGAGAGGGAAAATAGAGCGTGAAACAAAGAGAGAGAAAATAGATTTTCGCTTGGGAGAAACGCAAGAGGAAGGAGAGAGTAAGGTACTGTCGCCTTCGAGAAAACACAAAGAGAGTATGTGTAAGAGCAAAGAAAGAGGAAGCCGCACAAGAAAGAAAAAGAAGAGAGAACAACCAAGAGGGAGCCACTTGGAGAAAAAGAAGACAGCCAAGAGAGAGCTGTGCGTGGAGAAGAAAATAAAAAGGAGAGAGTAAAGTATTGCCACATTTGAAAGAGATAATTAGTGTGTGTGTGTGTGTGAGTAAAGAAAAATAAGAGAGATTTTTCTTTAGCCGTGAGACATATATAAGAATTATTGTAATTGATTTGATAATAGTGAATTTTTCGGAGTTTATTCCGTGGTTTTTTTCTTTTAAAGAGAAAGAGTTTTCTACGTAAATATTTGTGTTCCTGTGTGTAATTGTTATTTTGGATTGCTAATATTGTTGATAATATTATTTGGAACCCAACAAGTGATATCAGAGTTAAGGTTAGAGTAGAAGCGATGGCCGGAGAAGAAGGCAAGACTTTAGGAATTGAAAAGTTTGGTGGAGCAGACTTTGGATATTAGAGGATGCAGATTGAAGATTATCTTTGATGATGAACAGAATCAGTAGGCTGGACAACTTGGCTTCGATGGGCTGAAGGTGGTAGCGAAGGCCTGAAAAATAAACAAAATATCAAAGGAGACCGGGGTGGACCGGCTTAAGACCCTTCGATGACTAAGTTAGTATCTTCTCACGAATGGAGTTCTAACTGTATTGGGAGTAAAAATCTCAGAATCTCATACCTTTGCATGGTTCAGACCGGTCCTTATATAGGGTACTTTGGGGCGGTTATTGGTTCAATAACTTCCCCCAGATTTGTGGAATCCGGACATAACTTCCTCAACGGCTATAGAAATCATAACCACTGCTGGAAGTTACATACTTGGGTGGAATTGGTGGCGATGAACACGGGTTGATTAACCGCTCCAGAATTTGCTAAGTGTTGTGTGGTCGTCCATGTGCAATGCCCATGGACGACTCTTTGTCATACTGTTGTGTGGTCGTCCATGCGTTTTGCCCATGGACGACTCTTTGTCATACTGTTGTGTGGTCGTCCATGCGCTTTGCACATGGACGACTCTTTCGACTTGATTCTCTGAAGTTTATTCAATTGATCAAGACTCAGGGACGACATATCTGGACGAATCAGAGATGGTCTGGTCGTTTAGCTAACTGGTGATCACGGACGACTCTTCTGGACGAACTATAGATGTAATTTTTGCTATCTCATCAGTTGCCCCCTTGTCCAGGGTGTCTTCCAAGGACATTATAGGGATTTAATTCCCTTTATGTAGCCATGTGTCGTGATTCAATTCATTGAGTAGTTAAGTCGATTACATTTTTCCACGCGATTGCCACGTGTCATCTTCTTAGTGGATGGCGTCGCTTCGCTGACCCTACTCCTGGGCCCTATAAATAGGCACATTCTCTTTCTTGCCCTTTACCTTTCTCATAAACTCCCTTCTGCTATCTCTTCCAGGGTTCTCGTCTAGCCTTCGTCCTAGTTCTGTTAGGTATTTCCTCTTCCTTTTAGGTTTTCGTCTTGATCTTTTATTTTAGCTATGTCTTCGTCTAGTAGTACAGAGAGAGAAATAGACAAGTATCAAGACGTCTCGTCTGGGAGTTATGAGAGTGGTGAGGGTAGCACTAGTTATAGTAGTAGTTCTTCGGACGAGCTTTATTCGTCCGGGGTTCCTGGCATTTCCTTAGAAGAATTTCAGGAAATGCAACGTAGGACGGCCTCTGGAGCTGGGACTAGCTCGTCCAGAGCGCCACCTAGCCCTTCTCAGGACGAGGAGGGGGAAGAGGAAGACGTAATCTACAGCTGTGCACCTAAAGTAGCGTCCACCTTAGACGCCCCTAAGTTAAAAGTTTTAGTAGATAGATACCAAATCCCTAGAGAGTTTGAACCTCGTCTACCCAAGGAAGGAGAGTGGTGTTGTTCTCCTTCTTCTGGTTTGGGAGTATACACATCTTACCTCTTAGCTGGTCTTAGGTTTCCATTAAATTCCTTTTGTAGAGGTCTTCTTCATAGGTTGGGCATTGGTCCTAACCAGCTCAACCCCAATGGTTGGAGGAGGATAGTTGCCATGCAAGTGTTATGGTGTGAGGCACTAGAAGGGGAATGTCTTATAACAGTGGACGAGTTCCTTTACTGTTATAAGCCCTCAGAAATAAAAAAGTCTGCTGGTTTTTACCAGTTTTCGTCTAGAGGCTCTCATTATAGCTTAATAAAGGGTCGCAGCTCGTCTGACAGGCTCTGGAAAAAAGAGTTTTTTATTATTTCTAGAAATTGGGCTGGGGACCCAATAGAAGTTGGTAATGCCCCATTCCCTCCTTTTACCAGCCCCATAGGTCGCCTTCGTCCTGAGGGTATGTTTTCTTTCCATGTTATTTCTTTTATTCCTTACACTTTTTCTAACTCTCAATCGTCTAACCACCTTTCTTTTTTATTGGTGTAGCTGTTGCTCGTCCACGTTTGGACAGATCATACTCAGATCGAATCGACCAAGTACGTGCCTTCCCTAGAAGGACTTTTCACGATTTAGTAACTTTTAGCAGTTTGGCTACGTGGGGGCTTGGTCCAGAACCTACTGCTGAGAACCTAGGCCATGAAGAAACTACCCGTAGAAGTACGTATCGTCCATCTCCACTTCATTTCCTTTCTCTCTCTCTTTTTTTTTTTTTTTTTTTTTAACTGATTGCCTTTGTTGTAGGAATAATTACAATGAGAGAAAATAAGGAAAAAATAGTAACTAGTGGGGACGAGGATGCTCATGTGCCTCCAGTCGTCCAGAAGGCTTCCGTCTAGGCTGGGAAGAGAAAACCTAAGAAGATTTCTAGTGCTGTGGACCTGGACCACCTTCCAAGTCGTCGAGGCTCCAAAAAACAAAAAATCGCTTAGACTTCATCTCTTCCCAAGGTCCCCAAATTTACTCCTCCGACGGTGAATCTGGACGACCCTCCTGTCGACGTGGAGCCCGTCCAGATAATTCATCCTGTTCAAACTGATCCTACTCCCCCTCTAGCTAAGACTCCTCGCAAGCCTCATCCGTCAGAGCCATCTGATCGTCCTTCTAACTTGGTGCTGGACGAGGGCTATGCATGGAGGACGTTCAAAGGAATTGTCACTGATAATGAAGTTAACGAATGTTACAATATGTCAGTGAAAGAATTTGAACGTTCTGGCATTCATGACCTCTTTAAGGTAGAACCTTTATTCGTCTTTGTGTGCCTTTTTTTTTTTTTTTATATATATATAGAATCTCTAACTTTCCTTCGTCCATGCACAGGCTATGTCAAAGTTTTATACAGCGACATGCCAGGCCAAGGAACTTGCTGAGGAGGCCAAGACGGCGAGAGAGAAAGCTAAGGAGCTGAATAATGAAGTTCTTTTGAAAAAGGGGGAAGTGATCAGGTTGACTGAGGATCTCAACCGCTTGCAAGGAATAGAGACGAAATTGAAGGACGAGGTTGAGGAACTTAAAGCAGATGTTATTGAGAAGGATACTCGCATCACTTACTTGGAAGGACAAGTCTCAGGGTTTCCTTCGTCCTTGGAGAAAGCACGTGAGGAAGCCATATCAGCTTTTAAGAAGTCTGACGAATACAAGAATCGTCTAGACAGCCATTATGCTGCTGGGTATGAGGACTTCCGTGCTGATGCCAAGGACGCATTTCCTGACTTAAACTTTGACTCCTTCAAGATTCCCCTTGCTGCAGAGAGTTCCATGCTAGCGACGAGTTCTGAGGACGTCAATGTGGTGGATGACGCTAATAACGAGGTGACACAAGACGATCCAAAGAATGCTGCCAGTGGTCAACCCAAGTGATTTCATCTTCCTTTTAGAAAGTTTTTATACTTTAATTTTATTTGAAGGTGCCCAGTGTTTTGGGCTTTCGCTTATTTCTAGAATTCATTCAAGTACAATTTCCTCGTCCAAGTTTATGGACGAGTTTTATGAACAAGCACTCATTACTCTTTAAGGGTTTTTGGACGGTGGTCGTCTACCCTTTGAATTTTATGAATGTATGCTTTTCCTTTTCATTGTTCATTGTGTTTGAATGTGCTTTAAGGTTTGTGAACAAGTTTCATTTACATCGTCCATACCGTTTCTGTGATTGTGGGATTTTTCCACTTATGGAGATTTTATCTTGTCTTGAACATATGGACGAACTCCTTCCTGCATTGTCAGAATAACATTAGATGTTCATCTTTCAAGCAAAGTTCGTCCATGAATGGTCCTTGCCAGATTTATTCGTTCAAATTTAGGACGATTATTTGCTCGTCCTTAATGAAAATTTCCCAACAAATACTCGTCCATGGGCTGGATTGTTAAGTTGGTTGGATTCGTCTATGGGCCTGTGGTGTTTTTACATGCACATTGTTCGTCCATTTTTTAGACGATCGTACTTTAGGTTTGTCTCGCCTTGAGCTTAGACGGACATACCTTAGTTTGTTTTTCTTGCTTTATCCTTATCTAAAGGAAAGCTCTTAGACGATACTTCCTTGCGTCCAAGGATTTTATTCGTCTTTGGCCTTTCGCCTTCCGTGGATCGTCTTGGATCATAGAAAATGGAGGATTCCCATACAATAATACATATACTTAAAACACATCATATATATATTTGGAAATCCATACTATGTAATCATTCGTCCACAATCATGGCACATGCTTGAGAGCTTGTGCTTTTAGGGAATTAAAAATACATAATACACCATAACTTCGTCCATGAGCAGCATAAAATACTTATACACTTAAAACACAATAGTAATAAGCAAATACTGGAAAATAATATTAAGCATTGCTTCAAACGTCCAAGGGTCTCGTCCATGTCAGGGCTCGTCCATGATCACCCTTCATTGATAGTATCTCCTTAGGTGTTCAACATTCCACGGGTGTTCTAACTTTCGTCCATCCAGGGCTTCCAAATAGTAGGATCCTTGTCTCTTGGAGTTGATAACTCTGTAAGGTCCTTCCTAGTTTGGTCCTAGCTTCCCATGGGCCGGGTTTTTGGTGGCCAAAGAAACCCTTTTAAGGACGAGATCCCCAATGCTGAAGCATCTGGGTTTCACCATGGCATCATGTTGCTTCGCCATGAGATTTTTGTACCTTGCTGTTCTTTGCTCCGCGTCCATTCTTACCTCGTCTATGAGATCGAGGTTAAGACGAAGCTGTTCGTTGTTTTCCTCATCTTGATACTTCATCACCCTATGGCTGGCCATATGCACTTCTGCAGGTATGATTGCTTCGCTCCCATAAGCCAGTTTGAAAGGAGTCTCTCCTGTGGGAGTCCTCACTATTGTTCTGTAAGCCCACAAAACACCTGGTAATTCATCCGGCCATATTCCCTTTGCCCCCTCAAGCCGAGTCTTAATGATTTTCAACAAGGAGGTGAGGAATAATGATTCTTGATTCCAAGTTGTTCACAGAATTCTCTGAAGGGTGTGTTATCAAACTGTCGTCCATTGTCAGATACCAGTACTCTTGGTACTCCAAATCTGCATACAATGCTCTTCCAGACGAAGTTTTTGACATTTTGTTGTGTAATTTTCACCAAGGGTTCAGCTTCCACCCACTTAGTGAAATAATCTATCTCTACCACCAAAAACTTCATCTGTCTGGTTCCAGTTGAAAATGGGCCTAAAATATCCAAACCCCATTGTGCAAAAGGCCAAGGGGCCATCATTGGGGTAAGGTATTCAAACGGCTGTCTAGGTATATTACCGAAACGTTGACATTGATCACATACCTTAACATATGCTTTAGCATCAGCTTGGATGTTTGGCCAATAGTACCCTGCACGGATGACCTTGTGGACAAGTGATCTGGCTCCTGAGTGATTACCACATGCTCCTTCATGAACTTCCCTCAATACGTAATTTGCTTCATCTGGAGCTAGGCACCTCAGGTATGGTTGTGAAAAACCTCTTTTGTACAGCACTTCGTCCATAAGGATGTACCTGGCTGATTTAACTCTGAGCTTCTTGGCTTCGTCCTTCCCTTCTGGAAGCCTTCCGTCCTTCAGGTATAACACTATTGGGGTCATCCAATTCTCTTCACCTTCTATCTGCAACATTTCTGGGAGGTCTATGCTTGGCATGTATTGTACTTCATCAAATTCACCCATTGCTTCGTTCGTGGAGGCTTCCTTCGCTAGAGTATCTGCTTCCACGTTCTCTTCCCTTGAGATTTGAACAAAATCAGCTTCTTTGAATTTCTTCATAAGGCGTACTACCTTCTTCAAATACCTCTTCATTCTATCTTCCTTGGCTTCACACGTCCCATTTACTTGGCCTATGACCAACTGAGAGTCTCCTAAGACAAGTATTGAATCTGCTTCCACCGATTTAGCCAATTCTAACCCCTTAAGAAGGGCTTCATACTCTGCTTCATTATTGGTCGTTTAGTACTGCAAGCGAACTTTGTGCTCCAGTTTATCTCCTTCTGGTGACTGCAAAACAACTCCTATACCTCCTGCATACAGTGTAGACGATCCATCTACATGGACGACCCATTTCTTATTGTCTTCTTTTTCATCCAAGTCCTCATAACTTGGAGTGAATTCTGCAATGAAATCTGCCAGGGCTTGAGCTTTTATTGCATTCCTCGGTTGGTACCGAATGTTAAACTCACTGAGTTCAACTGCCCATTGAATTAGTCGTCCTGCAGCTTCAAGTTTGTTCATTGCCTTCTTGAGTGGATGATCAGTCATGACATTGATAACATGACCTTGGAAGTAGTGTCTTAACTTCCTAGAAGCTGTTATTAGTGCGAAGGCTAACTTCTCTATCAGTGGGTACCTTCCTTCTGCCCCTCTCAATGCCCGGCTAGTATAATACACAGGCTTCTGCACCTTTTCTTCCTCCCTAATCAACTCTGAACTCACGGCATGTGGGGACACTGCTAAGTACAGATATAGTTCTTCTCCTAGCTCGGACGGACTTAGCAATGGGGTCGTGGTAAGATAGTGCTTCAGGTCCTGGAAGGCCTTCTGACACTCGTCCGTCTATTTAAATGCCTTCCTGAGAATTTTGAAAAAGGGTAAACACTTGTCAGTGACTTTTGAGACGAACCTGTTCAGAGCTGCAACTTGTCCAGTCAGGGATTGGACTTCCTTGATGTTCTTCGGTGGTTCCATGTTCAATATGGCTTTGATCTTGTCTGGATTTGCCTCAATTCCTCTTTCTGAAACCATGAATCCTAGAAACTTTCCCGATGATACTCCGAATGCACATTTACTTGGGTTCAACTTCATCTTGTATCGCCTAAGTGTTTCAAAGGTCTCCTGAAGATCATCCAAGTGGCTTCCCTCGTCTAAGCTCTTCACAAGCATGTCGTCCACGTACACCTTCACATTCCGTCCTATCTGCGAACGAAACATGTGATTCACCAACCTTTGATAAGTTGCCCCCGCGTTCTTTAGACCGAAGGGCATCACCTTGTAACAAAACAAACCTTGACTGGTAATAAAAGATGTCTTTTCTTGGTCTGCCTCGTCCATCTTTATCTGATTATATCCTGAGAAGGCGTCCATGAAGCTCAACAGTTTATGGCCAGCTATAGAATCAACTAGTTGATCAATTCATGGCAAAGGATAACTATCCTTAGGGCAAGCCTTGTTCAAGTCAGTGAAGTCTACGCACATCCTCCACTTGCCATTTGCCTTCTTCACCATCACTACATTTGCCAACCAATCCGGGTAATAGACTTCCCGGATGAACTGTGCTGTGGTTAGTTTCTGAACCTCTTCCTTGATAGCCTTCTCTCGTTCAGGGGCGAACACCCTCTTCTTTTGACGAATAGGCTTAGAAGAGGAGGACACGTTCAGTCGATGAGTGATTACACTTGGATCAATGCCAGGCATGTCGTCATGACTCCATGCAAAAACATCGGCATTCTTCTTTAGAAACTGGACGAGGTCTTCTTTCGCCTTCTCCTTAATACTTGTTCCAATTCTAGTGAACTTCTCAGGATCATTTTCTTGTAATAAAACGTCTTCCAATACTTCAGTAGGTTCTGCAACAATTCTTCTTTCTTCTATACTCATAGTCTGCATCTGCTCATCCACAGCCAATATGGCTAGGTAACACTCTCTGGCTGCCAACTGATCTCCTTGTGTTTGTCCAACCCCACACTCCGTAGGGAATTTGATTGATAGATGGTAGGTAGATGTTACCACCTTCCAACTGTTCAAGGTTGGTCTTCCAATGATGGCATTGTATGAGGATGAACAATCCACCACAAGGAAATTCACTTCCTTGGTTATCTGCTGCGGGTATGACCCCACCACTACAGGCAAGGTAATGGTACCTACGGGCTGCACTTTCATTCCTCCAAATCCTATTAGTGGTGAACATGCTGGACGAAGTTGATCTCGTCCAAGCCTCATCTACTGGAAAGCAGGATAATACAATATATCCGCTGAGCTTCCATTATCCACCAACACCCTCCTGGTTCTGTAATCTGCTATGAGTAAGGTAATGACAATTGCATCGTCATGTGGATGATGAATTCTCTCAGCTTCTTCATTAGTGAAAGAAATGGTTGGTTCGTCCGTCCCCCTCGTCCTTGGGGATCGTCCAGAGAGTTGGACATTTTGCACCACTTTGAGATACATCTTCTTTGATCTAGAAGATTGTCCTTCAGAAGTCCCTCCAATGATGACCCTTATTTCTCCGAGTGGGGGTCGTGATGACTCTTCCATCTTTGCTTTCAATTTTTCATCTTTATGATCCCTTCCAACGAAATGCCTCAACTTTCCTTGTCTAATGAGATTCTCAATCTGCTGCTTCAAGTCATAACACTCGTCCGTGTCATGCCCATGATCTCTATGAAAGCGACAATATTTATTCTTATTGCGCTTGTTAGGATCTCCTTTCATCTTCTCTGGCCATTTCAAGGAAGGATCATCCTTGATCTGCATGAGCACCTGATCGAGTGGGGCATTCAAGGGTGTGTAATTCTGATTCCTTGCTGATGGGCCTGCCTTCCTGTTATCTCTGTCTCGATCCTTTTTCTCTTCCGTTCGTCCCTTCTTTGGACGAGGCCCTTGTTCAGAGTGACGCGTGGGGTTGACTTCCATTCTCTCAGCTCTCTTCCTCTTCTTAGCTATGATTGCGTCTTCCGCGTTCATAAAGTTTTGGGCTGAATGGACGAGTTCAGCCATGGACTAGGGCTCTTTTTCATACAGCTTGTGAATGAATAAGTCCGAGTTAACCCCATTGTGGAAGGCTGCCAATAGTAGCTTGTCGTCCACCTCGTCTACTGTCAGGGCTTCCCTGTTGAAGCGTGTGATGAAGGAACGCAGGCTTTCATTCTCTCCTTGCTCTATGGTTAACAAGCTGGACGAGGAACGCTTGTGCCTCTGTCCCCCAATGAAATTATTGAAAAATAATTTGCTTAACTCCTCGAAAGAACTTACAGAATTCGGGGGTATTTTGCTGAACCACACTCGCGCTGGTCCCTTAAGGGTGGTAGGGAAGGCTCTGCACATAATCTCGTCTGGAACCCCTTGGAGATGCATTGTGGTCTTGAAAGTAGCGATATGATCAAAAGGATTACGCGCTCCATCATATGAATCCAGGGAATGCATTTTGAACTTCGGCGGCAAGGGATGCCCATTGATGGAAGCCGTGAAAGGGGAATCTGTTCGATGAACCAAATCCTCTACGAGATTTGCCCTTCTCATGTTCTCTTTCATCTCGTCCATAACCTTCCTCATTTGATCCATTTCCTTCTCCAAATGTGGCACCCTTCGCGAAGTGGTGCCTCTTGATTGAGTCTCGGGCTCAGCATGTCCCCCTCTATCTTCTTGACTCTGGGATTGTCTCTCAGCATGTCCTTCACGGTGCTGCCTCTCTATCTCCCTAGTCAATTCTTGATTCTGGCGAGTTAACTCCGCCATAGCGGCCGCCATGGATTGCATGTGTTGGATGGAAGGCGACTGCATGACAGGCGCTGATTAATCTCGGTGGGGATGGCTGGAAGCATCCCTACTCTCTTGGTGGCCTGGGCTAGTGGCCCTTGATCTAGTCCGAACCATACAACCTTTTGTCGGAGAAAGAAACTGCCAAACTCGAGGTTTTCTTTTCCCACAGACGGTGCCAACTGATGATGAACAGAATCAGTAGGCTGGACAACTCGGCTTCGATGGGCTGAAGGTGGTAGCGAAGGCCTGAAAAATAAACAAAATATCAAAGGAGACCGGGGTGGACCGGCCTAAGACCCTCCGATGAATAAGTTAGTATCTTCTCTCGAATGGAGTTCTAACTGTGTTGGGAGTAAAAATCTCAGAATCTCATACCTTTGCATGGTTCAGACCGGTCCTTATATAGGGAACTTTGGGGTGGTTATTGGTTCAATAACTTCCCCCAGATTTGTGGAACCCGGACATAACTTCCTCAACGGCTATGGGAATTATAACCGTTGCTGGAAGTTACATACTTGGGAGGAATTGGTGGCGATGAACTCGGGTTGATTAACCGCTCCAGAATTTGCTAAGTGTTGTGTGGTCGTCCATGTGCAATGCCCATGGACGACTCTTTGTCATACTGTTGTGTGGTCGTCCATGCGCTTTGCATATGGACGACTCTTTCGACTTGATTCCCTGAGGTTTATTCAATTGATCAATACTCAGGGACGACATATCTGGACAAATCAGAGATGGTCTGGCCATTTGGCTAACTGGTGATCACAGACGACTCTTTTGGATGAACTATAGATGTAATTTTTGCTATCCCATTAGTTGCCCCCTTGTCCAGGGTGTCGTCCAAGGATATTATAGGGATTTAATTCCCTTTATGTAGCCACGTGTCGTGATTTAATTCGTTGAGCAGTTAAGTCGATTACATTTTTCCACGCGATTGCCACGTGTCATCTTCTTAGTGGATGGTGTCGCTTCGCTGACCCTACTCCTAGGCCCTATAAATAGGCACATTCTCTTTCTTGCCCTTTACCTTTCTCATAAACTCCCTTCTGCTATCTCGTTCAAGGTTCTCGTCTAGCCTTCGTCCTAGTTCTGTCAGGTATTTCCTCTTCCTTTTAGGTTTTCGTCTTGATCTTTATTTCGGCTATGTCTTCGTCTAGTAGTATAGAAAAGGAAATAGATGAGTATCAGGACGTCTCGTCAGGGAGTTATGAGAGTGGTGAGGGTAGCACTAGTTATAGTAGTAGTTCCTCAGACGAACATTACTCGTCCGGGGTTCCAGGCATTTCCCTAGAAGAATTTCAAGAAATGCAACGTAGGACGGCCTCTGGAGCTGGGGCTAGCTCGTCCAGAGTGTCACCTAGCCCTTCTCAGGACGAGGAGGAGGAAGAGGAGAACGTAATATACAGCTGTGCACCTGAAGTAGCGTCCACCTTAGACGCCCCTAAGTTAAAAGTTTTAGTAGATAGATACCAAATCCCTAGGGAGTTCGAACCTCGTCTACCCAAGGAAGGAGAGTGGTGTTGTTCTCCTTCTTCTGGTTTGGAAGTATACACATCTTACCTCTTAGCTGGTCTTAGGTTTCCATTAAATTCTTTTTGTAGAGGTCTTCTTCATAGGTTGGGCATTGGTCCTAACCAGCTCAACCCCAATGGTTGGAGGACGATAGTTGTCATGCAAGTGTTATGGCGTAAGGCACTAGAAGGGGAATGTCTTATAACAGTGGACGAGTTCCTTTACTGTTATAAGCCCTCAAAAATAAAAAAAGTCTGTTGGTTTTTACTAGTTTTCGTCCAGAGGCTCTCATTATAGCTTAATAAAGGGTCGCAGCTCGTCTGACAGGCTCTGGAAAAAAGAGTTTTTTATTATTTCTGAAAATTGGGCTGGGGACCCAATAGAAGTTGGTAATGCCCCCTTCCCTCCTTTTACTAGCCCCATAGGTCGCCTTCGTCCTGAGGGTATGTTTTCTTTCCATGTTATTTCTTTTATTCCTTACACTTTTTCTAACTCTCAATCGTCTAACCACCTTTCTTTTTTATTGGTGTAGCTGTTGTTCGTCCACGTTTGGACAGATCATACTTGGATCGAATTGACCAAGTACGTGCCTTCCCTAGAAGTACTTTTCACGATTTAGTAACTTTTAGCAGTTTGGCTACGTGGGGGCTTGGTCCAGAACCTACTGCTAAGAACCTAGGCCACGAAGAAACTACCCGTAGAAGTAAGTATCGTCTATCTCTACTTCATTTCCTTTCTCTCTCTTTTTTTTTTTTTTTTTTTTTTTTTTTTTAAACTGATTTCCTTTGTTGTAGGAATAATTACAATGAGAGAAAATAAGGAAAAAACAGTAACTAGTGGGGACGAGTTAGGTAATGACAATTGCATCGTAATTTGGATGATGAATTCTCTCAGCTTCTTCATTAGTGAAAGAAATGGTTGGTTCGTCCGTCCCCCTCGTCCTTGGGGATCGTCCAGAGAGTTGGACATTTTGCACCACTTTGAGATACATCTTCTTTGATCTAGAAGATTGTCCTTCAGAAGTCCCTCCAATGATGACCCTTATTTCTCCGAGTGGGGGTCGTGATGACTCTTCCATCTTTGCTTTCAATTTTTCATCTTTATGATCCCTTCCAACGAAATGCCTCAACTTTCCTTGTCTAATGAGATTCTCAATCTGCTGCTTCAAGTCATAACACTCGTCCGTGTCATGCCCATGATCTCTATGAAAGCAACAATATTTATTCTTATTGCGCTTGTTAGGATCTCCTTTCATCTTCTCTGGCCACTTCAAGGAAGGATCATCCTTGATCTGCATGAGCACCTGATCGAGTGGGGCATTCAAGGGTGTGTAATTCTAATTCCTTGCTGATGGGCCTGCCTTCCTATTATCTCTGTCTCGATCCTTTTTCTCTTCCGTTCATCCCTTCTTTGGACGAGGCCCTTGTTCAGAGTGACGTGTGGGGTTGACTTCCATTCTCTCAGCTCTCTTCCTCTTCTTAGCTCTCCCAATCTATACCTACGCATGCCGGGGGCCCAAGTCTCACCACGAAAGACATGCTCGGCAATGCTTTACCGGGCATATAAGGAAAGTTCGACGAGCAGGCACATCACCCTCGTTTGCCCGGCTGGACTCTCTGGAACATCTCCTTCGAAGCCATCCACGGGAGTGGGAGGCAAGTTCCTAGGCCACCCAAACTTAAAATCCCACTTATCATCACTTCTGCTGGACCTCCCATCGCACTAAGCACGAAACGTCTTTGCCGAGCTATCCACGGAAGTGGAAACCAAGTCCCAAGGCCATCCAAACCTGATCTCCCACTTACTGGCGACGCTACTGGACCTTCCATCGCACTAACTGCGGGAGCATTAAAAGCCTCTCCCTGAACTTTGAGCTATAAATAGAAGAGAAGGGTAAGAAAGAGGGGGTTGGACAAAGTGAGGGAGCGAAAAAATATTAGAAAAGGCAAGGAGAACATTTTGAGAAGAGAGGAAGTGAGGCACTAAAAGAGAGAAAAAGGGAACTCATTGAGTTTCCATGATGTGAACAACCCAGAGTAGGAAATCCTGACCCAACACACAAATAAGTTGTGAGCCCAAGTGGGACTTAGTCCATCAGTCTCATTTGCGCCCCGCACAAAAGTAATATGATTAAATATTTTAAAATTTTAATAGTTTTTTTTTGCCTTAAAAATATAATAGTTGGATTATATGTTTTTTATGTTTTTAATGTTTATGTCAAATTTCGTGTCAATCAGATATTATTTATTATTCAATTCATTAACTTATTTTTGATACATAATTTTAGATTGTAGAGACTTGAAATTGAAGTATTTTATTGATAATATAGTTATTGATAATTGATTTTTTGAAAATTTTGTAAATATAGAAAATATAAAAAGAAAATGTAAACTAATTTTTGGATTTGTCAAAATTCATATCCAATAAAATGATATTAAGTGAAATTGTAACCATTAATTACGACCAAATTTGTAACCAATTTTATCCGGAACTAGTCGTAAACCCACCCGATACGTTGGAATAGATAATTATTTCGTAGTTATGGTATAATATATAATTTGTTCTCTAAGTTTTGTATAAAATAATTCTTTCTAGCTCCCAAAAAATTAAACAATTTCTAAAAATAATTTGTTCTCTAAATTATGTTTAAAATTGAACACTTCACCTATCAAAATAAAAGAAAATCATTTGTATATATAACATACAACATACACTTTATTTATTTATTTATTAAGATTTAAGTGCCTTTAATTGGACATTCATATCACATTTATTGTTGCTATGCTCATGTTGAGCCTCCTCATCCACTACATCATTATTCTTTTTATTATTTATTTTTTAATTTTAATTTTTGACTATATTAAGTATAAGAATATATTGGCTTTACAAATTCATTTTAGGCAAAACTTTACATATTCATCTATTTTAATTTTGATGTTATAACTAAATAATAAATCAATGAAAAATTAAAACATAAATATTGTTTATATATATTGATTTTGGGTGGTTTTAATAGTTGATAGACATTCAAATACATGACTCAACTGGTAAAGTCTCTCATTCTCAAAAAGAAAAAAGAAAAAAAAAAGGTAAAGTCTGTAATGGTTGAATAAGAGATCTGAGATTCAATCCCCTCTTACACAAAAAAATTAATTGGTGTCTTGGTTTACGTGTGATTTAAAAATTGACACTTTATCCATTTGAAATAAACTCTGTTTATCTCCTGTTACCCACCTCTATTAAAAACATAGATAAATTTGTATTTTTGTTATATTTTTCTCATTTCAAAACATAAAAAACATAAAAAAATTAAGAGAAAATAAAATCTAAAAGTTAGGTTTTGTAAAAATTAAAACCTAGCTTTTAATTTTAGGTTTTAATTTTGGTTTTGGAGAAAGTTTACCGTTAGTCAGTAAAATGAGACATTTGTGAAGTAGAGTTTTCTCTGCTGATCTGATTCTCTCAGGATTTCATGTTCACTAGTTGGACATATCTTTTATGATTATTGACGTAAATGTGTAATGTAATAGCAGAAGAGCCTGGAAATTTTCCGATATGATTGCTTCCGTGCAATGCTTGCCACTAAGACCCGTGAAGCTTTTGAAAAGACTCGTCTCTTTGAGAACCATTTGTTCAAATTATGATGTAAAATTCTGAACCAAGGCGGAATTTCTTCATACAGCCATTTACTGTCATCCCCGTTAACTCCAAACAGTGGACTCATTCATGAACGCCACCTACCTCCAATACACCTATGAAGATAAAGTACTTTACCACTAGATTTACCACTTCAGGTCAAGCATGGTTTTGCACCACTGGTGTACAAAGCGACACTGTTATCGAAGTCGAAGACGAGACGTTTCATCTCCACAAGGTTTTTTTTCCATCAATCCTCGAATTTTTTTTTCTCTTCTATACAATATAACATTCTCTCATTTTCTTTTTTGATATTTCAGTTTCCTTTGATGTCCGAGAGTCGAAAGCTTCACGACCTTATAACGGAGCAAGAAACTAACACTTGTACTGTACAACCACGAACAACGGAAGAGGAACAAGAAAACAGTGACGGATACGAAATTGAGGAAATACAGTGTTACATAACATTATCGAAATTTCCAGGTGGTTCGGAGAAGTTTGAAACTCTGGCGAAGTTCTGTAATGTGCATGGAATTTTCCGATTTGTTGTTGATCATAAAGTTAGATTTTAATTTTTATAAAAACTAGCTTTTAGATTTTTCTTTTCTCTTGATTTTTTAGTTTTTTTATTTTTTGAGAAGAGAGAAACATAAAAGAGTAGTAAAAAATACAAATTTACTTCTATTTTTAATAGAAGTGGGTAACGGAAGATAAACGGAGTTTACCTTAAGTGGGTAAAATGTCAATTTTTAAACCATAGACAGACAACATGTTTTTCAGGCAAACCACATATGGAAAAAAGTGTAATTTTCCCAAAATACAATGATTCATCAACCTAAAGTAAAGCTACATAAAAGAATAAATAATATATATATATATATATATATATAGAGAGAGAGAGAGAGAGAGAGAGAGAGAGAGA